>JARHVA010000860.1:2665000-3910000 GCA_037957365.1 Torreya grandis
TGGTTGAAAATATTAAAAAATATTATTTTTTATGCTCAAACTTACTACAACCTAATAAATTAATAGCTTTGCCAATTATAAAATTAGTTTTATATGAAAAAATAAATGTTATGATGGATAAATAGAGTAATTTATTATATGGTCCATCACTTTTATAAGGTGGGGAACATAATTTAAATTTAAGGGGTGTTGGTGTCAAATTAATCAATGTATGCTAAATCATGAGAAAATATGTTACAAAGGGAATAATTACAAATTTTATTGAAGGATTTATGATATAAATTAAATTAGTAGATGTAAATACATTTGGTTTGAATATTGATAGAGTATTTAACCCTCCTTTCAAAGGATGCTCCCTATCTTAAGGAACTCTCATACAATGGCTTGCTTGGAAATTGGTCAACATAGATGGTTCTCCCATGTATGTTAGATCAAAATAAGTCCCATAAGAGGTTGAGGTCAACAATATGGATACAATTAAATATCAAAAACCTTATTGGTATATCTATTTTATATTAATGCTACTGATTAGATTCATTCAAAAAAGTGATCAAAAGACCCTATAATGCTAAAAAACATCAAAAATTAAATGCTACTCTACCCAATTCATCATATTGAAAAGTTTACAAGGATAAAAAAGGTAAATATTTTTGTACGAAGTGGAAATTATGGAATATAATTGCTAAAAATAGTCTATCTCAAAAAAAATCCCATTTCTTCATCCAAAGTTCTATGGCAAAAATTAGAGCCATAAATGAAGAGGTTAGAAATAAATTTGTGTTAGATGCATTAACCAAAAATTCCATCTTTAATGTGGGTGAGGAATATATATAAGTACATAAAATAAAATTTTATGGAATGGATAAATATCAAAATTCATGGCACAAATATTATGGGTACCTAAGGAAAACCTTATACATTAATAAAACATAACTAGAGAAATGGTAACACACATGCAATAAATGGTAGCACTAGGAAAGAGAAAAAAATATCAAATACCACTGCAATAATTATTTACATATAAATAATTATTGAGACAAATTCAAACATTTATCTATATTTCAATCATTATGTAAGATATGATGGAATCAAAATTTCTTGAAGACTACGATGTGAAATAAGTGTAATAAGGAGCTCAATTTTTTGAACTTGGCTCATGTTTCACAATAAAAATTTAGTAGGATAATGATAAAAATTTAAACATATTTCAATTATTAAAAAACATTCTTCACCAAGTGTGATGAGTGTAAAAATATGTATAACAATCGTATAGAAACTACATTTACATAAGCACTCTTAAAACTTGAAAAGGAACAAAAATAGCTTAATGAATACATTTTGAGGTTATAATGCACATTATTATTCCTATAGATTGAAATTAGAGGAACAACCTCAAGTATTCTTAAGCATTTTACATGATAAAATGGATAAAGTGAAATATTACATACCAAAGACAAACAATAAATCTAATTCAATAAGTAATGTTCTGAACCTCCCAGATACCTTTATTGGTATGCTCACACATGGACATAAGACTATGGGTTTTGACCACTTTGGCCTACCATTTTTTGAACTTAGATAAAATTACATAGTCATATCATTAGATTTGTGTATTAGTAAACTCAAAGAACCAATCACTGATGAAAATGAGGATTTAAAGTATAATAGTAGTGGATCATCAAAACATCCATTGCATGATGCCCCATTATAAAATTAAGTGCATGAAAAATTCAAAGGGTACAAAGATAAATTTTTCCATTTAGATGTAATAATTTTTTATAGTTATTAATTTTTTTTCAAAAAATAGTGACCAAGAATTTACTTAAACCTAAATAATGGTTTGAGTGACAACAAGAACCATATATTATTTGCATTTGCATCCATGTTAACAAATTTAAGGATATTCAACTTTGTATATGTAAGCTTCCTTCTTGTGGGACACACTCATGAGGATATATATGGGAAATTTATAATATTAGTAACATAATTATGGTAATTAGACATGTTTTCTTTTCCACATATCATGGACACCTACACAACATGTTGATATGAATCAAATATGTTCACTTCTTACCTTATTTATGAAGTGTGTGACTTCAAGGCCTCTATAGATCCAAAGTTATTAGATGGAACCCAAAATATATTGGGTATTATAGAATATAATATGTTCATGTTCCATGTTGTGTATGGCATACCAATGACAAAATATAAATAAATAATAAAGGATCTACAATGGTCTTATCTAATCCCAATATAGCTTAAAAAAGATAATGGTGAACCAGACTTGCCAAAAGGGAATCTCCTCTAACACCTTTAAAAAAACTCAAAGAGATGGAAGATTTAAAAAAGGGATTAAAAACATATATTTAACATTAGGGTAAAAGTGCATTAGTCATAGGTAAATAATATTTCCTTCTTAAGATAACATATTGGGAAAATGTTTTATGTGCTTTGGATAGACCATTTGTAAATTATAGAAGGATGTGAGATGATTGATTTTTCCACAAAAAATGCAAGACAAAAATATATATAAGAAAATATTAAATGGAGCTATAAATTTTCACAAGACTAAAGTAATCAAAATATCCCAATTAATATGAATATTTATCCTGAGCCTATTTTTGAAAGACTGAAATAAGCATTCAATCCATTGATGGATGTGTATGTGGGACATATGGTTTTAGTACCATTAATAAATAAGAATGAAAATATGTGTATGATAAGGGTAGATGGGAATATTTACCTTAAACCATAAGGTGATAATGTTTCCAAAAAGATGAGGATTCAATATTAGAAACCTACAAGGAGAGCAGAAGGTGCAACATTGAATTGGGATTGTCAAAGGCCAAATAAATCATGGACCAAATTAAATGAAATTAAACAATAAATTGATGTGGATAGTATCATTTATTCATGGACATCAAAAAAACATAGAGGTGAGGATTGATCAAGATACTTAATAAAGGACATGAGTCCATTAAATTATACCTTGAACTACTTGAACATAGTAATGAATGTTAAGTTACTTGGTCAAACTATTAAAGATCATAAATTGATATGTGATATCATCTTGGCCTAGGATGTGGGTTTATTAAAAAGTATACTCCAATAAGACCTTCCAATTAATTTACTATTATTTAATATGAATGTAATATTGATATTTATTATATTAAACTATATGTCGATAATACATTTATTATTACCATAGTTATCTCAACTTCATGAAGTCTCATAATTTTAGGTGAATTTATTCCATATTTATTGAGTTCAAATCAGTTCAAACCTTAATCCAATTAAACTTTTTATGTTTTCTTTAGAGGATTTTTTAATATTTTATTATTGTCTTTTGTTTAAAAATAGGGTGTAAGGGAAAGGATAAAAATGATCGACTGTGAAACCCTAGTTTTGTGCAAAACACACTGAATAGTTCCTAAGTAGTCAAGCAACATTCACATCTCATGACTAGTTTATTTTTCATGTACATTGGAGATACATAGGATCAAATATGGATACTGATTAAAAAAATTGATATTTTTTTGGTTAATCTACAAAATAATATAAAATATAAAAAAAATACATGCCTAGAGCATGGTGAATGAATTTATTATTACTAGATGTATTAATATAATTTTTTTCTACTCATTATACATAGTGTATGAACATTAAAAAAATATTAGAAAAAATAATTCATAATTTGAAAATAGATCTACACTAAAACTATAATGCCTCTAGTCATCCATGGCAAAAAGATTTATAGAGGCCTTGTTGGATTTTTAGGGATGAGAGACAATGCATCAGCAAGCCTTCCTCTATATTTATCTCCTCCTCCCATCCTTGTTCATAATGAAAATTAGCCTAAAAATCCTAGGTTGATGTTTGTGTGATTCATCATTAATATAGACTATGTAAACTTTTATAGGTTTCCCAATCTAATGGTTATGATAAAATTTAATCTAAGGGTGCATATTGCTTTCTCCATTTTTGGATGGAGAAGTGTTTTAAAACTAAGTTATTTTTAAAGTAATTTTAAGTTGAATTAAGATTTATTAAGTTGTGCACCTTATTTTTTATGTTGAGTTCCTTTTATAAATAGGGGTGTCACCATGAAAAATATTAGGTATTACTAGGACAATTATGGGGCATTACATGATCAATAATAATGAAGATATAATTGGACCTTGATTTGCACTAGTTGGAATATAATAATTTAAAAAACATTGTAATCTAATATCACAATACTTGGAAAAAAATAATAGAGATTTTGAAATCTGATATCACACTAGTTCAAAACCAATAATAAAAATATAAAAATCAAATATCACACTAGTTTAAAACCACTAATATCAATATTAGAATCTAATTCCATAAATTATAAAACCATAAATGGTGATACTATAATCCCAAATTCAAGTACATATGTCTATATTTCATAAAATTATGGTTCATTATTCAACAAAATGAAAGAGTTTGCCAAGATCTCTAAATTTTTTTCATGAAATCAAGTTGAATCATGTGTAACAATGTGAGATCTCCAAAAAACACATGATATTTTCAATAATCTATTAAATCCAAAAATGATATGATTAAATTCTTCATTAACCTTCCAAAATAATAAAAGTGGGGTACATATAGAGAAAATTAGGGTAAGATGAAGAAGCCTCTAATTTTATTAATTAACTAATTAAAATTAAATAAAATTAACCTATGGACCCTTTATAACTAACCTAAGGAAGCTTAAATAATATAGAATGGTCATACAACCATGTAGGCAAACCCAATGGAAAAAACACTACACTAACACCCTACCTTAAACATAGTTTAGGTGAGATGAGAATTGGGTCCTGGAACTAAAAGCCTGATGAGGTACCCAAGTACATAGTGATGAACCTCCATAGGAGGAAGAAGAAGGTGGAGCATCCCTAACCCCAATGAGAGCTCATAGATGAACAAATTTACACTTTGTGAAAGGATTGGTTAGAATATCTATAATCTACTATGATGTTAGATAATATCAAATATCAATGACTTTCTCATTGATAATCTTATTGATGAAATGTATGTGAATCTCTATGCGCTTGGTATTTTGATGGAAAATTGGATTATTGAAAATCTAGATAGTGTTTTAGTTATTACAGTAGTTGATTGTTGGATTATGAAACTAGACACCAAACTCAATGAGAATCCCCTGAAGCAAGATTACTTCAATGGTGGAATTGATGGCCCCTCTATATTCTACCGATGTAGATGATAAAGCAATTGCATGCTACTTCTTGCTTCACCAACTTATTAGACCTAAACCAAGTGAAAAACTATAGCCTAAGGTGGACTTTTGATTTTGAATATCTCCAACCCAATCTAAATCTATGTATCCAATCAAATCAACCTCTATTCATGCTACATAGTGTATCCCATAGTTATACAAACCTTTAATGTAGTAAAGAATCTACTTTGATACTTTCCTATGTAACTCATGTGGCTCCTGCATAAACTAGGAGACCAAAGTGTTATATCAATGAGTGGTGTAGGACAATCAACCTTAAGTTTTATACTAGACAATAAGGGAGTAGAAACTGGCTTACAATCAACCATGTTAAACCTCACAAGAAAATCAAGAGAATATTTGGATTGTGATAAAGTTATCCTAGAATATGATTGAATGATTTAAATCCTAAGAAATTAGTACAATAATCCCATGTCTATCATTAAAAATATGTCCGAAAGTGAAGTTTTCACTACTGAGATGGATGATCATGAGCTCCCTATAATCAGTAAGTCATCCACATAGAGAACTAGGATTAATAGAGAATCATCCTACTACAAGATGTACACATTCATATCTAAGTGTCATTTGGTGAACTTGACTATAAATATAATGGAGTCCATCTTGGCATACCATGCTTGAGGGGACTATTTGAGTTCATAGATAGATTTCATAAGTCTCAGACCAAGGAGGCATCTTCCATAAAACCTTGTGGTTGCTCCATATATATCTCTTCCTTGAAATCACCATGTAGAAAAGCACTTTTTAGGTCTATTTGGTGAACATCCCACTAATGTGCAATTATGAAGGCTAGAGTGAGTCTTATAGACATCATCTTGGCTATAAGAGCAAATGTCTTAGTATAGTCTATGTCATGCACCTAAGAAAGCCCCTTTGAAATTAGATGAGATTTGTACTTATCAAATGACCCATCTGCACCATACTTGGTCTGATAAACCCATTTACATAGGACTAATTTTATTCCTTTAGGAAGAGGTACCAAGTTCCATGCTTTGTTCTTGATTAAGGAATTATACTCTTCTTTCATAGTAGAATCCCATTTTAGAATACCAAATTCCTCATGAATGGTTTGTAGATCTAAGGCAATGGCCAACTAGGCATGTGATGTCCCCTAAAATTATGATCATGTCCACCTTATATCTGATGGATTTCTAACCGATCCTCCAACACTTTGAAATGTCTATCTAACCCAAATAGGACCAAAATTATATGAGATTAGAGAATTAGGAGGTGATTCCTCATCATCTATAGTGTCAATGTGAGATGGAGTATCCTCATCACTTTTCTCATCACTTAAACTTGAAGAAGAAGATGAGTCATCCTCATCATCAGGAAGATCTTGAGGTGGATCTATGTCACTATCTGAAGTGGAATCAATGTCTAGTGAGACTTTTGAAGAGTATATAGTGCCAAGATTTGTTTAAGTGGGCCCTCATGAAACTTGACACTCCTTTAAATGAAAAAATCATGAGTTTTAGGATTTAGAATCTTATATCCCTTCACACCCTCTGCATACCTCACAAAGATGCAAGATTGACTCTGAGGATCCATTGCCTTGAATTTCTTCTTGGGAATCTAGGCCATTATTGGTGATCCAAACACTCAAAAGTGATCTACTATAGGCTTGTGACCATCTCAAGCTTTAAAAGGAGTGATTTCCTTCAAGGCTTTGTGTGAACTTGATTTTGAATATAGCACACATAGTTAATTATTTTGGCCTAATACTAAGGAGTAAGAGACTTTGATTGAAGCATGTATTTTGCCATTTCCTTCAAGGTATGATTCTTACATTTAGCCACACCATTCTACTAAATATTGTATGGAACTATGTGTTGCATCTAAATCCCCTCTGATGTGCAAAAATGCTCAAACTTATTGTTGACATACTCTCAACCATTTTCAATCCTTAATATTTTGTTGGAACATTCTAACTACTTCTCCATAAGTGCCTTGAAGTCTTTAAAGCTATCAAAGACCTCAAACTTCTTTTTCAAAAAAAACACCTAGGTGTACCTAAAAAATTCATCAATGAATGTGAGCATGTATCTTGTCCTATTAAATGAAGGATTTTAAAATGGACTTACTAAGTCACTCAAGACTATTTATAGATTTTATCTAGCTCTCCTTGCTTTGCCCTTGTCATATTTATATTCTAAATGCTTACCAAGAATGCATCCATTGCATAGGCCATCCAATAATTTGACTTTATGCAATCTTGAAACCATGTCTTGATGACTGAGTTGCTCCAGGTAATGGTAGTTTAAATGGCCAAATCATTCATGCCATAGTTTGTTTACTCTATCGATATGAGTAAGTAATGTAGCAAAGGGCTGATCTAGGGAAAAATGTGAGAAGGGATATAGCCTAGACTAATTATTATCCTTCCCATAAGCCACTATGGTGTCACTATGTAGCTCCTTGATGACCACTAAATCAAGTGTGAACTCAACTCTTTTCCTTGTACCTATGTGAGTGATTTGATATACTGATAAAAGATTTATGGATAGTAAAGGAACACATAAAACATAATTGAAGGTCCTATCACTTACTTATATCGATCCTTTACTATTGAATTCTATCAAAGTCTCATCACCCATGAGAATTGAAGGCATAGAACATGGCTCTATTTTTGAAAATAGATCCTCTAAGGAGGCCATGTGATAAGAAGCACCTGATTCAATAACCTAAGTCAAAGGCTAGGAACCTACTATAACTAGTGCCTTGCCCTTGTTTTTACCCTTTATAGAATCTTGTGCTGATCTTGTCTATGATGAAGATTCAAGAACACTGATGTTATTTTCCTCAAGCATCTTAGTCAAGGTTTCAATCTTATTTTTCATGCATTGAGATTCATCATGCCCAAGTTTTGTACAAAAATTGCATTTGATTTTCTCCTTCTTAAGTTTCTTGCTTGAGGAGGACTCATTTGATGATACCTTTGGCTTAGCATCTAATTTTTTATTTTTTTTGTGCTCATGATTAGGTTTAGACTATTTCTTCTCTTATTTACCACTGTTAAAAAGCTTATTCTTATCCTAATTGATAATAAAGACATGTGATTTTGAAGACTTTAGTGCACCCATTTAAACTAACTTATCTTTCTCTTAATTTATATCAACAACAAACTCATCAAATGATGGCATTTTCCAAGTGGATACAAGTGCACATTTGGTAGCATGAAATGTAGAGATGAAAATTGAATAGTTGTGACCTAATTTTGCAAGAATAGATAAAACCAACTGGTCATCTATTTTCTCAATGCCACATTACTTCAACTACAGTCTCAGTGATTTTAACTTTATAAAGAAGTCTTGTAGGGTGTCATAGTCACTTGGGCTCAATGTGATGAGATTATTCTCTAGCTCATGACCCCTCATGATGTCTTGTACTCCAAAAATATTTTCCAAGATTATCTAGACTTTGTTTATATTTTTTACAGATTCAACATGAAACAAGAGGTCAAGAGACATTGATAGGCATAGAAACCCATAGGCCTCGTCACATTTTTTGTACCACTTAACCTTTTATTCATATAGATATATGGCTTAGTTTCCTCACACACATTAATCTAATAGAGTCATTTACCTCTCAAAGTGAGTTGTATTTTAGACTTCTATTCTAGATAGTTAAATAGTGTGAGTGGTTAGATGTTTAGATCCATTATTGTAAATTATAATGAGATAAATTGTAGAATTGAAATAAAAGCAAAGAATAGAAAGCACATAGTATAAGTACCCCATCATTACTTCAACTATAGTCTTAGTGATTTAAACTTTATAAATAAGTCTTATAGGGTGTCATAGTCACTTGGGCTCAATGTGATGAGCTTATTCTCTAGCTCATGACCCCTCATGATGTCATGTACTCCAAAAATATTTTCCAAGATTATCCAGACTTCATTTAGAGTTTTTATAGATTCAACATGAAACAAGAGGTCAAGAGACATTGATATCCATAGAAACCCATAGGCCTTTTCACATTTGTTGTACCACTTAACCTTTTTTACATCTATAGATGGCTTATTTTCCTCACCCATAGTAATCTAATAGAGTCATTTACCTCTCAAAGTGAGTTTTATTTTAGACTTCTATTCTAGATAGTTAAACGGTTTGAGTGGTTTGATGTTTAGATCCATTAGTGTAAATTATAATGAGACAAATTATAGAATTGAAATATAAGAAAAGA
The DNA here is from genome assembly GCA_037957365.1 of Torreya grandis. Taxonomy (NCBI): domain Eukaryota; kingdom Viridiplantae; phylum Streptophyta; class Pinopsida; order Cupressales; family Taxaceae; genus Torreya; species Torreya grandis. The sequence continues at coordinate 2,674,467 of JARHVA010000860.1, forward strand.
ATAGAAAGTACACAATATAAGTACCCCATCAAATATAAAGAATACCCCCCCTAAATTTACAATCCACACATGCTCAGTCTTGGATGTCGAGCATAGCCAAGAATGCATCTATGAGCAATTAGTATGAGAAAGTATGAGAGGGATGATAGGCACTACTGATAATGCATCTAAGAGGAAAGTTACAAATGTTTGAAGAGAGTTTTAATCTATTACACCATGTGAAAAATGGATTTTATAAAAGTCCTTAAAAAATTCCATCAATATGTAGAGATCAAAAAAATATGCACTTTCAAAAAAAGTGGCACCCAAAAAGGAACTATGGATTGAAAGTTATAGCACTTACTAGTTTTTACTCCCACATATTGGTAGACCCTTTCCAAAAATGGATTTTTTTTTCCAACCTTGTGTTTTTTCATCCAAAAATACAAAAAAATAAAATAACTTTACTCTATTTTTTCATTACCTTTCACCTAAAATTTGATGCCTCCTTGAACATCACGTGCATTTGTGCAGTTGCTTGACTTTGGGTTCTTGCAACTGCATTACTTATAAAAAGTAATGATTAGAAGCCCTTTGAAAAATCAAATGATTTTCCTAGTGTAATTTGGGTTCTTTTAGCTACTTGACTTTGGATTCTTCCAACTACACTACTTTGGGTTCATGCAACTGCTTTACTTATAAAAAGTTATAAGTAGTTGACCCTGAGAAACCTGATTGCTTATTCTCAGTGTATTTTGGGTTTCTAAATAGCTACAAATTATTAATTATAAAAAAATTAATGATTAATAACCAATCTACCTTGGAAAACCCAAAGGGGTCTAGCTAGTGTAAATTAGGTTTTTCAACCTACACAACCTATTACTTATAAAATAAGTAATGAGTAATAAATAATCTACCTTTAAAAACTTGAAAGGGTCTAGCATAGTGTAAATCAAGTTTCTTGATAGCTAAAACTTATTAATTATAAAAAAAGTATTTATTAACAAGTATTTGACCTTAAAAAATCATAATGGGTCTAGCCTAGTGTAAATCAGGTTTATTGATAACTAAAACTTATTACTTATAAAATAAGTAATGAGTAATAAGTAGTTGACCTTAGAAAACTTGAATGGGTCTAGCAAGAAAGTAATGCACCCTGGAGAACCTGATTTGGTCTTGGAGGGAATTAATCACATTGAATAAGTTTAATTACTCAAGTAATAGCACCTGTAAACCCTGAATTGGTCTAGGAGGCTTGAAATTTGTATCACCACTGTACCAGTTGAAGAAAATTAGATTTTTAAAAAAATCCTTGAACTTTCTCAAAAAACTAAAGATAACCCATGTTTGATCTTGAAAAACCTAAAAAATATACGTAGACATATTTTTGATCTAAAGTTTCAAGTTAGAATGAGAAAAATTGCCTCCAAGGTCGAAAATGGTGGCCAATAGAATAAATTGATTTTTTTAAAAATATATGAGGTTTCTCAAAAATCTAAGAACAACCCATTTTATATCTTTAAGAACCCATAATATATATGTGTACATATTTTTATTCAAAGGAATTTTGATATAGTTTTTAAGCATATTTGAAAAATGCCTCTAAGGTCAAAAATGGTAGCCAAGCCAGAAGAAAAGTAGCAAAGGTGAATGCAGGAGGATCCTACCAAGGAGTCTGCATGCATGAGACTATCAAGATAGCTCTAGTACCATGAAATAATTTTCCAATATCTTTGAATAGTTTTCATGTAATCAAGTTGAATCATGTGCAGTAGTGTGAGATTTCTAAAAAACACATGGTATTTGCAATAAGCTATGAAATCCAAAATGATGCGATTGAATTATTTATTAACCTTATAAAAAATTAAAATTGGGATATATATAGATAAAATTAAGGAAATATGAGGAAGCCTCTAATTTTCCTAATTAACTAATTAAAATTAACTAAAATTAGCCTATGGACCCTTTATAACTAACCCAATGAAACTTAAATAACATAGAATGGCCATACGACTGTGTAGGCAAAACCCAATGGTAAAAATCACTACACTAACAAACAATTTTACCCAATAAAACATGAAAACATTATGTTTCTTATATTATTAATATTTTCTGATGGACTGAGCAAAGTATTTCTTTTTAAAATGACGACTTGCCTCTAAATCAAATTGTAAATCAACATTTCCCATTATATATGAAATTTTATGTTTATAAAAAAACTATGAAATGGGTTTTTGTAAATAATAAATCAAGATTAAATATTTTTAATATATATTTATTAAATATACTTGGTATAAAGTCACAATATCTTACTTATTTAGACATGAACATTTGAGGATTTGATAATATTCCATAAAAAAATCTCAAACAAACTACATTGAATATCACTATGGGCTCTCATAACACTACCATAGTTTGTCAGGTCATGCCTAATTAACTTAATTATAGTATTATTTTATGAAGACCATGGATACATGAGATTATAGAATCTACATCTACTTTACATGCATGCTTAATTTTTAGTAATCAAGGATACATATATACATGCCCCTTGGATCAAGAACCATTCAAGTATTACACATTAATCTAACCTAAGGATCATTACATTCCTCATATGCAACCATATGAAAAATAATATAGATAAATAACAACGTTAATATATTCTTCTAATCTAACTAAATCATCATCAATATACTATAGTCAACTTTTTTATCTTAAATATAAAAAATGGGTTATATATGACAATGATTGGGAATACATGCACAAGGAATTATTAATCCCATTGAAACATTCCATCATAAAAAAGGACAAGGAATTGGTTTTATAGAATAATTATATAAATACAAAAATGGAATGCCCAAATAAATTACTATTTATACACATTTCCTCAAAGCAAAGCCTGAGCCAACATAAGAAGTTTATATCACATTTACATTGTAGTTGGTATATCATGAGATGATCAGTGATATAAATTCCTTAGAAATTTGGTCATTAGATTATTTTTGAAATTGAGTCTCTATTATAATATATTTATACATATGATTAACTTCCTTCTATAATAATAACATTTTTACTCATTCAACAATTGGCTAATCATATTTTCATGATACTAAAAATACTAATATTCAAATCAGAGTGGGTGGTCTAGATACCATTTATACGACACCTTTTGTGGAAGAAAAATCAATTATAATTCATCAATATATATTTAAAAATAAATATGGAATGGATAAATATCTACAACCATAACTTCTCATGGCCATGTTAGATAAGGATTAAGATAAATCTATTCATAAAGTTCCTACGTCATTACCCAAGTATATTCGCATGGGCTTGTTGAGTATGATGCCAATTTGGGAACTTTATTATTAGTGTTAGTTTTATATTATTATTTTTTATGTTTTTATGAAGGATATTTAATTCATTTATGTCCTAAATTATTTTTTGGGTCAATTTTGGACACTTTCTAGGAATTTTCTAAAAAAATAGATGGAATTGCCAATTAAGTTTAGTTCACTGTCTAAGCACTCAAATGAGTTCCAAAGAGATGGATCATAATTTTTAATATTATATGTCTAAAATTAAAGTGTATTTAATTAAATAAATAATTTATATGGAATTCTATATCCCATAGTTTAATAGGTTGCATGATTTGACTACTTGTTTAACAAGACTTCGTGTATATTAACCTTATCTTGAATGTAAGTCAACCTTATTTTATTTAGTTTAATCTGATTTGTATCATATTATATTTTTATAATTTTAATTATAAATTAATTATTTTTTAAGTAAATTTATTTATTTACTTTTTACTTCATACTTTTTTTGAAATAACTTCTCATATAAGTTTCTTGTTTGTAATTGACTAGTTTTAGCCTTTAATATTAATAAAAGATTATGCACAACTATGAACAATAATTTATTTTATAAATTAGTGTTTCATATTTTTATATTTTGTTATATATATTTTTAAAAATTAATACCATAAAGCATTTTTTTTTTTTTTTGAAGTTGTTCAGTACAATTTTTGGTCAATAATTACATTTACAACATAATTACTTTGATACCTAATGATTCTAGGAAAAATTGGTTGATAAATATCTTCATTTTAAGATTAAATAAAAGCTTATTATCACTACCTAAATACATTCATAAAATTAATTAGGTATCATATCCATGTTAAATATAGGTTCATAAGGGTCATAGGTTATTATGTGAAGAAACAATGGCTTCAGTGAATTCTACTTCCATTAATATTCATGTTTTCAAAGATGACAGCTTTGAGTATTGAAAAGATCAATTGAAGAGAATTATTATATGGAAAATATTTTTGGAGAATTTTATCCATGAGTACATACAACATAAATATCTTAAAATATTAACATAAGATCATAAAAAAATGGATGGAGAAAAGGTAGATGCACAATATTTCTTTTATGTTCAGAGTGCCATAGACCCAGACATCTATAAAAGAATTATAGGATGCAATATTTCCTATAAGGCATGTAATACATTTGAAACATCATATCAAGGATATATTAATGTAGGATAATTTTAAAAAAAAACCTTTAAAATATATTTTGATAATTTAATAATGTTAGATTCTTAAGGAGTAAGAGATTATTGCTTACGGGTAAATGACTTTGAGCATAAAATGAGGGTATATGGAGAAACTATCCAAGATAATTTTATAGTAGAGAAAAAATTATGATTTTTAAGTAAAAAATTGTTTCATAATGTGATAAATATTAAATATTTTAATAAAATTCAAACTAAAGTGTTGATAAGTTAGTGGATTCTCTCTTGTCCTATGAGGATAGTATGAGACTATACAAAGGAGATCAAGAACAAGCACTTGAAACCAAGGCAAAGGTTTCAAATACTAAAGAGAAAAATAAAAATAAAAATAAATGGAGTTATAAAAATTCAAATTCAAAAGGAAAATATTAATCTAAGCTCACAATTAAGATTAAATAACATAATATTTTTTATTACTGTAAAAAACCAAGACACATGATAAAATATTGAAGGATACTAGCAACTAAAAATCAAAGAAATCAAGTGAAAATAAATCTTTCAAAGATGATTAGAGTGATTTTTAAATAGAGCCCAAATTATTATCTCACATTTAATTTAGGAATATATGAATTAAATTATTGGTGGGTTATTTATTCAAGGTGCTCAAATAACATGAAAAGTCAAAAATATGGTTTCAACAAGTTATTTGACTCTTTCAAAAGGCAAATATAATTGGGAGATAGAAAGTCCATCCAAATTTAATGAAAAGGTGCATGAAAATAAACACAAGTTAAGGATAGAGTGAAATAAAGGATTATTATTTTTCTCAAAATATGGATCCTAAGAATATTGATCCTAATTTTACAAAATATAGTGATGAAAGTAAAGGATACACACTTTACAATCTTGATACTAAATCTAAAATTATTTCTAGGGATTGTACTTTTTTTTTTAAAATGAAGTATTTTTAATTATAATAATGTAGTTACATAATTAAAATTTTAATTTGGGATGCCTATTAAATTTTATTTTGAAGGCTTACAAATTCTTACACATGTTTCTAGTTCAACAAAAAATAATACTAGCTATTTCCAAGAGACTAGTCATACATCTTCATCAACTCCAAGAAAGAAAAAAAATTAATCCACATAAAACTAATAAATTTTTAGATAAAAATTATGATAGCTTTATAAAAATCATAAAACATTAGTATGTTAATTTTTTTGATGATTCTCATAATGAAAATACTATGTTGCATTGTCATCAATGGCTAGTGAACCTAGAAGCAATGTAGAATCTAGTGAAAATAGAGAATGAGTTGATGCTATGAAATTAGAGATGGATTTAATTAAGAGGAATGATAAGTGAAATATATTTCAACCTAATTTTAATAAAATATCATTGGAACCAAGTGTATATCCAAGACCAAATTTAAGAGTGATGGAACAATTGACAAGATTATTGGTAGGATCCTCTAACAACCAAAGGACCAAATTGCAGACACTGCAAAGTTGACATTATTTTAAAAACATGAAATTACCTAGGCTTAAATAAATATGATTTCAATAGTTGTATGTTGTGGACAAAAATAATTATTTATAGAAATAAAGGATGGTTGAATTAGAGAAAGGGCATGTCTCAACAAACATGACCATTGAGTTTTTTTATAATGAGTCAGTATTTATACCACATCATTATAATAGACTAATATAACAAAGAAGATATAAGATACATATATTATTTATAAGAGGTTATATATTATATTAATTTTTGTAATTGCTTGAGGTGGTATATTGTAGAGAAATATATAAAACATTGTACTCGATGGTTTAAATATATAGAAAGAAAAGTTAGAGTATGAATTACTATGTACTATGTGATTTATTGTGAATATAGGCCCTAATTATTTTTAAATTAATGTTAAGGATTAAAACTAATAAAAATACTTTCATCTCATTATTCTAATTAAATTTGGCATTTATCAACATGGTTGTATGTAGCCCACAACTTTAGATTATATGTCAACATTTGGTGGTGTCACACAAACTTTAGTTGAATAATGTATAAAGGGAGGTATAATTTTTATTTATGTAAGACTAATTTAATATAAATAAAAGTGTGGTGGGAAGAAACACTAGTTTTTTTTCACAAAAGTTAAAAGGATATGAGAAACATTATTGAAACTAAAGGCATCATTATTTAGATCATAGGAAGAAAAATTATGGGTTACCTTTGCACAACTAATGTGGCCTTGGATATTTTGGCAATATAATCATATAAAAGGTATTTAATTAAAATTAAATGACCCATTCAATGGACTTTACAAAAAATTATGCTTTATAACAACTCGATACACCCATAACTTGGGATATTGCTTATTGGTTTAAGAATACCCTTGATTCATTCATCATGGTTTGGGATATGAAAGTTTGGATGAGACAAGACACTAATAAATTAAAATTTGTTGAATGGGCAAGGATAAATTTATTGACCAAATTACCTCTCCTCATCCATAATTTATTTTTTGATTGAAGGATAGTAAAAAAATGTAAGTAATTCGTTTTGGGAATAGACACCTAAGGGATGGTGCACATAAAGAATAGGGATCCTTAAAATATGTGACCAATTAGGAAATTAATTATCACATAAAATTAAGTTAATTAATGATAATAAGATTGTAGTAGGATAAGAAATTAAGAAGAAAATGGTGAATGACAAGATGAGAAATCAAATAGAAGATGAGATAATTAAATAATAAATAACAAATAAATAAAGGGAATAAATAATATTATGAATATATAATATTATAAAAATATTTTTGGCCTCTACCAAGGAAAACCCTAATATTGAAAATATTAATACTATCTATCCACCAAAAACATATGAGTTAGTATTCACACTACAAAAGGTGAAAATGTAGATAATAAATTAAATATAATAGAATAATTATTATACACCACACCATAAAAATGCATGAATTACATGTGAGAATGATTGATATATTTATTTACACTATTGAGAACACCCAAACTATCTAAAACCTTTGGCACAGAAGACCAATTGGTCACAAGTAGTTTGACCCATAGCGGATGAGGCCTAAAGAGTAGCAGAGTAGTAAATAGCAAAAAGATTATTAACATAAGATATGTTAATTATATAGTAAAACCAAGAGAATAAATTTTAACAATATAAATAAATCTAATAGTAATTTCTCAAGAGGAAAGTTTTATAGATAGTATAGAAGAACAAATAGAGGTGGAAAGAGATGCGAACCTTTAGGAGAAAGATGATTATGAGATAAGTGTTATTATTCATAAAAATTAATATAACATAGAGATAAAGAGGAATATTACATAATATAATGAAGATTAATTAATTAAAACATTGGTAAATAAGTATAATTAGACATAAAATATGTTGAATAATAGATTTGAAGTGACTAGATCCCCCCAAAAAAACCCAATCAGAAGTGGACCTAATAGGAAATAAACTCTTTGTACCAATCACTATCCCTTGTAATGATTCACAATACATGTGTACATCTATCATTTAGACAAAGAGATATGTTTATTGGATAAGAAGTTACAATCCAGTACCAAAGTCATAAGGAAGAGATTGAGAAATGAGGGAATTTGTGAATAATTAGGTAGAAGTGTTAGTAATAATATATTTCTAAAAATAATTGAAAAGAGATAAAGATCATAACCAAGATTTGGTTACAAAACAAAAATATAAACAACATAATAAATTTAATAGTACTATAGGGGCAAGTACACCAAGAAATCAAGTGAATAATAGTATAAATCCTAGTACTAGGATTCCTAAACAACCTAAGAAAACTAAAATGGAATTAAACCAAATGAATCTACCACTATTTGGTAAAGACACAAAGGATGTAAAATAAAATTTGTTCATATTGGGACTAATACGATAGGAGTCATAATATTATAGACAAAATGGTGATGTTTTTTAATTTTGTTATAACATTAAGGGATGATGTATTTAAATGGTACATGAATACTTACTCTAGACATGTCACTGCATGGGCCAATGTCTAAAAAAAATTTAAGGGTGATTTTAACTATCCATACACACCGATGAATTTTTTTATCAATATGATATATATGATACAAAAAGAGAAGGAAACTGTAAAATATTAATATCATCGATAAAAATCCATTATTTGAAAATTAGAAGAGCCTTTAAATGAAAAATATAGAATATCATGGTTTATATCTAGATTAATACCATGACTTAGGGCCAACATGGATTGGAAATTTTTTAACACATTTGTAAAAGCATTAGAAATTCCATCATAGTTAGAAGCCCAATCTTAGAGACAAGATACAAATACCTCATTAAATGAAAATGTTTAAATATTTCAATTGGAGTTGGAATAATTAAGATAAAATAGATGTAGAAGGTAAAAAACATGATACTTAATAGCATGACTAAAATTTAGATAAAATATAGAATATAATAACAAAAAAATTGGATAAGTATCAACTTAAGCTAACCTACTTTGATAAGACAAGGTTGGGGATCTCACTGGCTTATGTTATTTCAAGAATTCAATTTCAAAATTGTGGTAAAACCTAGAAAAGTAAACTATGGACCTAACTACCTATCAATAATAACTACAGGGGAAGATATGGGTCCAATTTAGTATTATTTTCATAAATCTCACATCTTCCATGTGAAGGCAATCCTAAAATACATGAAGGGTATTTCTTGATTTCTATCTAGCAGAGAGTTTCTAGAAGAGTACAGTACATTTTAAAAGAAGAGATTGATGATTCAAGCATTTCCTTTTACCTAGATTAAAGCGGCACTATATAAAAAATGAAGAGATGAGGCATTGTGGAGAGGGGAATTACTGCATCAGTGGCATAATATATTAATGGAATCCCATATGGAGTTCTAGGAGGGCATAACTTTGGATAAGCTACATAAAATAAAATATTACTAGCAGACTTATGGTATCCACCACTTTTTAATTATTCATGTTAATATACAATAAATTATGACATGTTTGAGAGAGTGGGTAAACCAAATGCTATTGATGAGATGCATCTCCACCCAATTCTAGCAATAGATCCATTTGAGTAATGGTAAATTAATTTTATAGGTCCCATCAAACCTAAAGCAAGAAAGAGAAAAGACAAATTCATTATTATTGATACTGAATACCTAACAAGATGGGAAAAAGTTGTGCCAAAAAATATTTTACATCCAATATTTACAAAAACTTATTGTATGAAAATATAATTACAAGTTTTGATGCCCATTAAACATAATGAGCAATTTGGGTAAGCATTTCATCAATCACACAATTATATAATTACTTAAACACTTCCTAATATAGAATCACAAAATTACTCCTTACCATCCTCAAGAAAATGTCACAGTTGAGGAATTTAATAAGGTATTGAATAAATTAATAAAAAAATTATGAAATAAAAATAGTGGATACTAGGATAATAATATATTGACAATATTATGGGTTTACCACAATACTTACAAATAATTGACTAAGTATTGCCTCTTTCGATTAGTCTATGGATTAAAAGTGATAATGTTAATAGAGTACATATTACCAAGTTTGAGACTTTAAGTAAAATTTAGAATGAATGATACATATTCCATTTGGGAAAAGTTGATAAAAATATTAAATTTAGGTGAAAATAGATTATTATTAAAATATAATGAAATATAAGAGAAAATGTGCCAAAAATCTTGGCATGAGATACCTATAAAAGTGGAATAATTCTAGATTATGGATAAGGTTTTTCTCTATAATGGAAAATAATAAAATCTAATTAAGCTAAAAAATATATATCTTTGACCCTATATAGTGGAGAAAATTTTAGAGTAAGGAGTAATAAAGCTAAGAACATTGGTAGGCACATTGAGATAAGGGTTTGTAAATGTATCTTGATTAAAACCCTACACTGCAAGCACCTACAATTAAGGGTAGTAAAAAATAATTATGAAATAATTAATGAGATGACATTACCCTTATATCAAGGTGAATTTTCATATAAGGTATTAATACCTATGTAAGATTCTTAAGTTTTTGGTTGAATATTGTGTCATCTCCCCGTTAGGTTGGTATTGTCCTCCCAGATGAGAAAGCTGAATAGGGATAATATAGTATCCTCAAAATAATTGTCTTCATACCTAGTTATATAATGCTACCAAAACATCCTAGTGGGATAAATTTGAAGAATATGGAGTAGGAAATAAGTGATGATGAAAAAAAAGCATTGAAAAATATAAACTATATTTTGGGTTATATATATATAAGAAAAAGAAAGAGAAAATAATTTAGAGATTTAAAATATGTAAAGATTAGAGAGAAGGACATAATAAAGATATAAATCATGCGTAGAATTAAAATATGAGTATGCAGTAAGAAATTACATATGATAGTTAGATCAGGAGAAAATATATGAAATAAATTATTTAACATTCTTTCTACAGATATAGTAAGACTAAAGTGAGAAAAAAGTGGGACTATAGAAGAAACTAGGATATGGTAAAATAATGTGACATTTTACAAACAAAGCAATTAGAAATTTTTACCACATACACAAAAATTAGAAATAATAAAAATGCACATCTACAAAAGAAATGGATAGACAATGGTGAATAAAAGATTGAATAAAACATAGTACTACTGAATTTGTTTTTCATATAATAAAAATATCAAGTGGATTAGTTTAATATAAGATAACATAAGAAAATAAGTAATGGAAGGACTAAACAGTTGAAAAATTTGTTAAAATAATGATGTCACAAAGATAAGAATGAAATAAATTAATGAGAAGACATGTTGCATGTCAAATCAGGTGAAATTAAGGAATATACTCAGATAATAAATAATATTTATTACATTAAAATATGTCAGTGTGATTAATGGATAGATCAAGAAAGCTATAAGCCAAGGGTTTTCTAATAGAAAAATTACATAATCATTTGAGCACAGACACTCTACAAAAATATGTGAGAAATGTTCATAGTCAATAGGGAAAATTTTAGTGGTGATTTTTTATTAATTCATGAATATTCTCATTTTAGAAATCAACATTATGAGGATTTGTGGGGGTAGTCAATAACTTATAATTTAATAAATTTATATTATTTAAGTTACTTTTCAAGGTTGACTCTCCCATTGTTTAAAATAAAATTCATTCTTATAATTATATTTTATTGGTACCTCAAAATTCAATATAGGCACATTCACCACTATTTATACTATATTAGATATTTTAACTACATTTAATCAACTACACTTATTGTTAGTCATCTACATTTTCTATCAATATCCTACATTTACTATCTATCATATGCATTTATAGTCAACCACTTGCATTATATCCAATCATCTAACTTTTATCTGAGTGTTTTCAATTATCCATACTTCTATCATTTATTTGTAGGTGTGTTTTGATGGCTTCCACAAAAAATGTTTATGGGGTGGGAAAATTAACAAGAAAATACTTATTATTTTATTTTAGCTATAAAAAACATGGGTACTAAATATTAAATGATTTATTATAGGGTAAGTGCATAGAGTTGGGGGATAATTATGTGGACATTCTAGGTAATGGGATCATGATAATAAATAACAGGATAATGTTATTTAATTAACACAATCATGTTAGTTAAATTATGTCTCAGTAATTACCAAACCATAACATGATCATGCTAATGTATAACATTATTGCTAACAATAACATGATCATGTTATTGTAAAAATAATAATGCAATCACATTACTATTGTTTTGCACATAAAACCAATGAACATGTAGATGGAGTGAATGTTGGTTAATAGGTAATGTGATTGTATTATTAATAATGTGATTACATTATTGGTAATGTGATCATATTCTTGTTATTTTACACATAAAAGTATGTGGGTGTTACACATGAAGGCAACTTTGGCAAGAAGCTTATATTTACTACTCTAAATTTCATTTAATTTCTTATACTTTAAATTTATTTTAGTAAATATAAGATATTAGGGTCACTCAGCATGTGATAGAGTTGGTCTACAATTTAAGATCCAATATGGTCACTACTTAGGCATTTTTAGGGTCTAAGTATTAAACTTAGGGATTTTAGGACATAATTTTTGCAATAAATTTCCATTTTTGGTAAACATATAGTCATTTTTAGGTTTTTATGCCTTTTATATTGATTTTTGGCATTTCTAAGAGTCTTAAGTTTGTCAAATTGAAGTTTTCAAACCACTAACTTTGAAATTGATGTAAATTGGTGTGATTAGGGTAGCATAAGTCACATTTATGACTTTCACATATCAAATGACCATTTTGTGTTAATTTCACTTATTCATTGTCCCTCCCTCATCCCTAATCACTTCTTACTCATGCCTTATCATAATCACTCTATCATCATTTTTAATTATCCCTAATCACTCCCTTATTGAACCTCACTATCTTTATTAATCTCTAATCACTCCCTCATCATCCCTAATTACTCCATTGACCCTCACTATCCCTCATCATCGCTAATCACTCACTTCTCATCCCTCATTATCTGTCAGCACCCCCTGATTGACTCTCACCATCCCTCATCATATTTAATCACTCCCTCATCATCCCTAATAACTCCATTATATCTCACCATCACTAATCATCCCTAATCATTCCCTCATTGGATCTCACCATCCCTAATCATTTCTTCATCATCCCTAATCACTCCCTTCTCATCCCTCATCATCCCTAATCACTCCTTTCTCATCCCTCATCATCCTTAATCACTCCCCTATTGACCCTCACCATTATTCATTATTTATAATCTCTCCCTCATCATCCCTAATCATTATCTCATTGACCTTCATCATCCCTCATCATCTTTAATCACTATTTAATCATACCTCATCATCTCTAATCACTCATGTCTCATTCATCATCACCTCTAATCACTCCCTAATTAATCCTCACCATCCCTCATCATTAATATTCACTCTTTGATCCTCCTTAATCACTCACTCATTAACCCTCACCATCCCTCATTTCCTTATTGACTCCATCATCATCTCTACTCAATTCCTCCTCATCCCTCCTCATCCTTAATCACTCCATCCAATAATTTTATGGTGGTATTTTGTTGGGGTTTAATAATGTTAGGAGATATAAGTGGAGAGTTGAGTGCTAGCATAAAATATAAGACATAATGATCAAAATGACATGGAGGAAAAATTGAAACATAAATATTTAAAACCTATGAAAAATATGGGCCTATTAGAAATGATGTAATTCACAATTAAAAATACACCATAAAAAGAGAAGCAAGTAAAACCACCATAGCACCAAAAATGGGTAGTAAATACATGAGGGTCACCAAGATATGTGATTTCTTTAAACCAATAAATTGCTTTCCATATGAGGAAATTTTATGATCTGAATAATTACATTGAAGGCCTTCTATTTATATGTCTATTTATTGAGTCATCATACCACCATAGCACCAAAAATGGGTAGATTACTTGTTTTAATCATTTGAAAATTATTTTCCACTCTTTGGTATGATGACTCAATCAATAACACCAAAAATGGGTAGTAAATACATGAGGGTCACCAAGCTATGTTATTTCTTGAAACCAATCAATTGCTTTCCATATGAGGAAATTTTATGATCCAAATAATTAAATTGAAGGCCTTCTATTTATATGTCTATTGATTGAGTCATCATAAAAAACAAAAAATTTCAACTTTGATAACCAAATACACTAATAATTTCAATTTAAAATTTCAAAAACTTAATACCATCATGATGATTATGATCTCCTCTTTCCAAAAATATGATTTTTCTAATTTTTTATCTAATGTAAGGTTTTAAACTATGTTTATTTTTAACTATGCATTTTTTAGGCTACTACATGCCACAAACATACATGCCTATACATTTTCATGTAATTTGTCTTTCATTTATCCAAGTGAAAAATAATTTATATGGTAACCAAATAGTTCTCATTCTACACATATTCAAAAAAATTGATTTTCATTTTTGTAGGTAGTTAGACACACCACATGGATAACTATCCATTTTTTGTTAGTTTTTAAGATCTATTTACTTGAAAAATTCATAAAAAAGTATTCATATAAAAAATATAGGTGACATACTATAATATCTTATCTAAATTTTTCCCAAAAGGTTTCAAATAATATTAAACAATGCTAAAAAAATGGTGCATAGCTCGACCGTCTATCTACTATGTTTTCTAAAAAATAAGAGTTCTTAAATTTTTAGATGTTTGAACTAGTTATAATTAACCATTTTTAAAAATATATATATTTAATTTAAACTATAATTTAAATTCTACATTTCATGTTCTTACACCATCTTCAAATTTGGAGTGTAGATATCTCAAATTATCTATAGAAGTTCAGATTTTTGAAATTTCAAGAAAATCATGTCCATGAGTAGGCCACTTTTTGTCCCCAAACTTTGTGCACTTAACCTATATTTTTATTTATTTTGTCATTCATATTAAATTTAAATAATAATTACAAGTTCTAAAACCATTTTGAATACATAACACACTGATAACCCTTTTGAAGATATGCCTCCACGAGAAGACATACCAAGGTATGAAATTCCCTCACTAAAAGAAAATTACAAACTAAATGTGGAATATTAAAACCATTTTATTGATCTCATGAAATAAAATCATTAGTATAAAATTTAACTCAAAAATATAATTCAATAAAAAGGAGACTAGAGGATGTTACTAATGTCGATGATGAGAACCCAATATTGGATGAGATTTCTACTCATACAATACAAGCTTTAGTTGAAAGAAAAACTAAAAACATATGTGAAAGAAGATAAGTACATGAATAATTTTAAGATCATTTAATTTTTATTTGGAAACTAAATATCCATTTAGTAAACCTGTAGAGCTAGATAATAATTTTGACACACCTACAAAATGTAAACATATAATATGTAGTTGGAAACTTGGAAAGCATTTAAAAAGTTTATAAAACTCTCACCTATGTTAAAATATACAAACCATTACCACAATAAAATACATTGATGCATTTCTCAAATAATATTTTAGTATATTATACACAAATATATCATATAATGATAAATATTTTATATCTCTAAAGCTTCCATAAAAATATAATGAATGAGACATATATATAGGCAAGGAAGGTCAATACTAACTAAAATATCAAGCTAAGTGACCAGTCGCAACTAATATATAAAGATAGATATTAATCATAACTAAGATATCAATTTAGAGATCAAAGCTAAGATTAAGAGATAACTATCCATAAAATATAGAAATAACTAAAAATTGTCTCCATAATATCTAAGATATAAATATGTAACATCTCATAATATCTAAAATAAGATAAATGAAATATCCACACTTAAGTGGGTGGGAATAAATAAATACCTAGATGAACATGAGATAATGTAAATAACCTACTCTAACACCACCCCTCAAGTGAAGCTAGGGGCCAAAAATGGAGTTTCATATCCATAGTATGAATCCTAATAACAAGGCCTAATCAGACACTCATGTATAATATATCCATGAATAAATATCTCATAAAGTGGAGAAATGAGAAAATCCATAGGAAAATAAAATCCCCCACTAAAAAGAGAGAAAATAAGGAAGGAAATGGGTCCCAAAAATAAGGCCTAATGAGGTACCCATAGAAAAAAGGATACAACTTGAAAATAAGTCTCTATGAATGCCAATCCATCTTGCCAAAATTCATATATGTTGATTCGTTGAAACCTTCAAGTGAAAGTAATAATAATAGTAAATATGAGGATCACTGAACATGAACATTGAACTTCAAAATACTAGATAAAATGATGAAATTGAGGAAGCATTGTCTAAACACACTCCCTCAATGTTAAACTCAGAGAAGATGGAAATGAAAGTCTCTAAAGAAGTGGAATTAAAATGGTGAGAAGTGAGCACAAAAACTAGTGGGGATGCCACACTAGTTTCATGACACAAAAAGTCACTAAGAATTCCACTAAGACATAAGAATCCTCATATGGATTCTATAAAAAGAAGTGTTTGAATAAGATATCCATGTATAAATTATAATTCTATAAAATTTAGACAAAATCACTCAAGAAGATGGCCCTAATGGTGATGGGAGAGACTAGTAACTAAAATAGTAAAGGGTGCACAAACTAAGGTACACAAATTAAAGGTAGAATAAGCTATAAAAGCAAACCCTCTATGGCACTTTACAATTTAGTTCAAGTAAAATATATCTTATACATAAAAACACTAAATGAAAAATAGAAGACACTGTATACACCATAATAAATCCAAACAAGGAGATTGTCAACCTATTGAATAAGTCATCACAAATCATGCAAGTTTCTTCAAAAATAAGGGAGCAATGTGGGCCAAAAACACAATTGGAATAAAAAACATTTTCAAATAATAAATTACAAAAATATTTACAAAAGATAAATATGTAAGTGTATAGATAAATGATCATGAGTGCAATAAAGTTATTTTATTAGGGGATCTAAAGAATGGAGGAACCATTCTAGTAAAATCCTCATAAGGAATGATGGTGCTACCACAAGTGATATAAAACCCATACCAAATCAATAGGAATGATGGATGAAGATTCCTGCATAGGAGCTATTGAAAAAATCCACATTAGTAAAATGTATGGTAACATTCAAAGGGTCATCAAACTCAGCCAAAAGTTTGTTTACTTTTGAAGAGATTTGGCCACTTGTCAAATTGGGCTTCACCCTCTGATCTTTGGTAAATGAGATCAGTAAAATAAGGTGTGTGGATAAGCAATTAACAAATACAATATCTACTTATGTTTCTTAAATATAAAATATTATTTTTAATAAAAACTCATCCAAGGATATTATTTTATTATAAATAATAAAAAAATATTCCAACAAGTATTTTTTTTAATAATATTGCTTAGTAAAACTATGATAAATTTTTCATTCTTAATGAAATTAAAAAAATTATATTTTTTTAAATTTAAAAACAAGTGCATAAAACCCATAAATTGTTTTGACTAACCAGTTACGATTTTCTCATAATTAAATAAAGAAAAGTCATATTTTTTTAGAATATTACTACTTAATAAAATTATGATAAAATTTTAAACTATTTATAAAATTCAAAATTTTAAAAAAAATTAGAAAGTATAAAATATGATGCATAAAACCTAGAAATTTTTTAGAGAGATCATCTATAGTTTTCTCACAATCAAAAAAAGAATGGTCATTTTTAACCAAAAAATGGATTTGCAAAAACTTATAGATCTTTCCTCTAATATCCAATTGGGATGAAATTGGAGGTGATTATATATTTATTAGATAATATGGATGCATTGGTGATATTTTATTTACTCATTCAATATCCAAAAAAAAATTACAATGAAAAACAACAAAAAAAGTCCCCCCCCCAAAAAAAACTACAATTTATTGCACACTTTTATAAATCTACGGACCATCCAAAGAGGATGTAAGAGAAAATAATACTTATTAAAGAAAGAGAATACTAGCTACTAATTAAGGAGATGATTAATAGTTGTTGGAAATTGGTCTGATATAATGAAAGAGTTTAGAAAACTCTCATCTAGCGTCAAATCTATAAATCGTTACCATAGTAAAAACCATTGATGCATTACCAAAATAATATCTTAGTATATTGTACACAAATAGATCATATAATGATAAATCTTATATATCTCTAAATCTTTCATGTAAATAAAATGAATTATCTTTGTATATATAGGCAAGGAAGATCAATCCTAACTAAGAGATCAAACTTAGGACTAAGAGATACTATCCATAAAGGATAGAAACAACTATAAATTATCCATGTAATATCTAAGAGATAAAAATATAATATCTCATAATATATAAAATAAGATAAATTAAATATCCACACATAAGTGGATGGGAATAAATAAATACCTATGTGAACATGAGATAAGGTAAATAGCCTACCCTTATAAGCACCAAAAAATATAATTTAAGTTGGAAACAATTGAAAAACATTACAAAAAAATATGTGTCATTTTAATAAAATTTTAGAAAAAACAAAAGAATAGTGAGACTAAAAAATGTTAAAGAATGCATGCATCAATGTTACATAGTAGAGTATGAAAATCATCAATGACACCTCATTAAGAAATCAGGAACATTTACAAATCAATTCAGAAAAGGTGCTCAGTCAAATCTACATGCAAAAAATATATAGTTCTCCACTATATATCACATTCTAAAAAGAGCTAAACTAATCTCTAATTTTTTAGATTATAAGATTTTATTTTAACATAATGGATTTCATAACATTCAATAATCAATTGGTCAAATAGAAGTGTTTCATAAGTTTTTAAATGTCTCTTGATGTTTGAAATGGAGTATTTGAAAGAAAAGGTAAAAGCAACATAGTTTATGTCATTGCCCATTGATGAGGTAACAATAATTGATAGCACATCATTTGTTTACATCCATATTTATACATTTGAGAACTATTCAAGGAAGCCTCACTTATTATATGTACATAAAATGAGTCAAAATTGTAATGTTGATAACCTCTACAATTTGGTTATTTATAATTTGATGGATAAAGCTAGGATGGATTATTATGATATAGGTGTAAAGTTAGTGTGTTGGTGCAGATGGTGTATCAATAATACATGGGAATAAAATTTGTCTATGTTTCTTAATATAAATAAGAGTTACCCCATATATTATTCTATTTCATTGCATGTCACATAGAATGAATATTTCTTAAAAAAAATTTATCACATTTGAAAATGTAGAAAAAGTGGATGAGCTTATACATGACTTGCGCACATACATGCCAAACAATCCAAAAATATTTTTAGAGTTTAAAATATTTATAATTGGAGTGACTAATGGGATTTTTTTTTAAATATTTTGATACAATATGTATTTCTATGTATGAGCCTACATGTCTAATATTTGAAGAATATCCATCATTGGTAGGTTTCATGTTTAAATACCAAATGGAAGTTGACAAGGCAAAATATTTGTTGTATTATTTGACATATTTCAAAAATATGATAACAGTATGTGGTATTTTTCACATGTTAAAATAAATGTATTATTTGACAAAACATTCATAAGAGAAATCCATATATATTGTTGACCTCATTTGATTGAGGAAATAGGTTTATCAATATCTAGATATGTTATACTTTTCACAATAAAGTTTTAAGGGGCTAGTATTTGGAAATTGGAAAATTTAAATGGATATTAAGGACCCTAAAAACCATTTTAAATTATATTAATTATCATATTTGTATCTCCATTAATGGAAAGGAAATACCACTACACACTTTCCAAAAATAAACTCATTTGGTTGGTGTATAAATTGAAGAAGTTACTATAACATAGGTTCTATATCATAATGTTATATATGAGATAAATATGAAATTGATAAAGATATTATAAATATTATATACTAAAATTTTAGATCATTTTAAAATGGATGGCTTACTTGAAGCCATGGGAGTGATGAATACTATGTTCTGTAACACTATAGACGGTGAATAAATAACAAGTAATTTATTTATCAAAAACATGTGTACTCTCATTAATAATTTTAGTAAATTTGTAAACATAAATGGAGTTGAATTTAAGGATATTTTTAAAAATGATTTATTGGCATTCTAATCAATGTATTTTGGACTTACAATGATTGATCAATATTGGTGCTTAAATGAACCAACAAAAAGTGATGTTATTACAAGGCTATGGAAAAAATGTATACCAATAGTGTTCTGCAAAAAAATATTAGTGAATATTTTGATTATATGAATTTCTATAAACAATGATTTTGGGGTCTATGCAAGATGAAAGGCTATTTAGTGCATTATCTTTTGTTAAATTAGAACTTCAGAATAGATTGGACAAAAATATTGAGACATTCTTGAGGTAGTATGTTTAATGTTATCTAGTGGATGTGTTTGCATATGAAAGAGTCTTTTTAATTTGGAGTTCTCTTGCTAAAATAAGAGGAATTACTAATATAGTGACTAAAAAGGACACTAAAAATGCCTCTAATACTATACATATGAATATAAGCTATGAATAATGGGTTGTAAAAGAATTTTTTTAGCTACCTAAGTTTTAGTTCGGCACATATTCTAAATATATTTATATTAAATTCATATTCATGTAATATATTTATGTTGTTTACTGAATAATATTTTGTTTATTTTTAATTCATAAACCTATTACATAGCTAGTAGTATTTTATAAAATGGTACCTAATAGGCTCACAATCATGTTTTTTATGAATACCGTAATTGATCTCTTTACTAATATTTTCTATAAATTTTTAAAATTTAACATACATTAAATTGTCTATCCATTTGAAATGAAAATATAGATGCAAAATTTGAATGAAATAAATGCTAAGGAATCAAAAAATACAAAAATATATATTAAATATTATAGATCAGATAAAATTGAAATTAAAACTTTTTAGGTGCAAGTTGATTCCTCATATTACAATATTTGCAAAACATAAATACAATACCAAACATGGAAATCTCATTGTTTTTCAAGCTCTTGGGTTTCTATCTACATTTATTTTATGTAATATATTCTAGTTCCTTGACCTTCCACTTGGCCAATGTTATCTTTTAGGATTCTTGATTCTATAAGATCCTTTATTGCACTATTGATATTGGCAAGATTTGTCTATTCTTATTTAACAACATCTCCTACTAAAATCAAGGTGGGGTCCACTTTAGCTTTATATTTAAATAAGCATCAGGATCCAATTCATGCTCCCTAATGATTTTAATCAAAGTATTATTTTGTTTATTCAATATAACAAGCTTTTCCTTGAGTGAAATAGCCATAATTAAAATTTTGCATGCATTTTTTAGATGTACATCAAGGACAACAACTTGATTCTTGAAATTTGTATATTTTTATTGAAAATTAACAAAGAATATTAATTATTTAAAATTTATATAAATAAATTTTAATGGTAAAATATAATAAAGAGTAAATTTTACCATGACTTTTTCTTTTTCTTCCTCTGCAATTGCTACAAGGATTTTGGTTTTTCCCCATTTATTATAGTATGCTTGGGCTTATAAATTTAATTTTTAAATCTTATTTAAAATATCATCATTATATCTATTACTAAAAATAATATCTCTAGAAACTACAAGGTTGAACAAAACATCAGATTTTATAGACTAACATTCAACTAATGAAAATAATTGATTACCTTATGAGTGGTTGTGAAAATGGGCATTGATTTTTTGAATCAAAACTTTCTCTCGATACTCCCATGGTTTTAAATGATTAAGGTAAATGTCAATATAATCATTAATAAAGGCCTTGACATTATTAGACAATAAATTATTCAATGGAAAAAATGTAATATGATCATTAGATTGTAGAATATCATTAGTAGGAGTGTTTTTTCTAGGTGGTGAGGTGGATGTAGAAGGTTATTTAAAAGATTTTTCCACATTCATATGAGAATTCTATATCATTTTATGAGTATTAAAAAATGGTATGGGTTCCCACTATCAATCCACAAAAACTCATCATCAAGATTAATTTGTTGAAGAACTATGATTCTTATTACACTAGGGAGACCATTGAGAGAAAATTTAGGAAACTCAAATGTTTTTAAATTTAGAGTGCCACCACTCTATGCCATAAATGGTAAACATTTTCATTTCCCATTAGTTTTAGTGTGAGGTGGTGGTAGTGGTGGTGTAAAATTTATCCTTTGAGTGGGAGTTGGACCTATAAATTAGACTAGATAGTCTTGCATAACAATGGAAAATAAAATAAATTTAATATTAAATTAACATATAGTAAATATAAAAAATTAAAATAATTAAATTTCAAACCTTATTTTTGAACAACAACCAAAGAATACTTTTGCAATTGAATTCTAGAATCTGCCAGTGATTGATGATGGGATTTTTTTGGTACAAATTATGATGTTATAAATATAAAAGATTAAAATAATACAATGATAAACTTATAATTTTCTATAATGAAAATAACAATATTTATAATTACATTGAGTAATAATTTATATCGAAAACATGAGAGTAAGATTGACTAAGATGTGGTGGAGGTGTAATCAAACTCTTATGCATTTTTGTCTAAACAATGGTTGCAGAGATGATTTTGCATCCATGTCTAATTCAATGGAGGCCTCAATGGGTTTATGACCCATAATTTATAAATTTCTTATGGAAATGTTTTGAGATAATTTTTTCTATAATAAATAAAGAGAATATTAGTTATATTAAAGAGATCATATAATCATTTTAAAATAATTATAAGTGCATTACAACTTGACCTCTTAGTCTCCAATGGAGAGTGAGTTGACAATCATTTTTGATGAAGAGTGGTTGAAATATTTGTGCCTTCCAATTAGAAAAATTTCCCATTTTAGAATGAAAATAATAAAAATTGTATATGAAAATGTAGTATTATCATTTCGAAGAGCACAATTCAAATCATCCTTAATTTTATTATATAAA
Organism: Torreya grandis; assembly: GCA_037957365.1. Lineage (NCBI taxonomy): Eukaryota > Viridiplantae > Streptophyta > Pinopsida > Cupressales > Taxaceae > Torreya > Torreya grandis. The sequence continues at coordinate 2,697,519 of JARHVA010000860.1, forward strand.
AATGAACACCAATTAAATTTTTGACCACTAAGATTGTGTATGATATACACAAGTGCTTAGAATGAATTTATGATGCTCTTCCATACAATACTAATCTTGATTTATAAAATTCAATCATGTCAAGAATAAACATTTGTGGAACATTTTCAAATTTAGGTCCCTTTTTTTGTGAATATAGGTAGTTGTAAATTTAAAAACATTAACATGGTATTAGTAATAACCATAAATAGAAGTAAAATTTATCTAAAAATGTGATGAATTATAAAATAAAAACATCATACCATCCATCTACAAGACATATTGGGACTCTAATTTTTCTCCACGTCAAATAAGAAGGCCTTCATAGTGACATGGTTCACATTTTTATGGGGTGGGATTGTTAGTCTATGGATTTCCTTGGGACTAATCCCAAATGAAAATGAATTTGATTCGATGGTAATTTATATTTAATTCCATAGTGTTGAACCTTACCAAGAGAAAGTTTAGAAAGTATGTATCTATGTCATATTTTAGCATGTAAATAATCCCCTAGAAATAACACTTTTTGATCCATTCCTTATATGTATCTTATTGTTCTTATAGAATTTTTAATATTAACATGCATATTATATTTTGTTAGTGTGTTGTAACCTCTAATGATAAGCTTAGTTTAGTCATTATTATAGTTGTGTTGGCAGTTGGAAGTGTTGTAGCCTTGTAGTTAGGGAAGACTATCATCAAAAGTTGGATGCTAGAGTATAATAATAATGGGTAGAAAAGTGAAAAATGAGGGGTGAAGTTCCATTTCATATAAAAAAATTGGTCAATATTAAATGTGATGGGTTTTAATAAAGGGCCCACATGTGCCTTGTGGAGAACAAGTGACCATATGCAAATGAGTGTTCATATATGAATATGACCCATATACATGTGTAGTTAATTTATCTACATGTGTATTCAATCCATATATATGTGTATTTAATCATCTACACACATATGCATATAATTATCTAAACACATGTACAAATGCCAATTTATAAGTCCATTCATTTTACATAACACATTCATTTGATTTCCATGCCATTGTCCTCAATTCAACCCATTATATTGCTTGAGTTTATTGCATTATTATCCACCTTAAAAATTGATTCACTATAATTTATAAATAAATTCACCTAAAAAACATCAATTTTGTTTTATTAATATCCACTAAAAGTTTCTATAATACTCAGTTGGAATACATTTTCTCAGCTACTTGGATTAATAAAAGATAGAGATTCCTCATGTTGTCTATTTCAAATAGATTAAGCATACCAAATACAAGAAATATTTTATCAAATACAAAATCCTAAATCAATTATAAACATTTTATAAAGTCCCCTCATGACACATGAAGAAGATACTTATAGACATTTCAAGACACACTTAATATAAATTGATCATATAATGTTTGAGGTAGAGAGAAGCCCAATGAATCAATTAAACTCACAAACCCAACAATTAGAATATAATAATGAATTAAACATCATATCAAAGCTAAAACTAGATGTGTAAAGTCAATTCCCATATTTCAACCTGATGACAAGTATAAAAAAAGTGTTATTGAGTAGATCCCACAAATACATTCTATATCTAGACTAACACTACCACATCACATCATATGTGACTCAAATAGTTACAAAACCTATACATGAAGGAAATTCCACCCACAATTAATATGTCAACAATAACATGAGTAAACCTCCTTATCCATGCTTATAAGAATAATATTTAACAATTGAACCCTATCAATTCAAAACATGAAGGATCTAAAGGTTAAATTTTAAACAAAGCTCATTGATTGTAAGGTATACTACACAAACAAACATGACTTAATAATTGTGAGAATGTGTAGATAACACATAATATGGTCTATAAAATCATTAAATATGACTTGGTTATTGCACTCATGAGCAATACTTAAAGAAACTTTGTAAAACTAAGAAAGGTAAAACTAACCATGACTTCTACTATGTTTTAGTTATTTAAGTACTAGCTAGTAGAATGGATTTTAGATTCCCCATAGGATCCTATATAATAGCTAAAATGAAAGGTATCCTTAAAGTACATTAGTTATAAATGTATATATAATGGGATAAAATGATTAGGAATATGGTAAAATGGATATCCCAGACTTATAAGCACATTATTAAAAAATATTTAAAAAAAGTTCAATTTAAAATAGATAAATGTGATATTTACATCTATCCCTACGCTATTAAAGATGTATCCCTTCCACATCTACCATATGAAGTTAGCAATGAACAAGTTGAGGTAGTAATTATTGGAGTTAAGAGTCTACTACTAAACCCTATGGTACAACAATTATTCAATGAACTAGGGGTGGGATCTTAGTAGAGGGAGGAATAATAAGACATCCTTGAAGATGAATCATCATTATCATATGGATAAATGGAAGTATCTCAGTCTTAAACTAATATCCACATATCCTAAAGACTAAAGAAAGAAGTCATATATTTGGAAACATTCAACGGATAAAAAGAATAAAATGACATTCCTACACTTGTTTATAATGATTATACCACTAGGGAGGAGTTGAGAGAAGAAGATATGGACACAAAAGGTACTCTCCATTACTCCATATAAAAGTGGAAACTATCACCTAGAGAAGGGTTGTCCCTAAAAATAAAAAATAAAATTTAGAAAATAGAGGAATAAGAGGGGTCAACTAAAGCATATTTATCAATTGGAAAAACTTTTATATAGATGAGTGGAGAGAAAATATGGAGAGATTAGTCACTACAAACATAACATAAGGTAAAAAAATAAATATAAAGTGCTAAAATTGAAGGGTTGAGGCAAAACATTGGTAACATATTTAGAAATAAAGTCATCTTAACAAGGGGATAAAGAAGAAATAGTGATTTAAAAAGGAAGAGAGGTTATTTTAGAGGTACCAAATATGAATACTCTCCTAGTTATGTGTCAAAAAGGGAAAATTTATAATGTGGGAAACCTACATAAGGATGTGGGTACCATAGGCAAAAACAAGGTGATTATCATAATTTTGGATAACATCAAGTTTATGCCATATGATTTAGATGATGTAATATGCATCCCTCTAGAGTATCTATGCAATATATACTCATACATAAAAAATAAAGGATCAAATAGGCCAATGTGAAAATTGATAATTATCAAGAGGAGACATTAAATGAAACTACCATGGAATCATAGATGTCTCCTAAGGACCAAGAAATACTAAGACAACTCCAATAAATGGAGTAAAATAACTAAGAAAAATACATATCTTGTCTCTAAGGCCCTAGAAAAATATAGTGGGAAAAGTCCAAAGAGATGTAATAGGATATCATCCATTAGTGCAAGCAATTAGAACAAGAACTTGTATAAGAAACTAATAAGATATAGGATATTATGGATTCAACCAATAAACATGATAGAGAATTGTTAGAAAAGGAAAAATCAGAAATGAAATGGGAAAATAAAAGAAGAATAGAAAAAGAAACATAAGAAAAATAAAGAATGGAAGAATAAGTTAAAATAAATATAAAGAAGAATAGGAATAAGGACTAAGATTAAAAAAAGGATAGAGGATGAGGAGAGGAAAATACAAGAAGAAAAACAAAAGAAATTAGAAGAGGAAAAAAATGAAATACATAAAAAAATAGGAGACAGAAAGGAAAAGGATAAATTAGAGGACATAAAGAGAAAGGAAAAGGAGGTTGAAAAGAAAAAATACGAGGAACAAAAGAAAATATAGAAATAATTAAAATAAAAGGGGAAAGTTGTAATTATCCCATTTATACGTTATGAAGCAAAAATGGATGTAATTCATATTTCAACATAAAACACCCTGGGAAAATTTGTAACTAGAAAGAGTAACATAGTTACTCCCATGGACCCCCACAAATGAATAAAAGTAGAGTTGGTAAGGCAAAAATAAGTTACATCCACTATCTTGGTGTTAACAAGTTTTCTTCAGCCTATTACAAGAGGGTAAACTCAAGCATCCCTATAGAAACTAACATAAATATAAAAATAAATAGTAAAGGAATCTATTATTATGAGTACATGAGGAGATTGGATGGTGAGGTCTATGTCTATTGAAGAGGGCATCAAAACATGCCTGAATGCATTAATCAATGTTTTCCCATAATATTAACCTGATACAACATTTCCAATAGAGAAACATTTAAAGGATACTGTGAATAATTTTATAAATCATGTAGGATCCATAGTTGAAAAAATGTTAATAAAAATTTAAGCCATGAAGGAGTATAAAGAAGAGATATTAAGGCTACTTATAAGATAAAATAAAATAAAATAAAATAGGAAAATACAAGGAGAAAGTAAGGAATATGAAGAAAAAAATAAAAGGTGTGACTACCTACTTTGATTATTCACTCAATTAGCCTCTATGGACATAGGACAAGAAAGAAAAGTTATAAGAAATGGAAAAATAGTTGAGTGTAACCTCCACTATATTTGAATCTTAATGCATATTTTCATTTGCAAAATGAGATAAGATGATATCCTTTATAGAGTAGTACAGGTAAAAATAGGTAAATCATATATATATATATATATATATTAAATGGAGGAATATGGTGTGTACTTGATCAACCAAATGGAGACAATGGAGGTTTGAAAAAAGACTCATATAGACTATCTAGAACCATTATAAAATGCTCTAATCCAAAATGACACAATCATGGTAACAAAAGAAAACATGGACATATAAAATGAGATTATGGAATCAAATAGGGTCATTCATGACTACTATAACTTTACTAAGGCCATGATGAGTAAGTATGAAAATCATCTTCCCAAACAAAAGGAACCATATGCATAATCATAAGCAATTTTGAAGTAGTTCATAATTTTGTTACACTTAGGTGAATTGAATAAATCTTGGCACCTATAAACAATTGAATTTGTATCAAGGACAAGATAAAGGTATAAAATATGGGAAAATGTTGGTAGTATTTTATATCAACCAAAGGTCCAAACTATAGGCACCATAGAGTTGATTCCATTACTGTAACAACATGAAACTTCTTCAAGTTGACAAAACATGAGATTTTACTAACTTTATGTTGTGGTAATGAATGATTCCTTGTGAAAACAAAGGATGACTTGACTACTTAAATGGCATGTCTCACATAGACATGACCATTGATTTATTTTGTATTGATTTTATATTTATACCTAAACATTTTAATAGAATAGAATAACATATAAGAGATAAGATACAAAGGAGAATTATAAGAGGTTACATAGTAGATTAATTTTTGTAATTATTTAAGGTGTTATAGTTTCAAGAGGTATAAAAACATTATATTTTGTGGTTCACACTCACACACACACACACACACACACACACACACACAAACACACACACACACACAAGGGGAAGTTAGAGTAATAATTAATATGTAATGTGTACTGTGTGATTTATTGTGAATATAGGCACTACTTATTTTTTGGTGAGCATTAAGGATTACAACCAATACTAACCCTTATGGAAATTAATCTAAATAAAGTTAAATTTTATCAACATAAGATATTTATGTCCAAAATTTTCATATTTCATTTTAACAAAGATAGAAGCTAGACTTATTTTAAAAGGGTTTTAAAAATATATGGGGTTGACTATGAGGAAACCTAAGCACCCATGACATGTCAAGATACTATAATAATAATGATTGATGAATCTGATTATACATGATGTAAAATCCATCAAATATATGTTAAAAATAGATTCCTAAATGGAGTGATTGAATAATAAGTATATGTGAGGAAACCACAAGGTATTGATATAAAGGGTTAAGAATTTTGGGTATGTGAGGCAACCATAAGGTATTAATATAAAGGGTTAAGACTTTTGGCTATATAAGTTGAAGAAGGCTATTTATGGGCTTAAGCAATATCCAAAAATTAGGTAATTAATAATATATAATTGGTTAATAGATTAAGGATTTTTAAGAGGCCAAAATTAACCAACTTTGTACATGCAAGCATTAGGTTCTAAATTTTTATATGTTTTTCTATATGTATATGACTTAATGTTCACATGTAATTCTATCGATGTGTTGCATGGATTCGATTAAGCTATGTTGTAGTAATTTGATATGAATATTCTTAGACCTATGTGGTAATTTATTGGCATGTATTTTTAAATAAATAAAAATTGTACATTTGTCAAGCTAAGTATACCCAATATATGTTAACAAAGTAAATATTCAAGATTTAAAATCCAAACATAGTCCAATTAAAAGTGGAGAAAAAGATTATGAGAGAGGATGGAAGTCTTTAAACTGATGGAAAAAAATTATAAAAATGGTGAGATATTTTATGTATCTCACTATGACAATCACTGATATCAATTATGGGATTTTACCAAATTATAGATTTATGGAAAACCTATCACTCAAGAATTTTCAATTAGTTTAAAAAAAAATTAGATATGTAAAAAGTACTTATAATCATGGTATTCATTTTATACTAGAAGGCATTTATGTATAATTTTATACAATAATCATATTGGGGAGGATCCCTTGATTAGAGGAAGTCAACTTCAAGTTATTGCTTCACATTAAGAAGTGGGATGGTTTCATGGTCTCCAAAGAAACAAGCCACAATTGCATTATCCTCTACTAAAGTTGAAAAAACAAACATTAAATTATCTTTCATGAAAGTTTTATGGATTATAATAAATGTGGTTGATTTTAAAGAGGCTCTACTTGAGCCAACAAAGTTTTTTGTGATAACAAAGAATATGGTTGAAAGACTTAAGGAGATGATAAGAATTTTAACACTTTGCATCCAAGGGGGAAATGTTGAGTATGATGTCAATTTAAACATTTTATTTTTAGTTTTATATTTAGTTTATTTAGTGTTTTATTTTTTTATTAAGTTTATTTAATTTATTTATCTCCTATATTACTTGTTTGGTCAACTTTGTACAAATTATGATAATTTCCTAATATATAACTATAACTACCAGTTAAGTCCAGTTCATTGTTTGAGTATTCAAATGAGTTCCCATGATGAGGGGTGAAAATTTTAGTGTTAGGTAATTTAAATAAAATTTTATTTAATTCAATTCATATTTTATATGGAATTTGGGATGCCATATTTGGGTAGGTTTCATGATTTGACTACTTTTTTAGTAAGGCTTCTTACATGTTGATCTTATCTTGAATGAAAGTCAATCTTGTTTTCTTAAGTTTTCTTAGATTATGATTTTATAAGTATTATTACAGATTAATTATTTTATAGTAAATTTATTTATTTAGTATTTAATTTATGCTTTTAACTTGTCATGTAAGTTTTTTGTTTAAAATTGGCTAGTTTTAGACTTTATTATTAATAAAAGATTGTGCAAAAGTGTGTATAATAATTATTTTTGGAAATTTATGTTGTATATTATATTTTTTTAATATATAATTATTCAAAAAGTAATAAAAATAAATAAGTGTTTTTGGTTTCAATTTTTTTAATATAATTTTTGGTCAACAATCACACTTACCCAACAACTAGTTTAACAACTAATGATTCTGGAATAAATTGGTTGATACGTACCTTAAATTTTAGATCAAATAAATACTAATTTTATATCACTCAATACAATCAAAAAATTTAGGGATTAAAAGTATATTCTCTTAATTAATCCCATAATTACAATGCATAAATTAGCTATATACCCAGATGCAAATCTAGTCAAATAAAAAAATAGAAAAATGCATCCACAAGTAGTCTTATTAGTCATAAATGAAATCCAAAAACTTTTGGATGTTGTTTTTATTTGTGATATTTATTATCTTTAGTGGGTATCCAACATATCATTAGTTATAAAGGCTAATGAAGACACTCAATTTTTTATAAAGTATAAATATTTAAACAAGGCATGCCCCAAAGATGATTTTTCATTGCTAAACATTCAATATGATTTTCAATTATATTGGTGGTTATGAAATCTTATCATTTAATAATATTTTTTATATTAAATAAAATCAATATTAAATTCAAAAACTAATAAAAAATATCATTTATCACAGCATGGGGAACATTTTTTATGTCGCCATGCCCTTTGGATTACATAATACATGGGCCACTTATCAAATAGATATGACACACATATTCCATGACCATTTACACAATACTATCTAAGATTATATGTATGGATTAATAATAAAATAAAAACATTTGATAGGACCACACTATAGACTTACAATATATATTTGAGACTATAAAATTTCAAAGTGTGTTTAAATCCAAAAATTGTGCATGGAGTCACATCAAGAAAATTGTTAGGATCTATCAAATATTAGACATGATTTTAATTAGACCCCCCAAATATTAAATCTATAATATATATGCCTTCATCAATAGGTTTGAACTAATTGCAGTCCCTATAGTGAAATATTCTAGCAATAAGATGTTTTGTAGCTTAATTAACTGAAAAGGCACAATATTTCATGCATCTATCAAATAAAGATAAAAAATTTAAATGGGATTCCAACTATCAATATAATTTTTATGAATTTAAATAATATATATTTAATCCACATATCCGTATACCTCTAATACCAAACATTATTTACTATTATATATTTTAGATAATTAGATATTTTAGCTATAGATCATACCTTAGGGGCTTTACTAGCACATATTATGATAATCATAGAGATCATGCCATTTATTACATTAGTCTTACACTATTAGATTCTGAGAAAAATTATAATCCAATGGAAAAATTATGTTTAGATCTTATTTACATAGCAAACAAGTTATGACATTATATGCTTAATATTGAAACAATTTATCACAAAGTTTGATCCACTTAAGTTTCTCAAATCCAAGCCACATTTATCAAGATGAATTTATAGATGGGTCATGTTACTCATGGAATTTGATTTGAAATTCATATCATAGAAATTAGTAAAAGAGGAAGTTATTGTAAATCATATAGTTGTAGCACCGATATTAGATAAATCGACAATTAATTATTATTTATGTGATGAACTTCATCATGTATTTAAATGGATCAAAATGCACAACTAGTTATTGATCAAGTAAAATTTTCATTACTCCTTACGTTCAACAATTTCCATTTTCATATCACTTGGGATTTCATGTATAAATGATATAATATAATATGAGGCTTTAACACTTGGAATATGTATTGTACACACACTACAAATTATATATATATATATATATATATATATTATATATATAACATATGGATATTCTTAGGTGGTGGTTAATAATTTTTTAGGTATTTATCAAAGTAAAGAAGAAATATTAATCCCATACAAAGATAGATACACTAACTAAAAATGCATTTAAAAACTTTTTCAATATAAAAAATTTCAAACAAGGACAAAAGACATGTTGATGTAATGACCATTGATGTTGATATGATCCATATTGACATAAATGTTGAGCATCAAATTATTATTGTCCATAAATTAAGACATATTTTGGCTACCACAATAGGTTTAAATGTTTTACAATCCTCGGTAGTTACTTGTAGTGTAGTAAACCAAGAATGGTATAATGATATATATATATATATATATATATATATATATATATATATATATATATATATATATATATATATATATATACAATCCTCGGTAGTTACTTGTAGTGTAGTAAACCAAGAATGGTATAATGATATATATATATATATAATTAAATTGGGATGTTATTATAGTAAATGAAATGCCATAGGCAATGATAAATGTAAATTAAAATGTGAAGTAATGCAGTATGCTCTAGTTAAAGGTGATTTATTTTAAAGAACATTTTATAGGTAATTAATTCAATGTATTAACCATGAAATAGCTGAAACAACCTTACTTTAATTACATGATAGAAAATGTGGAGGTCACTTTAGTGGCAAAACAATTTCCTACAAATTATTATGGTAACTTTAATATTAGCCTAAAATGGAGAAAAATGTCACAAATATGTAAAAATATGCTCAAAATTTTAGAATCATGGTATTCTAAATCATTTTCCATCACCCAAATTACATCACATTATTTCACCTTGGTTATTTTACCTTTGGGTCTTCAATTTTATTGGCAAGATAAATCCAAAATCATCAAAAAGTCAAAATTTTCATTAATATAGATATAAAATATTTTATAAAATGGTTCAAGGCAATCACTTTATAGTCTAATATAGGAGAGGATATATGTCACCTCTTGATGACACATTATTTCATGGTCTGGATTACCATCAACTATTTTAACATATAAATGATCATCCCTAAAAAATAAAATAGTTAATCAATCTATGACAAATTCAAGACCCATCATACTTTATATAATCCATACCACCCACAAGGAAATGGAAAAACATAAGATAAAAATAAGACAATTATAAAAATATTAAGCAAAAAAATTATAAAACATGGTTCAAACTAGAATAATTAGATTATCTACACACTTTGGGCTTATCACATGATTGAGTGTATGCCAATTAAGGACATACCATACTCTCTTGATTATAAAATGGAAGTATTTATCCATCCAGAGTTATAAATTTATTTTTTGTGATTCTATTTAAAATAAATCCTTGAAAACAATGAGTATTAGGAAAAATGGTTACATGAATTATAAATGCTCAATGACTAGTGAATACAAGCTATTGAACATATAATAATTTATCAATCTCACATTAAATAAAAATATGGAAATAAGATTCATAATCATGATTTCCAAATTTTAGATTTTGTGCTCAAAGAAAATTATAAGAATGCTAATGTAGACAAAGAAACTAAAGGTAAATTTAATTCTAATTAGCTAGGTCCATTTTAGGTTACCAAAAAGGTCGGTACAAGAGCTTATTATCCTAATACACTTGAAAGGAAACCTATGAAGAACCATATGAAATAATGCATTTGAACTAATATTATACATAATAAAAAAATTAAAATATATAATTTTTTTTTCAAAAAATTCAAATATACAATTAATTTTTTTTTTTAACAAAATAAAAAAATTCAAAATATTATCAAAAATAAAAAAATTGGGACTTGATCATGAAATAAATTTTTAGTTCACTTATTTAAATATGTTATTTATCACATATTTTTGTAGATAACACATTATTTTTCATACACATGCATTTATCTAGTTATATGAATGTAATGCAAGACATAAATACCATACATGGATTCCTAGATGTTGAACTCCCTTTCACCAAGTGAACAGGCCTATGTGGTGACCATCTTATTCTATATGTTAAATTATCACATGTTTTATCTATTTATGACCTTTATACTATGTTGAAAAACATATACTACAAGTGTATTTCTAATTACACATATCTTAAGCTATGTTACATGGAGATGCTACTTTCCTATGATATGACATTGATACATATGGATGGTATAGACTATTTTTCACTTGTTCTATACTCCTTCGTTATTGTTTATTATCTTGCATGATATGATATACATTACTTACTTATGTTATTTTTCCCTTAGCCACATTTGGGAAATATTTACTTGGTATGTTTTAAATTTGATCATGTCTATTATTTCTAGCCCATGTCCATATGTATGTAATGTTTACCTATATATGTGACATTTCAGCATGCCCCTTGTATGAGGTCTTTGGCCTTTTGTGTGACATTTAGTGACATCATGTGTTTTTTTTTTTGCACTTGTTTATCTTGATTAGTGGTTCCATGATCCATATCAATAACTTTTATTTTGTAGTATTATTTAGAGATGAGTACTTTATTACATGCCTCATTGTTATATCTACCTAAACATGACACTTGTATGCATCACATTTAATATGTTTCATACATGATTTAATGATATTTACATTATTATGATTAAATAATATCCACATGTTGAAATAGTGTTACATGATTATATATTTATTACATGATATAATTAACTCTTATTTTGAAATGATTGACTTGTAGGCTACATCCATAATCTCAAATTTGGGGAATTACAATGGGATTGTCTTAGAGATAAAAGCGTCCATCATATAAAAATATGATTTAGTGACAAAGTACATGATTTAAAGATTCAAATCAATTAAAAAATCATTTATATAAAAGATATTAGTACATCTATACAAGTTATGGGGGCATATGATGTGCGCATGCACTCAATTTATAGATAATTGGGTAAAAATCCATCACACTTGAATGCATATGTATTTTTAAAAATAATTATAAGATAAAAAATTAAAAGTTCCAAATATATTTAAAATTTAACATATTATTGTTTTTTCTAAGATAGCATTCTTAGGTGAACATATTAGGTTATATTCAATAAACAAGCTCAAGGAACAATTGGGGACTTATGTCCTCTCATTTTAATATTGTTGTTGAGATAATAAAAGGCATGAGTTATAGGTATTGGGATACATTAAATAACTTTCTTGGAATAAATCTCCAATAGATGTAACACTACTATCATAGGTCCAATTCTAGTTTTCTCACTAATATATAGATCTTGTACACTTAAAATCAAACCAATTTTAACATGTGTATATTCAGAGATCTATTGTGCTTCACTTCACAATTTATAAATAAGGGGAAAGATCACTTATTCATAAAAAACATAAACAAGAGAGATTAATTACCATAAAAATAAAGCCTTTTTAATAAATGGCCAACATGAATGCTTATAGGACCAAAACATGCCAAGATATAGTTGTACCAATATATGTTAAGTTTCATGATGGCTCAGTCTCTAGTCAAACAAGGAAATATTTTAAGGAAAAGGTAGATATGCTTTATTTAGAAATTATTTTAATGAATAAAATGGTAACAAAACTATAGTTAGCTACACAAAGTTCATAATATATTTTAAATAAAATGAAAATAATCACATAACATACTTAAAAAACAAAAATTTAATCTAATTGATGCTTTAACCCTACAAAAAGGACAAAATTTAGTCCTCTAACGTTGGTGTTAATTGATTAAATCATATATGAAATGGAAGACCTTTAAGACAAACAAATTTATTTACATTAAAAATTTAATTTTGCATTAATTTAATAGTGTCTGTTTGAAAAATAGTCCACCCTTATAAAATATTACATAACAGTATTTATAGAATAATAATGGGGATCATATCCTAGAAGCATGATTCCCCACTTTAGGTTATCGTGGATTGAAATGGTTGTAACTGATTATACCAAAATATCCCATATCCTAGAATATGAAAAATAAAAATTCTAAGGACTACCAAGAGATAATCAAGATGAAGTTTGAGTTGGATCACCCCCAACTATCTAAGATAAACCTCCTCATCTATTAGCATCACTACCACCAAATTGAATTCCTAGTCTAGCTTATCGAGGTTCATGGGAGGCTCTCAAAATATCATATTGACCTAGGCTAGTATCCATTTATGAAATTAGGGTTCGACCTCAAGGGATACCCTTCCATTAAATACCTAAATAATGCTTTCCATCAACTGGGTTTCTAGCTCCATAATCACCTTAGCTATAGCTTTATTGGATTTCACTACCTTTCTTTGCATAACCTAGTCAAATTGGACTAGGTGAATCTTGAATTTCATTATAACCATCAATGTGCCATCTAGGTGTAGAAACATAATGATGTTGACCTATTTTAAATAGGTCATCATTTGCTTCCTACTCTATTCCATAGGCTTGATCATTGTTTGTGCTAGGGTTAATCATTCCTCAATTGAAGTCCTCATGTTCCCAACATAAGTCTAGTAGATATTTAGATCTATTAGAGGCATGCTTTTAAGCTATGGGAACATTCCATTATGAAAGAAAACATTAATAATTTTTCATTCATTTTCCATGTGTGTAACTATCTTAAAGTATGCTTGAGTGTGTTGAAGGTGCTCTTTTCTTGTGGTTAAGGCTCTATTACTTCTCCAAAAGATATGAAAAACTTTAAAACGGCCTTCTCAACTCAGCGAATAGTATCTAATGGGAATTTTTTCCTAACATATGATCTAAGTACTCTAACCTAATCCTTCATATATTTCATGAGCTTATAAATTAGTGCATTTATGACCTAGAGCACTAGCACATGGTATTTAACCATTTTCACCTCTCTATTGGATGTCCTCACTTTGGTGAGGGAGAATAGGTCATGTTTATTATAAACACATTAGGTCTCCTTCATGAGTGAAATTTTGTGTGATAACACTCTTCATGCTCCTATTTTATCTATTAAACTCATATTGGACCCTTAAGTCACCCTGATAGAACATTTATGGTCTATTTGCTTTAGTATGGGCTAAGGACCTAAACTAGCTTTGAATAGTGGTAATTCCTAGGGTGGTGGAAGAGGATGAAATTGGGATGGTAAATGTAAAGGCAGATGGGGATGCTTGAGTGGAGGAGGAATGGATTAAGCATAAGGGAGGAAGGAGGATAGGAGTGGAAGAGGAGGGGATAAGGGAGAAAATGAGGAAAGATGAATGGGGATCCCTATGGGAATAAATTGAAACATAATTAATCAAGGATCATGTTTACCTATGGATTAATGTCACTCAGGAGTAGGGTGTTCAATAAAAATGAGTAAATAGGCTAGCTAAATCTAAATCCTTGAAGGCTCAAGGTGATAGTGATGGAAGAATGGGGAGCAATAGGAGTGAGATGAATAGAAGGCTGAGAGGGCATTACCTTTTTTATCTTCTTAGATCTCCTAGATGGATAAAATGGAGCCATGGTCATGGTTATAATGACTTGTTAGAGTATAAATTTGAACACTTGGATAGGGTTCTTTAGGACCTTTCTAATTGAGATACACTATGGGAACAACCCCAGGCTATGGGTCACCTATGATGGGGTTAAACCTTCAGATAAGTCCATATTCCTCTTTATGGATCACCTATACTAATGTTTACACTAGAAAAAGAGTTAGAGAAGGGTAAAGAGGGATCTTAAGAAAAGATAACAAGGTGATTCACCAAATTAGATCAAAACTCACACAAACATGAAATATACACTGAAGAAGCATAAGACAGTACTAGCTCACACAATCTTAAAATCCAACTAATTGCATAAGTATTTCATAAACTAGGTTCAAGAAGCAATGAATGAAGCTAAGAGGAATTCTAATACTCACAACAAACTTACATTAGTGGCATAAATAACATAAATGTAGACTTGAAATTAACAAGAAAACACCCTAAAATAGTCAAAAATAAGGATAATGGGCATGGAATATTCTCCTTCAGAATGCCATCATCCACAAGCTTACTAAACACAGTTCAAAAACAAGAGATAGGTTAAAAAATAATTATTATTTTCAAGAGGTCTTTCATATAAGTTTTGATAGGGTCTAGCCTTATCAAATGAGAGTTTCCACTCTTAAAAAATTTAGAGTGTTCTTATCAAAAGTGAGAGAGTCTTTCTTTTAAAAACTGAGTGAGAGATTAAAAAATGGAAAGAATGGGTAATATATGAGAAATGGAGAGAGAAGAGGGAGTATGAGTACAAAAATCATTAATTAAGTTTCCCACTTTTTTTTATCAAATTAGCCCAATTCTCTATTGACAAGTTAACTTTTTATTTATCCCAATAGCCCCCAAATCTTCTCATTGTAGAGAAAAATTCTCTAGAAGAAAATAGTTACCAAAGGTGGTGAGTCATGATATTGCTTATGAAGTAAAACCCTTAGGCACCTAGAAATATATTAAATGCTACATCTACTTTCTCTGACCACTAGATCTCCATCTTGGGACTCTATGTCATCTCCACTTACTTCATTGTGATATCAAGGTCCTTATATCTATGGACTTAAGAGAGCCATTCCTAAGCTTATTTTTTGTGGTGGTAAGTACCTAGTTTATTGAGTATATAGCCATCTCAACAAATGACACACATCTCCATGATTACACATCTACCCCCACTCTAATCTAAATATAGATCTTTACTATATATTTGAAAACCAATCCAAATTATTGGTTTTCATATAGTCAATATATTAATGAGATCTATAGATGTTTAGTCTTGATTCAAAAACTACTAGTCCATCTTTGATCTCTATATTAGGCCCTAAAAGACCTATTCTACCTATACTGAGCTTTAATGGTGATGTTTGATCTTGAAAAATCTATTCTGGTTTAGCTTGCATTACGTTTTAACCTTTAGTCAAAGTCTTATAACTTTGACCTTTGATATCGACCATCAATATCGATTTGGTATTTGAAATTATGACACATTTGACATTCATTATTTTCCATTAATCTTGATTTGGACTTCTCATATTACACCAACTATTAGATCTACATTTTTTCTACAAGATCCTACTAATTATTTGACCTTATATGCACCATCAATATCTCTTAATATGAATGAACATGAGCCATAGATATTCTACCAATCTAACATAGTTGAGACACTTGTCACTTGCATATTCATCATGAATATCCTTTAACCTTTTGACTTCTTGTTCATTATTGGTATGCTTTGTATAATTGAATGGATATTATTGATCTGATTGGACCCACTCACTCTATCAGTCAATGCATACTATTATATCTAGCTTAGGCACCTAATATATTACCACTTGGTATCTTCTAATTTATGTTTACTCTTTGACTTGATGCACACCATTTATCTACTTTGTATGATTTCACGTGCTTTATTAGATTTTTGGGACCCATTGATATTGTAGATTTCTCACTCACCATTAAATATTTATCTTAGCTCTTGATAATTAGACACTTATCACTCACACATTCACCCTAGAAATATTTGAATTAAAATGGATATTTCACAGAGCTTAAACTTGACATCCCCATACACATTTCACTCTATAAGTCAAACTTTGAAGCTTTATAACTTGAGATAGACACTTCATCATGTTATGAAATTTGTAGAGGATGATACTAGCATTGAAATCATCATGTTTATGTGGTATTTTGGCCTAAAAGGATTTCTAAGTGAATTTATAAAATGCATAACCAAACTAATCTATTCATTTATGCATGTTATGCCATGAGATTCTAGTCTCTCTAGTCTTGCACAAGAAATTTTTATCTCTTTAGAAGGATTCTAATGGACTTCTAAGACTTAGTGAAACCTGATTCATGCCTCTATATGCTTGAAACATTGTGAAAACCTACTATATCTTCTTTCCTTTACAACTCTAGACCTATTTTAAGACTTGCTTCTCAAAGATTAATAAAACACACTTTAAGCTTGCTTAAAGTATTTCAAAATATTTGTAAGTGAAATTTGATCTCCTTCTCAATCAGGAACTTTTCTCAGTGAATCACTCCATACCAAGACCTCTAGAAATTAA
Organism: Torreya grandis; assembly: GCA_037957365.1. Taxonomy (NCBI): domain Eukaryota; kingdom Viridiplantae; phylum Streptophyta; class Pinopsida; order Cupressales; family Taxaceae; genus Torreya; species Torreya grandis. Next base: position 2,714,811 of record JARHVA010000860.1, read on the forward strand.
TCCATCTAGTCAAATTTCCATATGTGGGCCAAAATTGGCCAACATTTTTGGTGACATCCTAGGGTTGTATGCTTATTATCTAAAGATTATTGTCCTTAAATTTATCCATTGGGTACATGGATCCATAATATTTTCTCTCAACTAATGTGAAATTGACTCAAGATTGATACTTTTTTTTAAAATCCTCATGAAGTAAAAAGAACAAAATATCAAAGCAAACAATTGTGCCCAAGGTACTTATTGAAATGGAAACACAACTAAAATGAAATGTGCTAAAATCACTTAGAGGAAAGCATGAAAAAATAATCTAATATGTTACAGTATCATATAATATATGTAAATTCTTTTAATAATAGGGCTTTAAATGAATGTCATTGATTGGGATCGGTAATACCTTTATATCCGATTGGGTAAACTAAAAATCATTATGTTTTTTATATCTATGGATCAAATAAGGATCACTCCATAAGTTATCAAACTTGGTATGGTTGCTTGACTTGGCCTTATTTGAGTCTAATTTGAGGACTAGGTCCCCTTCCTTAAATTCCTTTAATGTGGCTCTCTTGTTAAAGGCCTTTTTTACCTGAGCTTGATGTGACTCTAACGTCTTCATTACAAGGTCCCTAGGTTTTTCAAGCTCCATGAGCTCTACCATCATCATCATCATAGGATCACTTTGCATCAACTCAAGCTGTTGGGATAACTCCAATGTAGGAAATTCAAGAGAAATGGGAAATTTAGCTTTCCTTCCATATAGAAGGACATATGGAAAACTGCCATTAGTAGTTTTTGGAATCACTATATCAACCCATAAGGTTATCTTTAGATTTTTATGCCACACTCTTTTATTCTCTTCCATGGTTCTCTTGATAATCCTTATCAAGTTCTTATTTGTGGACTCTGCCAGTCCATTACCTTAGGGGTTGTAATTTGAGGATGTATTGAGATAGATACCTAGATTAATTACCCATTCACTTATCTTCATGCCCACAGATTCTAAGGCATTATCTAAAATTATACCAGCTAGGACACCAAACCTGATTACTATGTTGTCATAAAAGTCCAATATTATTGTCTCATTAGCTTATTTCAATGTAATTGCTTTCACCCACCTGGTGAAGTATTTAATTATAGTGAGCACCCATTTATGTCCTGCACTTGAAGGTGAATTTATCATTTCTATGAATTCCAACCCCCATTGCATAAAGGGTTGTTCCACCTAAATTGGGTTGAGTGGAAGAGATGTTAATCTCTACTTTCCTACAAATAGGGAACACTTCTAGAATTTTCTAACCCATGAATAGGCATATTTGAAAGGGCTAGGATGGTAATAACTAACTCTCATTACCTTTATTATTGTTGTTCTTGGAGAAAAATGGCCTCTGATAGGTCCATCATGAAACTACTCCAAGAGTTTTTTTCACTTGATTATCATTAATGCACCTAAGAAGTATTGCATTGAGGTCCTTTCTAAAAAGAATTCCATCAACAAATAAATAATGTATGGATTGAAGTCTAAAATACCTTATTTTTTATCTATCTATACCTTGAGGTCATTCTCTTTCCATCATGAAATGTGCCATATCTTGGAGCTATCTATTATGAAGTGGAGGTGCATCTATTTATGAGTTATCTTATGTTGCCAAAATAAATTCTTTATATTCTTGAAGGTCATCCAACATATGCTCACACAAGCCTTTGCCTCTTATTAGCTTGGTTACTTTGATCTCCACATCATACTTCATGATCTTGGTAATCCAACCTACTCTTTTCTCATTCAAATCCTTGTTCAGGAGAAAGTCCCTCACTCCAGGATGGGACACCATAAGATGAAACTTACTGTTGGATAACATTGGTCTAAAATTTTTTAGGCTCCTCAAATCTAAAATAACCCACTTCTTTATAAAATTATACCTCACCTCATATCCCTCTATCCCTTAACTAAAAAAGGTAATCAGTTGTTCAAGTCCTTCACCATTCTTCTATATTGGCATAGTTGATATGTTGTCAGCATTGGCAAAGGTGTACAGTATAAAATACTTTAAGAAATATAGATTCATGAGCAAGGGTGATTGGGTAATGGCTTTCTTAATGGCCTCAAATGTTGATCTACCTTCATTTGACCAAGCAAACATGTAGCTTTTATTTAACATGGTAGTTTTGGGTTTGACCAAGTTTGTGAAACCAAGTACAAACAATCTCACAAAGTTTATCTTTCCAAGGAATCTTTGGATTCCTTTTTTGTACTTAAGTAGAGATAGTGCTAAGATAACACTTATTCTATTAGTGTTAATAGATAGTCCCTCCTTTGAGACAGTGCAACCCAAAAGTTTACCTTCATAAATTTCAAACACACATTTCTTGGGATTTAAAGATATCCCATACTCTCTGCATCTTTCAAATAGCAACCTTAGATGTTCCATGTGTTCACTAGATTTATTGGAAAGCATTATGATGTCATCTAAGTAAACTAACACCATCTGATTTAGCAACCCTTAGAAATACATGTCCATGGCTATTTGGAAGGTTTCCCTAGCATTTGAAAATCCAAAATGCATCTTTTGGTAAGCATATGTGCCCCACTTTGTGGTGAAGGTAGTCTTATATCGATCTTCCTCTCTCACTAGCACTTGGTTGTAACCTGAATATCTATCCAAAAGGGAGAATCATTCTAAACTATCAACTATCTAAAGAAGTTTCTCCATAGATGGAAAAGGATACTGATCTTTTAAGGAAGCCCTATTTATTTCCTTGAAGTCAAAACACAATCTAATTTTCCCACTCTTCTTCCTCACAGGTACCAAATTAGCTACCCATGAGGAGTTCTTAATGGAAAGATGATCTTGGATTCAATTACTTTGGTCAATTATTTCTGCATAAGCTCTTCTATTTTGTGGTTTATAGGCCTATACATCTACCTAAAAATCTTGGAATTAACCTTTAGTTCTATAGTGTGTTGGGCCATCTTGGGATCAAAACCTCTCAAGTCACTATATTCCTAAGAAAAGATGTCTGCATATTCTTTACAAATCTCTATGAAAGAATGCCTCTCAACTTTAGTGCTTACCTTCCCAAGCTTGAGGATCCTATCTTTGAATATAAGGACTCTTTCATAGTTTTCTTCACTTGTTGACATCACTGCCTTGTCTTTTATCATATGATCTCTTTTATGGAAGAGACCTTCAAGGGTGACAAGCCCTTTAAGAAGCTTAATGGATCTCAATTGAACTATTTGCTCTTCATATTGATGTTGAAAAATTTCTTGGTTTATTTAAGAGAATTATGCTTCTTGATACAAGAAATGGGCAATTTGATTATCATTTTCAAACACCTACCAATGAGTTTCGTTGTCTAGTACTGATGGTATTACCACCACTTTGACTTATGGCTATATTTTGGTATTTTTTAGCTCATTTGGATATCAAATTGAGCTCCCATAGCTACCAAACTATCATCATGTCTATTATGGCTCCTTGGCACTATTTAGATATTAAAGGCCTCAAAATAGTTAATTAGGCTCCACACTCTATGTTTACAAGACTTCATCAAAGGGTTTTTGGTGATATTTTGGCCTCTAACCTAGAGCACTATCAACTCATTATCCCCATAAGCTTATAATTATTTGATCCCTATCTTACTAGCCCATTAAATTCCATGAATAAGGCCTTGATCCTCTAATACATTATAAGAAAAACTAAATTGGAACCTATAATAAGATAAATACATGTCATTTGAGGGGGATACCAGAATCACACACACACCCACTCCATTTTTCCTCCATAAACCATCAAATAAAATTTTCCATAAGCCTCTAGGATCTTCTGGAGGTCCAATGAGGGATGACATGGACTAATTCTCTTCATGTAAGAATTAGACACCCATGTCCCTCTCTTCAATTCCTTCCAATGGATCAACCAAATGATAGTCATTCCATAGTTCATCCAAGAACATGTCTGATATCTCCTCAGTGTGAGTGTTTAATTCTTGACTAAATATGAATTCATCCTCATCAAGGATGGTGAAATTGAGGTTTATGTTATCTATCCCATAAAGTTCAATTTGGAATTGTGCAATGGGCTTAGCCTTGATAGACACTTTAGTTCCATATATTATTTTGAATGTCATATATGACTAGTCTATTGCAAGATAACCTCTAATATTTGTTATGAATTCTTTGGATAAGCATAGAGTAAAACAAGTAGGTACATCAAGGATCTATACATCTTGAACCATTGAGATACTAGGACAATCATGTAGCATCAAATTGATATCTTTAATTATGCCAGATGGCTTGGCAAAAGATCCATCAAGCTTTAACACTCCTTTAGATTGGTGCTCATAATTTAGACCAAGATTGTTTGCTATAGAATTTAACATTATTGAGGTACTAGACCTACTATCTACCATGAAATTATGCACTAAATAGTCATTAATGATTATTGAAATGTAAAATGGAGGAGGTTTGACCACCTTACTTGAATTCCCCTCACTAATTCCTTTAGCTACATAGGTGAGATCCACATTTTATTTAATTAGTGGCTTTTCAGAAATATTGATTCTTAACAACCCTTCTTAGAGTATGTCTACCTGACTAGGCATGGAGATAATCTCCCACATTAGCACACTCACATTGGACCTTTTAATTTGTTTCACAATGTTGATGGGAGAACCACCAACCTTTAACTATGCTTTGGGAGCCACAACTGCACCTTGATTTTGTGAGTTTTGAGGGACCAAGACATTCCCTTGATTCTAATTCTTTGGAGAAATTATAACCCTTAGAACATTATGAGGTCCATTTGGATTTGATATTTAAGGATTAATGGTAAGATGTTCTTTGACTTCATCCTAATTACCATCCATGTTTCTTCTTTTGAAACTTTTAGAGATTACCACTAGGATGTATGCTTGGATAGAACTAGCCTATTGATTGATTGCATAACATTCTTCTTTATCATAATACAACATTATATTATCCAATTGGTTATGTCCTTAATTAGGTTTTTGACCTTGTTGAGGCTCTTCTAATTTTGTCATCATGGGCACCTTTGTGTTTTGAGACATAAGAGCTTGATTGTACCCATAATTGGTAGCCTACTATCATGGATCATTAAAATCATGGTTGAAGTTAGTGTTTGTGATAATGGATTACCCAAAATATTGATTCTAAGTCATGTTACCCTCAACTTCTTGAGAAACATTATTCTAAATAGATACCAAGGTGTTGGAAGTGCTTGCAACATTTGGATTATAGTTTCTCTATTTATTATAGTTAGGTTGCCCTTGTCCCTAGCTTTGACCTTGGCCTTAGCCTTGGAATTTTCCTTTATAAGGTTTCCTATTTGACTGATAATATTGATATTGAGGTTGATATGAGGCTTGGTAGGGCTTGTTTAAATATTAGAACCTCTTAACATTGACTAGTTCATTTCATAAATATTGGAACATGCTCTTAAGCTCTTAAAAGTTCTTTTGTTCTTGGGAATCACTAGATCCACTAGTGGAAGCCTTTTTTTGCTTAGGTGAGGGTATAATAAAAAATTTATGCATAGGAATAATGACATGAAGGGGAGGAATAGAAATAGGGGATGGTCTAATCTCAGGGAATAAAGGCATTGATGGTCTAGGTGTAAGCTTGTCCGCTTACACCAGATAATTTTCTACTTTGATTTCCACCTCATATGCATTTAGTAATGTGTTTCCTCCCATATATTGAATCATTACTACAATGTCACTATTTAGGTCCTTTAAATAGTATAAGAAGGCAAATTTAGGGTAGGTATAATAGAGACTAGGATTCTATCCCAAGTCTTTTGGAACCTTGTATTGAAGTCTTGCATAACTCATGAGGGGCTCTTTTAATTGTGATTAATTTCTCAACAAGTGACAAATAGTCACTTTTATCTTCAAATCTCTTACACAATACATCCCATAATCGATCCCATGATGTAATAGAGTTATCATCAAGGCTTATATACCAATCTAGGGATTTACCTTTGAATGAGATGGCTAATAACCTAATTTATACATTTTACTCATTGATATCATGAATGTTGCAAAATTTGGCTATATCCATGAGGTGCTTAGAAGGGGTTGTATCTTCATCTCCAATTAAATCAGGGACACTTTTAAGAGCTTTTAATAGAATAAGATCATATTGAGGGAGGTGTATAGGACTTTGACCATTAAAGGCCACAAAGGCGAAGAATCTAGGGGTTATCATGGCAATAAAAGGGTTTAACAAATATCTTGTAGGGGTAGGCCTTAAAATTTACTTAGGAATAAAGTTGAATTTATATGCATGTGTATTAGCAAACATTAACCTTTTGACTAAATTTAAAGGAAATTCAATGAATTCAAAGGGAATAAATATAGAAGCTAACCTTTTAGTCACATTTGGCATGATATGTAGTCATTATTCTACTACCAAAAAGTTGAATCTTATTTTGAAGTCGCCAAATGTTGTTGCTTTGAAGCTATAACTACTACAAATTGATCAAACTAACATCAAACTTTGACCAATCTTCTTTGAATTATGTCCCATAGGGCATGTGAAAATTGTTTTAGCATCAATTTTCACCCTTGGATAGAGTTCTTTAGTCCCTTTCCAATTGAACTACACTATGGCAATAACCCCAGGCTATGGGTCACCTATGGTGGGGTTGAACCTTTGAAGAAGGCCATCTTCCTCTTGATCGATGACCTATACTAATTTTAGCATTGGGAAAAGGGTTATAAAAGAGGAAATAGGTATCCTAAGAAAATATAACAAGGTGATGCACCAAATTAAAATATAACTCACACAAACATGAAATATACACTGAAGAAGCATAAGATAATACTAGCTCATAGAATCTCAAAATCCAAATAATTGCATAAGTATTTCATATAATAGGTTCAAGAAGCAATGATTGAAGCTAAGAGGAAATCTAAGACTCATACCAAGTTTACATTAATGATATAAATAACACAAATACAAACCTATAATTAACTAGAAAACACCCTAAAATAGTCAAGAAAGAAGGACAATGGGAATAGAAGATTCTCCTTCACAATGCCATCATGCACAAGCTTACTAAGCATAGTTCAAAAGAAAGAGATGGGTAAATAAAAAATTTATCATCTTCAAGAGGTATTTCATACAAGTTTTTATATGGTCTAACCTTATCAAATGAGAGACTTTACTCTTACAGAATTAAGAGAGTCGTTCTTCTAAAAATTGAGAGAGAGCTTACAAAATGGAAATAATAGGTAATATATCAAAAAGGGAGAGAGAAGAGGGAACATGAATACATATATCATTAATTGAGATGCCACCTTTTTTTATCAAATTATCTTGGTTCTCTATTGATAAGTTAACTTTTTATTTGTTCCAATAACCCTCGAATCTTGTCATTGGCTGAGAAAAATACACTAGAAGACAATAGTTTCCAAATGTGGTGATTCATGATCCTTCTTATGAAGGAAAACCTTTAGGAAACCTAAAAATATATTAAATGCTACATCTTCTTTCTCTAACCACCAAATCTCCATCTTGGGACTCTACACGATATCTACTTGCTTCATTATGATGGCAAAATCTTTATATCCATGGAATTAATAGAGTTATGCCTAAGTCTTATTTTAGTGGTAGTAATTAGCTTCTTGTAAAGGATATAGCCATGTTAATATATGAGACACTTCTCCATGATTATATATCTACCCATTCTATAACTTGAATATAGATATTTACTATAGATTTTAAAACTAATCCAAATTATTGGTTTTCATATAGTCAATATATCAATGAGATCCACAAATGATTAGTCTTGATTCAAAAACTACTATTCCATTTTTAATCTCTGTAATAGGCCCTAAAATACCTATTCTATATCTACTAATATTTAATTATGGCATTTGATCCTAAAAAATCCACTCTAATTTAGCTTATATCATGTTTTAACCTCTATTTGAAGTCTCATAACTTAAAACTTTGATATTGATCATCAATATTGATCTAGGATTTGAAATTATGAAACCTTTTATCTTCATTATTTTCCATAAATCTTTATTTGGACTTCTCATATTGTGCCAATTGTTAGCTCTACATTTTTTCCATAAGACCCTATTGATTTTTTGACCTCATGCGTGCCATCAATCTCTCTCAGTACAAATGAACATGAGCCATAGATCTTCTACCAGTATAAGATGGTTGAGACACTTTTCACTTGTGTATTCACCCTAGAGATACTTTGATCTTTTGACTTCTGTCTCATTATTGATCTACTTTATATGATTCAATGCCTACCATTAATCTTCCTAGATCCACTAACTTTGTCAGTTGATGCATACCATTAGATCTCTACTCAGGTACCCAAGATCTTGCCACTTGGCAACTTCTCATTTATGATAACTCTTTGACTTGATTCTCACCATTGATTTGCTTTGTATGATTACATGCACTCTGGTATATCTTTGGAACCCACTAACACCACAGATCACCCACTCACCATTAGATCTTTATCTTAGTTCTTAAGATTTGGATACTTGTCACTCATGCATTCAAACTAGATATATTTTAATTAAAATGGATATTTCATGGATCTTAAACTTGATGTCCCTACACAAGTTTCACTTTGCAAGTCTAACTTTGAATCTTTATAATTTGAGATAGACAACTCATCAAGATATAAAATTTGTAGAGGATGACCTTGGAACTAAAAGTATCATGTCTATGTGGTATTTTAGCTTAAGATGATTTACAATTGAATCTATTAAATTAATAACCAAACTTATCTATTTGTATCTACATTATGTGCCATGATGGTCTTATCTCTCTAGTCTTGCAAAAAAAACTATTATCTCTTCAAAAGGATTCCAATGAACTTCTAAGACTTAGTGAAACCTAATTCATGTCCATAGATGCTTGAAATACCATGAAAACCTATTGGATCTCATTTATTATACAACTCTAGACCTATTTTAAAACTTGTTTCTTGAAGATCAATAAAACACACTTTAAGATTTCTTAAAGTCTTTCAAAAGCTTTGTGACATTTGATCTCATTCTTAGTCCAGAAATTTGCTTAGCTAATCACTCCATACCAAGGCCTCTATAAACTTATCCATTTAGGAAAATTTCCATATGTGGGCCAAAATTGGATAATAGGACCATGTTGTAAACAAGGACTTGAATTTAGGGCATGGTGAAAGCTACCCTCTTCTTTGATTTTGCCATCATGCTTAGATCAACATATGCAGTGGTAGTCAAAAGAGATATGGTGGTAATTTTTTAAATATAAACCTACACTATCATGGGAGTAGTTATATGCATGATATATTTATAATCCACTTGAATTATGCATGTAGGTACACTCATCATTGGGGGGGCATCGACATAATTGAGGTGGTGACACTAAAAAGTGTTTCTATTAGAGTAGTAACTAACATGACTGATGGCATGATAACCATAGTGTGTATTAGCACTATAAATGTGGGGAACACTAGGATAAGAGCCCTTTTCAAAGTTATAGGAATTACTTGATTTGAAATTAACACTCTTAAAGATGAGGGACATGCAAATAAATCACTTAGATATCCCAAGTGAGTTAGAGGGATTCCTATAGGGGAAATGGGTTGAGTAGAGTGGAATTAGGAATTGAGGATGTTGAACATGATTAGATCTAAGGGGAACAAAGTGAATTAGGGATTGGACATGATGGGATTTGGGGATGGCCTTATTGGAATAGGCCTATAGGGAATAGTGAATTTTGTGGTGGTCTGATGGGTTGTGGAAGGATAGTGGTAGTGGGGAAGGAATCTTTAGGGACACCACTTTTTGATGTTACTCTAGGATCATCTCATGATTGTTATTGACATAAAATTTTAACACTTATAACATTATAGGTGGGGTGGCTTATGGAAGTGGATGTGGAAAATGATGAGCCAAGATTGGGGGAGGTGAAGCTCATGGGGTGTTGGGACCCCTTATATGATTCTCCTAAAAATAAATGGCATAGCTTCTTTAATTTACTCCATTAGATAATTTTCAGGATCCTATGGAGTTGGTAAAGGCCTTTCTTCAGTGACCAACCTAGATTGGGACTTCTTCCATTTCTTATTTATTACCTCTTCTTTTGAAATAACTTTGGTATAACTAACCATATTGGGATGAGCCTCATCATCCTATTGAGTTTCTTAGTGGTATGTGATGTTGATGTGGGATGAATACCTTTCCACATGGGCATTGATAATCCCTTGGGGATCTCACTCTTTATGATCTTCCCTCTTGAAGATGTATGAATTCCTATTCAGTGTCATATTTCATAGTGAAGTCATTTTATTATACTCATGGTGGTGGATGAATATTATAAAATCAATTCATACCTTCTATTAATGATATAACAAGTAACCTAGGACACCTTTAACCAACTAATAAGTAATTTATTTTTTAGCGAGGTGGTTTAGGACCTGGTAGGGTAGGTGGAGAGGGGTTGGTTAGATGCCTTCACTTAGATGATAGTTTGGTATTGATAGTATTGATAAGATCTTATGGGAAGGAGTTTCTTCTTGATCTCATATGAGTGTCATGACATGGGTCTTTCATTTATGGCCATGTAGAACATTGGATAGAAGGACTCAAAAATGTCCTAGATGTGCTTCTTATAATTATGTGCATATAATTTGTATAAAACCACATGGACCACATAGATGGTAAGGTTCCATGATGGGAACACATAAGGATTGAATGTGAGGGTGGTATAGACCATGTCCACAATATAAATTATCATGTATAATTTTCCACCCCCTCGGGCCTCACTAACACTCTTGACTAGATTAAAGTTGATGAAGATCCCAAGGTTTAGGACTCCCTCTCCTTCAAGGATGATGATTAGTAGAGTCAACCATAAGATGTTTATATGAATGACATCCTTATCTATAAATAAATTATTCAATAATATCATCCCTACATGAAATCATTATTGAAAGAGATGAATTGGATATGAATTTCTATCTTCCTTTTTGTTCTATTGGTTAGGATTGATATCCAAATCCTAGGTAACCCTATATATCTCATGTGTCTCATTCCATGTGTCCATCATGATCTAGTTATCAACTAGGGTGTACTCAAATAGGTTATAATACTACTTGAAATTGATCCCAAAAATATCTACAATATTATTCTAGAACCTTGTAGAGTATATTAGGTCTTGTGTAATGTCATGTACATGCATTGAGTTTTATAGCATATTTCCAAAGATATAGATACAGGGAACACCTATTTTTTGGAAACACTCATTGTGTAATCCTAAATTTCTAAGGCTATAAATATTATCAAATAATTGGTTCTCATCATCATCATCCAAGGTGAGATTTTTCACACCCTCAATTACTCAGAACACTTTGTTGTAGTGATTAAAGTGGGTTAGGTCTAATGAAAAGGTGGTATCTTTGTATTCAGGATCAATAATAGGATTTAAATATGATGAAGCCATGTCCAAGAATTTGGAAGCCATTTGACACAAAATTCTTAAACTAAGGGAAGTAGTAGAAGTTTAAGAAGGCTCTTAAAGTAAGAATACTTAAGAGTTGGGGATGGTAATAGAAAATCATATTGCTTTGATTACTTATAGGGATTTAAAAAGGTATCCTATAATAATGGCATTTTTGGGATCAAATTTCATGAATTCAATTCTAAGTTGGTGAAATAATCCATTTGATTATTTCTTGATTTAGCATTTACTTGAATAATTTTTAAAATGTGTACTCAGCTTGGATTTGGTGATGGTGAATGGACATATATAGGTTTTCAAATCAGAGTCCAATTAACCAAGATAAGTAATGCAAGGGATTGGTAGGAACACACCTATTTTATCTCTTATTACACCTTAAAAATCCTCTAGTTAGTCCATGTGCCTTATATTGGTTGGACATTTTATTTTCAAGTTATTGCAACTAGGCATAGCTAAGGTGTCACTCTTTTACATTTATGTGCATTGTTTTTGGCAACTTAGACTTGATGAATACACATAGTGATTTTATATTGGCTTATGGTCCAACCTATATCTTTCCTTTCCATACATGGGACACTTTAATCCATTCTTCCTTTTAATTTATGGGAATGACATGTGGTGCTTTGTGATTGGGATTGGGTTCAAATTGTGCCTCCTTCCTAACTCAATCAAGATTCCATGGGTCTTTCTTATCATTTTTATATATAAGTTTCATGTGGAAGGTTTTAGTTTTTCAAGTTCTCTTTGGGATATAGCATATCTAACACCCCTGAGAAACTAATAAATTTGATATGATCCACATAGTACCTACTCACTCATCAAACATTCTTGGGGCTCTAACATCTCTTACACCCCAAAGAGACTAAAAAATCTAATAGGATCCACATGGCACATGCTCACTCATTAAGATATTATAGGAATATATAATCTCTCACATCCTTAGGATTTTGAAAAATTTGATAGTTTTCATGCAATATCTACTCATTTATTAGTCTCTCTTGGGGATCTGATATCTCTGACACCCTTATGAGAGTAAAAAATCTAATAGTCTCCATGTGGCACCTGCTCACTCATCAAGCTCTCTCAAGGCTTGGTCCTTAGTCATTGAAATTAAAAATGTATCTCCACTTAAATTTGATAGTTAATCTAAGTGAAAAATATACATGCAGTGATGACCTAACTAGGAAACTTTTATGGAATGACTAATTATAAAATTTAACTCATACTACTGAGTATATTTTTGAGCTAGATCAAGTGGGATCCATATACAATTTGAATAATCCTTTTAATATCACATAATTGGGCAAACTCAAATTTTTTAATTTGGTCCACAAATCAAACAAAAACCTAAATTCATTGAATCTCATAAAACTAAAATATAAATATATACATTGAATAACTTTAATAAATGTGGCCATTTAGAACTATAGACTTAGAAATCAATTAAACTAGTAAAGAAACCTAGGAAATACTTTTAGTTTGATTATTTTTGAATCAAACAAAGACCTCATTATACTAAATCTTATATATAAAATTGAAGGGCCTTGGAAAATAATTATGTAACAACCTCGATTTTGAACCAGACTTTAAGATAATGATTTTACCTTCAGCCCAAACTAATTCATTTCACAACAAGGCATAAACATATAATTTTTAATTAAAAGAGGGTCCTCATTTGAGGTTATAAAAATAGGGAATGTTGGTCATAACATGGATGTGTATATTTATATATCACTTGGTTTAGATTCATGAGGAATGGTATTGATTATGCTTACATATACATCTTTAAATTTTGAAAAAGCATGATACTGGTTTATGTGGACACTTTAGTTCAAGCCTATAGGAATTAAGTTCATAATGGGAACATAAATATTTTTCATTCTCTTTCAATCATCCTATTATAATATATTTCCATCTACAACAATGTGATTTGTTATATTACAAGTAATGTGCATTCAAGTTTAGTGACACTTAATGGTCTTGGAATTAATTATAGCCAACCCATTATGTGGTTCCATTTTTTTTATGGGTGTTGTATGTTTTAGTTTGGTGAGACTCAAAGGGTTTGGCATCAATTATGGTGAACCCATTGTGGTTCCACCTTTTATATTATTACATTAGGTACTTATCCCCATTCATGATAGTTCTAACATGATTATTTCCAACTCAAGGACATGAATAGTTATTCATTTGGGTCTTGATCACTCTTAATTTGATAATGGATCAACATGAGAAACCATCTCTCCAAGAGTTTCAACAAGGGGGCACATTTATTCAATTATTCAGCATATTTTACATGTTAAAAAACATGGTTTCATCTCCCTATAGGTGCACTCGTTCATTTATATCTTTTAGAATTTCAAATATAAAAGTTTAATATTGTTAAAATTTAAAATATGAACATGAATACTCTATGTGTTGTTATTGGTTTTGATAAAATGAACGCCCTATTTGATTGGATTTTCCTATCAAAGAAAAAGTGTGTTTTACACTTGTAAATATTTAACATTTACTATAGCAATTTCATTACAAGAATAGGGGGAGGGGGAGGAAATTTAGATACCTAAATATGGTCATAGGTACTTGATAATGCTAATCCTTGACATATCTTAAACCATTTTAATTACACAACTCTCATTCACTATTATTATAATCAATTTATTTATGAGTTTAACCTCTAATTTTTTTCATCAATACTGCATAGAATTTATAATTAATACTCAAACCTCTCTATATCACTCTCAAAATTGTTTATATCTTAGGATAACTATCCCTAATTATTTCGGATAGGTAAATTCTAGGTAAACATGTATGATTCCATGAATCTATCAACATGGTTTGGCTTTATCCCCATTCAATTTAATGGCTATTTTCCAATTTAAAATATTCATTTGTGTATTCACATGCTTAAAATTTTCAACTAAAGGAAATTTTCAAAAGGTTTCATTATAAATTCAAATCAATAGTAATTTATTATTCCTATCTTGGTATTATATATTGAGAAATTATACAGTAATTCACATTGAGAAAATTTTACCTATTATTCCCAAATTCATGATCATTCACAAGGAGAAATCAATCCAATTTTAAAACATTTCAAATCAAGTCAAGAGCTATATTTTTCAAGTATCAAATCCAAATATATGGCTACATACATATAGTCAAGGAAAAAAATTTCCCAATAACTCTAAGTAGGAGAAGTATGTGTGTCTTAATTACCTCCTCAAATTTTATGGATACATAGATATCAGCCATGTATAAAAGGAGATGATTGTGGCAAGTGTATCCCATTACATTCTCCCTCTTTTTTTGATAGGTTTATATCTCTCAAAATCACCCCTAAGATTTTTAGAGAAAAGATAACAAAAATAAAATTTTGTGTGTGACATCTATAAGATTGTAATATATCAGTCCTCTCAAAATTCATAGGAACATAAGGTGAAATTATAATAATTTCATCACAGTCCATGCAAAAAAGTCTGTCGTCAACAAGCATAAACATCTTTCATTGTAGTCAAGGGAGTTTTGAACCTATCTCAGAATATTCATAAATTCTACCTCTGGATCACACCATCACAGTCCTATCTTTTCTTATTTCTCACTATTAGATATCGAATATAATCAACCATAAATTATAAAAAAACAAGTATCTTATTAATTATTGTATTTATTATTTTTATCATATGCCACATGTTAATATCAACTTAAATTTTAGTTAATTCTACTTTACATTCAAATTAATACTTAAATGCCTTACATTTTTGTGTATGATAAGATATAGATCTTGCTAAGAAACTAAGAATAAATACCAAATTCCTACTCTAAATCTAAAATAACCTATGATTGACAAAAATGAAAGAAAATAAAAATTTACCTTCACCTATAAAACAAGTGAATATCTCCTTTGTTGATGTGTATTTTCTCATGATTGATGGATTTGCGGTTGCTCAAGACTTGTGAGAGATTTAAACATGATGTAACTATATAAGATTTTAAGGATGAAAATAAAATTAGATTTTTCACCATATATCATATTAGATTCCAATGATTTTTAAGATGTGAGAATGAAATATCAAGAGTGAATTTATATATTTCAAGATGGGAGGATGGATGATTGAAATTGATTTGATCAGATTTGGAAACTATGAGTTTGGATGGATGAGATTAACTCACTTGATGTAAATCTTTCATGATTTGATTTAATTTTAAAATGATTTCATTGCTTTTTTATTTATTTGATTTATTAGACATGCAAAAATTAATCAAGGAGTTAAATTATTTTATTTTATTTGATGAGAGAGTTAATAGCTTTAATCTCTTTTTAAATAAATAGTTAACGTCTTTATTTGAGATTGATTTGGATGAGTGGATTGAATTTTAATTTTGATCAAGAATTCATTAGAGGGATGACATGAAGTTTGACATGGGTGAGGATAATTAGTATTTATTCATTTATTTTTAATATTTATGTTTTCATGGAATTAGTTAACTAATTAATAATTATTAATTATCCAATTCTCCATGGGGTGATGTAGTGATAATAAATAGAGATAATAAATTTACATCATGTAGTTAATTAATTAATTATTTTGGTGGTGTAACCGAGAGTTAGCTAGGATTTGTTGATGATTGAATTAGGGTGTTGAAAATAAGGTGTCTATATAAAATTACTTGATATTTACTTAGTATTAGAATCAGTATTCTTAGATATCAAACTAGGTGAATGTGCACAACACATGACCAAATCTTTACTATGTATTTGAATTATTTTCATAGTTGGAAAGTATATCTATCTTTATCTTCTCTATATACACCACACTCAAATCACACTATATTTTTTCACTAGTTTTATACAAAAAAATAGTCTTAATCCATCTATGGTGGTTTATTCAACTATTTGGACCAATTTTTGGATGAAGTTTTTCACCAAAATGATCCATTAGAATTCATACATAGATTTTTAGGCTACTTTCCTACACTGGGTGTATAATGATGGATTCAAGCACACCTTAATTTCTAAACACACTCTCATGTTAATAAGGATGGGCATACATAGTCTAATACAAGTTTTCCAAGGAAGAATGAAACCTCCAATAGTGATACCCTCTCCAATCACTAGTTTTTCACCAAAAAAACACAATAGTTCACATACATGATTAGGTTTATTTATTCCTTGTTATTTGATCTATAATTTTATTGTCTTTGCCTTAATATTTTCATCTTAATTAAGGACTAGTATATGCATGTTTCATTATAGGTTTGAATTAATCACAATTTATTAAGTAGCCTACATCCATGCCTTCTTGACACATGTAAGTTTAGGTATAGTTCTCTTTCTTTTACTCTAGTTTTAGATTAAGGTAAAAATAGGTTTTGAAGGGACCCCGAAACCCAAATACAAGGAAAGAAAGATAAAGCAACAATGACCACTAGTAGAACCTAAAAACTACTATAGAGAAGTAGAAAAAATAGGTTTTATATGGACCTGAAACCACCAAAAAGACCGCAGGTCAATACCCAGATATAACATAGATCTGGCTACAGCATAGATAGAAGATTACGAAAAACCAGTGAACAAGACTAGATAACATAACCAACAAGAAGAACCAGACTATTCTTCCAGTTCCAAAATCATTTTCACTATTTCTTTATCTTTCACAATAGTATCCTGAGTGGTAGTAGCTGCCAACTTGGCTCCCTCTTGTATAGCCTTCTTTCTTGAGCTTTGTCTCATCCTTTTTCTAGGCCCCTCCAATGATTTGATCTCCTCATTAGCTCTTTTTCCAATATTAACAGCTGCAGCACATATGTTGGACATTACTTCCTCCATTTTCATTCTATTCTCCTTGATGAGTTCCCTAAGGTTATTCTCGTAATCTTTGAGCTTGATGGGGATGTCTCTTATCTATTTTTCCATGTTGTTAATTTTGTTCCATACAGCTTTTTGGTTGTCTTCCATAATTTCCACTTTCCTTTTGAGATCCATAATCTCTTTAAACATCCAAGAATCAAGTTGGAGAGAAGCCTCTGCTTTGCAATTAACCCAACTCGCAAGTGTGTGCATTCCATCATTCTGCCTTTTCTCACTCCAATTCTCAGTATTCTTATTGGGACTGTTCCCACCTTCTTCAAAGCGATCCTCTCGGCACCTTTGATATTGTTCTTTTGTTCCAATTTGAATTTCCATGTCCATTTCTTGATTGTCATCCTAAAATGTATTTTCCCTTTCATTTCTTTAAACAGGGTCCTCAACAGGGCCATCCTGGACAATATCTTCCTCTGACACTTTTTGATTTTCCTCAGCTTCTTCTTTACTATTTTCAGATTCCTCCTCTATGTTGACTCCTTTCTCGTTCTTCTCTTGAACTTCTTCTTCCTCATTTGAATTTGTATTCTGGCTTTCAGTTCCTTCCTCTTCCTCCAAATTTTCCTCCCTAGGTTTATCAATTCTCTCCTACTTTGTATCTTCATCTACATTCTAGTTCTTGGCACTAGGGAACTTGATTTTATCTTTTCCTTTTACAAATTCACTCATTTTGCTCCCAGACTCCTTATTTTTCCCTTAGTTAGGGTTCTTGACCATAGCCTTATTCTTTCAATAGCCTTCGATTAACAGAATTAGGCCTTCATGCAGGATAGGATGCGTTTCCTTCTTCCTGTGATCAAATAATCTTTGGACCAAAGAGAAGCGCAGATAAAAGGGAAAAGACAATCTTACCTTGTGTCTGAAGTGATTAAGGAAAACAAAGTGGAATTTGTGCACTCTCTTGCTTCCTCTATCCAGGATGAAATACTCCCTTATACAACATAAGACATCCCTCCATATCCCCTTAATCTGTTCCAATTCATAAAAATCCCCATTCTTGACCAATTTTTGCTCTTCCACTTCTATCTTGGGGAATTTCCAAAAGGCCTCGTTTGAAATGCTTGTCTGCTTGGAGAATTTAAGTCCATCCGTAGGCACCCCTGTAACCTCTGCTATAAAATCCTCTGTTAGGTTCACTGTGATACCATGCAAAGTGACCCTATCATCAATCTAATTTTTGAAAAAAACCATTGTGATATGTGGTTTTGACCCATGGAGCCTTTCCATATAGTTCACAACCTTTCCTTTTTGCAGAATTCTCTAGACATCTTGTTTCTCTCTCCATTCGTCACATTTTTTGGGTTCCTGCTTCCTTGGTTCTCCCTTCCTTTCGTGAGGCATACTCATTTCCTTTAAAACCCAGTTGCTGTGAGCTTTACAATGATCCCACCTGCTGCCAATTTGATTTGAAAGTTAGCTTTTTTTGGGCACGTTCAGGATCTGCTTCTCACTCTCAAGAGCCTTCCTCTTTAATGATTGTAGACCTTTCCCCACGAAGCCACTCCTCCAACTCATTATATTTCTATTACAATCTAATCTTTCCCTCCTTTGCATGAGTTTCATCATGATGAATGAGCACCCTCAGTTCCACATTCTTTTCTAATGTTTCCTACCACCTTACTTTGTGTCCTATCCAGACTGCATAATTTGCTAACCAATCTGCAACTCCATTGGCTTTACGATAGGTGTGGGTTATTGTCACTTTATAAAAAAAAAATATTAAGGTTTTCATCTCCATCACCATAGCCTCTATAGTCTAAGACACAGTATTTTTATTGTTAAGAATATTTATGATATTCAATGAGTCCCCTTCTAGCCACAATTTGGAATATCCTAAATCCACAGCTATTTTGATGGTTTGAAGGGCAGCAGAAGCTTCAGCAATGTGACAATTTGATTTACCAATGGGGATTGCAACAGCATCAATTACCTTTCTCGTATGGTTTCTCTTTTGGGATGAAAGTTCTTGAAGCTTTCTAGGAAGGACTAATTAACAAGTTTAGTAAGAAATTAGCGGGATGGAAAGGTAGTTTTCTAAGCCAAGCTGGAAAGCTTACCCTCCTCAAAGCAAGTCTTTAAAGCATACCCATGTACGCTTTGAGTCTTTTCAAAATCCCCACTAAATTTGCTGAAGTTATTGAAAAAATTCAGAGAAACTTTCTTTGGTTAGGTACTGAGGAGAAAAGGAGAATGCCTTTAATAGCATGGGATAACATCTGTAAACCTGTCAGGGAAGGTGGACTAGGAATAAGGAAAATTAGAAGTATGAACACAGCTCTCTTAGCTAAGCAGGGTTGGAGGGTTTATCAGGAAAATAAAGAATGGAGCAAAATATGGAATCATAAGTACTTATTCAAGGCAAAGTCACTCCCTAAATTCTTTTCTAATCCTAACATTTCCCATCCATTTGCCATATGGGGGGCAGTTCAGGGGACCAAACATGTTTTAGAAGAAGGAAGTTCCTGGAAAGTTGGCAATGGTAAAAAGGTGAAATTTTGGGAAGATGTTTGCTTAAAAGGAAAACCTTTGCAAGATGAAATCCAAGATAAAGAAGTTATAGATCGATGCAAGCAAAGAGTGGGAATAATGGTTAACCAATACTGGCAGAACAACTCTTGGGTGAACCTCACAGATTATGATCAAGATTTCAAGGATATTCAACTATCCCTAAATGCTATATCTCTCTACCCTAATCTTGAAGATAAGATTGTTTGGCATAATGAGCCAAGTGGATAGTTTAAAGTTTCTTCCATTTTCACTTCAAAGGGAAATGGAAACAAACCGTTGTGGATGAAGGCCTGGATTAAGGGGCTCATCCCTAAAATCAAAATCTTTTTCTGGACCCTCCTCCAAAACAAAATCTTAACTATGGACAATTTACAAAAAATAGGAATATATATTGTGAACAAGTGTATTCTTTGTAAGAAGGGCCTTGAATATAGAGATCATTTGTTCGTGAACTATTCTTTTACGCAACTAGTCTAGAAAGAGATCCTTAATTTATGGGGCATTGCATGGATCCATCATAAAAATGTGGAATTATCTCTTAAAAGCTGGTACTGCCCCTCCAAGAATCCTGAAGTAATTTTTTTATGGAAACTTACTCTTCCCCATATTTGGTGGGGAATATGGAAGGAAAGAAATAACTGAATTTTTAGAAATAAAGAACTACCTGGATGGGTGGTAGGATAGAACATCATTAGAGCTATTAAGGAGAATTTTTTATCACAAAAGAATCCAAGCTCAACTCTCCAAGTGGATTATCCCTTAAGTACGGAAAATTCTAAAGGTAAACCTGATAATCCCAGATCAGGAGTTACATGGAATGCTCCCCCTCAAGGGTGGATTAAAGGAAACATTGATGGAGCTGCTAAAGGGAATTCGGGGAATGCAGGTTGTGGAGGAGTTTTTCTTTTACTCTAGTTATTTTACTTTGTTGCATTACTAAATTAAAAGGGTGAAATTTATTCATATAAATTAACATTTAATTATAAAAAATTTCACTATTTACCATCTTATTATACACACTTAGATCATTACCAATTTCATGGCTCTAAGCCAATATTCCTCTATCTATATGCAAATGATCCCTATCTTAAGCCAACACTGATACATAATTCTTCCTAGTATTTATTCTAAATAGTATAAGTTCATCCTCAAACTAATTCAAATTAAATATTAATTGTATTTGATTCCTAGATAATACCTCTTCTTCAAGACTATCCCACCTATTAATAGTGTTTGAATCCATGAATTGTATCTTCCCACCAAATAATGGCTAATTCTCAAACTCAAAATCACCTAACAGGTCATCCTGCATGTTTCACATGCCCTACTTGAGGAATTTACTGAATGATCACTATAAATCCATATTTTAATCCATTTTTAATGTAATATTATCATACTATAAACACATAAAATTAACATGTAAGCTAAAATTATGCAATTGCAACCACTCTTTTACACACTTAGATAGAGACCTATCTTAGGGCCCCTTATGATCACCTTCAACCACCTTACACATTATTATAAGTTTATATATGAAAATTAAATGAGATTATCCCTATCCTTATCAACCTTATATAAATTTTAGGCTTGCCTGACACTTATCATGGTAAAAGGACCATTGGACAGGAGTACCCTATAGGATAACAACACATTTCTCTAATGTATTTCCCCCTCTCTAATCTTCCTACTAAATAATAGCTAATTTACCAAATTTAAAGCTATAGTATGGTCACCCATGTACCTAATGATCTTCTTTCTAATTATTTTCAATAATATGACTACATGAACACTTTTCAAACCATTTTTCAAAGGAGGGATTCCACACTAAAAATCACTAGAATGACAATTTCACATTGAGAATAGAATACCAATTTCTCCCAATTTTATTCCATATAACCCTGGTAACCTAGATTTCAAGCCTAAATAAATTTTATAGGTCACAAGTCATAGTTAAGACACTTAATCACATTATTATTGCACTATCATCTAGTATATTGAACCAATTATTCATACATCACAATAGCATGGGACACTACATCAAATTTAATCCCTCTTTGGACTATTGGTAAGTAGGCAACACTTAACACATGGGTTATTGAGGTCTCACCCAACTTCAACCAATGACTTTTTCCCCCATTAATTTTTATTAGTCATCATATTTCAAAGAGCTATGATTTTGAAATAAAATCACATAGACAGTGGTCTTTACAAGTGATCACAAGCTCCTGCACCAGATACAAGGTCTATAGATGAAGTCATAAAAAACTAAAAAACCCTAATTTCCTCAATGAAAGTAGATGGGAGCACCCTAAGTTTGATAGGAGTACCACTCCTCTAGTTTCCTCTTCTCTTTGATGTTATGCAGGCCTAGATTTAGTTCCAAATTCTTGATTGTAGTCACCAAATGTCTCTACACAACAAGTTTTAGACATTTATTCCTCTTAAAAGCATAGTTTCTACTAAGTCTTTATTTTATCATTACACATATATTATTTTTAGTAATATTCTAGAATATAGTAGTTATAAATCAATGAATGTTATCATTATTATATTATTCTCCTAATTTTGTATAGTAGTGTTATCATTTAGGGTTTTCACACAAATCCTAAATATTATAAAACATATTGGTAAACTCATTTATTGTCAAATATTACAAACCTTATCTTACCTTTGGGGGTTTCCTTTTGATTTCATTTCTCTAGTAGGGTTTTTTATCTCTTATTTCCAAATTAATGTAATTCATCATGATTATCATGATTAAGCCTATTTATTGGTTCATAGTGTAAATTTTCTTGGTACTATTTACATATTCCTTGCCTATTATTTATAAAATATTTCACATGTATGTAATCCCATTGATGCATCATATTAAGGCAAATATTACATCATATATTGGTCCACCCCACATTGGTGCATCATTTTATGGAGATTATTGTAATATGGATTATTTGAATTACCACTAATTATTATTAGATGTCATTGATAATATAGTTTTAATTTTTTTCCTATTGCACTTGTACCCTCCAACTATCTTTGCTCATATCCCACTCTTACTATTCACTATAGGCTTATAGTATATCCTTTAATTTGATCCATTATTTTTAGATGATTTTAGGTACCCCATTAACCAAGATAAGATGAACACATTTATATAATTCCACCTCATCCCCAACATAATACAATGATACCAAAAAACCAAACTAAACAATATGATATTATCGACCAACTCAAGAATACACTAGCTAAGATTTCTATGCTAGAGTTGTTTGAAAAGGTAACCATTTTCAAGGATGTACATTACCAAGATTTAAACCAAACATTCATGCATCATGACATATGACTTTATTATTTTGAATATATTATGAACACTTTTAGGGATAATGAGTATGTAATTTTTTAAATGATGATTTTCCACCATAGTCAACCATTGATTAGAATTTACCATTATTTATAAAAACTCAAATTAGCAACACAATAATCAAAATAGTTTTAATTGATAATAGTTCAATACTCAATATTTTTATTCTCACATTTTTACAAATGATGGGCATCAACATGGTATCCATTCAAAATACATACAACAATATTAAAGGATTTGATGATGTGCCACATTAAGCTTTAGTTTCTATCACTTTAGATATTACAATGGGGCCAAAAACCTTATATAAATAATTTCAAATAATTCCTAAACATTTGCATTATAATTTACTATTAGGTAGGCCCTGGATACATGCTATGGAGGCCATACCTTCTACCTTTCACTGATGTGTCAAGTTTTTGCATGATGGATAATTATACATATATCTAGCTGACAATAAACCCTTTAGATATTATAAAGTCATTGAGCCTAATTTCCATATTCCATCACCAATTAGGGCACCAAAACCTACTATAGTAACAACACTATAGATTATTCCCATATAATAGATGCACACATATGAGGTTGGTGAGTCTATTACAAATACTCCTCAACCATCACCCATCGATACCTTTTCACCATAGATTTCACCACCTAGAGTGGACAATGAGGAACATATGTAACAAATACCTTTACTAATAAATTTAGAGGACCCCAAAAATTTTTACATCAAAAATGTTGATAGTGATTATGAGGCTACTTCAGAGGGAGACATAGACATAGCACTAATGAACATTGATGATTATTTATGTGGTCTAAGTTTTACACTAATGGGCCTAATGTAATACCAATATGATTATAAGGCCAACAAATGAGTACATAATAATAAAAATATGATATTTATTACTAATATAGATAAGGGAAATATTGTTTATTGTCATTTGAATACCATCCCACATAATTTTACTACCATTCTCAGACTCAGTAAACAATATCACATCTATGGATATTGATCCAGTTATCAAAATAAATGAAAATAGTACACAATATAGGCTACATGTGATGTTACATATGTTGTTTGATAAGGAATTAATAGACTTTCCAATAGTGTTCCATATATTTGTTAGATGTTTGTCAAATCAAGATGGTAATCCCTTTTATCATTTTAATAGAATCACAAGACATGTTATATACACATGCTCAATATTACAGTATAAACTTGAGAATTATAAGTCTAAGGGAACTATTTAGATCATATATCCTCCACCTAATCAAGACAAGGCCCAATAATAGATTCAGACATGTATAAACCACAAATATTCCATGAGTAACATTTTGACTATTCAAGATTTAATTAAAAATAAGTATCGACAACATATAGCCATTAATAAGGATTCATACCCAAAAACATGTATACTTACATTTTTACAACATATAAGGCATATTAGTGATGAGTTACAACATGTTATACTTTATCAATTCTATTAACCACAATGAAATGCTAGTTTCATATTGTCCCAAGGTGGTGAACACCCTACTATTCATCATAAACATGAGAACTCAAACAAAGGCTACATTTGGTAATACATGGTTACAAGAAATGGAAGCTACATTAGATAAAGCACAAAGGTATCTCACATTTAGGTTTGATGAAAACATAGGTCATGTTATCCATGATGGCTTTGATGACAATCATAAATTTTATAATGAGGTAACAATATCTAACTTGTCATATCCCAAAATGATATATGAGGCCTCTTATATAGTCGAGAAACATATTATTCAAATACACATGATTCATAATAACACCAAAGACAAATTTAAATTTATAGAGCATGAATGATATTATGACCATGACTATGATGATTTATTTGAGTTTGTCTAGATCTAGTACATGACACTTGATAATCTACCACCATATCCACCTTTTGATTACCCACTTCCCTTGGATGTGTTATCTAATTTCTAGATCATCATTTCATATTTACATTCATATATATGTAAAAATACAAAAATTATAAAATATTGTAGAAAATAACACAAATCAAGACTTATGCATGTGTATATGTACTTTGTCATACATTAGTTCACTTGTGCACATTATTCTATATATATTTAGCCACTTGTATATCATGCATGCTTCAACAATGTATATGAGTGATTAAAAATTACACATGAAATCATTTCCATAACTAGTTATAGGGGTTTTCACCATTACACACATATAAACTATATTTAGACATGAGTGTTGTGGAATATAGGAGCATAGTTCTCTATTTTCCTATTAGCTACCCAAGTTCCACCCTCTTTTATTTGAACTATTCAAACCCTCCTCAAATTGGAATAATATTGGATTGACCTATAGGTTATGGGATACCTACATTCTAGGTCAACCCTCTAATTTTGTGGGGTTATCTCCCCTAATTTATCACTTGAATCCTCTCTCTAAGACTTAACTGTATTAGGATGAAAAGGAAAAAGGGATGAAAACTTATAAAACAACCTACACTAAAGTGGTAATGCACCAATACTTGAAGATCCTCTCTTGATTTTTCCCTTAAACACACTAATGAACCTAATGAAACCAACAACTAATTAGACCTATTGACAAATTCTTATATATTAATGTTTCATGTGAAGGTCAAGTGGGAGTTTTGTAACTTGAAGGCTAAGAACCTAAATCTACACAAGACAATATTAACTCATAACACTTCAATAACACCTCTACTTATCAATACTTTAAATAACATACATATATTTATAACATGAAACTAGATACATTAAACAACCTATTGAAGATAATAACATACATACATTCTCCAAATCAACTCTCACAAATCACACTAACCCTCAAATAAGAAGTTTTCAATTGTTCTTCTATTGATTTAAAGGCACAAGGTAAAATTTTGGTAGAGATATGATACACCCATATAATAGATGATAAAATTTTCTCAATTCCTAATTATATATAATGTTTAGGAGAAAGAATATAATAATATAGGCATAAGAGAGGCCAAGAATGAGACCAAGGTGGTCCATGGTAGTTATAACAATCACATTACTCCTTTCATGTGTTGATGTCCTTAATTGACTCCTTTTTGGAGTTGATATTAGGTTTGGAAGCTTTAAATTATATGTTTTACTTCATGTATAGCATGACCATTCCAAAAATATCCCATTGTTCCATCCAATGATAGTTACTAGGTGTACATGGGGTGTGACTAGGCCTTCAAAAGGCATTGAGTAACCTCTCCTTTAATGTGCATGTTAACTTGATAATGAAACTATCATCATTCCTTAAAATTGGTATTAAATATTGAATTTTATTTCCTAAATTTATATTTAAAATTTTCAATGGTTGTTCATTATCCTCTTCATACCATTCTATGCCCACTAGGACCCTCTACTTTCTGATCAAATAGGCCTCATTTGCAATCTCTTCACCTTTCTAAACATTCACTATTTGAATTACTTAAATAGTTGAACCAAGTCATAAAATAATTTGAAAATAATTATATTATTTTTATATTAACCCTATGTATTTTAATTTATACCCTTCAATATTCCTCTATCTACAAACACATCTACCTTGCATGACTAGGCCACTTAGACTGGGTATTTAGGAGAAGATAACAGAGACACTAAAAATCAAATTCATGAGAAATTATAGTTTTATATGGGTTAAAAAATTAATTAACCTTTACCATAGTTTATAACTTATAATTAGGTCCCATAACCCATTTTATACTCAAAACTCTACAAATTTGCATTTTTAGAGGTGTTTGTACAACCTCTATATAATCAGGTACCAAGGTCATGGGCTCCTCTGAGTTGGTAACACACTTTAGGAATTGGTCAAGTATTTATTGACTGTTTACATCCATTTATCAAAAAATATATCTAATTGAGTCCTTATTAGTGTTTAATAGGGGTTTAATAGTGCTTAAGAGTCTTATTGATGGTTCATAGAGATCAAGGCCTAAGTCTTTGAAATAATTTCACTAAATGAATGTAAATAGACCCATGTACATATCCTAAAGTTATTTAATCTCCACCCAAATAATCCATACAATTATGATTATTTTAAAATGCTCTTCATGTGAGAGACATGCTTTCTTAGCAATGTTAGGGTGTTTGTAGGCTAAAATGACTCACTATGATAATTCCCTAGAATTCAAATTATCCAAAAGGATTATAATCACAATGATGACCTAATATAAGAATTTTTGAGGCATCATTACCTCTAAAACTATTCCCTACTCCACCTTTTAGTGACACTATCCTAGTGGAGGTCATAGACTAGTCTCTTTGCACATATGAACTCTAAATTTTGACCCTAACCTTGGGGTTTTGAGGCACTCCTGCATTGTTTTCAACATGAATACCACCTTAGAGATCTCAAGGAGTAGTATTATTGGATTTATTATTCCATTTAGTTTCCATTGGATGCACATAGCCATCAATCTCAATATCTGTATCTTTATACAAATAAAACTAGTCATGTAAGTCCCTCTGGATAACTTTTATAGGGCCATTTAGAATCTTCAAGACCCATTTTCCCTCCTTAACCCTTTGGTACACATAAACACTTATCATTTATCTATTCTTAGGATAAAACTAGCCTTCTTAGGCCTATTCTATATAGTATGACCCCTACACATGCTAATTAGTGAGTAGTCTCGATGATGAGAAGACTTGAGGAAACCTTAAAGATCATTTCAGGGTCAAATAACCTCATCTAGGTGTGATTTGGAGAAACAATTCACCATCAAGTCATTTTTGGGGTTTTAGCAAGGTGTATGTGTCCATGATCTTAATAATGGTTCATAGTTTATGGACATCCAAACCAAATCCAATTTCCATGAACCTATAGTGCATTGACCCATTCATCTTACATGAATAGCTTGGGGTCCCATGCAAAGGGTATGTGGAGAGAAGAGCATTTTAAGGTGGCACTCAGTGTTGGTAGAGATTTTTTAAGAATAATAACATGATAAGGATGAAGATATTTGTGATATAGTTCATGTGTATAGAATAACATACTAGATTACTATAGGAATTTGGATAACAAAAACATAATGAGTATTAATAATCCTTCATTGCTTAAGAATTAAGAACAACCATTATTTCATAAATAAAAATAAAGTATTCAAATTAGTTAGATAGAAAGTAAACAAACATTATACATGGAAATTCACATAAGGAACATAATAATAAATCACATAGGTAACCATAACTAGATGAATCTCTATTGGTCTCTTCAAAAGTGAAACCATTTTATTCTTACAAACATAGGTATATATAGACATTTCTAGTCTATTACTATTCATCTTCTTCTCATACATGGCACCAAAAATGGAGTCTATTCATACTCTACCATATTATAAGTCATGAAGATAGGAAAAAAGAGATTATATAATGATAAAATGAGTACATAACACATGAACATTAGATAAATATCTTGCACAAATTTATAATCCAAATTCTTCTACCAATACTTTCCCATACTTAAAAGGTTATCTCATCCAAAGAAAATGGCATAGGATACTCTGAGAATGGACAAATGGATAGAGATTAAATAATTGGTTAGACCAATAAGATTTTTAGTAATCACATAAGGCATCATTTCTGATTTTCACCTCTTCCACACTACTTAGCTACCCTTTTAGGTTTTTAACTAAGTAGCATACCAACTTAATACCCTTTATGGGTTTTAAATAGGCTAGCATAACTAGGTGTCCACCCTTTATGGTTTTCAACCATCTTAGCCCCACTTGTATTACTAAGTTATCCCTAATAAAAATGTTATACAAAATTTTAAAAATTTGTATTCTACATAGTACTTAACTTGATGGTGGGGGTATAGGCATAGATGACGATTGACCAAAAGAGTCCTTAGCCTTAGACTACATGGCCTTGCATTAAGTGATGATCTGATAGAATTATAAAGGTGTTTTATATGTAGGTGTGTTGACAATCTAATAAATTACACTAGAAAAAGGGATCATATATGTCTTGTAGGCATGCCAATCTACCATCACTTCTTAGATCAATTATAGAAGGGTACACAATAGAGCATGGTATCCAATTGTTTTCTTGAGATTTACATCATTAGTTATTATTAAGGCTACCTTAGTGTTTGTAACCCTTGTTTTAATCTCACCACTCAGTTGTTCCATCTTATTTATATGTCATTTAGCTTGGAGGTTAGTGAGGGAACTGTGAAAAATTGAACTCTACTAATTTAGAAGGTTATCACACACATTATCCCTAGCATTGAGTGACTCTTGGAATGCATCATAATTCTCATCCCTAGTGGTAGTGTGGTTGGATATGGTTACTTTGGTGGTGGTATCCTTTTTAAAGTCTATATTGGAACTAGCTAAAGAGGTATCCAGTTGTTGGTTCTAGTCTAACAAGCTATGTGCAACCTATTATGATTGAAGTGAGGAAGTATCAAGTATTATTTGATACTCTTACAATAGCATTATGAGTGTTTCTTCCTCAATATTAACATCTTAACCCAATGTTTTGACTATGTGGATTTTTTGTGTTACACACCAGTCCTTGGTTAACTTAGCGATAGCTATCCTAAGTTTGCATTGATAAGACATGACTTGGTCCTCAATTTATTGAGTGAAAAACTTGAAACAAATGTCTCAAAAAATCTTGTTAGATTCATGAATATGAGCCTTTAACTCAACATTATTGGCCTTATATCTATCCATTTATTATTTTAGATAGGTGGCCTTCTGTGTAATATACTCCTGAAATGTTGTCTCACCCTCCAACTATTTCTTCAGTGGTAGTCTAGAGACATCCAATGACGCTTCTTATTGAAGGGGTAATGTTTTCAATGTTCTTGTATTCACTTAAGGGTTAGTTCATGGCATGGTAAAAATTAGAAGAGAGAATATACTATGATAAACACTTATAGTTTGAACATCCCATAGTTAAACTCCTCCCAAAGGTAACTTTGGGTGTTATTCCCTTATTAGAGCTACAAGTTAGTCTTTTGGTTTCTCTAGATCAAATTTTTGTGGCTCAATAAATTTTTGTTTTTATGTCACATCCTCTTTTATAGGATTCACATGTTGTACAACATCTTCATCTTCCTTTCTCTTAGCTTCTTCTACTACCTTCCTATTATGTTCATCTTTTATAGATTTTTTTACTCTTGTTCCTCTTTTTACATCTTCTATGCACACTCTTCTTCCTTTTTCTCTTCCTCAAATTTATTATCCTTGGCTTGTTTGTCCTTAGCTTATGCTTATTATTCTAGGTCATCATATACCTTAGTTTTACATGTTTCTTATTTTTGCACTTGGGCCTACTATTTATGCAAGGCTTCATCTTCTTCTTTATTCTTCTTCATAACTTCATCAACTTGTTTTTATGCATGAGTGGCCTCCTCTAGATCCTTATTTGCATACACTATTGCATCTTATTGTTGTTTATCTTTTTTAACTTTTTATTTGGTAATGAGAATAGCATCTTTATTCTCTTGATCTTCTTCCATTTTATTGTGATGTGCCTGTTGTGCATTTTTGGCTACATTGAGATCTCCTTGTGCCTCTTTTGCCACATCTAGAGCCTTTTGTTAGTCAACCTCTATGTCATAGGCATTTTTTGTAGCCTCAACTTATTTAACTTGCCAACTAGCTTGTTGAGATTGTTGTTGCTAGTCTTACTTCTAGCATTTCTTTTCCTCTTCTCTAGCTTGTTGTTCTACTATGTAAACTACTTCCTCCCATGAAGCTTGTTATTATTTAGCTATAGGTTGTTTTGGTGTGATCTCTTCAAACTCTGGGGCTTGTTGTGATGGTAATGAATCATTAGGTTGGACCATGGATATAGATACATGTGTTTTCTTACACCCCAAAGTAATCAACCTACATTTAGGTTATGGTGAAGTGGAAGATAGAGAAATCTGCATGTCCTATGTTGTGGCTACCCTACCAAATGTGCATTATTTGAGGGTAGGAGAAATTTTAGCCTCTCATCAAGTACTGGGTCTATGTAATAGGGACTCTTGTGGAATTTTTAGTAGTGGTACAAAGATATTGATGACTACAAAATCGGTAGAAGGTTATTGCTAGAAGAAGCCAACCCTTCGTTGCATCTACTTAGATTCTTAATGTACAATTTCAATCACTATGGATATAGGGCATGTTGGTAGTTCTACCCACAAACTTAAAGGAACCTTCTTATTCACTTGTATTATGTGAATTTCCTTCTAAAATAACTCCTTCTCTTCTTTGTTATAGAAATATCCTACCATATTTGTGACCATTACCTAGTAAACCTCCTACTTGTCCATGCCCATCTAAAGTAGGTTGTAATAACCTATTATCTGAGGCACCTTAGGGTCACCTAGTCAAGTTACATGCTCCTTGTCTTATACTTTAGTATAGGAGATGATGATTATTGCTTGGTAGAGAGCTTGTGCTTGCATTTCTATTACTATGAATTTATGGCTTCCAATTTTTGTTGTACTAAAGGGACTATTATGCCAAGTGGTATGGGTTAAAGTGGTGTTGCATGACTAGATGCATAGTATTTTTTCTAGTTGACTTTGGACTATGCCATGTCCATGGTAACAAATAATTATAAAAGGTCCAAATGGAAACCTTGGTAACTCATGAATGTGGATGAACACACATTTTGGGATCAAGTTGACAATACCATGTTGTCATAGGTATTGCATGATGTCCAATAGCACTTGATTATGTATGGTGATCAGATCCAAATATTCATCCCATAATGTTTTGAATTTTTACTCATGGGATAGGGCATTGTGATTAGGTGTACATGCTAAGTTTAAAAATTATTGCTTTATCTAGTAGTTATTGGTTAGGTGCACCTTGTCTTTAGGGGACTTCTATTGGGTGAAACATAGTAGAAAAATGAGAAATTGGAATTAGAATTTCTACTTATAATTCATGCATCACTTACTGATATATGTGACCAACTATTGAACAATGTTTTTATTCCAATTTCACTACTCATTGTGATGGATCATGTGATGTATAATGTCGACCATGCATTTTGGGATTTTTTTATGGACTTGGTGGTCTTCCAAAATCTTCATGTAATGTATTTAACCAAGATGCACACTAGTTTATCTTAAACTTATTCAATTGGGATTCCTATATAACTCCAAACATATAAATATCTATCCTCCTAAAGGATAAGAGGCATTATTGTCTTATATAGAGTCAGAGAATCCCCTCATGTAGGCATTCTCAAATCTCAGGCCATTACTTCTATGTTGATGACTATCATGGTGTCAGAGCTAATGTAAATGTTATCATCATTATAGTAGCCAATAAATATTTTCAAAATATCCCCCAAGTCATTACAAATGGGCATGTAAAGTAGGATCTCAATGTCTATATGGTGGAATTGATGTGGGACTACAAGAGCCAATGGCTATGCAACATCGATGGGATCTGGTCAAAAAAGTTTTTTCTCTATTGTTCAAAAGTAATCAAATGGCTTGGGATTAGTGATTCTTTTTGATGAAGCACAAGGTTGATGCCCATTACCTCCTTTTGGGTATCTGAAAAACTCTTAATGAGTTGTGGATGATCCATGCTCTCTAACTGGTGAAATTGAAAACTTTTTACTTTCTACACATTATAAATTAGCTCAGCTCTTGAAAATTAAGATCATAAGAATATTTTCAAGAATTAAATACAAACTTGGTTCACAACCTTATGCCTTTATAAATTTTTCACCTGTTGGTCTCCTCATAAATGCCACACTAAGTTATCCATTTGATATCAATATGAATGTTGATGTGGTAAATCTTATATGGTCTAAAATTTAAGGAAGATAGTCATTGGTGCATGTGTTGAGATACACCATTATGTTCTTTTTTATCCATACTAGAGTATGAATGGATGATGTTGATTGATTACCAATTTGGTGAAGATTAGATTAGTCAAACCTTGAATTTATCATTAATTTCTTGGGGATGACCATTATATAGTGAATATCTTGACTAATGTGACTTGACCATACATTTCTTAGAATTAATTACTTTCTTTTTCTCCTACTAACATCATTAATAATACACCTAAATTTTTAGTTCGTGATTGTTGCATGTTATTCTTGTTATCCTAGTTCCTAAAATCTATTGAAGAGATCATATATAAACACACACATGTACACACAAAAAAATAAACACATACAAAAGTATACAAAAATGGGAAATCATAATCTACTCAGTGGTACTTAGTACCCACTCCTTTAGAATAAAGAGATCAATTAAGGTTATTGGTGATAGGGCTTAAGCCTAAATCCATTCACCCACCCTATCAAAATTATTCCCTACAGATATCTCAAACAAATGGTTCCTTTCTATGATATTTCATGTATAATATAAGTCCCTTTCCATCTAATCTATAATTTACCTAGAAATTCTCTAAAGTGACTATCATATAATAAAATTGGTTCATCTTTGTGAAAGTCCTTATAACAACGATTCCTATCATGCCAAGATTTCTATCTCTATTTGTGAACTTCCTATGTACAAGATGATCTACATCAATACTCATCCATCTCATTCAATTTGAGGAGTTTGGTGGTGACAGACTCATGATCCCTTAGTCTCATGACCATAGCAATGCATAGACTAGGTACCAAGTATTCATTGGCATGATTTCTTCAAGCCCATAAACTAAATAGAATGGATTAAAACTTGTAGCCCTATTATAGTGCATATGATATGCCCAAAGAATAATAGGAATGCAATCTTCCCAATTATCCCTCTTGACATCAAAAATATTTTTCAACATTTTTCCCAACACTTTATTAGAATCCTCAGCTTGGATGTTATCTTATGGAAGGTATGTAGTAATTTTATGATGAGGAATCATAAACTATTCAATAAGAGATTTGATGGTATTGTTAAAGAAGTGTGTCCCTCGATCATTAATAATCTTGATTGGGCATCTAAACTTTGTAATGATATTCTTATAAATGAACTTTGTTGCATCCTTCACACCATGATTGGGTGTCAAGTAGCTTTGACTCATTTGGTAAAGTAATTTGTCATGGTTATAATATACCTTTTTTTTCTATGTTTACTTGGGGGATTAATAGGTCCTAAAAATTTGATACCCCACTTTCCAAAAGGTTATTTAGCTAAAAAATGATAGAAAGGCATTTCATCCTTCTAAAGTGGGTTACCCATGCATTTACATATGTCGTAATGCTATGTTACTCTATGTGTATCCTAAAAAAGGTTTAGCCACCATAACCACTCTATAATAATTTATTTTTAATATATTCTCTAAAAAAATAACCTCTGGCTATTCCTTGGTGGGCCTCTTATAAGAGCGATGGTCATTCATGTTCCAGAACTACCCTACACAATATTTCATCATTCCCCAAATTATACAAGATCTCATTTATAATAGTATATGGCAAAGCTCTAGTGATAAACTACTTCTTGTCTCTTTCATGGTAGCGTAAAAGGAATACTCTTTATTCTAGTAAATTATTAATTGCCTCAAAATTTTTGGGTATCATAGAAATGCAAAAGATATGGGCATCAAGAGAATATTCCTATAGTTATTCTCATTCTTCACCATTTGGGATATGATTGATATGGTTTGGTATAACATTTTATCTGTTTAATTTGACATTGATGTAAAATTGGAATTATTTACATAACATCAACCATCTCAATATGCATCCTCTAAGCATAGGCTTATTAACTAGGTAGCACAGAGCTTGATGATCTATGAAAAATTATAATGGTGTTAAAAGAATATAGTGTCAGAATTTTTGTATATAAATACTATAGCCAGTGCTTCTCTTTCAGTTATCATGTAATTATTTTTTACATCAGACAGCTTTCAACTTGCAAATTTTATGGGGTGGTCTAATCCACCATCTCCTGGCTGCACAAGCACAACACTGACTATAATACTAGAAGCATCAATGTGAACATGAAAGGGCTTGTTTCAATTTGGAAAGATGATAATAGGCACAGTGACCAGTCTCTATTTTAGTTCTATGAAGGTTTCTTGACACTCTAACATCTAGAAAAACTTTTTACCTTTGCATAGTAAATACTCTAATGGAGACAAAATGGATGCATATCCCTTGATAAAATTATGATAGTACCTTATATGTCTAATAAAGTATTACACTTCCATGGAGCTAACTATTAGAGGCATACTTAGAATGACTAAAATTTTGGCTTGATCCACTAAAACCCCTTCGCTACACACTAAAACAATGTTCTATCATGAGTCACAGCTTGGAAAAATGTTCTTTAAATAAATAAAATACTTCTCATTGAGATAAACTTCTAGGAAGTCATGAATTAAATCCTTAAACATAGTCACTATTATGCTATAAAAAACTACAGGTGCATTCTTGAAGCCAAAAGGCATTACCTTGTATGTAAGGGATCTCCATTCCATAGAAAAATTAATTTTAGCTATATCTTCTTCTATGACGGGTATTTGATGATAGTCACTGAAACCAACTATGAAATAGTAGACTTCATGCCCTACGATAGATTCCAAAACTTTATCTATGAAGGGAAATGGTAATGGATCATTCACACATGCATCATTAAAAATTAGATAATCACCATATACTCTAATCTCCCCTATTTTATTAGGATGCACTACCATGGGACTAACCCAATCTACCTTTTCTACTGGATAAATTATACGTTCATCGCACATTCTATCTAGTTCAGCCTTCACACTCAACTTCATTTTTGGATTCAACTTGTATGACCATTTATTTATGGGTTATGTACACTCCTTGAGTTCAAAATACATTTTTCCTAGGGATGGTTCAACACTTATGACCTCTAAAAATTTAGTGGTAAACACATCTTGATAATCTTGTAGAAGATGCATAGCTTCTAAAACTTTAGATTCAAACCAATAGTCACTTATATGTTCTAGTTTAGGAATCTCTTCACTTTTAATGTTTTCCACATGATTTTTAATAATTTGTTGATAAATATATGATTTTCCTTAGAAATATATTCTTGTATCATACATTTCCCTTCCTTATCTATAATTTGTATGTTGTAGAGCTTGTCTTCTTTAGTGGGTTCTGAAACTAGATCCTTTATTGTATCTACTAGCTATTTAGGTGCAAACAAATTAGTCACATCAATATCACTATTAGTATCTAAATCTTCAATTTTTTATTATTCATACTATATTCAATGGCATAATTGCATAAGATATTGTTCTTCCAACTTTTCAACTTTATATATTCATAGTGGTGTATGTAGATCATAGGTTGTGTTCTTCTACATAGTAGATTCTATCATGGTGCTTAAATATTTTTTTCACCCATAGCATAGGAAATGTTTTATTTTTAGCAACACATTATGAACCAAAATATTCTCATCTTCAAAGACAAAATTTTATATGAATTTAATCTTCACCTTCACCCAATTCTTTGTCTCTCTCCTATGTTCTTGATGCATATACCATGTTGATTGTAAAAGGGTAAGTGTGTAATGAAATATGTGAACCTAGTACTTTGTTACCACATATTCTTTAGTATAGACCTCAACACATTTTTAGATATGGATTTTAGGGCCCATACCTTTCTAAAATAAAGGCTAATTACTTAAGATGACCTATGGTAGTTAAAATATACTAATCATAAATTCACATGCATTATCTAAATCGAGCTGATCATTTCTATGAATTGACCACCATGTCATTTTAACTCCCTTCAAATCATAATTCAAGGAACTTACCCACTGAATAATAGTAAGTACATGAACTTGTAGGAATAGAATGAAATGATTGATATCCTCAATCACATAATATGAAGGAAGTTATCTCTCATGGAAAAGACCATTCTCATAGGTCAAAGTTCATGATCGCCATAATCCTAGTTGAGTATATGCATATATGAATCTCCACTAATAGATTAAGTTATTTCCCATGACAAAGTGCCTTCTCTAGTGTGATCTATATAATATTGCATATAATCATCTACATGATAGAGAAAATCAACTTCTAAATGAGTAGGGGATTTAGTAGACATGGACACACAATCCTCTATAACAAACTAAGGTCCTAATGGTTGAGTAACTATGGATTTGGGCTTGTATTATATAGATGTCTTCAACTATTAAGTAAATATTGTACATGTGGTTTAGCATGTTCATAAAAGAAGTTACACTCAATTGTGCACAAAGTTTTTGGATTCTCTTCAGAGTTTACCTTCATCCAACTAGTTTCTTTTACAACATAAGGGGAGTTTGGTTTAATTATAATGATGTAGGGTTTGTGTGCCTTATTCATAAGAATGATGACAATCTTATCTCCTTGATGCACCTCTAGTTGATTTTTCACAATATTTAGAGTCATCTGACCATTATATGCCCACTTCTTACTGATCAATGTAGGTTAATTATTTTTTTCTATCTTCATACTGATGACTTCAAATTCATCTCACAGGATCAGTTCTACAACTTTGATCTCAACATATTCTAATCTACCAATGGGCTCAACTCATCCATAGTCTACTAAACTTAGAGTCACTAAGCTATAACTTAGAACTAGCCATCTAGTCACCTCCCATGTAGACATGGGGATCATGTTGACCATGTTGCCAAATTTAAAGATAGTATTTTGAATTTCATATCCTATAACTTCAATGTTGATTCATGCATATACATCCCATGGCTTCTTTATTTTCACATACCAAATAATTTTTTATGTCTTGTGTTACTCTTGTTGTGCACACTTCAGTAAATTATGTAGAAATTTTTTGATGTTCTGAGAGATGTATTAATTTCATAGTTTACTTAAAATCTTCATTAAATCTATCAATAGAGTAACAATTCCATCTTAATGCATAATGTGAAAAAATTGATCGTACATTTGGGCATCTATAGATACAACATCTCCTTTAGTAGTTTTTTAGTCTTGAATAGTTTTCAACATCTACGTATTTTCATACTTTTGATGGTTAAAATTGTGCTTGTTTCTAACACCAACAATGGGAAGTTTCAAGATGTGGGACTTGCGACTTGAAACAACCTCTAAATTTTTAAGAAGCTAGTCTCTTCTTTATTTTGAGCATATACTAGAAAAAGGGATAGGAATTTTAACAGAAACACAAATGCAAAGAAAGAAAACCTAACTATGGTGATGTGCCTAAATGTAATTCGACCCTTAATCTGAGCACAGTGAAGCTATATGTAAGATTCAATTACATTTAAGAGCAAACAAGGCATGATCAATGTAAAAGATGAAAATAATAGGAATAAAGGCTCACAGCTTAGACTACTTTTGTAGTGACATAGAAAATATCAACAAAGGCACAAGATTTAATCTTCTTATTAATTCTCCAGTCACATAAGAGGCACAAAAACATGCATAGTTACATAAACCTTCCAACTCAAGAAAATAGAACAAAGGCAAATGATATTACTAATCACAGCTCTAGAAAGTCTAAAACTCTTGACAACACAGCTTAGACTACTTTTGCAATGACACAAAAAATATCAACAAAGGCATAGGATTCAATATTCTTATTAATTCTCTAGTCACATAAGAGGCACAAAAACATCCATAGTTACATAAACCTTCCAACTCAAGAAAATAGAACAAAGGCAAATGATATTCCTAATCATAGCTCTAAAAAGTCTAAAACTCTTGACAATAATTCTCTCAAAAAATTCTCTCTAATATCTGATTATGATCCCCTTCTGGTGATCTCTACACCCTTATTTATAGCCTTGGATTCACTCTGGATTGTTTGTGTGTTCCCAATCTAATGGCCCAACTGAAATCTAACCAAACTGGAAGTGTCTAATAGAAGATATTTCTTAGATTCTGAAACATTCTGTCTTTCAGCAGTTCATTGGCTTAAACAAATCGCAGGATGCTCCTTTCTATTAAATGGAAGAAGACACTTGGTTAATTCCTTGAAAACCTCTTAAAAACCTTCTCTTCATTTAGGATGCACCAAAAAATGACACTTGGCATATTCTATAGCACTTACCTAAGATACATGGCACTTTCTGCTTAACTTATACTCTTTTTGTGTCTTTGCTCAGGAGTGTTTCTCCTTTGACACCTGTTGCAATCTGCTTCTTCAAAACTTTAACAACTTTAAATAGAAAATAAGACCCATAGTGTTTCTCACCCAAGCAACTTTTAAATTGCATAGGGACAGGTGGCGATTTTTGCTTGCCTCAACAAAGGACACGTGGCAATCTCTGCTTTACTTATCTAGGGATATGTGGCAATCTCTGCTACTTAACTTATACTCTTTTGTGTCTTTGCTTAGGAGTGTTCCACCTTTGACACCTATCGTAATCCACTTCTTCAAAACTTTAACAACTTTAAATAAAAAATAAGACCCATAGTGTTTCTCACCTGAGCAACTTTTAAAAGGCATAGGGATAGGTGGCGATTTTTGCTTGCCTCAACAAAGGACATGTGGCAATCTCCGATTTACTTATTTGGGGATATGTGGTGATCTCTGCTACTTTTAACTACCTTTTGAGAAACTTACAAAAGGTGACATGTGTTGGTCTCCACTTTACTCTATTTATATTATAGAAATAATCGGGCCTCATTTCATATTTACACAGACAGTGACACTTGGTGGTTTTTGCTTGCTTCAAAAACAAAACCTAAGACCCACCACAGTCTTTGTTATATTGGTGAAGAAAAATGAAGATAATTTAGATCTCGACACATGGTGGCTTCTACTCTCTTTAGCTGGGAAACATGGCATCTTCCATAACTTTTAGAAAAGCAAATTAAAACCTTCCATGATTGCCACTTAGTGCTTTCTGCCTGATCCTAATACTTAGCTTGTTGAAACCTTCTGCTCAAAAGAGATTTGAAATGTGGATGCTGATATGAAATGTGGATGCTAACACTTTTTGTGTTCTATTGAGTTACTATGAGATATGTGGCACATCCTAACCAACTTATAAAAATTATGAAAGGTGCCTCGACTGATGACACTTGGCAGCTTCTACTCAATTTTGACACTTAGACCAAAATGAATCAAAAGGAAATCAAGCCTGTGCTCTATTTCAAAACTTCATCGTCATGAACCAAAGTATGCGGGAACAAAAATTGTAGTGCGTAATTGAAAATTAGAATGAAACATAGAGTATTTTTTACTCTACAGTTATTAGTGACCCCAAGGACTTTTGAGCCTACTCAAAAAGAAACCAAAACTCTCGCTAGATCAAAATTTCAAAATTATAGCTTCAGCAATGCTATTTGATAGGTAGACAATTCATTGTCAGATAACCCCTACTTATTCTACAATTCATTAAAGGCTAAATCAAGGTTAATAATATCCTTGTGTGAAAAATTCTACAAAATCTGAATCATAGCCTTCAATTTGAATTTGAGCTGGGAAACAGGAACCAAGATAGCTTCTACTTTAGGGACTAATGAATCGTCCCTTAAATCCTGAAAAACTATCTGATCATTCTATTTGGCCAATAGTAAAGGTTCAATTTTGTCAACCATTAGCACCGTGTTGCCATCAAGAAATGGAGAAGGAAGACCTAATTTCACTACATCTTCAATATGATGTTTCATTTCACTTATTCCTTCTTTCATGATGTCTAAGAGCTCTCTACAACTGATGGCTACAAAATTATAACTGAGAACCTCATTCACTTTCTTAGTTGTGACCATTTTTTTATTCTCAATTCCTACTGCTAACAACATTACATCCATTATATCATAAAGCTTTTATAACAACATTTTAGAGTCCATTACTCTCCCAAAAACTGTAGCCAAAGTGTTTGCAACTAAATTTTGCACCTTTTCACACAATTTCTATGCATTTAGTAAGAAGGTGAGAGAAGGCCTGAGTTGACTAATCTCTGAAGAGATTATTTTTACATGGATTCATAAAGCTCCTTCACCAGACTTAACACAATGACATTTTTTGGCCTATTGGCCAGCTCTAGTGTCAATTGTGTTGGTCTCTATTGCTCAGCTTGAAATTGGGCTTGTATAGCTATAGTATTATTCTATTCACTTATCAACTTTTGTTGTAATTGGGTAACCTGTAGTAGGTGTTCCTCACATTTTTCTTGTAATTCTACTTTTTCGCACCTTAGGGTTGTTACTGCATCCTTTACCTGTGTTATCCCTACTTTTAAGGAATTATTTTGGGCCTAGACTGCCTGGTGAGTCTGAAGAGAAATAGTATCTTGTAACTATTTATTTAGATTCTCCATTTCATTGTCTTTTCTATGGTCAAACTATTACAATTTGCCTTTTCCTTGGCTAAATCAGCCTACATCTTTTATAGCCTCCTTGATGTCTTTAAGTAGTATTCAGCAACTACAGAAGTGGATTCAGTTAGTAGCTCAATTTTGTCTTGTGGCCTAAATAGGGACATGTAGATGGCCACTACATTCATCATGTAGTCTTTTAGCTACATCTGCTCACTTGGTTTGATTACATTTGGTTATAAATGAGTCACTGTCAGTTGTTGTTAAATTGGATCAAATTGTGATCGCAAATGGGGTGTAGCCAAGGCTTTATTTTCCTTGATCTTCTTTTTCTCTCTTTAGGCTTTCCTTGCCTTCCTAATAGCATCTACTTGGGTCTAGAAGGTAGAAGGAGAGGTAATATGCCCACCTACAAAAGGATGTCCCTGTGGAAAACCATATTGAATAGCCAATTGTTGGCTATGGGCAATCTGAGGGGAAATTTTCTTGGAAACATAAGGGGAAAAGTGAGGTAACATTAAAGCTTGAGGTGGTATAGATGGGGTGAAGTGAGAAATGGGAATGATAAAGGTGGCAGGGGATGTCATCTGGCTAGATGGAATCATCATGCCAATAGGAGAAGAAAGAGATTGAGAAGGAGAAGGAGGAATAATACTTACTTGAGGGGCAATTATAGTACTCTGTAATTAGCATTGTGGGGGGTTAGCCTCCTCTTTTGAATCAAACTGAAACTACACCCTTTTTCACTTCTTGGGTGTCTCTTCTTCTAGCTATGTTTCTTTTCCTACCATCAGTGATGCTTGTGGAGAACTAGAAATTTCATTAACTAATGTCAATGGGGAATCTCTTGGTGGTGAAGGCACCACACTCTTTTGCTTTTCCATGATGCTGATAGATTGAGGCCAAACTAATATAGTTACTATA
This sequence comes from Torreya grandis, assembly GCA_037957365.1. Taxonomy (NCBI): domain Eukaryota; kingdom Viridiplantae; phylum Streptophyta; class Pinopsida; order Cupressales; family Taxaceae; genus Torreya; species Torreya grandis. Next base: position 2,757,187 of record JARHVA010000860.1, read on the forward strand.
GCTACAGTTTACCCTGAGGCCTGTGACTCTTGGCTAGACCCTGCTCTGGCTTCCAACTCTACACTCGATGTTAGCAAATTACTTTTCTCTGGGATAGATATAGGGGAGAGATGGCACTCATCCCAGAGTTCCTCCCATCTCTCATTTGAGTCCACATTCTTGAAAGAATGGGTTGTTTGACAAATTTCTTGCCTATATTTCCAATAGGCTTCTATTTTCTCAGCATCCCAATCTTTATTCTTTAGTTTCCTTCTTAAGTCAGAAGTCATTCTGACTTTAGGATCATAATCCCTCTATTTAACATAGAATGTTTCCCAAGGTCTATTTTGTGGAAGGGGAAAGTTTGTTAATTCAACATAAAATCTAGGAGCATCTTCTCTAAGATTTTTCCTATTTTCCCAAAAAGGGTGGCCTTCATGTGAAATTATGGTTGCAACCCTATTAGTCCTTATTTAGGAAGCTATGAAACCATTTGGGTCATATACCCTTTTGTCTTCGACTAGCAGGAAACCCAGAAAGGCCAGTTTTCTAAGCAGTAGAATCTCAGCATCTCTGGCTTCTAATACCATACTGGTTGTCATCCATGGGAGGTCATACATTTTTCTCTTCCTCTTCCTAGATCCATATTCATTATCTACTATAGATACTTGCCTGGTGACCTCTAAGAATTCTAACCTAAGAGTCAAAATCTTAGGTAGTAACATTGGTTCCCCACCAAAACCATGGACTCTTATAATTGTATGGTGAGATCCAAAATAGAAATCATAAGGAATTGGGAAACTGGCCAGAAGGTTTGAAACACTTGGAAATAATCTGTTCATGACTAGTTCGAGGCTGAGGTGATAAAAAGTAGGGGTAATAAATAGTTCTCAGAATTCATATGGGTCACTAGTTTTTAACAAAATATGCATCCATGAAAACACAGGGGTGGTTCTTTCGAGATCAAAACTTGGGTCATGCATATCAAGATGCAATGTTGGGTAAAGAGGTCAGATTTCTAATATAGCATGAGGTGAAATAAATAAGAAGAGTACTTGAAAACCCCTTTTGATTTGAACTGGGCTAGTTTTTCCACCATTGAGAAAGCAATTTAATCAAAAAAGTCAAGCCTATACTCCTGAGTCTTGTCGACAGTCTTCAACCTAAAGAGGATAGTCATTTGTTCTCCATAAACTACCATATCATCTTTCATGCCAAAGATGAAATCCATCATAGATAGTGTGTCTTGGCTAGCTTGTGCGAATTGGGCTCTTGCTACAGGGAGCATAGGCACAGTAGTGTCATCATCGCCCATTTGTAATTTAGATCTTAAGAACCTCAACTAAGTATTGATGCTTTCCCACATTCTTTGCATTTTAGCAATAGTGGGAAATGTAGCTGTCTTATCATGATATAAGGATAGCATGTCCCTAATAGTCTAAGATGTGATTTTCACCATAAATGGACCTTGTTGAATGGTGTTTGAGGGTGCATGGAATGAGTTTGTGCATAATTTGACCAAGTCAAGGCATGGATGTATAGCTAGGACAATGAATTATGCCAATTTTTAAGTCCATATCCTCATGGCAAATGTCTCATATTGCCCCACTCTGGCCCTCTAAAGACACCTTTGATTTGCCCCTTCTCTAAGAATTTTGCTACTAGCTCTTTGAAGAATTAGGCCCATGACTCCATCTACATAATCTTTTATCTTCACTGGGTCACTTGCTTGACCAACTTTAGGAATTCTGGTCCATGGATAGGTCTTCAATGGTTGCACGGGAGTTGAAGCATATGACTTGCTTGCAAGAAACTTGTCAAGGGATTCATACATCCCAGCTCCTTGTTGTGAAGACTATGCTCCCTCCATCTCTATATCTATTCTGTGATAACTGGTATGAAGTTTTGAAAAATAGAAACACTTTCACTGAAGCAAGTTTATTAGGCACTAAAAATGCAAGTAGTAGGATATTTTCTCATAGATGCAGGAATGTTTGAGAACATGTAAGCTTTAACTCTTGCTAAGAGGTATTTATTGACCTATCAAGTCTCAAAATGGCATTAAATTCAGATAACCATTAGAAAATCTTACTCAATCTTTATGGGACAATGAGGCAAACATGTTATGCAAGTGGCAGTGCAAGGTACCTTGGGGATTTCTAAAGATTTGGGAGACATTCAATGCATTGAGAAATTTTAAAGATTTTTAAAAACTCTCTGAGTTGCCGACTACGTGTTCAAAGAACACTTATTTAAAAGAAAAGTAGGAAAACAAAAATGGGAAAACAAAGCAACATGGAAAGGGGAAACTATCTAACTATAATACATTAACCAAGTATCTTTATCTCCCTCTTGGATCAAAAGAAGAATTTCTAAAGTCTCCTTCATGAAAAGATGACTAATGTTGTTGGACAAGTGGTTGAATTGGATGTAGCTCCGGTGACTTGCTTTCTTTGTATGCCACATTGATTGGCTTGCATTTGAGTGAGTCTAAGTCAAACATGCTTCCAACATATATAAACTCTTCTTCTCCTTGGAAGCTTGTTGAATGACAGTTCTTGATACTAGCATGTCTTATCAATAAATTAATGACTATTTGCTCATCAAAAGAAGTCCTTTGATATATATCATTTATTGGCTTATCTCCTTCTGCCTCAAACTTAGGTTCTATTACATGATCATCCTCTTTAATTATTTCAAAATTACCAACCTCTTGAAAGGATAATTTTGAAAGTTTGCAATAATTTTGCATATGTAATTGAGTCTCAATGCTATCTTGTTCATCTACAACTGGCTCACAGCTTCCTTAAAAAATAGTATAACCTGACCCAATGATTTTAAACAAATCATTCAAATCATGATCAAGGAAATGTCCAAGCTCCTCCACATCATCTTGAAAAGTAAGAAGAAAGTCAGAAATTATCTCTTCTTCATCAGAGATTAAGGCATATGCTTGTGACTTCTCACTTAGAATATTGTATTCATGTTTAAAGACTCAAGGATTAATAGAAGAGGTATCTTTTGACTTTTCCTCCCTTAAAACATTTGGGATTTTATGATCTTCCTCAAATATGACATAAGTGCCCAGACCAATGGAGTCATAATTTCCATATGGGTCACTTTGCATCATAGCTAATAAATGATCATTTTCCTCTTCTTGATCATGTTCAGTCCATTTAACTAACTCCTCAATAGAAACCCTTTCTTCTTTATTCATCATAGCATGAGCTACCTCTAAATTTGCAATTGGTTCATTGGTTATGTGATCCTTATATAATGGCTCAGATAATATCTTCATCTTTGAACCATATTTGGTTCTTAGGATGAGGTGAGACCAATCAAGGGACATATATCCTCCTATCTTGGATGTAAAGTCTCTAGATAAGCATAGGCCAAATACAGGAGGTATGTCTATGACTACTACATCTTGAATTACAATTATATTGGGACAAGTATATAATTGTAATGGGAGTTGTTTAATTCTCCCTATTATTTGTATTGCTTTGCCATCTAGCTGCATGACTCCTTTAGTGAGTGGTTCATACTTAATTTCTAAAGCATCAACTATCTGCTTAGGCATTACTGTAGTACTAGCCCCTAAATCAATCATTGCATTATGCAGCAGTTTCTTGCCAACTATCAAAGTTAAATAGAAGGGATCTGGTTTGGATTTGCTTACCTCTGGTGCATTACTCACTAGGGCTATTGTCTATAGATGAACTGTGTCTTTGAGCTTTTCTTTTTCAGCAGGTCTTTCTTTGATAACAGTACCTTTGGGCACTACTTGGCCTTATAGAGCTTCTTGTAGTAGTGTCTTCTGTTCAGGAATAGCCAATATATCCCATATTAATACTTGCATTGGAGTCTTCTTTAATTGATCCACCACATTTATTGATCCCAGAGTCTGAGTTCTTTAAAAATAAGGATATCTTGTTTTTTCTTGAATTTGTGTAAGAATCACTTGATTCTGCACCAACTGAGGCACTTTTTGTCTGTCATGTTTCTTTGTCCTTGAAATAGAGGATTCTCCATGATTTGACTATTTACAACTTTAGGCTATTCCACCATCCTTCTTTTTGATCTAGTATAATAATCAGATTGCACCACTGGTTTCTTGGAAGTGGAAGCTTCATTCAAGAAAACTAATTCTTCATCTTCAACCCATGAGAACAAAGCATGTTTCAGGGCTATTTCTTCCTCTTGTTGCAAAGACATCCATTAAGATTGAATTTTACATACCAAAAGACTGGTAGGCTTGATTGTCACTGAAACTTACAAACTGTCCATCCATTCTTCTTTGCTCTGCCACCTTTTGTTGCAAATTACCCATGGGACAATCTCTAGGAATATGAGCATTATTTCAAGGGAAACACCAAGCATTAGTGTTATCCACATAATTATTTTACCCTAGAACAATCTTCCTATTTGAATTGGGGGGAACAGTTTGTGAGGGTGTAGGGACTACAACTAATTGATTTGCTGGCTGAGAGTTATTTTGCCTTTGAGGACCCTGGTATTGGTTCGGCTATGATGAGAATCTAGTTCCTTGATAGCCTTGATGTGGAGGCCTAGGGAAAGGATTTTGATGTCTCTTTATATTAATCAACTCATTATAAAATGTCCTTAAGATATTCTTGATATCATCTAGCTCAGATGACTGGGCAGGGACAATTTCTTTAGTAGGTGGTTGAGAATATGTGTACATAGACATAGGTGGGGCTATGGATTTAGGGACTTCTTGAGGTAATGGCAAGGAAATCTCTAGAAACATGGGCATGGGAGGCCTTAGAGACAACTTTCTAGCATCTATAAAATTATTTTTAGCTTTGACTACATAGTCATAAGCTTCTGGCAGAGTCTGACCTCCAAGTGACTGAATGATAATAGATATGTCTGAATTTAAAGCCTTAAGATAGAAAACTATAGCCATACCTGGTAATGGTCTAGCTATAGTAGGGATTCTTTCCCAAGTCTTTTGAAATCTGGAATTGAAGTTAGTCATTGCTTCTTATGGTGCCCTTTAAATGGTAATCAATTGCTGTAATAAAGAAGACTTATCACCCTTCTCTTCAAATCTCTCAAAGAAAAGATCTTTGAGCTGATCCCATGTAGAGATGGTAGTTGGGGTCAAGGACTGGTACCATTCTAGAGCTTTCCCTTTAAAAGAAGTTGCTAATAATCTTATGGCCATGTTTTGGTATGTGACAACATGTATAGCACAGACATCTGATACATCCTACAGATGTTCTTCAGGTGTTTTAAAATCTTGCCCACATTTGGGCAGAGCTTTCAGGGCATTCACTAGGATGGGGTCCCAAGTGGCTAGTGGTATTGGTAGAATCAAAGGACTACCAATGTTCCAACTTGCATAATTTCTTAGGGGTATAGGGGCTCCCATATTTATTCTTGGTATTGGTATAAACTAGTTGACTCTTCTTCTAGAACTAGTTACCAAAGGTGGCAAAAGAATACCTAGATTTACAATAGACTAAGATCTGGTTATTGGTCCACAGCTCTGACTCCTCATAGCTCTCTGGTTCATATGATCTTGAAAGAAACTTCAATATAGTGTCCCATTGGGCATGCCAAAAACTGTTGATGGTTAAAATTGTGCTTGTTTCTAACACCAACAATGGGAAGTTTCAAGATGTGGGACTTGTGACTTGAAACAACCTCCAAATTTTTAAGAAGCTGGTCTCTTCTTTATATTGAGCATATATTGGGAAAAGGGATAGGAATTTTAATAGAAACACAAATGCGAAGAAAGAAAACCTTACTATGGCAATGCACTTGAATGTAATTTGACCCTTAATCTGAGCATAGTGAAGCTATATGTAATATTCAATTACATTTAAGAGAAAACAAGGCATGATCAATGTAAAAGATGAAAACAATAGAAACAAAGGCTCACAACTTAGACTACTTTTGCAGTGACACAAAAAATATCAACAAAGGCACATGATTCAATCTTCTTATTAATTCTCTAGTCACATAAGAGGCACTATAACATGCACAGTTACATAAACCTTCCAACTCAAGAAAATATAACAAAGGCAAATGATATTACTAATCACAGCTCTAGAAAGTCTAAAACTCTTGACAACACAACTTAGACTACTTTTGCAATGACACAAAAAATATCAACAAAGGCACAAGATTCAATCTTCTTATTAATTCTCCAGTCACATAAGAGGCATAGAAACATGCACAGTTACATAAACCTTCCAACTCAAGAAAATAGAACAAAGGCAAATGATATTCCTAATCACAGCTCTAGAAAGTCTAAAACTCTTGACAATAATTCTCTCAAAAAGTTCTCTCTGGTATCTGATTATGATCCCCTTATGGTGATCTCTGCACCCTTATTTATAGCCTTGGATTCACTCTAGATTGTCTATGTGTTCCCAATCTAACAGCCCAACTAAAATCTAACTGAACTGGAAGTGTCTAACGGAAGATATTTCTTAGATTCTGAAATGCTCTATCTTCTAGCAGTTCATTGGCCGAAACAGATAGCAGGATGCTCCCTTCTATTAAATAGAAGAAGACACTTGGCCAATTTCTTGAAAACCTCTTAAAAACATTCTCTTCATTTAGGATGCACCAGAAAATGACACTTGGCATGTTCCACAGCACTTACCTAATACACACGGCACTTTCTGCTTAACTTATACTCTTTTTGTGTCTTTGCTCAGGAGTGTTCCACCTTTGACACCTATCGTAATCCACTTCTTTGAAACTTTAACAACTTTAAACAAAAAATAAGACTCATAGTGTTTCTCACCTGAGTAACTTTTAAAAGGCATAGGGATAGGTGGCAATTTTTGCTTGCCTCAACAAAGGACACATGGCAATCTCTACTTTACTTATCTGGGGATATGTGGTGATCTTTGCTACTTTTAGCTACCTTTTGAGAAACTTGCAGAAGGTGACACATGCTGGTCTCCACTTTACTCTATTTATATTATAGAAACAATCGGGCTTCATTTCATATTTACATGGATAACGACACTTGGTGGCTTCTGCTTGCTTCAGAAACAAAACTTGAGACCCACCACAATATTTTCTATATTAGTGAAGAAAAATAAAGATAATTCAGATCTCGACACATGGTGGCTTCTGCTTTCTTTAGCTGGGATACATGGCATCTTCCGTCACTTTTAGAAAAGTGAATTGAAACCTTCCATGATTTCCACTTGGCACTTTCCATCCAATCCTGATACTTAGCTTATTGAAACCTTCCACTCAAAAGAGATTTGAAATGTAGATGCCGATATGATATGTGGATGTCAACACTTGTCACATTCCTCTGAGTTGTTATGAGATATGTGGCATGTCCCGACCAGCTTATAAAAATTATGAAAGGTTCCTTAGCCAATGACACTTGGTAGCTTCTGCTCGATTTTGACACTTAGACAAAAATGAATCAAAAGGAAATCAATCCCATGCTCTATTTCAAAACTTTGCCATCATGAACCAAAGTATGTGGGAACAAAATTTTACAGTGCACGACTAAAAATTAGAATGAAATGTAGAGTATTTTTTACTCTACACATACATGATCCCCTTTTCTATAGTTGGGTTTGGGTATTTGTCTTATTTTGATTTCTAGATTCCTTGGTCCTAAGGAATTTTGAAAGGAGGCAATCCTCTCTTTGCATGTTAGTATCTTATAATGACATTCAAAATTACATCCTCTTTAGGCTACACATTCGTCATTTTAACATTCTTGATGGATTTTTCCTTTATTTACTTTTCTAAGATAGGATAGTCTTTTGTCTCATGATACTCATATACTTGGCAATAAGCATAGTAAGACCATCTTTGAGGGTTTAAAGGGTAATTGTGTTGCACATGATTATACTCTCCACACAAGTAACATTAAAAAGGAGGGAATTAATAATTATTTCCTCTACCACCTTGGTAACCTTCTCTATATCCACCCCTAGATCCTACTATATTTGATTGATAACCTCCTCTTTAACCTCCATATTATTATGCCATATTCTAGTGCTGATGTTATCTCTACTTCTAAATTATTTTTACACAACTAATGGGGTCCAAATAGTTGGCTATTACTGCATTGTTTCCATATTCCAAGGTGATGTGTATTGGTATTGTGGTGATGGTTGTGTCCAACTTGATAAAGAAGGGGTCCAACTGACCAAACCTTGAGGATAGTATTGAGGTAAACTGGGAATCCATTATGAACATTCTTGGTTTTCACAACCCTTATCAACCTCTAGGATTGTCATCATCTTGTTCATCGAGGACACTTGTTGAATAGTGATGGTGAATACATTCTTTGTGATGTCTTCTTTGAGCTCATACAAATCTCTACAATTATTTTCATCATGGTTGTGTAACTTAAAAAAATTACATTATAAACTATATGGGCTTTTGGCATACTATTTTATGAGTTGACATTGAATTTTTGTTTGTCCTACTACTCTATATATTTCATATAACTTTGTCTTGATCTTAGGATAATCATTCCTATTATGTCTTTCTTTTCTATACTCCATGCACCATAGATTTAGCTTAGGTTTATCTACTTCATGATATTATTCCATCCTTTTCATAAAACCTTTCAATGTATTTTCAATTTTATAACCCATTATGGGAGCTTTCCCATAGTATTCAGTTTACTCTACTCATAGATAAGTATCTCTAGCATCTACCTTAGTAGCACATTGTGTTTGTGCTATACAAAATCTGATTTTAGAATGTAGTCATTTGACATACCACATAACTTTATCTTTATTTTCTGAGATGAATTACACCTTATTCATAACATCAAAAAACCTATGATCATAATCACACACTGATTCTCTCAACTTTTGCCTAATTTCCTTTAGGTCTTGAATAGTCTTACTTGTATATTTATTTATATTAAATTATGTAATAAGCCATTCATTAACCTGATGTAAACTTACCTACACATTTTATCTATGGTACATAAACTCAAGTACTCTTCCACTTAGGGACCCTATTAATTTTCACTTATTTATATCATCATCAGTAATACCCTTAGTTATCCATCTCATCTCACATGTTAGTAAGTACTACTCAGGGTCTACAAACCCATCATATGTTGCCAATTTATAAATGCTCCTACAACACCCATTTTATAAACTAGTGTCAAGGGGATTTACTATGAAGCTAGTATAGGGAGAGGTTGCATTATTTTTAATCTTACTTGTGTACTAGAAATATTTACTTACACACTAGGAGAGTTAACATGCGTACTCTATTTTTCTATTTCCTACTTTTCTCCACTTGGTTTCAACAAACCTTATGCCCTTCAAAGCCTTAAGAATTGAGGTTGTTTAAATTTTAGTACCCAAATGATGCACTTTATTTTAAAATGGACCTTCCAAAATACTATCTACCTAATCATCTAGTTGAAAAAATCTACTAGAATATAGTAAATTGGGCTATGGGGACATGTGCTCTTCTGGTGAATGATTCTTTCTTGCAACTTCATCTTCTTCTAATCTTGAACATGCAATTAATCTATGAATTTTTTTTGCTTATTTTATTAATAATTCATGTACTTCTTCTAATAATACCAATTCTTGTAGTTGTGCATTATTTATATCATGTAACTGATCTACTTTTAAACTATTCTCACCTTCTTCTTCAAACATCTCTTATTCCTCTCATTCTTTGTCACTTCTTTCTTTCTGTCAGCATTCATCTTCTTCTTCCATTTTTTCTTTCTTCATCCTTTATTATTCATATATTTCTTATTTTTCATCACATATTCCTACTCATTATTCATCTATTTTATTTTTATTCTTAACTCTACTCATAGTTACCCAGGTATTCTTCTATTTACTCCATCTATTCTATTATCATAACTCATCTTTTGAATCCAAAATTTTCTTCTAACTCTTCTTCCATTGTGTCTCCATTCTAAATTTATATTCAATCCTTATCTTATCATCTAATCATCATTCACTATCAAGTTTCACACCTTACCATACACCTAAAGCAACTACTCCATATTAAATGGAATAGGCACCATAGCCTTGTCCATAACCAACATCTTCATAATGATATGTAGTCACTACAAAATTTTTACTCAGATTTCTTAGACAAACAAGTATTTAAAATCTTTGAAAGCTATATATCTTCTACTATAAACTTATTTATATATCCATTTCTATTATTATGAACCCAATAATCTATTACTCTTGTATGGTCAGTTTCCAATCTCTACAACCAGTCTATATTTTCTTTAGTCTAGATTATAGTTTCTTTCATTCTTGGATTAAAGAAATAATATTTTAACTGTGTTAACTAGTTAACTATAAATTTAGGTAAATAATAATATAAAATTTCATATATCTCTCCATAAATATGCACTTGAATGATTTCTTGTATGGTAAGACCAATCCATTTTTATTCTTCTTCTACAAAATTACATATTTATTAGTCTAGCCATATCTTAATATCTCTTTTCCCTGGTAACTATCTTTGCACAATTCCTTCTAAAAATGAGTTTCACACTCACCATACCATTGTTAGAAGAGGTTCCTAAATCATCAAAACATGATAAGGATGAGGATAGTTGTGATATACTTCATGTGCATATAATAACGTACTAGATTCATATAAGAATTTGGATAACAAAAACATAATAAGCATTAATAATCCTATGTTGTTTAGGAATTGAGAATAACCATTATTTCATAAATAGAATAAAGCATTCATATTAATTAGACATAAAGTAACCAAACATTATACATGGGAATGCATGTAAGAAACATAATAATAAATCACATAGTTAACCATAACCACATGAATCTCTATTGATCTCTTCAAATTTGGAACCCTTTTCTTCTTACAATCATAGGTATATATAGATGTTTCTAGTCTATGACTATTCATCTTCTTCTCATAGTTGGTGCTAAAAGTGGAATTTATTCATAGTATAACCTATTATAAGTCATGAATAAAGGATAAAAGAGACTGTAAAATGATTACATAATTCATGAATATCAAACAAATATCATGCCCATATTTACAATCCAAATTCTTCTACCAACACTTAGGTTGTCTACTAGCCAATTTTGACAAGTTATTTTCTTAAGGATACTTAATAAATGTTATACCCCCAATGATTTCCATTATCTAATGAATTTTTATTCTATAGGGTTCCTTAAACTTCCCCAAAATAATTTGGCCTTAGCCTCTATGTGCTAAAGTGTATGAAAACTTGAAGTTGGACTTTAAATTGGTTGTGTTGGTATTAAATGGCTTGAACAGGGTTTTAAAACTATTCAGGCCTTCTCTTTTTTCCTATCTACTTAAAAACATATTAATATGGCCTAACCCATTTTTACACATCCTTCATGGCCATTAACTTTGATGTAAGATATTGGAGATGTTTCAAGAGTGCAGTAGTGTTTATGAATGAGTTTGAGGTCTATCTGCATTGGTTTATCCTCAAGGGAATCTAACTATAAATTGGGATGTTACTTACCTTGGAGGATGTATGGAGACCTCCAATATCATATTTTACTATTTTATAATAATATATGAACTCTATCATGCTTGCAAGCCCTTTAAGACATAGATTAACTCTTTAGCCCTGGAATTGGCTCTCATAGACTAAGTTAGGTCTGAGATAAAATAGTGGGTATACCCACTATTATTATCACCAAAATGAGAGCATGGGTACCTTAAACAACTTGTAATTACAATTTTTATTAAGTTTGAAGTTCTGGTCATACTTATAAAGACCTCAAACAATCATTGTGGGTTGTAGGTTGCCTATAACTTTGAATGGTTAGTATCATGAGGGTTATGAGTAGACTTTTTCCCATTATTTCCTAAGATTACCATGATGTTATGATGTAAATAATGTGTTTTAGGGTTATAAACACAATTATATATCCATTTCCAACATTTATTGCCTTCCATACCATTCCCCTTCTCAAGCTTAAGGTTCATTCCTAAGTAGGCCTATGTGTCTTCAAATTTGATGTCTGATGTTATTTTACTTTTTAGATGGAGTGATCATTGGTGTTTACCCTCATCCTCATTCCTAAGTAGGCCTATGTGTCTTCAAATTTGATGTCTGATGTTATTTTACTTTTTAGATGGAGTGATCATTGAAGATAGGGAAGCTAACTAAACAAAATAGATGTACAAACAAAGCACTTATTTGGGATAAAATAGAAGTAAACTAGTCTAATTAACCAATACAAAACATGATTCACTTGGATCAAAATGGAAAATTTTAAACTCACTCATTCTAAGAGATGATATAAGTTTTAAAGTAGGATGTTTATTGAACATATCCTTTGATGAGTGAATCTTCTTGCCTACCATCTCTCTTAACATCTCCTCAAATGAGTTATCAACAATAAACCAATCACCAATAAAAATGAACTCATCTTGCACATTAGGATCTTTTTCATACTACTTGTCAACTATAACCTTATCTAGTGATAGCTTATATATGCATTGTCCTTGAGTGACCTCATCTTTCTTATCATCTACTATGAGTTCATCAAGATCTTATAGGAGATTTGAATAGTCAACCCAATTTTCATCATGTTCCTGAATAGGTGACTCTTGATCAAACTTATCAATAACATGCTCTCCAATTGGCAACATATCCTTAAAAAATTCTTCAATTTCTTATCAAGATTCAAATTAACCTTCCTCATATGATTTCTGAATCTTACCATAAGCATGATTTGGTTCTCCATATGCATTAGACGTGTTTTAGGCATTCACTTACATAATTGACTATGTGCAGTGGTCTATGAGATGAGTTTTTAAGTGAGTAGAGTGTTTAGAGACATTTGAAACCTTATAATGACCTTTTATAAAATTATCCTCTATCTTTATATAATATCCATTCTTTTGATCACATCATTTCCTATTCCCATGAGTGCCCCATACACAATGTTCTTGGAGACTCTTATACTTTAGGCTTAAAATGGTTGGTTGTAGGTGGTTATTGGCTTTTCTAGCAGGGTATATGATCTACATAGGTTAACCTTACATGATCTCATGGTTATTAATGACTATAATATATGTCTAGGTATTTTAACATTGTTTAGACTTAGAATGAAGGGTGAATTGGTGGAGGAGGATGATTGTGGAGTGACATGGGGTTGGAACATGAACTACAGGGTTAAAACACATTGTAAATGGTAGTGAAAATAACATGAAGTGGTAAGGGTATGAAATTGACATGAAATGAAATGAAAGAACCATTACAATACAACCCATATGCACCTTAAAGACCCTATCACACATACCAATGAAAACATAGCACTTTAGAAGTAGATAAAGGACATATACAATCAAAAAGTGAAACCTAAGAATATCTAAGAAACCTTAATATTGGATAAAAAACCTTAACCTTTTCTAAAACTGATTGTTTTAGATTTATAGGTGAGGGTGGTTTGTATGCCTAAGAGGATATCATGGATGTTAAGAGACCTCCTCCCAAGGTTATGATGATGACACATTATGACTCCAATACCTCATTTCATAATTTTGACTATGTTTGAAGGCTCTAATGTCAACTTTGACAAACATACAATGCTACTAGATGGTGAACCTTAGATATATATGATCCCCTCTCTTTGAAGACACCTTGAGATAAATAATAAACTAATGGAACTCAAACTTTAACAAATAGGTATGAGTAAACTTGAAACACTCCATCAATCCTCTAATACCATCAACTCCTTCTGATGATAGAACTCAACACTTTTTTCCATGCCCAAAGTTATCTGTAGACTATAGACCCTTCTAATCTAGAATTGTATTGATTAAAAAATATAACACTTGTGATCCAAACATTGAAAATTCCATGAAATGTCCCTTCAATACCTAAGGAAATGGGATCAATCATTGGTTTGATAAAACAAGCTAAGAATCCATCAAAACCATGATGTTCCATTTGGCCTATGTATTTCCTTAAGTTATTAAGGAATGTTTATATATCTCAGGGGACCAATCTATAAACAAATTCCCATGGATGAAATTTGACTAAGTGCACCTCCCTTGGCTAAGATATTGAGCCTCCATTCTCTCTTCTTTATACGGTTTGAGCATAAACTTGAAGTACTCTCTAAGCGTACCAATGAGCTCAATGAGAAGGTAGGTTGGTTTTGAGATTCCTTTGCACTAAAAACCTCTATTTTCCTCCCCACCTACCATTACTAACCTCCCTCTACATATCCTTGACTCCACTTGAGCCAGTCCTTTCTATATAACTGTACCATTTGGGAAACCTTTATAACCTATAATTTCTCTACATTTTATCTTGTTTAAAACTAAAATACATTATTATTAGGCATTATGGAGGGGAAATAGGATTCATGTGACATTTTTAAGTCCCTAAAATAAATTTAGGAAGTTGAAAAGTCATAAATTAATTTGTGTGGGGCCAAATAGAGGTAATTAGGCATTGACTTTGGTGGGAATGATTATAATGGTGTATGAAACACCTCAGTAATGGTCTAATGAATCTCATGAGGTATATTTAAGGTGTCTATAATGTCTTAGTATCCCATTAAGGTCAAATTAGGTCCCAACATGGTCAAAAATATTGATTTTGGCACACACTCATGACCTTAAAAAGACATATGAAATGAGTATCATGCTAATATCTATGAAGAAAACTTTATGACCTATTAATGACCTTAATTATTCCTCAATACACTTCATGATGTCTTCAAAAACATTAAAATGGATCATACCTTATATGATTTATAAAATCATAGATGTTTCATGATCCTTCACTAGGTTGTCTTGTAAATTCACCTTCACCATGGTATCAGTTAAATATTGAAGATACATAAAACTAATTAAGGACCTATATACATATTCAAACATCATTAAAACACTTGATTCAATTTGAAATAAATGTAAAAAGGATCACCAAACAATGTTATATCATGATTAGACAATGAACTATTTGAAAACCCAATCTCACAGGGTGAATAACAACCATGAGAGTTTGTCCTTTTAGCTAGATGTAATAACTGGTTCCATTTTCTAGTTTTTTGTTTTCTATCACATTGGAGTTTCCAAGTCTCTATAAAACTTGGGTTCTATCTTTTGATGTTCTTTAATTGTGGTTTCAGGTCCCTGTAAATCTTGTTTTTGATACTACTTAGAAGTAGGTAAAATGTTTCACCTGTGGACGTTATTGTTATATCTTTCCTCCTTTGTTTCAGGGTTTCGGGGTCCATTCAAAACCTATTTTTACCTTAATCTAAAAAAACCATGAGAGTTAATGATTTTGGATCAAGACTTGAATACTTTAGGTTAACCCATTTCTAGGTCTGAGACTAGAAATTGGTCAACATTTTTGGTGATTCAACTAGATTGACCAGCCTACTAGTCAAGGGAACTCATAACTCTTAGACATGTTTTTGATGGCTTAGAAAATGAACCTTTGGTTGCACATAGACTCTACTCAATACCTTACAGACTTTAAAAATCAATGAGAAACAATAAGGAAAACACTCACACAATAATAATAAACAAGACAAATCAAAAAATAACTAAGCATGTGTATGAGCACTTAGAGGAAAGAGACAAATACCAACTACTATATACAAGAGGAACATGATGAAGACTAATATCAAAACTTGAGGAACATCCCATTGATAGGTATGGGGAGTTACTCACAATTAAATATAGATAATTGGAAAGCATTATTTTCCTTGAAGCTAGTGATGATATAAGGCCCACTCCAAAGACTATTAACTCTGGAGTATTTCCTTGGCTTGGTATGATCTTCATCCCACTTGAGCACTATATCTCCTTATTGAAAGGTCCTAGATGAATCTCTTTTATCAAATGACTTTTTGAATTGGTGTTGACTAGACCACATGTTATGAATATCACTATCCCTTATTTCCTCTAACTCTCTTATCTCAATTATTCTCACTTTCATTGTATCATCTTCCAAGAGCTAAAGTTGGTGAGCAATCTCTAAGGTTGTTAGTTCAAGGTAAATAGGTAGTATTTCCTCTCTACCATAAACAAGAAGGTAAGTGGAGTGCCTATTAAACTCCTTAGTTATGACTCTAACTACCCATAAGGTAGTCTTTAACTTTGTATGTCATTCTCTTTGATGATCCTCTATGGTCCTCTTAATGATCCTTATCAAGTTTTTGTTTGTGGACTCTACTAGCCCATTTCCCTATGGGTAATAGTTAGAGGAATCCTTGAGGTAGATGTCATGGCTAATGGATCACTCACATATTTTATCACTATTGAAGGCCAAGTCATTATTTGATATGATTATTGAAGTTACACCAAACCTTGACATGAGACTATCATATAACTCCAAGACTGAGTTCTCATTGGCTTCTTTAAGTTGCCTTTTGGAGTAGTTAGTGGCTATTAAGAAACACTTATTCCCAACACTAGAAGGGGAATGGATCTTGCATATGAAGTCTAAGCCCCATTGCATGAATATATGATCTACTTAGATGGGTTGAAAGGGTAAGGTAGATAACATTTGTTTTTCAAGGAATATGGCACACTTAGAACACATCCTAACCTAAGAATGCAAGTTTATAAAAAGGTAGGCCAAAATTAACCTACTCTAATTATTTTTGAGGTTGTGGCATTGGCAGCAAAGTGCCCAACTATAGGCTCATCATGAAACTACTCTAGTAACCTATCAATCTAACTTAATTTAACACACCTTAAAAGCATAGCTCATATATCCTTATTGAAGAGAACTCTATCCATAAATATGTAAGGTATAGTATTCAACCTAAAGTGTATCCTTTTTATCTTATCTCAGCCTATATAGCATTGGCCTATGTTTTATTACTTTTTAGAATAATGGAGTTTTATTCACAATTAAATAAATAAATCTGGAGTAAAGTAAATTAGTAAATAATGTGAAATAATCAAACCACTAATTTATGTAAATAGATTGTATTTTTACCTTATTAAAAAATAGTAATAAACAATATAAAATATGACTTATTTTATTCTATGTTGTCTAGTCTGAGACAGGGTCTCAAAATTTATGTACAGGACTGGGATAGTGTCAAAAATAGGTTCCTAAACTTTGTTTTTTGATTGTATAGGAGTGCCAAAAGTGGGACACCCTAATATTTAGTGTTGCATTTCTTTTCTAATGCTATTTTCTAGGTGATCTAAGTTTTTTTGGTTTTTCTTGGTAGGTCTATATTACCCTGTTAGTGAAATATCAAAGTTTGGAAGTCTATGGAGCTCACTGTGCATCTATTTTAATCTTCAAATCCCTAGGGGATATTTGTGCTTAAACTTGAATGCTAAATTAGTAAAGAGAGATAAGGGGTTAGTGTGTAAAGGATAATCTAGATGCACTTCACACCCCATGTGTGGGAATGATACCTACATACCAATACTCTGAGGAGGGATCAAGCTAATGTATTTCTCCAATTAAAGTGATTGGTGCAATTGTGTATGAAGATGTAGCTAGATGTGAAACTAGGTGTGATTTAGATGGATAGGTACTAGTGCAAGGGTTTGAATAGGCTTGGAATAATATTGGAAGGCTGTATGTAGAGAATAAGGAAAAGTGCTTGAGTATTCTTTCTTGTATTCTTGTTTCTCTCTTGTAAATAAAATACAACACTTCTAAAAATAATTTTTATGGCCTCTTATAGGGAATTTGATGATCATGGGTTAAATGAATTCACATTATGCTGACATGAATTAAGATAAGGATTTGGGAAAATATGACCCTTTGAACCAAATTTGCACTTGGACAACAGCACCATAAATATGACACCCTAGGTTTCAATGCTCTTGTCCAAGTTGGGCACTATTGTCCAAATTGAATTAGACCTAGGGGGATGGATTTGGGCTTGAAATATCTACCTGGGTCTATAAGGGTTAAGTCTAGAAGGTTATGGATGACTAGGAATCAGTGAAAGAAAAACCTATGAGGGTTGTGCAAGCAAGTAGGATGACCTATGGATTGGGTGTCATTAGCCACACTAAAGTAACCAAATTTTGCATTTTATATGACTATATTTCCCCCCTATTTATTATATTTATGTATCAAATCAAAATACTAGGATAAAGGAAAAAAATAGAAAGCATACCTAAACTTACTCGTAAAGGTGAAGCCCATGGGCTTGTGTGATGTTGAGTAATGCTAGATAGTGTATAAAGAGTGCATTATGTAAGTATGAATCTATGAAAGGGAAACAAAGAGTAAATCAATTCTTATTATACATAATACAAAATAATAATCTAAAAAATTGAGTAAGAGAAAGGAAGAGAAAGGAATGAATACACCTCACTGAGTACGTGAACCAATACAAAACTTGTTGTGATACTGAGTAAGGATGAGTAATTTTAGATGTGTTGGATGATGTTGTACCAAAATTTATATCATGAAAAGAATTAAGTGCTCAATTTTATGGAAGGTGCCTCAAGAAAATAAAGGTTGTCCCTTTGGCTCCATCATTGCCTATTGAGTGAATCTATATTATCATGCATGTGATAATCGATGTCTAGACTGTGTCTAATCCCTCTAAATAGGTGGCTCAATAATACAAAGGCTATCCTTTTGCCTCCATCATTCTTGATGAAGTGAAGCTATGAAGTGATACTGATATTATAATAGATGTCATATGAGATGGCTCATGGAGCTTATGGATGATCTGAAAATATGAAAATGTGGCATGGATAGCTAAATCTATACTAGAAACTAGGTCACTCTTAGCCATTTCAAAAGATAGAGGTTAGGATTGTATGAAAACCACTCTAAAACTGATGCAATGTGTTTATGTGAAAACCAACTCAAGAACACCAAATTTTCAAGAAGTTTAAACTTTTATGAAAGTTTAACTTGAGAATGATGCCAACCACCTATAGATGGAGTAAGGCATACAACTATTTAGAATGTCTAGGTAATAAACCAAACTTGAAAATAAAATAAGACCAATATGTCATGCACATTGCCCCCAAACATCGGTGTCTAGAACATGGATTTTTACCTAGAAATTATTTCAACTACCTAATCTGAAATTGGAAGTGAGAGTCATCATGCCATGCATGATACCCACTATATCTAGATTCCTTAAAAAAACTATACTAAAATTGTTGATTATGACTGATTTGGATGTGCAAAAACTATAGCTGAGATATATTTTTTTTACTATTACTAGAAAACTTATGTGTTTTTCTTCTTGGACAAGAGCACCGAAATGAGGACACCCTTGTGTTTGGCACTGTTATCCATTTTTATCACTATTGTCTTGTGCTAAAATTGGTTGTTGATCTAGAATTGTCATTATTTTTCTATTCTATTCTGACTAGTTTGACCTCTAAATTTTGAATTGGATGATTTGAATGCTATTATTTTGACTACTAAGAACTTTGATCTCTATGAAAAAAGCCCTATTTTTCCCCCTCTTTTAAGGGTAGGAATGATGAACCTACAATGACTGCCCTCAAAAGAAAAGAGTCCTACAAGTGTGTTATGTTGCATAGATACATGATATAACAATGACATTTGACAAGATATCTTTAGATTTAGAAATATTTGTATTTAGATATTATTAGATCAATAGGGGTATGCCTAGATAGCTATAACAATGTAAAAGCATGTGTAATGTACTAAACTAGAATTGGAAATGTTATATGTTAGTTGTTAGTAAGAGGTATAGAGCATGATGTCCATCATAGCATCCAATATATTAAGATGAATACATGATATGGATCATAGCATTGAAAACAAGGACAAGCAATCAAGCAACCAACATTCAAAGTAATAAGTAAGAAGCATACAAGGTTGGCCAAGGGGCTACACAAATAAGGGACATGGTCACATGTCACTTAAACTAGAAATTAAGCATACAAGGAATGTTTAAATGCCACATACACATATAATTTGAAATAAGAAAAGATGGGTATGAGGACCATAGGAAAAAAGAAGAGTAAAAAAAAGGTACAGTGACAAATTTCCAAAGGTACACACACATGACTAAAAGCAAAGGACATTAGCAGATGTCCTAAGGCACACATAAGAAACAAAACTAGATATAAAAATGCAATCTCATATAGCTACGTAAAGCAAGAAAAGAAAGTATGTAAAAATTAGAAAGGTACAATTGCATATATCTAATCAAAGCAAGAGTGAAAGTATGTAAGACATGTTTAGTATAAGACTAGGTATATGTTAAGAGATATACAAGTGATAGATACTAGTGAAATGTTAATATAGTGATATGTGTAATTTGGTAAGTAATGTACATTAGTATGATAACTTAGAGTGTGTAGTGTAGGAATGACATATCCTAGATGGTGTTGTCATGTATAAGATGCCCCCAGTTAGTATGTATATTGATGTGTGTCTTGAATGCACGAGTAGGAGTGCCTCCTCATTGGGTAGAGTGAAGCAATCAAGTAGTTGGATGTCACTACATGCACTCAAAGAAGATAAAGTGAAGCATGGTAATGTAGATAAATCAACATATAATAGCATGAAATAGAAAATGTAAATATTATAATGATAGTAGTAATGTAAAGCATAGATGATGCATATAATCAAAATGTTTTTGGTGTTTTTGAATTATTTGAATGTTTTTGTATTTTGAAAAAAATTATTATTTTTGTATTTTTATATAATCTATGTACAATCAATTAAAAGAGATTATGGACAAGTAGGATAGGATAGGATGATACTAACTGATTAGTCTCATGAGAGACTCCTTATTATGGTGTCTTGTATCAAGGAGTGAAATCATTCATAAATGTGAAGTACAATGAAAATGCTAAGACTGTGGCTCTAAAAGCTATATATGTTGTAGATGCTCTAAAATATCTAAAGTAGAAACTAACTATGGGGTCCCACTATAATATATATAAGTGGATGTAACTATAGGGCTCTTAAAGACCCATCTGGAAGTAGGAGATGATCTCTAAACATGTACTTTATGTGTAGACCCATGAGATCTTGATAACATTGCTCTAGGTGTGAAAAATATAGCTAGAAGCTATCTACAATCCCAAAGCTATGCTGTTGTATAAACCATCTTCACTAGTGATGGATGTCTTAATTATGTCTGAGTCTATACCAAAGGAAGAAATGTAACTAGTGGAAAAACTAAAACTAGTGGAGATGTTGGAACTCGTGACTTCAAAGTAGATGAATCTAAAGTGGGTAGTGGTAACTCATACAAAACTCCACCAACTATAATAACCTAATTAGTGTGAATTAATTTTATGCATCTGTGAACTGTAGATGGTACTACTTGAATTTTTTGAATCCATGGGCATCCAAGTAACATATCAAAAACTTATGCACTGGGAACTATAGTGAAATGTGTGGTCACATGTGTTGGACCAGTTTATAAAGGAAGTATAATCTCACCCAATGAGCTATATATGTGCCCACTAAATCCATTGATAATTATATATTTCAAGATGATATCCTACCTTGAATAGTCCAAATGTTGTAATAATTTAATGGTGCAAATGTTGACACTAAAACCATTATCAATGAGAACATTGTGAATGGGCTGATTATGAATATGTGCTATAATAAAGAGTGCATTATAATCTAAATTATCCTCCATAATATCTTGATATGAGAAGGATATATTGAAGGTCTAGTTGGAAGTCTGGACTCATACACACCAATTATACCACTTAAAGGATGTGACTCAACTGAAGGTGCTTGGTATGTAACTGGTGGTGGATGTGCATGATATGCATTGTGAACCCCTGATGTGTCCCTTGCATCTTATTTTGAATTCTATGGAAATGGATTTGAGAAGATTTTCAATGCTTTATCCTATGTTGGTTTTGCTTGTGGAAGCTCAACTGAAGTGCCAAGATCAATAAGGTTATCATCTACAAATTCTTGTATCTTATGTTTCAAATTAATGCATTTGTTTGTAGTGTGGCCTAGTGCCCTGTGGTAATCACAAAATGCTTGTTAATCATATCCCTTGGTAAGAGGTTTGGTTGGACCAAATTCTTGAAGAAGAGAGAGAAATATGATATTATAATCTAAAATATATTGTAAAACCCTAGCTAGAGGAATTGGAAGATGTGAAAAATTATACTAAGGGAGTGATGATAAAACTATATGTT
Source organism: Torreya grandis (assembly GCA_037957365.1). NCBI lineage: Eukaryota > Viridiplantae > Streptophyta > Pinopsida > Cupressales > Taxaceae > Torreya > Torreya grandis. The sequence goes on from JARHVA010000860.1 coordinate 2,779,267, forward strand.
GAGGAAGATCTAAAGCTACATTTACTATAGGTTGATTTTGCCCTTTTGTATCATTGAACTTGACCTTATATGGGACTTTGTTTTTACTCTTATTAGTTGTGTTTGGAATGCTTGTATACTTGAGTTTTCCCATTGAAATGAGTTTCACTTCTCTTTCCTTTAGTGTGTGAAATAATTTAGTGAAGAATGAGAATCACATGAACATAATTTATTCATGAAGTGTTGGTAGAAGACGCTATTTGAAGAGGTCATGTAACTCATGATCTACCATGGGACTAGTCACCTTAGCCAAGATGGTAATATATCAAAGAACATAGTCGGTGAGATAATCATTTGGTCATTGTTTATGTTGAGAAATTTGAGCATAAAAACCTTATCACCAATGTTAATTCTAAAGTTTGATAAGAAGATGCTAGCTAAAGAATTAAATGTATGAACTGACTGATTTAGTAGACTATAGAATCATTGTAAAGAATAATATTTTAGGCTCCATGGATATAGCTTGGTAAGTATTCATTCATTGGGTACATAGTCCAAGCATGCTACATGAAAAGCTCTCAAGTGTGTCTTTGGATCACCCTTGTCATCATAAAGAGTAAGCTTAGGTTAAACAAAACCTTGTAGTAAGGGTGTAGAAGCAATGTGATGTGCCAATGGTGTATGTAGAAGAGTGAAATAATCCAAATCATGCATAGGTCTAGTGGTACCTTGCTCAAGATGTATCACCTTGGATTGAAGAGATCTTATTTCTTACATAAGGGCTGCCACATCAGGAGAGAGATATGTACTAGCTGTAATTGGTGGCATAAAGGCTAGATGGGCTACTATAGAGGGTTGTTGAGACATAGTTGCCCCTGTAGTGTTATTTTCAACTAGTTACTCAGTGGGGATGGAAAACTCAACTTGTTTAGCCATTTTGATCTCCATGATAGATTGCAAAATTAGTGTATAATCTTTAGGTTGTTCCTTAAGTCTTTCTCTAAAGTTTTGGAGGATCAAATATTTATTGAGTATAACTTCATTATCAATAATAGGTGGAAGTGGATCAATAGTCCAATGTGGTGGTGGATGATCATTGATGTGTACATCATCATTATTATTTTCATACTACTCTATCAAAATTATATTCATTGAAATTGGAATAATTTGGATGTGTAGAATCTATGATAAGAACCTGATTTGGTTGTTTATCCATGGTATATGGATGAATTTCAAGAATCTAGGTGAATTCAAGAGGATTTCCACTAAGTCCTGTACTTTGTCTCAAAGGAAGACATGTAAATAACCTAGGTGGCATAAGGAAAACAACTTGGATAATAGTAGAAAATATTAAGCTAATATAATCTAAACAAGCAACTGGAATATGCATACAAAGGATAAAAAACTCTCAAACATGTAAGGTGATACCTCAACAAGAAAAATAAGAGATACAATATGAAATTAAGGATTTTTCAAAAATATTTATGAAAAATACTATGAATTTTTGAATTTAAAATTGATTTTCTAAGCTTGATATGCAACTAAGAATTCAAAAAATGATTGGAAAAGTACTAGAAAATAACTGGGAGCTAGTTAATGCAACTAGAGATTATTGAATGAATTTTTAAAAATTAGTATGATAATTTTAAATTTTTGATATGGATTTATATAAAAAATTTATAATTTTTCTTGAAAATTTTAGGAAAAATAAAAAAATATTTCTAAAATTAGCAATATATTTTTCCTAATGTTTGGAATGTGTTTGTATGCAAAAAGGACCTAGTATGTGCAAACTAGGGTTTTAACAAAATATATCATAATTTTACAATTAATTTATATATTTTTTATTTTTAAATATAAGAAAAATCAAGAAATTATGGAAAAATTTAGAAATAATTTACCTTAGAGTTTTTAGGGTTTTTGTGCAAAATTCAAAGTAACGCGAGTTCACCAAATGTTTTATTACTTTTCAGAATAATGGGGTTTTATTCCTAATTAAATAAATAGGTTTGGAGTAAAGTAAATCAATAAATAACTTGCAATAATTAAACCACTAATTTTTGTAAATAGGTTGTACTTTTGCCTTATCTAAAATTATTAATAAATAAGAGAAAATATGACTTATCTTATTATGTTTGTTTGGTCTAAGATAGGGTCTGAGAATTTAAGTACAAGACTGGGAAAATGTCAAAAATAGATTCTTGAACTTCATTTTTTGATTAGACAAGAGTGTCAAAAGTGGGACACCTTTTTGTTTAGTGTTGTAGTCCTTTTTAGCACTATTATCTAAGTGATCTAAGTTTTCTAAGTTCTATCAACATGTCTATGTCACCTTATCAATGAAATATCAAAGTGTAAATGTTTACAAAGCTTATCATACATCTATTTTGATCTTTAAATCCCTAGGGTATCTTTGTGCTTGAACTTGAATGAAAACTTGGGAAATAGAGAGAATGGGTTAGTGTGTAAATGATGCACTAGATGCACTTCACACTTCATGTGTGGGCGCACTGCTTACATACCAATACTTTGAGGAGTGATCAAGCTAATTTAGTTCTCCCATTGAAGTGTTTGGTGAAATTATGTATTAATATGTAACTAGATGCAAAACTAAGTATGTTTTAGATGTTTAGGGACTGGTGTAAGGGTTTGAATAGTCTTGGAATAATATTATAAGTTTATATGCAGAGAATAGGGAAAAGTGCCTGAGTGTACTTGATTTTATTGTTGCTTTTCTCTTGTCAATGAGTGTTAACACTTCTAAATGGACTTTTAAAGACACTTTATAGGGACCTGATGATCATGGGTTAAATGAATTTGTGTTAGGTTGACATGAATTAAGATAAGGATTTGGTAAAATATGATTGTTTGAACCAAATTTGCACTTGGATAATAGTGCCAAAAATAAGACACCCTAGGTTTTAACACTCCTATCCAAGTTAGGCACTATTTTTTAGAGGAAATGAGACTTGGGGGGATGGATCTAGGCTTGAAAGAGCTACCTAGGTCTATAAGCATTAAGTCTAGAAGGTTTTGGATGACTAGGAATTGGTGAAAGAAAATCTTATGAGGGTTATGCAATCAAGTAGGAGGACCTATGGATTGGGTGTCATTAGCCACACTAAAGTAACTAAATTTTGCATTTTATATGACTACGGCCTGTTAGGAAAAATTTCAACACATAATTGGTCCAGTTGAGAGGATTTGTGTTTGCAACTACCTACTAACTATCATAGACTACAAACACTATTTCTTTCTCTTCTTTAAACTCTACTAAAATATGTTCACATATCCCCCTACCTCTAATCAGCTTGGTAACCCTTAATTTAATGCCATTTTCCATACACTTTGTCACCGATCTAGCTCTCTTCTCACTTAAATCTCTATTAAGTATGACTCCTTTATGCTTGGGTGTACTACCATCACTATGACTTTGTTGTTAGACACCATGTGTCTAAACTTTTTAATCCCTATTATAACAACAAGGACATGCTTTTACATAAAGGTGTACCTTTCTTCATATCATTCCAATGCTTGACTAAAGAAATAAATTAGTTGTTCTAGTCCTTCATCATTCTACTATTTAAGAATAGTAAAAATGGCATTAGCTATGGATAATGCATACATGAAAAAGTCTTTGTTGAATTCATAGTTTAGGAGGGTGGGATCTTGAGAGATGGCCTATTTTATGGACTCAAAACTTATCTTTCCCTCTTTACTCTATGTGAACTCCTTTTGCTTCTTAATCATATGAGTAAATGGCTTCACCAACCTTGCAAATCCTAGAATGAACCTTCTTATGAAGTTAATCCTTCCCAAGAAGGTCTATAAACCTTTATTATGCTTGGGTAGGGGCGAGTCTAGGATTGATTCAATCCTCTCAGGGTTAATGGAGAGGCCATCCTTTGACATAACATGTCTTAACAATATACCCTCATAGAATACAAAGATACATTTGTTGGGGTTTAAATATACTCCAAACTTCCTGCACCTATCAAAGACTAACCTCAAGTGTCCCATGTGATCTTTAGGTTCCTCTGAAAAAAATGATCTCATCAAGATAGATGAGTGACATATCATTAATGATCCCTTTAAAGGAAACATCCATTGCCCTTTGTAAATTTACCCTTGCATTAAATAGTCCAAAAGGCATCTTCATGTATGCATGGTACCCCACTTTATTGTGAAGGCATTCTTATGCCTATCTTCCTCCCTCACTAGTATCTAATTATAACTAGAGTATCCATATAACAAATAGAACCTTTGAGAGAATATAAACTTCTGAAGGATATGATCCATGGATGGTAGTGGATAATGGTCTCTCAAAGACACCATGTTAAGGTCTATAAAATCAACAAATAGGTATATGCCCCCATTCTTCTTCCTCATAGGCACAAGGTTTTCCACCTATGAGGAATGTTTAATGGGGAATATGAAGTTTAATGGGGTTGACTAATCTTTTTTTTTGCCTTACTAGTTTTGCATTATCATCCAAATCTATGGTGTATTGAGATAACTTAGGGTCAAAACCTTTTAGATAATGGTACTCCCATGAAAATACATATTCAAATTACTAACATAAGGCTATGAATACATCTCTCTCTTCCTTGGTGTTCACTTTCCCTAACTTAAGAAAATTGTCTTTGAAAATGGCTACCTTCTCATAGTGTTCCTCTTTGGTTGAGATACTCACCTTGTCTTTCCTCAACTAAGCATCTTCATTGAAGATACTATCTAATGTCACTAGTCCTTTGGGTAATTTATTAGTCCTTAACTAAATAATTTGATCACTAAATTGATTTTACATTCTACCTTGGTTCTTATGAAAAAATTATGCCTCATGTTGGAGAAAGCAAGCAATCTAACTATCACTATCAAAAACTTGACAACCCACCTCATTATCAGGTATAGATGGCCTACACATAACCTTGATTTTTTACTACACTTGAGTTCCTTTCACTCCATTATAAATGTCATATTATGCACCAATGGAAACTAGTATGTTTGTATGATGATTTGACTCCCTAGGTATGAAATGGATGTCAAATTCTAATAAGTCTTCCAAAATATCCTAAACTCAATGCTTGTAGACCTTCAAAATAGGATTTTTTAATGCACTAATACCTCTCACTTTTTTCACCACTATCTCAGTAACTCCCTTCACTTACAAGAGCTTGATTCCTCTTCTCCTTGCCCTTTTTAGCCCATGATGAGGGTTTCATATTTTGTAGTGTTTAAAGTAAAACTAAATTAGAACCTTAATGTAGAATAGAACCTCTAATTGGAAGGGTATATAAGCATCACTCCTACTCAACTCTCATTTTTTGAGCTTGATCCATCAAAGAATAAACTCCATGTACCTTCATTCTCTTGAGTTGGGATTATGAGACTAAGTACAAGAACTCCTTCTTCATGAATATAGTACACACCTAGGTATGCCTTGTCAATAGTAGTATAGGTGTCATAACCATGTTTTTCATCTACCCATTCATCAAATAGTATATATTAGATGCATTCAAGATGGTATTTTGTCTCTCCATCATTGATATTCTCATTTTCATCTAGGATAGTTTAGTTCGTATTAGATAGGTTGGGCATGTAGGGTTATAAGTGGAATCTATAAAAAGGTTCAAACTTAATGGTGATCCTTGTCTCATACCTAGTCCTAAAGACCATGTATGACTAGTCAAAATAAATATACCCCCACTCTTTGCATTGAAATCCCTAGATAGTCATAGGGAAAAACATGGAGGAAGGTCAAATACCATGACATATTTAGAGATGGTATAGTTAGGGACGGTAGATAGAAATATTTTGAGGTCCTTGAGAACACCTATAATCTTTTTGGGATACCCATATAATTACAAAACTCCCTTTACATTAGGTTCCTACTTGATCTCTAACTTATCATCTATGGCTTTTGGCATGACTGAAGTAGAAGCACCACTTTATATATGCAATTATATTCAAGGGAGTATCTTACTATTACTAATAAGTATAGGGGAGGTGTCTTGACTAATTTAGGATCTTGGTGTTCATTAGGTTGATTGTCATTAAAAAAAAATTGCACTCACCTTATTAGTTTGCTTGTTCATGAGTGAAATGTTAGAGAGCTCTTGTTGAAGGATATCTTTCTACATTAGAATGAGTAGATCATCCCACATAATAATACTAACATTGGAATTATTCATGTAATCTATAATTCTAAAGGGATACCTCATTATCTTGGGCTACATTTTAAGAGTAGGATCATCATTTGTAGCTTGTGTGACTTGGGGAATGAAAGGAATCTTCTATTATTTCCCATGTCTTTATGATGTCTACTATGTTGGAAGTGTTTTATGAATTTTACCTTGAGTGGCATCCTCTTTATTTATTTTGGGGTGTGTTGGAGATGCCTTAGACTACCCTAAACTATCATCAACCACCCTTCTCTTATCCTTTGTGTGGGTTGTAATTGAGTTGTCTACCTTGATCACACTCTACCCCAAATTTGTTGCTACTTGATCAAAATAGTGATCACCTTCTTAGAAGTTATCAAAGGTGGTCTCAAAAGGTACCTAACTTACATTTCATTCTTGTTGGCTTGGCACTTCATCTAAGATCATTAAAATCATATTTTCATGAGGCATTTGATAACCTTCTTTGTGTTATGGAGGAGGCATGTTGTCATGTGCTTGAAAGGTAAGACCCTACTACATATAATAATTTTGACACCCTTCACCACTTGGATCCATTAAAACCACCTGATTACCCCCATGGAGTAGACCACTGGTCTTATTATGCATATTTATTCTAAGTTAACAATAATTTCATTAAACTACTAGTAACATTAGGATTGAAATTATTGTAAGGTCTAACCTATGTAATCTACCCTTGGACTTGTTGGTTAGGCTAATAAGGAGTCATATTATATGAGTCAATATAGATCTTGGTAAGGAGATTTATAAGGCTTATAACATGTACTATGCTACCTTTACAAGGCTACTAATTTGTTATTTTGGGCTTTAAGTAACCCCTCTATCTTTCCAAGCCTATCTACTTGGTTACCATTAGACTAATCTTGATTATTTAGAGTTTTCAATTGAGCAATGGTTAGGGTAAGAGGTTAATTTTTTATAAATAAGGGAATGAGAGGTCTAGGAGTAATATTTACTACTTGGATTAGGTAGTTTTATCTCTTATGGAGATCTCATAATCTTCTAGTAAAGTAGTCCCCCCAATGGACTATATCATCATAGCTACATTAGAATTTAAGGCCCTTATATAGTATAGGAAATCATATCTAGGGGTGGGATTGATGATTACAAGAATCCTATCCCAAGTTTTTTGAAACCTATAATTAAAATATACCATGGATTGCTTGGGGTATCTCTTAATTAAGGTGAGTTATTCTACTAGGGAGACATGGTCACTTCTATCCTCAAAATTTTTACATAGACACAAAAAAATCATCCCATGTGTTTATGGAGGCAAGAGTGAGACCCCTATACCATTAAAGTGCTTTACCTCTCAAGGAGGTTGCCAAGAGTATCATGGCTATATTCTATTGGGTTATGTTGTGTACTGAGCACAAGTTGGCTATATTAAATACGTGTTCCATAAGGGTGGTGGAGTTTTATCTTGTAAATTAGGGAAGAATTTTAAGGGTAGTAGTTAGGATATCATCACACTAGTTAAGGTTAAAAGGATTACCACCATTAAAGGGTACAAATGCTTGTAATCTAGGTCTGGACATTGGGATTAGAAGACTTATAATAGACTATGTTACGGTATAATTGGTATAATTTGTGGAATTTGGAGGTGTAAGATTAATTTTAAACCTAGGATACCTATTTCTCCTTACAATATCCAATTATATTTCAAAAAATTCAATATACTTACCTTTTGAAGATGATTTGGTGGACACCTTTTGCATAAAACTACCTGAAGATCTACCATTGATTATCTTTAGCCTTCTATATGTCTTCCCAAGTTATAAAATCATGTTTCAAGGTATATCTCAATGCATTTGATAATTGGTCCCATCATTCATGCCAAAAAATATTAGCTACCCAAATTTCACCCTCTTTGATTTAGATTGTTCAAACCCTCCTCAAACTTAGACTAACATTAGATTTACCTATAGGTTAAGTGATATCTACAATATAGATCAAACCTATAGTTTTAAGGGGATAAATCCCCTAATTTATCACTTAAATCCTCTCTGTAATACCTAACTCTATTAGGATGAAAAAGGAAAAAGGGCTGAAAACTTATAAAAGAACCTACACTAAAGTGGTGATGCACCAATAATTGAAGATCCTCTCTTGATTTATCCCTTAAAGACACTAATTAAATTCATGAAACCAACAAATTATCAAACGTATTGATAAATTATTATACATGAATGTTTCATGTGAAGGTCAAGTGAGAGTTTTGTAACTTGAAGACTACAAACCTAGATCTGCACAAGACACTATTAACTTATAATACTTCAAGAACACCTCTATTTGTCAACAGTTCACACAAATTACATAGATTGATAACATGAAATTACATTCAATAAAGGACATACATAATACAATAACACTCATACATTCTACAAATCAACTCTCATAAAGCACACTAACAATCAAACAAGAAGTCTAGAACTATTCTTCCATTAATTCAAATGCACAAGATACAATTTTAATAGAGCTTTGATACACCTAGATGAGGGATGATAAAAATATAGCTTAGTGCCTACTTATATAAAAAATTTAGGAGAAAGGAGAGAATAATCCAATCATATGAGAGGCTATGAATGAGACGAAGGTGGTCTATGACAGTTACAAAAGTCTTAATCACTCCTCTCATGCATTGATGTCCTTCGTTGACTCCTTTTTGGAATTGAGATGAGGTGGGGATGATATAAATTACCTATTTTAATTCATTCATATTATTACCAAGCCCAAAATATCCCATTATTCCATCCAATGATAGTTACTAAGTGCATATGGAGTGTGGCTAGGCCTTTAAAAGGTGTTGAGTAGCCTCTCCTTCAATTTGCATATTGATTTGATAATGAACCTATCTCTTTACCTTCATAATGGTATTTAATATGTTATTTTATTTCCTAAATATATAGTTATAAAGTTAAATTTTGGATCATTAACATCATCATGTGATTATATGCCCATTAGGAGCCTTTATGTGCTAATCAAATAGGCCTCATTTACAAGATCTTCACCTTTCTGGACATTCACTACTTGAATGACTTGGATAATTGAAACAAGTCCTCAAATCATCTTGAAAGATTTATATTATTTTCATATTAACCCTTTTCATTAGAATTTATACCCTTAAATCACCCTCTATCCACAAACACATTTACCTTGCATGACTAGGCCACTTAGACTAGCTCCATAGACTGGCTATTTAGCAAAAGATAGTAGAGACACAAGAAAATTAATGAGAAATTCTATTTTTTTATGGGTGAAACAAGTCATGAACTAACCTTTGCCATAGTTTATAACTCTTAATCAAATCCCATACCCCATTTTATACTCAAAACTCTACAAATTTTCATTTTTTGGAGGTGCTTGTATAAACTCTATATAATCAGGTATGAAGGTCATTAGATCCTCTGATTTGGAAACATTGTCTAGGTGTCATTAAATTATTTCTTAAGTGTCTATATTCATTTCTCACAAAATATTTCTAGTTTAGTCTGTATTAGGGTTTAAGAGGAGTTTAAGAGTACTTAGGAGTCTTAGTGATGGTTCATAGAGATCAATGTCTAAATCTCTAAACTAATTTCACTAAATTCATGTCAATATAACCCTATACCTCTCATGACATGATTTAATATACATGAAAATCATCCATAAATTTATGAACATTTGAAAATGCTCCTCAGGTGAGAGACATGCTTTCTTAGTAATGTTAGGGTGTTTGTAGGCTAGAATGACTCACTGTGAAAACTCCTTGGAATCCAAATTTACCAAAATACTTATACTAACCATGATGACCTCTTACAATAACTTTTTATGCATCCTTTCTTCCCAAATTATTCCTTACTCCACCTTTTAGTGACACTATCCTAGTGGAAGTGATAGACTAGTCTATCTACACATATGAACTCTAAATTATGACATTAACCTTAGGGTTTTGAGGCACTCTTGAATTATTTTCAACTTAAATACCACATAAAATATCTTAGATATTACTAATATTGGATTTATTAGTCCATTTAGTTTCTGTTGGATGCACATAACCATCAATCTCTACATCTGTATCTTTTTACAAACAAAACTAGTCATGGAAGTCCCTCTAGATAAATACTATAGGGTAATTTGGAAGCTTCAAGACCCATTTTCCATCTTTAACCCCTTGGTACACATAAACAATTATCATTTATCTATTCTTAGGCTCAAACTATCCTTTTTAGTTATGTTCTTTATAGTCTGACCTCTACACATGCCAACTAGTGAGTTGTCATGGTGCTCAGAAGACTTGAGGAGACCTTGAAGATCATTTTAGGGTCAAACAACCTCATTTGGGTGTGTTTTAGAGAAATAATTCAACATAAAGTCATTTTTGGGGTTTTGGTAGGGTTTAATATGTCCACCATCTTAATGATTTTCATATTGTAAGAACATCTAAACTAGATCCAATTACCATGAACCTATAGTGCATTGAACCTTCCATCTTCCATGAATAGCTTGGGATCCCATGAAAAGGGTGTGTGGAGAAATGCACATTGTAAGGTGGAATTCAAGTTATCTACAAGCTAATTTTGATAGGTTATTTTCTTAAGGAAATTTAATAAATGCTATCACCCCAATGCTTGCTAATCTTTCATGGATTTTTAGTCCATAAGGGGACTTAAACTTCCCCAAATTCTATAGGCCTAATCCTCTATGTGGTGAAGTGTATGAACACTTAAACTTGGAACTCAAATTTCCTTTATTTGGGTTTAATTAATTGAGCAAGGTTTTGAAACTATTTAGGCCTTTTCCTTATTGCTCTCTATAGACACCTAAAACTAGCCACCACTAGCCATAACTAGCCTTGAATTGGACTTCAGACCAATTCCTACAAACTATTATAAATTAATCATGGGAATCATTGAATATCTCAAATTAGCTTGTGCATCATTCATCAAATATTAAAATCACATTGAGGCATCCCTAATTATTATATCCTATTTTATTAAGTCATAACCTCTCATAGATTCATCCCTAAGCATCCTATAATATCACAACAGTTAATTTGGCCTATGGACCTATTAAGTGAGGCACATAAACAAATATCAAATCTTGAAAGAGCTAAATGGATTATCATAATTAATTAACAAGCTAAGCCAAATTAAGAGCATATTTTAATTATCCATGTGAAATTAATGAATATCACAAAAAGGATATTCAAATATTCAAATATCCTAGCCTCTTGTCATGGCTTTTATGAGTTTTCAAGCTCTTTGGAAATATCCTAAAATATCTCATTTTGGATACCCATCCCTATTCATTATAAATCATTATTACTTGACAACTATTAACTCTACTAGGGTTATACTTTACTCACTTAGGTTAGGTTTGAACCCATTCCAAGCCTTAACTCCTCCTTGACTCACCTTAGGTTGGGGGTTAGATCCATTTTATATAAATATAATGTCTTTATTATTGAATGTTAAACTATTTTGGTGCAAAGTTATTATAAACAAATGACTTCAAAGTTTTGAGAAGAGTAGTGTTATAATAATAAAATGCCTATCAAGTAAGGATGTAATGACAAAATATAGAATCCAAGCTACATCAAGCCAACACAATCCATGGTGCCAAGGAGAGAAGGAACCAATAAACTTCATTTGCCAAAAATATCTTGAGCACAAATCAAGCAAGCCACTCAAAAATGCATTTGGAACTCTTAAATAAGGTAAAGGATATGCTATATTTCAAATTTTAGTTGTGTTTTCATTTGTATTTTGTTAACTAAACTCTCCACTAAGATCTAGTCTTGTAAGTGTTAATGTTAGTATGTTTCTTTGAGTTTTTATTGCTTAAACTAACATATTATTAACCTCCCTTCTTGGATTCCTATGATTACAAATGACACATCCATTAAGACTGTCACCCCATAAATTTTCTCTTAACACCGTTTAGAACACTCCCCTAATTATTTTCATGTCAAAACTTGATCTTTCTAACCAAAATAGATGAAAAATTCAAGCTAAGGGACATTTTTTTTGCTAATCACGAGGTTGCTCTATGTAATCACAATTTTTCTCTTTATATAGCATTATCGATACTCACATAGTTGTGTTTTTATACTTATATTTACATTTTTCACTTGTACTTTCATTTTTGCACTTACAGTTGTGCTTTTATAGGTATAGTTATGGTTTTTCACTTATAGTTATAGTTTTGTAGGTATAATTATAGTTTTACACTACAGTTGTAGTTTTGCTCTCTAGACAACAATATTTCAACTCACACAATTGCATTTTTGTAGTTGCAATTACATTTTTGAACTTGCAATTGCATTTTTGCACTATTTGTATACTTAATACTAATAATCCATCTTTCATAGCTTCATTTGGGGTCATTCAAACTCTATTTTTGATGTTTTTTTTTACACCACATGTTTTCTCTTAAATTTTTAGAATATGTTATAGTTTTACCTTCAAGTTGCATAAATATTTCATAAAATCTCAAAAAATGTCTAAACATTATAGGACTTAAGCAGGAAAGAAGCACAAATTTTAAAGTGGTTAAGTCTTGAACGTTTATTTGGTGTTTAAAAGGAATTTAGTTGTTTTTATACTTGGATTTTTTTGTGAAAAGTTTTTAAAGTTTACAACTAAGGTGAAGGGGCCAAAAACTTGATAAACATCTCAATTTCTTGCATAAACTAAACATTCACTTAAGTTACAAATTATTTGAAGTGTTGTGTTTTATGCTAGATCATTTTATACTTGTTTGTTTTTCATAAATGAAGGATGTGTGTATGTTCTCCCCCATCCCCTTTACGGAACTCAACTAACCAAAAGTGTTTCTTCCTTACAATTTGTGTCTTTGGCCAAGGCATGAAAATAATATTGTGAAGGCTCTCCCCAAAACCCATATGGTTTGGGTGATATAAACATAACTTCTAAAGTCTTTTCACATAGTTATTTATTTTATACAACTTGGCTTGTGATCAGGAGTTCATAGCCTCCTCATGAGTTCTTTAAGGAAGCTTTGACCTAGGTTTTCATCTCCCAACATTATTTCAACTCTGATCTATGGTGAGGTATATAAATCAAGGCATGTATACTACAATTTCCATGGGTTTGAGTGGCTAACCTCTCCAATCATAATGAAAACCTGAGTTAGGTATGGTTAATCAAGGGATTCTACTAAGAAGGACATGAATGAAATCACTATGTGAAGGAATAGACCCTTTTATTGTAAGTTAACTAGTATGAACTCAATTGACATGATCCATATTTAGTGTTAATCACACTTTGGACCATCTCGATGGTCAAAAATTTAAGTTATAGAATAACCCCACTTACCATGGACATATTGTTAATGTAGGGTGAGTAGCCTGAAGTTTTATATCATTGTACAATCTCTTGGGAGAAGGGGGTTTTAAAACCCTACTAATTCATGTTCTTTTGTTTTTGGATTAACACTTAAAATACTCTAAAGATCATGTATATAGATGGAATTTAATAGTACTATGCAACATTGTCAGTTATAGGATCTAAGACATTACATTTAGATGCTTATGTCATTTTATCCTTTATTACACGGTTTCTGAATTATTATTTCACATCAAAATGATTTTTGTGTCCACATCACTCTAGTTTTTTAGGAGGTATTGTGTTGTTCATTTGACACCATACTTTTATCTTAGTTTTTTTTACAAATCTTTATGTGTATGTCACTTTATTTTAAAGGGTAACATTATGCTACCCAATCCATTTCAATTTTTATGCCTTGGAGTCTTTAAAAGAACCATAGATCATATCTTTAGAGAACAATAAGTTTCTCAAATCATTTCAAAAATTATTGGCCTTGTATCCAAAGTTTCCATTTTCAAAACAAATCCAGGTGTGTCTCTTGGATCTTTACCAAGTGTAGTTATGTCATTAAATTTTGTCTAGCTTGTTGTTTGTTCATAAAATCCTAATTTTTATAAATTGATTTTTCAATTAACCTTAAAAAAATCAAATTCAAATATTTATTGATTTATTTTTATGCCTTGTCTACTTTGGGCCTAGACACCAATCTTTCTCTTTTGGGTTTTGTAACTTAGGTTAGTTCTTTACCCAAATTTAAAAACTATTTGTTTGTGCCTAGAGTTAGGAAAAATATCCTATCTCTCGTATGCCTTTTGTTTCATGCCTTATTCCAAATGACCAAGTTCATGTCTAAATTCAAATTCCAAGTCTATACCAAAGTGTTTAAGATTTATTAGATTAAACCTCACATTGTTTTTAAGTTTATATTTTGTGTTTGTTTTTCCAAAATTCCTAGCACATGCTTCTTTTGAGCGTATATTTTGACATTTCATTTGGACAAAAGACATGGAATTTTTTATTTATATATATTAGATTTGTTTGGAACACTTTGTACCTAGAGTTTGGCATTCTAGTTTTAGTTCATCCACTTGACCTTTTGGTGTGAGACATTTGATGTTAGACATTTGAAATTAGATTATTTTTTCCAAGTTTTAGCACAAACCATTTTGGATATACCTCTCCCATAAACCAAGTTAGATCAAGTTTGAACCATTTATTCTATGGACATTGTTTTTGATAGTTTTTATAACTCTAGGCCTTTTTATAGAACATTAATCATTGATGTGGATATGTCTTGCTAGAATTATGGTGGAGTCATGTATAATCCAAGTTATGATATAATGGTCACACAAATTGAGTTTATTCAAGACCCCTATGGTGAAGAAGTGGTTTTTGAGATAGATAAATATCCTCCTTACAATCCTTAATCTGGGGAACAAATCTAAATTCCATGTTTAGTGGTACATTATTTAGGTTTGTTGATGTATGATATTCACCCCCTTACCACTCATTCAATCTGATCCCCCACATATACCATTAACCATACTTTAGCTTGTACAATCAAACAAGATCCACAACACCCTACCATTTCTATACCAGGACCTCATCCTTTGGCTTATGAAAGAAACCAAGCTTCACAATGCCCTACCATTTCTATATTAAGACCTCATCCTTTGGCTTGTGCAAGGAATCAATATTTGCAACACCTAACCATTTTTATACCAAGACCTCATCCTTTGGATTATGTGAGCAACCAAGCTCTATAATGCCCTACCATTTCTATATTAGGACCTTATCTTTTGGATTGTATAAGCAACCAAGCTCCATAATGCCCTAACATTTCCATTAAACGACCTCATCCTTTGTTTTGTACAAGAAACCACTATTCATAATTCCTTACCATTACCATTCCCATCTATTCCAAGTATGGCAGTTTGTTATCCCAACCAAGTTGTCCACTCACAAATTGATGAGTAATAATTATCATCCTAGGCCATAAACTAGCCTTTGATAAGCTTATGATTCTCCAACTATTATCCATTCTTCTTCTATTGCCAACCATTCCCCACTTTATAAATCCCATGCCAATTATCTAGCCACAACCAAGCCTATCAATACCTCTCCAATCAAGCCAATCATTTGAAGACAAAGATATATTCAAAACTATTATTTTAAAACTACTTGTAAACCAAGGCCAAGAGAACCAACCAATCCATGATGTTTTTGTTAAAACACCCATTTTTAACTACTTAACCTATGTTGAATCACCTTTTGATCTGATACTTCTTGTTGAGGATTCTCACATTGATAAGCCAATCTTTGTTGAGTCACTTCTTAATGATTATAACCATCTTTGGGCAAATCATTATCTCAACCATATGCCTATTTTTTAAAATCCTCCCTTTGACAAGCCAATATTTTAGGAGCTGTCTCTTGAGCTTTTTCCCCTTATGGAAGAGTCTCCCTTATCAAACCAGTCTTTGTGGATCCCATTATGCCATCATAGGTCATTACTTATCCAATACCAAACATTCAACAAGACATCAATGTAATAATGTCCATAAAAAATGAATAATTAACATTGAAGTTAGGTTCTATTCTTGAATTGACATTAGATTTAACATCAAAATTAGAATCAACATTAATCTCAACATTGGATTTAGAGTCCATTGAGTTAGAATTAATTTCAAAATTAGGATATGATAATATTGGTTATGTATGCATTGCAGATCAATTTAAATACATTTTTTATCCTTACATAGTTTTTAAGGATGATTAATTCAAATTTGACATAAGTTATCCTAGTATATTTTATGAGGATTATGTTGGCTCCACCTATTCCATTATTTTTCTACATACCATTACCACCAACCAACCTAGCCATTATATTGACCTTCTACCACCCATAAGTGTTGATTAAGACTAATAGAATCACACCTTATTAAAATACATCCATGGTGACATATCAATTTAAGAACATCAGGGAGGCAAAGACCACATTCATCAAGAAGAAGAATAATCTCCTAGTGAAATATTTTTAGATGCATTAGAAGATAATCAAATTTCAAACTTATCATCTTCTAGTGAAACATTTTCAGAGGTGTTAGAAGATGATCAAAGTTAAAAGTTAACGTTGCTTAGTGAAACCTACTCAGAGGTTTTGTAGGATAACCAAGACAAATTCATTACTAAAAACCTCTTTGAGGTGCCAATATCTAAGTGAAATATTCCTTCACTACTTGATAAAGACATTATCAAATATGACATAAATACATCTTCCACTTTATAGCATAATAAGATGGTAGCTACTCTCAGGTTCAAACAACAACAAAAATTGGTGGTCCTATCAAGATCATATTCAAAAGTATTTAGACCCACAACATCTAAAGTATGTCAAATCCATAATTAGAAACATTATGTGTGCCTAAAAATATCAAGCCTCATTTATTCCCAAACCATTATACATTCCATTATCATCAAATTTTACATTTCCAAATCAAACCTATCATCCATTGTTTATCTATATTTACCATCCTTGGCCATACATTCCTTTATAGAGGTGACAAAGATACCTTGTCTCAATGATTAGAGGAAATATAATCAACAACCAACAAAGATTACAACATTTTGGAAGTCCAAATCTTCAGTCAGTTCTTGATAGAGTAGCTATTCAAAAGAGGTGTGGGATAGCAATTTACTTGATTGACTATTCTATTTGTATTATATGTTAATTAGGATGTGCATTTCCACATTAGTAATAAAAATAAAAACATTTAATCTTGGCCAAAAACCATACATTTGCCTTTTATCATTCATTTGGAAAAAATTGTTCACCTTGGCCAAAAACATTTACCTTGTCATTTTTATTCACCATTTACCTTGACATTTTCATTTTTCAATTTACCATGCCATTGATTCATACATTTCCATTTACCTCATAACTTGGGGGCAACCCTCTTACCATTATATCCAATTTCCATCATCATCTTATACATTAGCCATGTTATCCTATCATGCCATATCTATTATACCAAACCCTATTTTTAGTTATCCTGCCTACCCCTTTTTTATCTTGGTTTTTTTGGTTCTTCCCACACCTTCTACAAGGGGATTTTGATCCAGTTTCAATAATTTTTTAATTTTGTGTTTAAAGGATAGTTTATGAAAGGAGTGTGACACTAGATCTAGCAATTTATCTTTCATTTATGATTGACTAGTAACATGGATTATAACTACCTATGGACAAAATCATGTTACTAATTATAACTACCTATAGGTAGATTAGTAACACAGGCCTATGCCATTGTTTCCTAATTATAATTGCCTATGATAAAATTAGGAACAAAAACTTTATCATGTATTAATACATCATATTTTTATTACTATTATCATTTTCCTTGTTGTTTGACCTTAATTTTTGAACCTATTGTTATAGGGTCAATTCTCACTACCTTTTATGTGGGTGGAACTAATATGACTTGAGGTCCTATTGGGAATATGTGGGCCATGCTTGATTTATTTTGAGGTCATTTAATTCCCCCTTTTTCATACACTCTCACCATTTTAAAAACAACCTAAGCCAATGCTCTCACCATTTTGTGATTGGTATCCTATCAATATCTAACTAGTTAAGATATCTCAAAATTCCAAAAACATTAAAAAAATTTAAAATCCAAAAACATTTTTCCTATCTAAGCCTATTTAGTCATCCTCAATTTTACCTACTAGGGCAAATCCATTTTTAGGATGCTTTCTTTTGCTTTTACTTTCAAAAAATTTATGTGTTTATTTGCTTAGTTGTGTGTTTATTTGCTTACTTATTTGTTTGCTTTCAGTATTGTGCCTCAACTCAGTCTATATGTGTTCATTGGGTGATTCCTTGTGCATTATTCTTCAGTCCATCCATATTCATACATCAGCATTATCATTGTGTTTTTTATCATTGGTGCATTATTTTCAATTATTTATTGGATTAGGAGTCAATCCTTATGTATATTTTAGAAAAAATCTCATGGTGTTCTATCATGAGGCATATTGTCACGTGCTATAGAAAAAATTAGCTCGAGAAGTCTTACAATCAATGGAGCCATAGAATTTTCTCTTTGGTAACCTTGTAAAATCTTCCTACCCTGTTTGAACAAATCAATCCATTGACCATTCTATTTATATCAATGCTAATAAAGATGAGCATCTCTACATTGGTAGGTAAAACCAAATCATTCACATTAATCAATTCTTATTATTCTAATAATCTCTTTTATCACTTTATGCATCCTTATGTGCCTAGTTACTTGTGTTTTCTTTAGTCATTAGACCATTACATCTAATTTTTCACCTACTCATCTTTAATCTATATGATAGGTTATATCCTTAAGTTATGCTTGCCAATTTGCCCTAATAGGGCATAATCAACTATCATTTTTTAGTCTAAGTCATCTTAATGATTATAACCACCTATGGGAAAATCATTATTTTAACTCATCAGTCCTAATTGGGGCATATGTCATTTCCACTAATTATAATTGCCTTTGGGAAAATTAGTGTCTCAACCTTTGTTACTGATTATAACCACCTTTGGATAAATTAGTACTTTTTTAGATCAATGCATGCAAGAATTTTCTCTATTGAAATAATCTCACCCATGGGTTAAATTCATTACTATTCTTGATTCTTTTTTATGGACCATCCATCAATCTTATGTGTTGAACACTCCCTTGAGGGGGCATCATTATAGGCTTCCCAAACATTTTTTGGACCTTCTTCTTCAATCATCTTCTTTTCAGCCTATTTCATTATTTGAGAAGACATTATTATGCCTATATATTGAAACATCTTCTCAAATAGGGGAAAATTATAGACACCTAAAACTTTCCACCACTAGCCAAACTAACCTTCAACCAAACTTTAGATTGATTCCTACCAACCATTGCAAATTCAGCCTAAGAATCACTGAACATACAAAATTTACTTGTGCATCATTAATCAAAGCTCAAAATCATGTCAAGTCATCCCTAATTTGGGTATCCTATCATATGCAATAATAACCTCTCATAGATTCATCCCTAAGCATCTTACAACATACTAATAGTTAATTTGGCTTATGGACCTATTAAGTGAGGCACATGAATAAATATCAAATCTTGAAAGAGATAAATGGATACTCAGAATTAACTAACAATCTAAACCAAATTAAGAGCCTAGTTAAACTATCCATGTACAATTAATGAATATCATAGAAAGGAAATTCAAAAATTTAAATATCCTAGCCTTTCATTATGAACTTTGTGAGTTGTCAAGCTCTTTGGAAATATCCTAAAATATTTCATTTTAGAGACCCATGCCTATTAATTTAAAATCATTATTACTTGAAAAATATTAACTCTAATAGGGTTATATTTGACTCAAGGTTAGGTTTTAACCCATTCCACACCTTAACTCCACCTTGACTCACCTTGGGTTAGGGTTAGATCCATTTGGTATAAATAAAATGCCTTACCTATTGAATTTTAATCTATTTTGGTGAAAATTTATCATGCACAAATGACTTCAAAGATTTGATAAGAGTAGTGTTATAATGTTAAAATTCCTATCAATTAAGTTTGTAATTCCAAAATCTTGAATCCAAGCTAAATAAATCCAACACAAGTCATGGTTCCAAGGAGATAAGGAGCTAACAAGCTTCATTTTTTTTTAAAAATCTTGAGCTCAAACCAAACAAGCCACTCAATAAACAACCCTACCAAACACTAGCTTCCCTTACATAATACAACACAAGCCAACCTTATCATATTAGTGTAGCCTCATCCAAAGATCAATCAAATCCTTATTTCAAATTCACAAATATTCAACATAATCATATTTATAGTCACATACATAGTCTTGAATTATCAATTTATATATAAGTAATTTTTCCATGTTCTTTCCCTCTTTAGCATCTTTCTATGTTTAGCTAGTTCTAACATAAAAGTACTTAATTTATTGCATGTCTTAATATTCTAATTTTGCCTATAATTTTATCATAATTAGGATCTTAGAATTATCCTTATTTCACCAATTTTGATCAAACACTTTCCATTCCAAACTCCCACCATTTTTTCATAGATTTCTTACTAGTCAGGTTCTATTTACAATCATTTTGAATGTACTTACATACTATGAATTAATTAACATATCATCATCAAATTTAATAGTGTGTTATTATTATAATGCAAGGTGTGTTATTTAATTAATTAAAAGTGTGTTATATAATTAATTTATATCATTTTATCATGTTTAAAATGACTAAACTAGTTGACATCACCTTTAAATTCAATCGAGAAAGGTCTTCATTTCAATATTCCACCATCCCATCCACTTTAAACTACTTATATCAAAAAAAAATTTGAATATGAAGTTGATTTTGGTGTCATATCTTATGAAATATATAAGATGAAATTAAAATTGTTTTCCCTACATCTATCCATAGTTAAATTTAACATGATAATGTTTCCTACAACACATTCATTTTGTTAAATCCCTCTAATTTTACTTTACATATAATGGACACCAAAATTTATGCTTTAAATAGATTAGTATTTGTCAAACCAATGGTTTTGATTATATTGGGGTCTAAGGATTGAAAATATTTATGTCTCTATAGGTTGTCATATCTGACCATCTCTAATGACATAAAAATCATAATAAATAACTATGGACCATATAACTACATCAATTTTCAACCAAACACTAAACCCCTACTATACTAAAACACTTGGTCCAAATAGATATTATGTATGTAAATATATATTATAAGTAAATATATAAAATTCAATGAAATAAACGAAATAAATGGATTTTAAGATGCATTTTTTGAGTATTGTCATTTATGTCAAAGGTGTATCTTGCATGAGGTTGATGTCATTAAGAGAGTGTGTCTAGTTGGTAGTGTGCTGACATGATAATGGGAATTAATGGGATGTTGTCATGAAAGATAATTTGAATGAAAAATAGATAATTTTAAGGCAAATAATGCCTTATGATTTCATTAAGGTACAAGTCTTTGAGTAGCCTAAGCCTAGTTATGGCATGAAGAGACCTTGTGAGAAGGTATGAGCATGTTAGTTTGGTGATATGAGTGCACACAGGCATGATTGGTTGTATGAGGTTATATATCATGTATTTGAATCATTTGATCACTCATGAGATTCTTGGGGTGAGCCTACAAGGGTAGGATCTTTAGACCAAGTCTGCACCTAGACATCTACTAGACCCTACCTGGCCTAATGAGGTATCATGATCTATTGTCAAATATTTTGAAGGATGTATGGTAGTTTTTAATCATGAAAGAGGTTTATTTAGTATTTGAGTGAAGTGGTGAGTGAATGGAAAGAGGCATGAAGGTTAGTTTTAAGGCCTATTGTGGTTTGTAGGTCAAGGTCTAGAAGAGCAAAGAGAGAGTGTGTGGCTTAATGAGGTGTCATGATCAGATTTCATGGTGTTTGAGCTCATGTAATCATTATCAATGGTGATTTTTTTTCAATATTTTTCATGAATTTTAAGGTCATATTTTGAATAAAAAAGCATGAAAATTTGTTTGGAGGTCTCTTGAATGCTCAGAATGAAGGGTTCTCAACCCAAGTAGGGTTTTATTGTGCTCATTATCTCATAAAACATTTGTATGGGAACCTAAGTAATTAATGGTATATGTTTAAGGTTCCTAGATAAAAATTATAATAATTTTTTTTTATTGAATGAATATGCTTTATGAATGATCATTAAGAGGGGAAATAGGTTTAAACCCTCTTAGAACCCTAATAAGGACTTGATGTTTAATTTATTGATAAAAAGTTCCTAGAATGGATTGATATGCTCAATTAAGTTATTTTATCTTATATTTTACTCTCCTAGTTACCTCTAGTTGATGTTGCTTAGAGAGAGGAGAGAGAAAATATTGAGTTATAGGCTTATTTCTAAAGAAGTTATTGTAGAAGTCAAAAGTTGCATTGGACATAGTAATCAAATGGATGAAGGGAAAAGGTAGAGACTCATGTCTCATGTCCATGAATATTTTTTGATATGTTATATCTCTCAAGTATTATAAATCCATTATCAAATTTATCCAATCGCTAACAAGCCAAATGGTGCAAACAGTGAAAAACCTAGGTAGTAGTAAGAAGATTAATTAGAATGTATTATCATGATAGAATGATGAAACAAAGTGTATGGAGATGTTTTTTTGGACTATTATTTCCTATTAATGATTTGTATAAATATTTTAGGTTAGTTATAGTGGTGAAAATGATGAATCCAAAATGACTTGTCTAGCTCAATAAGGTCTATGTGTAGTAAGGTCAACAAATTGGTATGTAAGACAAATAGTTGCCACTAGACCATATTATTTTTATATTTGAAGATGGTATGGATATGTCATAAGATAATATACATTCATAATAATTCATTGAAAATATTTATACAGGTGTTGGACGTCTAAGTCACCATGACTGATCTTTGAGGAAAACTTGTAGTTCTAAGTAAGTGAATTATAGAGGTGTTTTTGAGGCTCTATGCCCTATGAGGAAATGTATAATGCATATGGTGATATTGTTGAGGTAATTTAGGCTCTGTATAAGTAATTTATTATCATGTTTTTATGGCTAAATGATGTGTTATCTTTATTTTTATAAGATATAATTTTTTTTGTGTTCAAAGGCCTAAGGTGAATAGTGTTAATAGAGTGTCTAAAGTGGTGGTTAGACATAGAAGATGTCATGGTGATCATAAGATTTTAAATAATTCATATTTGGCTATTGTATAGAAATTTTGTCTCATGTATATAAGTGTAGAGTGTTTCAAGTGGTCATAAGATAGCATGTCCTAAAGAAGGCCTAATGGGATTAGGTCTTCATGAGACCTAAAGAAGGAATTGGTCTATTTGAGTAATTGTTGACCCAATTTAATGATTTATTATTAATTGTAACATGTATTAATGATTATTGTGTAGAAAACCTAAGTGGGAAAGTGTGTGTGTACAACCAAGAGGTGTGTGATCAAGAGTCTTATATAAGAATAAGGCCATTTAGGCCTAATTAATGAGTTAGTGGAGTGGATAGAGGAGCTAATGAGGTAGAATATTTTTTAGTGGAATAAGGTATTATATAACATCATAGGAGTTTAAATTATCTATCATTAATATCTAATATAAGGTCTACGTATTAATATCAGGGTCATATGACGTAATCAATCTTGAAGATACCTAGATGAGTAAAGAGGCCTAGAAGATAGTTTGAGAAGGATAAAAGTGTGAAGAGATGAAGAGGTGGTCATCTTCAGTTGGTTGAGAAATGTAGTGTTCCAAAGGTTATCAAAATAATCAATTTCAAAGTTGGTGTTGAGTCATCTAGGGGGTTAGTGCCTCCTTAAAAGTGGGTGCTTATTAAAGCCTAGTCAAGTGGGTGCTTGGCTAGTTGGGGTTGGTGCTCCATGTGGAGTTGGTGCTTCACTAAATTTAGTTTTTTTATTATAGGAATGTATTCCATATATATATATATATATATATATATATATATATATATATATATATATATATATATATATATATATATATATATATATACATATATATATACATATATATATATACATACATATCTATATGTGTATATATATATACATATATATATATATGTATATATATGTATGTGTGTGTATGTGTGTGTATATATATATATATATATATATATATATGTATATATATATATATATATGTATATGTATATATATATATATGTGTGTGTGTGTGTGTATATATATTTATATGTATATATATTTGTGTGTGTATGTATGTATATATATGTATATAT
Organism: Torreya grandis; assembly: GCA_037957365.1. Taxonomy (NCBI): domain Eukaryota; kingdom Viridiplantae; phylum Streptophyta; class Pinopsida; order Cupressales; family Taxaceae; genus Torreya; species Torreya grandis. The sequence goes on from JARHVA010000860.1 coordinate 2,803,615, forward strand.
GTATACATACATACATACATATATATATATATATATATATATCAATGTTTTTATTCCCCTTGAGTTTTTCCCACATATATAATGTGTTCTTATTCATATGTATAGTTTCTTGTATTTTGATTGATTTACATGTATGTATGAATGGTTCAGGAATGATAAATGGAGTTGAATGAATGTTTTGAAGATTGATTCACCCCAATCTCAATCATTATTCTTCCAAAAATTGGTATCAAAGCTTAGTATTTGAAGCAGGTATAACATCTTAATGGTGATCTTAAAAAGAACAAGATGTCTACTAATAAAGAAAACAACATGTATGATAAAGAATTATACTATGACAGTGAAGAAGGAAAAGTTGAAGTAGATATTTAAGTTGAGATCATAAGTGATCTAGATAATTTAAAGCATCAATAGAAGAATAATCATGAGTTGTGATCTATGGTTAAGGATCTTAAGGAATAGATTTATACCCTAAAAATTAATGGGTTAAATAAGCTAAAAGGCATGAGAAGATCATTAAGTATATTAGGAATCAGTTAGAAGGAGTCAATACAAAGTTTAGGTGAAAAAAAGTTGAGTATGATCAATTGAAGATAGAGATAGATTATTTAAATGTTGAGCATGAGTAGCTCATAGAAAAGATTATAAAGTTTGCAAAATAGCATGAGAATCCAAAACAAGTTAAGAGCACCAATATGGAAGTCAACATGAAGAGACCAATCAGGTAGCCCAAAGCAATGAGGTATTCTAGTTATTTCAATTGTTGTTGTTTTTCTTATCATATATTTAGTCATAGAGTAAGCTATTATAGAACCATCTCAAGGGATAAGTTATCATGGGACCATGGGAGAAGGAATGATCTGTCAAAAGGACTTAACAAGGTATATGGAGATTATATAGTGCATGAGAAGGGTCAAACATTAGTGTGAAAGCCAAATAAGGTTAGGACTAGTCACATTGATCCTAAGAGTCAAGATGGATTATTTGATAAGGTGGAATAGAATTCTAAAGAGGAATTTATGCTAGATTGGATTGCCTTTCACATTCAAGATGAAGGCACGAAATTGTGTGTGTGTGTGTGTGTGTGTGTGTGTGTGTGTGTGTGTGTGTGTGTGTGTGTGTGTGTGTGTGTGTGTGTGTGTGTGTGTGTGTGTGTGTGTGTCAGTTTCTCAATCCACATGATAGGAGATAAAAACAAGTTCATCTCATTAAAGAATAATGATGTAGAATAGTGAGATTTGGAGACAACACAACTACCAATATAGTTAGTAAGGGTATCTTGAGTTTGGACAATGAGAAGACCAAGATAGAAAATGTGTTATATGTCGAAGGTTTGAAACATAACCTACTTAGTGTAATTCAAATGTGCAACTAAGAACACACACTAACCTTTCATGATAGAGGGTGTGAGATAAGGAGAGCCAAATCAGGAAGACTAATTTCCATTGCTAAGAGGACTGAGAAAAATCTATATGTCTTGAATGAGATCAAGGAGATATGCTTTATGACCAAGATGGATGAAAGTTGGATATGTCACATAATATTAGGTCACTCAAACTTTGAAAATTTGGTCAATATAAGCACTAATAATTTTTTGAAGAACATGCCTAAGATCACCAAACCTATAAACATACTTTTCAAGGCATGTCAACATGGTAAGTAGACTAGAAGAAGGTTCAAGTCCAAGGATTACTCTACTACAAGACCCTTGGAGTTAATACACACTGATCTCTATGGGATTAAAAGAATCCAAAGCATTAAAGGAGATAGATACTTCATTTTAGTCATAGATGACTACACAAGAATGACTTGGATAACATTTTTGAAGGAAAAGTTAGAAGCTCATGACAAGTTTAAGGAATTAAAGGCTCTTTTTGACAATGAGAAGAATGGGAAAGTCAAGTGCCTAAGATATGATAGAGGAGGAGAGTTTTAATCTAATGAGTTTGATGACTTTTGTGAGGTTCATGGAATAAGGATATAGTTCTCAATAACTAAGACACCTTAGCAAAAGGGGGTAGTGGAAATAAATAATAAGACAATTAAAGAGATGGAAATAACTATGCTAACTAAGTTTAGATTATCTGGTGGATATTGGAGAGAGGTATTGATCACTATAGTCTAATTTTTAAATAGAGGATAGATAATGAATCATGAAAATAAGACTCCTTATGAACTATGGAAAGGTAGGTCTGCTAATGTGGAACACTTTAGATTTTTTGGGATCAAATGTTTCATCAAAAGAGATGATGAAGACTTAGGAAATTTTGATTCTAGATTTGATGAAGGTATATTCTTAGGATACTCATCAATGAGCTTAGCCTATATATAGTGGAAAATACCAATGTGAATATTGATGAGATAAGGAACTCACACTCACAGTCAAAGGATACATTAGAAAATCTATACTTCAATAATGAATAAGAAATAATAGAGTTTTATGAGGAATAATAAGAAGTTGAGGAGAGACAAGACTCAAAAGGTCCCTCAAGATATATTTAAAGATATCATCTTGAATCTCAAATCATTGGCAACAAGGATGTAGGTATGCAAACAAGGAGAATACTGGTAACTTAAATCAAGAGAATGTTTCTCTATTATATAAAATTTAACCCAATAACCTTATATAAGAAAGAAAATAATTTTTTTGAATAGGTACTATGAATGAGGAGTTATACTAAATAGATAATAATGAGACTTGGGGACTAGTTCTTAGGCTTAAAGACAGGAATGTCATTGGCATAAAATGGGTGTTTAGAAACAAGTCGAATGAATATGGAGAAGTCACTAGGAACAAGGCTAGATTGGTATGCAAGGGATATGCACAAGTTTAAGGGGTAGACTTTGAGGTTAATTTTACACAAATAAAAATATTTGAAGCCATAAAATTGTTTTTAGCATATGAAAGATTCAAAAGTTTTAAGGTATACCAAATGGATGTCAAATGTACATTTTTAAATGGGAATTTAGAAGAGGTGTACATAGAGCAACCTGAGGGATTATCATTATTAGGTGATAAGGACTATGTTTGAATATTGAAAAGGATCTTTATGGTATAAATAAATCTCCTATAACTTGGTATGCTAGGTTGGACCAATATTTATAGGATCAATGATTCAAAAGAGCAGTTATAGATAGTAATATGTACATAAATATAGAATATGATCATCAATTGATAGTTGTTTTCCATGTGGATGACATCATATTTGGTAGAAACAATGAGAACATGACCAATACCTTTACAAAGGTGATGAAGAAAGAGTATGAGATGTCCATGCTGGTAGAACTATCATTCTTTCTTGGGTTACAAATCACTCAGTCTAAAAAAGGTAAATTCATTTCACAAGACAAGAACATAAGAGAGATTTTTAAGAAGTTTGAGATGGAATATTTCAATGTAGTTAGTACACCTATGATCATAGGGTGTAATTTGTGTAAGTAATATGAGTCCCCAAAGGTCAATCAAGCATCATATAGGTTAATGATTAGAAGCTTTTTATACACCACTACCTCTAAACTTGATATCATGAAAGCAGTAGGTCTTATAAGAAGGTTTTAAGTAGATCCAAAGGAAAATCAAATGTAAGAAGTTAGAAGGATACTTAGTTATCTTAAGAGGACTATGGAGTTTTAGTTGTGGTATTCAAGGAGAAACAAGTTCAATTTGATAGCCTATATAGATGCAAACTGGGTAGGAAGTCTAGATGATAGGAAGAGTACTAGTGGAGGAGTTCTCTTCTTAGGTGGGTGCTTAGTTTCATGGATAAGCAAAAAACAAACATTAATAGAATTATCCACTTGTGAATATGAGAAAATTGTATTATCTTCAGGTTACACTTAGGTTCTATGGATGAGATAGATTCTAAAAGACTACAAGGTGGAGTATGATGGTCCTAGCCCTATCTATTGTGATAATACAAGTGTTATAAGTGTTTTAAAGAACCTTTTCATGTACTCAAGTACTAAGCACATTCCTATCAACTATAAGTTATTAAGAGAGTAAGTGAAAAAAGTATCAAATTTGAATATATTTCTACATAGAATCATATTGTAAACATTTTGACCAAGACACTTACAAAAGCAACATTTGAACACCTAAGATAGGAATTGGGTGTAGTTATTTCCACTAGCAGTCACTAAGTAAGTCAATTTCTTATGAGTAGATAATCATGTGGTTCATTATCTCTAAGTTTAGGTGATTAGTGTTAAGAAGGTATGCATGAAGATAGGGGAGCACATTTATATGATGACTCATAAACTCATAGTATTGTATGATGAGTATTTTGGTTGCAAGAAGTGTGATCCAAGGAGTTGCAGACATCACTTTTTCATTTATGTCAAAGGGGTATAAAGTTTAAAATGAGGGATAATTTTTTGAGAGTGGTTTCCATCAATGCTAAAGGGGGATATTATTGAGTATTGTCATTGATGTAAAAAGTGTATCTTGCATGAGGTTAATGTCATTAAGAGAGTGTACCTAGTTGGTAATGTGTTGATGTGACAATAGGAATTGATGGGGTTTTATCATTGAAGTATGTTTTCACGAAATATAATTTGAAGTCAAAAGAGAGAATTTGAAGGAAACTAATGCCTTATGATTTCATGAAGGTACAAGTATTTGACTAGCCTAAGCCTAGTCATGGCAAGAAGAGATCTTATGAGACAGTAGGAGCATGGTAGCTTGGTGAGATGAGTTTACACAGACATGAGTGGTTGTATGAGTTTTATTGATCATTTATGTGAGGCATTGGAGCACTCATGAGAGTCTCAAGGTAAGCCTATAGGGGTAGGACCTTTAGACCAAGTCTATATCTAGACCATTCTTAGACCCTACCTAGCCTAATGAGTTTCCATGATATATTTTCAAGGAATGTGAAGGATTTATGGTATTTTTAAGCATGAGAGAGGTTGATTTAGTATGTGATTGAAGTGGAGAGTGAATGGAAAGAGGTATGAAGTTTAGTGTTAAGGCCTAATGTGGTTTGTAGGTAAAGGTCTAGAAGAGTAAAGAGAGAGTGTGTAGCCTAATGAGGGATTATAATAAGATTTCAAGATGTTTGATCTCATGTAATCATTATCAGAGATGAATTATGTTTTTTTTTTTTTTAAATTAATGTAATTTAAGTTCATAGTTTGAAGGATAAGGCATGAAAATTTGTTTGTAGGTCTCTTGATTGCTTAGAATGAAGGGTTCTCAACCCAAGAAGGGATTTCTTGTGATCATTAGATCATAAAAAAATTTCATGGGAACCTAATAAATTCATGATATATGGGGAATGATCTTGGATCAAAACTTTAGGAATTATTTTTTGGATTTAAGGACTATGCTTTCTAAATGATTGTTAAGAGTGGAAATAGGTTTAAACCCTCTTAGAACCCTAATAAGGACCTAATGTTGAATATGTTGATCAAAAGTACCTAAAATGGATTGGTATTCTTAGGTAAGACATTATATATGGTATTTTACTCTCCCAGGTACCTCCAAGTGGTATTGGTTAGATAGAGGAGAGAGAAAATGTTGAGTTATAGTATTATTTTTGAAGAAGTTGTAAAAGTCAAAAGTTGCATTAGACATAGTAAGAAAATATATGGATAGAGAAGGTCTAGACTCATGTTTTATTTACATGAAGTTTTATAGATAGGTTATTTACCTAAAGTATTATAAACTAGTCATCTAATTTAGCCAAATTTTTAATAGGCCTAATGTTGTAAATAGTGAAAAACCCAGGTAACAGTGAGAAGATGAATTGGAATGGGTTATCATGATATAATGATGAAACCAAATGCATGGAGATTTTTTTGGGCACTGATATGTCCTATTAATTCTTTGTATAAATCTTAGAAGTTAGATATAGTGTTGAAAATGATGAATCCAAAATGGCTTGTCTGGTTTAGTGATGTTTATGTGTAGTAAGGTGTAAGACCAATAGTTGCCTCCTGAACATATGATGTTTATATTTTAATATGGTATGGATATGTCATAGGATCATATAAATGCATAATAATTAATTTTAAATGTTTATATATCTATTATAGGTCTGAGTCACCATGACTCATCTTTGAGAAAAATTGGTAGTTCTAAGTGAGTGAGTTACAGAGGTGTTTTTAAAGCTTTATGCCTTAAGTGGAAGTGTCTAATGTATATGGTGAGATTTATGAGGTAATTTATGATATATATATATATATATATATATATATATATATATATATATATATATATATATATATATAAGTAATTTATTTTCATGGTTGTGTGTCTAAATGTTGTGTTATCTTATGTTGTTCAAGATAGAATTTTTTGTGTGTTCAAAGGCCTAATGTCGATAGTGGTAATGGAGTGTTTTAAGTGGTGGTTAGACCTAAAATACATCATATTAATCAAATAATGTTGGATAAGGCCCATTTGACTATTTTATGGAAATTTTTTGTTGTGTATATAAGTTTGGAGTGCTCCAAGGGGTCATAAGGTAACATGTCCTAAAGTAGGCCTAATAGAATTAGGTCTCCATGAGACCTAAAGAAGGATTTGGCCTATTTGAGTAATGTTCAACCTAATTTAATGATTTATTCTTAATTTTAATATGTATTGAGGAATATTTTATGTAAAATATAAGTGGGCAAGTGTCTGTGGCCAACCAATAGGTGTATGATCAAGAGGATTGTATAAGATTAAGGCCTTTTAGGCCTAATTGGTGAGTTAGTGGAGTGGATAAAGGAGTTAATGAGATAGAATATTCTTGAGTTGAAGATCTTATAGACCATAAAAAGAGTGTAAAATATTTTTAATTAATATATAATAGGAGGTTTGAGTATTAAGATCAATGTCATATGACCTAATCAATCTTGAAGAGACCTAGTTGAGCAAAGAGGCCTAGAAGATAGTTTTAGAGGGATAAAAGTTTGAAGAGATGAATATGTGGCCATCATAACTTTATTAAAAAAAAGTTTTTTTAGGGTGATCAAAAAAAATAGGTGGTTAAGTTGGTGTTGAGTGATCTAGAGGGTTAGTTCCTCCTTGCAAGTGAGTGATTGATAAAGCCTAGTCAAGTGGGTGCTTGTCTAGTTGGGGTTTGTGCTCCATGTGGTGTTGGTGCTTCACTAAATTTGGTTTTTATCTTATAGAACTATATTTTATTTGTAGAGATTAGTGTATTTTATTAGCCTTGATGGTTTCCCAAACATATGATGTGTTCTTATTCATATATATGGTTGCTTATATTTTGATTGACATACATGTATGTATGAATGGCTCATGAATGATAAGTAGAATTGAATGGATGTTTTGAAGACTAATTCACCCCCCTCTTAGTAATTATACTTCCATTATAATTTTAATTTTGTTTTAAATTAAATAAAAATGTATTGTATTAGGATGTATTTTCATCTTTCATATTCTATAATATATATGACATAAACATCAACTTCATATTCACAACCTAATTTGATAAAAAGATGGTCATGATGGGTGGGATGGTGGGATATTAACATGAAGACATTTTTTTAATACATTTGATGAGACTCCACTTTGGAAATTTGTGTTTGTTACATATGTCATCAACATCACATCTCATTAGATGTGTCTTTTTCTAGGATTTTAACATTTACTTATGAGTGTTACATATTGTATCAATTAGAATACCTATGTGGACAAGATGTGTTATATGTAGGTAAGGAATGACTATTTGGAAAAGATAATTTATTATGTTAATTACATAGATTACATTTATCCTTAAATAAAAATGTGTTTATAATTAAATGATAAATTATCTCGTACACTAAAGTATTATTTATTTTAAAACAAAAAATAGAGGTATTTTGTTACTTACTTGCCACCCACATCCACTTTGGTATCCTTAGTCAACAAGAATGGGGATGTAAATACCTTAGTGGGTGATAAGTTGGATTTAAGTTGTGAGGGAAATAACCAAATGACATTATCAAACATTAAGTAAATTTCTGCACTTTTATGATGTGTTATCCTTGTCTATTGCTTAAATAATACTATTTCTCTCTGTATTGGTTTCAAAAATATAAATTGTGTTATTTATACAATAGCTAGGGATTAACATGCTATGAAATTATTAAACATCATATATTCTCATGTGTGTTATCCCTAAATATTTTTTAGATAACTAATTTCTTTGTGTATTTATTTCAAATAAATAAAGATTTATTGCGAATCACAACTCATTTAATGGAAAACACATTGTGAGATCGACAAGACATATGTGAATGTATTATTGACTATTTTGACCACAATTCAAAATAGGTCAACCCCCAATAGTTTAAAACTTAGATATGGGTCTATTAAGGTTTAAATGTGTTCCATAGTCCTAGATAGGGGTCTTATAATTTGTCTTTATCCTTGGTCATAGTCATTTTTAGTCCTTAGTTGGTTATATGTCATATAGGGTTAGTTTTTGGTCATTAATGAATATTTTATAGTTTTCATAGAAGGAAAAGTGTTTCAAATTGTCTTTCAACATATTACATATCAGATTCTTCTCAGATATGGTAGTCATAATTGACAAAATATAGGAGTAACATTAGAATAAGATCAATGGTAGTTTAGGCAATTTTTAGTTGTGGTACAACCTATGAAACATATTTGGCTAATGTGTTAGGATTAATAGTGTCTATTTATCTCCCTTGAACTCACTTCCAAACTTGATAAACCTTTAAAATCTCAAAAATGTCAAAAAACCATTTTGTTTCTCCATCACTCTCCTTTGCATGAAAAATGGTCAACTAGTTTTAGTTTAGTACAAATAGCAGGAGATGAATTGGGTAAAATTTTATTAAGGGATGAAAATAATATTGTTCAAATCAAATTTTATGGTAAGATTTATAGGATTGGTTTCATGTGATTTATGAACCCATGCTAATAAGTCTGCTATTATTTTTTGCCTGCTCAACCCCATAGCCTTTAGGTTTCCTCTCTATTTGGGTTGGTTAGTACAAACCAATTACTATATATATATATATATATATATAGAGAGAGAGAGAGAGAGAGTGTGTTTAAATTATTATCACATTGTCCTTAATCATGTTTAAACATTTGGAATTCAAAGATTGAGCAGATCTTTCTCATCTTGTTAGTTGATAACTATATCATAGTTTGCAGACCAAGTTTCACCATTTACTGGGATTTATCTATCTTATATTGGTCTTAAATAAAGGGATACATGATTCCAATATAAAATTTTATGGTGGCCACTCTCTCCTTTTAATATCAAACCTCAAAGGGTCATGGTTGGAATAGTATAGTTGGAGACATAAACATAGTCAGTTTTGTGTGTGATTGTCATACACAGTCACACACAGTCAAGTGAAATTGAGTCTTAAACAATATTGTTGAATAAGTGGATATATTTCAAGGTAATGGGAGGATACCAAGGATTAAATAGTAGGTTTTAACTTTTCAAATAGTTTAAGGTTGGTTGTGACAAACAATTTTTCAATGTACAGAGTCAGTGATATGATGTTCACATATAGGCAGACTAATAGGGGTCTAAGTGCAATCCACATAGGCATGAAAATGATGGGATAAAGATATTGAATCCTATTTAGAACTTAAATAAATATTTATAATGTATAAGAGACCATTATGGTAATATTTTAGTCATAATGTGGTAAAAAAAACTTGAATCCTAGCCCTTACTTTGAGAAAATTGCATTTGGGATAAATTACCTTAATTTCTCTGAATCAAGGTCTTGTCCATAGTTAATGCCATCTTATAGTGGAGTGACATGAGGTATATATAATTTTTGTGGTTTCCATCATGTATCATGGGAATAGGAGAAATTATTTGACATGATAGGTTGGTTTCTTGATCAAAAGAAGGTAATATAGAAAGGCTTCCATCTCAAGGATTTTCTCACTGTAGAATGTCATTATAATCTACATTACTTTGAGTTTAAGTGGCCTTACAACACCATGTGACATAATGGAAGTATCACCTACAAAAAAATGATTCCATTTAGATAGATATGACACCATGATCTCCATAGTAGCCAAAGAGAAATTGAGGTTTTGATGTTCAAGATTTAATAGAGATGACCAGCTATAGGATTTCTAATTCCAAAACATAACCTATAATTGTGTTTGGTACTTTAAAATACTAGACATGATGATTAAAGGATAAATGCCTAATAATTAATGAATATGTGGTATATTTAGTGACCCTAAGAAACTTTAAAGAGAGTGAGATAAGTGTATTAAGTTACATCAGCACCTACAAGAACTTCAATACTCAAAACATCACCTACATAAGTGTTCTAGTGTTTTGAGGAGAGTTTATTAATGTAACATGTCCTAGAATAGACAAGTGACCTAGTCAATATAATTTTTAAGACATATAATTTTCATAAGAAGTTTTAGTGATTTAAAATTGCTAAGAGTGTTAGGTTACTCTCACATGAATTCCAAGATTTGATGTTATAGTCTGTACACCCCTCAATACAGTACACTAATTTGTGAAAACATGGAAATATTTATACTAAGAGATAAATGGCAATATGATTAGTAATTACAGAAATATTTGAGGATTTATTCAAAGGATATAAGGTTTTTAATGATATTTTGAGGCTAATATGATCATCTCTCAAGTGGTTGCATACACAAAATAGTATTAAGAAGCCCACTAACATATTGTGCTCTCACAAATATTATGTGGAAATATTCTTCTTAGGGAAGTTGAAGAGATATAAGAATGAGTGAAAATGTTTAGGTCACTTTAAATTTGAATATATCATACTCCACATAAAATTTAGAGGTATAAAAATAGAGGTAAAGTTGAGCAAATGGTTTTAGATAGTATACATAGTTAGTCCTGAGTGCTAGAAGGAGAGATTAGATGGGTTGAGGATGCTAGAGAGATGATCTAGATTAGGTAATTCATATATAAGTTATTCATGACATATTTAATCCTCCCATATTCCAATTGTTTTTATAAAATAGGGTAAGTGCCCTCTATTTTATCTTAGATAGAGGGTACTCCAAGAAATAAGTTGATTGTAAGTTTGACATGAAGTGACAAGGATATGTGTTGAAAACTATTAGAACACTAAAGAAATGTTTGTAAGGATTTTTTGAAAATTAAAAAACATATAAAATACCCTACAGTCTTGAGAAACCACTCAAAGGTGGTTATTGATAACTATGCATAGTCAACCCTATTAGGCCTAGACTAGGCGTAAATACCTAATTGGTTCTATTTATCACTTCTAAGATTAGATGAACATTACAATGCATTGGATGACCTTAAGGGGATATTTTATGATGATTTATATCCATTTGTTTTTATATAGATCACATAAGTTGGTCATTTTTTATCTAATTCCATCATAGGGTATGTAGAATACACTCTCAAGCTTGATAGACCATCTTTGAACAGTCATAGCTATATGGATTGGTTGCATGGAGACCCAAGGAATTGGGTAAATTTTAGGGGGGTCATAAGCTTGAAATTTATGGAATTATTTGGGAGGTTGGATGTTAATATTGTATGAAAAATCCTTAAGAGTCCTAACCCTCCAAAACCATTGATTGAGACTTGATTGGAAGGAAATGAGTAAATAATCATTTATGAGGGATAGTTTGGTATTAAAATGGTTTTTAAAAAATATATAGGACTCTCACATTCTCTTCCCCACATATTTGGTTTGCACCCTACTTGTACAGACAAGGTGAAAATAGGGTTTCTTGTAGGATTTTGTGTGTTTTGTAGGTGCAGAGGAGAGTTAAAGGATTAGGATCATTAGGAAAGGTCAATTCGTACCTATTATAACTCTCTATTTCCATTTATCACTTCATAAAATCATACAAAAATCTCTACCAACTCATTCACTTTAGGAAGTCTTAGGTAGATATTGAAAATGAATAATGACTATTAAGTGAGAGGATGATAAGTTTAATTAGGGGGCATTTTAAGGAATGATTAATGAATTTAAAGACAAAGTGACTCTTATAAGGTGTCATATCACTTATTCCATGTATTTATTTAGAAACTAAAGAACATTTGGGTGACAAATGTGAAGAAAGACCTATAAAGCTAGTGATGGTGACTATGGATAATGAGAACAAGTGTCTAAAAGAAAACCAATGGTTAAAAAATCATTTGATGACTATTGAATATTATTTCTAAAATTGAAGATAGTTTTTAACACCTCCTTGATATTTCAAATGTGTCAAATCTTCCTAGTCTAGTTTCAGGTGCTCAAGAGAGGCATAATGATGAAGGCAATTTCTAAGGAGATAGTTGAAGACCCCTAACTAGTTTTAGAGAGTTTCATGCTTTAGAGGGACATTTGTCCAAGAGGACCTCCTAAACTTATATTCTTCACTTCACTATTATACAATTTTACTTGATTTAATTCCTTTACATGTGAAATTGTGACCCTTGAGCTCCACTTTTTTTTCTCTCTTCTCACATTCTATAAATATAACCTATTTTAGCTCTTGTATGCTAATTCCACACTTAGTACAGTGAATCCTTGCTAGCTTGATATTGTAATTTAACTTTAAATAAGACATTAAATTTTTTTTTGAGTTCATAAACTATCTTTTCAAAGTGTTTGAATATAAGTATAGTGAATATTCAAGAGATTGATATCCACCCTTACTTTTTCTCAATCCTTCCATATTTGATGCAAGTTGTTCCACTCTAGCAGGTCATATGATGTGTTGTTAAGTTTATGGGTCTATTTTAAAGTGTAAAAGTAGCATTATTTTATGTAATTTATCTTTGTTTCACTTACCTTAAGTATCTTTAATGCATATCACCTCCATGTTTGAAATACTAATGTTAGAGAAATTCATGATTCTAAGACTGTTGTTGTAGGTCATGATTCTTAGTGCAAGAGTATGGTAGAATAGTGTAGATCTTTCTAGTGTATCACCCCCTTAGATTATTTTACTTTCATTTTTAATTCTATCCCTTTTAATCTAATTAAGCATTTAGTTTAGGTGATAACCACTTAAGGATCAATCTAGGGAGTTATCCCTTAAACCTAGAGGTCTACCTCTACTATAGGCAACCCACAGGCCTAGAGGTATTCCAATGTTGCCCAAATATTAGAGTAGGATTGAACAACCTTATCTAGGATGTGAGATTTGGTGAAAATAGGTATATAATTTGATCGAATCATATCTTTTTAATATCACTATGTTGGTCACAACATGTTATTAGGATAGTGTTATTCATAGTTTATCATTGTTTTGTAGTGGGAAATTTTTATCAAATACTTATTATATATGTATCCTTAGTTTGCAATGTGTTTTCCATTAAATGACAAACTAAGTTTTGTATTAAATATTTATTAGTAATGTATATAATAATATAAATTGATGTCATTTTAATAGGATTGTGTCATTCATAGTGTGTTAATACAAGTGTGTTATTCATAGTTTATCTTTGGCTTATAATATAAAATTATTTTTGAATACAAAGATTACATTTATCCTTACTTTTTATAGGAGCATTTCACATATTTTTCCTCTTCTCCCCTCTTGTTTGGCATTTGTTTTTTTAAATTACCTCTATTATGTTATGTATTATTTTATCTTTAATTCTAATTTTCCTTGTCAAACAATCTAATTAATCATGAATTAACCATCTATTGGATATGACTGCATTTAATATTTGTAATGTAGAGGATTTAATTTATCAATAACATTCCCCACTGACATTTGATCTTCCATTAAATGACAAAGTTTTTTTTAATCTTTATTTATTTGAAAATAATACAAACCTAGATAATTGGGTTATTTACACAATACATATGTGAAAGTGCTTTAAAATAGGAACAAATACATGAGGGTGGATGGGGTAATATTGATGTAAAGCTTATAACACTACAAATATCACTCCCACATAATTGCACATAGATCTATGAGTTTTTTTTTACCCTTGAATTCTCTTTGTGTTATGTTTGACCTCATAATGAATACATTTATAGTGGTATGAACACATGGATGGAGTGGGTAGGATTTGGTAAGTGCCACTATGGTTGGGATCATATTTCCCATTAATCTATGTCATTGTATATGAACTCATAAGTATTATGGTTGATGAAATTATTCATGACCATTTTACCATGTAAAGTAATGAATTTAAATGTGCATTGGTCACATTTTCAACTTAGGAAATGACATGTGTTGTCCCTAAGTATTGTCTAAATATAACACTTTGTTCAATGTGTTTTGTTATCAAATAAATATAGCCTAATAAAAAACATACTTTTTCATATAATGAAAAAAAATGTATGCTAAGGATAAATATAAGGTAGTTCCATATAGGTATATGGAAAAGTTAACACCCACTCCCATATCGGTGTACTTAGTCAATAAGTAGGTGGATGACATTACTTTAGTGAGCACTAAATTATTGAGTATGATGTCAATATGGGCACTTGATTTTTAATTTTAGGTTTATTTTATTTTGTATTTTATTATTTTAGTAATTTTATTTAATTTATTTATGTCATAGATTAATTTTTTGGTCAATTTTAGACACTTTCAAAAAACTTCATAAAAAAAGCTAAAATTGCCAGTTAGAGTGCAGTTCATTGAATGTGTACTTAACTAAACTCAAACACATATCAATTCATCCCCAAAAAGTGGGGAAAAAATTTATAATTTATTTAACTAAAATTAATTTCAATTTAATCAATTTATTATTTTTATATGGATTTGGGGTGCTTAGTTTGACTAGGTTGTATGAGTTGTTTACTTACTAAGAAAATTTTCTTGCATGTTGACCTTGTCTTATCAATAAGTCAACCTTGTTTTCTTGAGTCTAATTTTAGTTATTTTAGAGTATATTTTTTTGTTAATTATTTTTTAAATAAATGTCTTAGTTTATATTTCACTTTATGTTTTTTATATAACTTTTCATACAAGTTATCTTTTAAAAAGCTTATTTTAGCTTTATTTATTAATAAATAATTGTGCACAAAGAAGTGTGGTGAAATAGTTCTTGATAATTATTTTTTCATGTTTTTATCTTTAATTTTATTGCAAGTATTCAAAAATGAAAACTAAAAAGCATATGTTTTATAATTTGAAGTTATTTAGTGTAATTTTTGTCAACAATCACTCTTACAATACCTAATAATTATGGGATAGATTGGTTGATATATAACTTCAATTTGAGAATAAATAAAATATTATTTTCACTCCCTCTATAAATCAGAACCTTCATTTGGTATCATATTCATGTTGAATAAAGGTTTATAATGGTTTTAAACCCATTATCAAGAGAATCAAAAGATTTAATAATTTTTTATTCCATGAATATACCTATCTTTAAAGGTGACAACTTTGAATATTGGAGAGAACAATTGAAGAGAACTATTATATTGAAATGAGTTTGGGATAATTTTATCCATGGGTATACACTACTTAAATATTTTAATACCTTGAATCAATATCATAAAAAATTAAAAAATGATGAACAAAAGGTAGATGCATAATCTTTTTTTTTATCTTCAAAGTGTCATAGACCCAAACATATATCCAAGAATTATTGGTTGCAAAAATTTCCATGAGGCATGGAATACCTTAGAAACTTTATATCAAGGATATATTAAGGAAATAAAATGAAAAATCCAAACTCTTCAAATAAATTTTGAAAATTTAATAATGTCAGATAATGAAAGAGTTGGAGAATATTGCATAAGGATAAATGACTTAGTGCATAGAATGAGAGTTTATGGAGAAACAATAAAATATAGTGTTATAGTATGGTAAATTTTGAGATATTTTACTTAAATATTATTGAATATTATGATAAATACTGAGGAGTGTAAGGACATGAACAATATAGGTGTTAATGATTTAGTGGATTATATCTTTTCCCATGAGGATAATATGAGACGTTATGCAATATATCAAAAGCATGCACTTGAAACTAAGGCAAAGATTATAAATACTACAAATGAAAATAAAAATTAGAATCAAGGGAGTTAAACAAACTCAAATTCAAAATGAAATTTGAAGCTAACTTAAAATGTAAAATCAATAAATATTTTACTTGTCATTACTACAAAAAATTAGGAAACGTGATAAAAGATTGCAAGATACTAACATCTAAGAATCAAGCTAATAAAGAGAGTCAAAATAAGGTATTTCAAGTTGAAAAAGTGAGGAATAAAAGCATACATATTATATTATCACATGTATTATGGGAATATAGGATGTAAATAACTTATTTTTTCTTGATTTAGTTTGATTACATCACATTATAAGTCACAAAGATGGTTTTAATAAGTTATATAATTCCTTCAAACACCAAGTGTAATTGAAATATGGAGATTCCATCTAATTTTAAGGAAAGGGTAGAATTAAAATATCCATAATTCAAGGTAAGGGTGAAATAAATTATGTTTATTTTTATCCAAATCTATATCTTAAGAGTATTTCTCACAATTTCATAAGATATAGTGATGAAAGCAAATCACACAAGCTTTATAATCCTACTAGTAAATCCATAATTATTTCTAAGGATTGTAATTTTTTTAAATGAGGTGTGTGTGTGTGTGTGTGTGTGTGTGTGTGTGTGTGTGTGTGTGTGTGTGTGTGTGTGTGTGTGTGTGTGTGTGTGTGTGTTTCATAATTCAATGGGTTTATCCACTTGGAGTTTATTTTTAGGGATTACAAAGTTAAACACATTTTGCTAGTTCAACAAGAAATAATATTAGCTCTTTATAATAGACTAGTGATCCATCTTCATCAACTCCAAGCAAGCACATGTGGTTGTTGAGTCCTCATCCAACCAATCAAATGTTAGATAAAAACTATGAGATAAATATCACTAGGCTTAAAAATCACTAAATTAATTTGTTTTATGATGTTTATGAAGAAAATATTATGTTTGCATTGACATATATGGCTAGTGAACCTAGAAGTTATGTAAAAGTTAGTCAAAAGAAAGAGTGGGTTGATGTTATGAAAATTGAGATAAATTATACATGGAATATTATTTAGCCTTCATATGATAAAATTTTCATTTAAACCAAGTGGATATAAAATACCAAAGTCAAGAGTGATGGTATAATTGACAAGCTAAAATATAGGCTAGTTACAAAATGATTTGCACAAATATATGGAGTTGACTATGAGAAAAATTATCCACCTGTGACACATCAAGATAATATAAGACAAATGTTTATTTTATTTTATCATAAATAATATAAAATCCAACAAATGGATGTCAAAATTTAATTCCTAAATGAAGTAATTGAAGAATAAGTATATGTGGGGTAGCCACAAGGTTTTGAGGTAAAGGGTAAATAGTTATGGGTATATAAGTTGGAAAATAATATGTATTAGTTGAAACAAGATCCAAGAGATTGGTAATCAATAATTTATACCTAATTATTAGATTATTTATTTTTAATAATTTAAAATGAACCATATTTTTACATACAAGCATTGAGTTCTAATATTCTATATGTGTGTCTTTATGTATATGACTTGATCTTTACATATAGCTCTATGGACATGATAAATAGCTTTAAGGAAGATATGAAATAAAAAAATTAGATTTATGATCTTGGAATTATGAATTAATATTTTGGCATGTAATTCCATCAAAATAAAGATAAAATATTCATTTGTCAAGCCAAATATGCCCAAAACATGTTAAAGAAGTACAATATTCATGATTTTAAATCAATGGACACTTCAATTATAAATAGAGAAAGGATTATACAAGAGGATGTAAGTCCTTAAAATTATGAAAATACTTTTAGAATAATATTGGGATTTTTTATGTATCTCACTATGATAAGACCCTATATCAGTTATGGGGTTTCACTAGTTTCTAGATTTATGGGCAAACTATCATTCAAACATTTAAAAGAACTAAAGATAATTTATAGATATGAAATATTTAATTATAATCATGGTATTTATTTCAAACTATCAAGTTCATTTTGTGAGGATATATTTATGACATGAAGTCAACTTCAGGTTATTTCTTCACATTGAGAAGTGGATTGGTTTCATGGTCTTCAAAAAAATAAGCTTCAGTTATATTATCCTATAATAAATATGAATATATATCCCTTAAATCAGCTTACACACAATAATTATGGTTGATAATAATTTTATATTATTATAAAGAGGATTTATTTGAGCCAATGCATATTTTTTATGATAATAAGGGGGTAATGCAATTGTCAAAGAATCTAGTTTTCCATGCTAGAACAAAGCATATTAAACTTAAAAATCATTTTTTAATGACTTGGTCAATGATAAACACTTTTTCAATGAGTATGTGATAATTTAAGATCAATTTTTTGATATTCTCACCAAGGCATTACATAATAAGATTCATGAAAGACTCAAGTAAAAGATAGGCATATCTTTTCTTTGTATCAAAGCGGGGAATGTTGAGTATAATGCCAATATAGGCACTTTATTATTAATATTAGATTTAGTTTATTTATTTATTTATTAGTTTATGAAGGTTATCTAATTTATTTTTTCTAGATTAATTTTTTAGTCAATTTTAAATACTTTTTTGGAACTTCTTAAAAATAGCTAGAAGTGTTAGTAAGAGTGCAGTTCATTGAATGTGTACTTAATTGAGCTCAAACACTTATCCATTCATCCCCAAGAGACAGGACATACTTTTATATTTTATTTATCTGAAATTAATTTTATTTTAATCAATTTCATATTTTCTATGGATCTAGGGCACTTATATTGGCTAGGTTGCATGAGTTGCCTACTTGCTAAGAAAGGCTTTTTGCATATTGACCTTGGATTATCAATAAGTCAACCTTGTTTTCTTGAGTCTAATTTCATTTATATTTTATTTTATTTATAAGATTACTTATCTTTTAAATAAATTTTTATTAATATTTTTTGACATAATTTGTTATGCAAATTATTTTGTAATAGGCTTGTTTTAACTTTATTTATTAATAAAGAATTGTGCACAAATAAGTGTGGGGAAATATTTTTTCTTGGTAATTATTTTTGCATGTGTTTATCTTTAATTTTATTTTTATTATTCATAAAGGAAACCCATTAAGCATATTTTTTATAATTTGAAGCTATTTGATGCAATTTTTACTTACAACACTACTTGATTAATAGCTAGTAATTTTAGGATAGATTGGTTGGTGTATATTTTCAATTTTAAAATAAATGAAATCCAATTTTTAGTACCTTAAAAAATCAAAACTTTCATGAATTGTATTTATATTGCAAGGGGGACAATCAAATATGGTATTCAAGCTTAACTTGTATAGCTTTTATTATTTTATTTAACTTAGAAAGAGTGGAATATGTAAGCTGACCTATATAACTTAGTCCATGTAATTTTTTGAATTCCTTAATTAAACCTATTATGCATGATTTTAATCAGGTT
This sequence comes from Torreya grandis, assembly GCA_037957365.1. Classification (NCBI taxonomy): domain Eukaryota; kingdom Viridiplantae; phylum Streptophyta; class Pinopsida; order Cupressales; family Taxaceae; genus Torreya; species Torreya grandis. The sequence continues at coordinate 2,822,997 of JARHVA010000860.1, forward strand.
ATTGATGCTCTTAGTAGTAGATCTTCCATTTTTCATTTTTTCTCGTCTAAGATAGAATTCAAGGACTAACTCCTAGACGTTACAAAGAATATGATTTTTTTTAAGGGTAAGTTTTGAACTTACTAATGTTTCAATAGATATAAATTATATCAGATTCACCTCAGATGCAAATGGTCTTCTTAAGTTATGACTCTATATTATTTTTTAGAATAGATAGGTAATAGATAAAATATTTTACAAGAAATGTATCTAGCTCCCCATTTTTCCCACCCATATGTTATGAAGATGAACCATGAGTTTAAACTTTTCTATTTTTGGCTAGGAATGAAGAAAAATATGCATAAATTTTAAGCAAAGTTTTTGGAATGTTAACAAGTGAAAGTTAAACATTGTCATCCTAGATGACAATTATATTACCATGATATTCCCATGGATAAGTGGGTAGTCATAACCATGTATTTTCATCATTGGTTTGTCTAAATCAAAGAAGAGGCACAATACCATTCTAGTATGATGATAGAGTCACCTGAGGTTATTATTTATTCCATGATTATGATGATAAAATGTCACTCATTAGACAAAATGTTAAGTCTTATTTAGATATATAAAAGAGTTATGTATAATTTAAGAGGACACCAAGGGAATTCCATATTGAAGACAAATTTTTATTAATGGTTTGATCATAGAAAATTTAAATTAAAGTTAGGAAAGCATCAAAATTTACTTCTCATTTTTTGGGACCTTTTGATAACCTACATAAATATAGTCCCATTACTTAGAGATTGGCTTTACCATCCTCTCTTTCTAAAATATGTGATGTGTTCCATGTGTCAATACTTATAAAATATATACTTGATACCACTCACATTCTAAATAAGCATAATTTTTAGGTAGAGGATGGAGTGAAGTTCAATATAGAACTAGTTTGTATCCTATCTTGTCACATAATCAAGTCATGTATTAAGAATATTAAACAAGTATTATTCCAATAGGACCAATTAAGTGAGAGAAGTGTTACATGGGAAAATGAAAATATTTTTTGTATTAACTTCCTTTATCTCTCTAGCATCGATACATTTCCTTATTAAAGGGGCAGGATGTCATATCCCTATTTTTTTGAACATTTATTTTCTTATTGTAATAATTACCTAAGGGCAATAAAAAAATCTTTAGGACATAGAGTAGTCTCTTTGATTTATGGAACTCTGACAAAAAATCATGTTTTTAGGATGGATTTAAGGAAATGGTAAGTCTTTTGTTACAAGTTATTGGATACATATTATTATTTAATTATATGTTGATTTTGATTATATATATATATATATATATATATATATATATATATATATATTTCAATCATTTTGTGATATTAAAACACTTGTAAAAATTTAATCTAATCTATTTTGATACTTGTGAAACATTTGATTGTTAAAATAAAAATATAAATGTATGATTATTATTTTCATCTAGTAGATATTGTTGAATTTTTGTTTGTTATTTTGTAAATGTTAGGATTTTACATCAAATCTAGGTTTGGATTTGAAAGACTCTTGAAAAAAATTTGATGAAAAAAGGAGATGGAAGATAATAATAGATAGAGGTCATAAAAATTAATTTGTAATTAATTATCTATCATAAATTAGAAATTCTTCTTGATATACCATGTCAAATTATGACTGTTTCCATCTTAGCCATTAGGAAAATCTTATATATCCTCAGTAACTCAATTAAAAAATATTATATTGATAAACTTTGTTTTAAATTTCATGGATAGGAGTGAGACTCTACTCTATCAATTTGCATAAGTGCCCTATGAATAAATGCATTAGTGTTGATGTAAAGGTAAAAAAATGGCATCTTATTTTTAAAAGTATGTCATGCATTTTCAACATAAAAATAATTAGAAAAAAGGCCCTTTTGGGGGGGGTGCCAGGGGACATATATAGTTAATTTTCAAAAATAAAAAAATATTATAAATAATTTCATAATCCATTAAGTGGCATACCTAAGAAAATTAGGACACAATGAGGAAATTCAGTCAGATGTGTTTTATTGGGGAAACCCCTTGGGTCTTATTTATACTTCATCAAATGCATTTTTAAGGCTAAATATTTGGTTAAGGATAATAGGCCAATGGAAATTCATATTTTTTTGTTTGCTTTATTTGTGAATCATATAGGTTTTTAGTTATAAGTCCCCTTAATTGTATTCTCCTTCCAGTGGTTAATGAGGTGTTAATTAGCAACTAAACTCTAAGGATACATCAATGTTTATGTCTCATATTACTTTTCAATCACTAACATGAATTTTTTCATAATTTTAGGGTTATATAAACCCTCATCATAGTTTAAAATTAGGTTTCCTAGGTTTGAAAAATAATAGATAAGATTTATTAAAATCATAGAAGTGCAAGAAAGAAGAATGGAAATTTGAATTTATGTCTCTCTGCATCTTCTTTATTGAGGTAGGAAATCATCAAAACTTTTTGATTATTTTTTTTGGTTAAATTATTGGTTGTATTGTTATTTTTATAAAAATTAAGTTAGAGAATATAAATGGCATGTTTTTGGTTAAATGTGTATGTTTTACTAGACTTGTTAAAAACCTATAGTCTATAATAGAAAGGTATTATTTTTTAGTTCAATACATATAATTTATTAAAATTTAGGAAGAGTTTTTAATAGTAGTTTTAAATATGTATCTTGTGTATATTTTGTTCATAAAAACCCCTATTTATGGGAACCATATTATGTGATCTCAAAAAAAATCTCAAGACTCAAATGACATGAGTAAGTCTAGTGGTTGGGGTTTTTAAATTCATAAGTGTGTACAATGAGTTTTCAAAGTAATAAGAAATGGTCACTTGGACTAGTAAATCCCACTAGTAATGTTAAATGTGCCTTGATTTAAGATTACATATTGTTCTATCTTGTGGATACTTTTTGGCTATATAAAACCATTATAGGGATTTCAAAAGGATAATTGATGGGTTTAATAAATTTAAGATTATATTAATATGAAATATAAGATAAAAATCATAAATAATTTTATCTGTCTCTCTTCCATCTCTATAATTTTCCATCTATTCCAAGAGCCTTCCAACCCCAATCTGATGGTCTGGGTGGGTAGGGCCTTATTATACCTACCAATTTTTGGGCTCATATGGGTCAATCCTCATGAATATTATTTGAAAATATGAGAATACATATTTGGATGGATAACTTCTTGTTTTAAAAATAGCTGATTCTTGTCTTATTGTACTTGGATTTATGAAGTTATTATAAAATCATTAAATTATATGAATTGAGTTATGATTATATGACTATATTATTTTTTTAAATTAAGTATATTAAAATCTCTTTTTTTAATGGTTACATCATACTTATTCTTTTTCTTGATTTAAAATAGTATAACTAACATGCATATATGTGAAATAGGCATACATTGTCATTCGTTAGTAGATATAGCATTTTCCTACAATGAAGGATGTATGAGTTTTATTAGGAATGAAACAGTATTAAAATGTTCTTTTATATAGTTGTTCTATTTTACGTATAAGCTAATACATAATTATTATATTTTATATGAACTAAATATTTTGACATGGTTGTATTATCCTATGTATGTGTTGATTTACATTCTTTATGCCTTGTATGAATTGAGGTATTCTATACAGTTGTTCTATTTTTTGTATAAGCTAATGATTTCAATACATGGATTCTATTTTTCTATGAAAATTTAATATTTTAATATAATTATTCTATTTTTTATACAAGTTGATAAATCAATATAATTTTTATGTTCTTCTATGCAAATTAGTGATTTAAATAAAGATGTTTTAATTATTTTACTATAGAAAAAGATATTATTGGTATAACTAATTTGTTTTCTATAAAAATGAAAGTAATTAATAATGATGATCGTTGAATCCATTTTATAATACTGATTTTAAGTTTGATTATTTGTTTAATTGTGTCCTTAGTAGGAAAGCTATAAGAATATCTGTGGTGAAATTGAATACTAGTTTTATTCATATGTTATATAAAAATTGTAATTGTTTAATAGATGTGTATTCAAAAATGTCAATAGTAATTATTATTATTGAAATACCTTTCAGTGATGAATAGTAATTTATGAATTTTGTACATTGAATTAAAGATAATTTACCCTAAAAATAATTAAAGGCAACTTATCATGAGATTCTTTTGTTTATCAAAAGATGTACATTTTGGATTAGGAAAAAAAATTATTATGTATAGAATTTGTGATAATATTAAACTTCTTGATGTTTGGATTTTAAAATTTAAACCAATGAAAATCTATCAAAAAAATTGTATTACTATTTTTCATAGTTATCTATAATGATGTCTTGCAATAATTATTATTCAAGTGAGAAATCATTTTAAAATTACTTAGATAATAGCCTCAAAATAAATAGTATTTTTGAGATGGTTAAGATGATTAATAATGGCCTTAGTATCATTTTTAAATATACCCTTGAGTTAAATAAAACTTACTAAGGGATCAACTTGCTTAAACCTATTGTTAAAATTTAATAAGTTTGTAGAGTTCATTCAAATTATTTTAAACCTATAATGAACAAATAAAATCAATTTTTCCCCCATATAGACTAATTTTAACCTTGTTATCCTTGAATGGTCTTAAATTTTCTTATCTTTACCTCTTTGAATCTAAATCTTTAAAAAAATTATGAGTTTTGTGGGTTCCCTCATTTTACCAAGTGTAGAATCCACCTCTCTAAAACCACCCTAATATTACACTTTTTTTATGAACCATGACTTGACATGTAGTCACATTGACTTTTTATCCCACTTGATAGTTCACATAGTGACAAATATCCAATCACCTTTGTACTTTAGCTAGTCTTGATAGTTCTTCCAGATAGTTGTTTTGCCATCTTATAGTTTAGGTTATGATCCTAGGATTTATGGGTTATGGTCCATGGATTGACTATATTATCTTGTATCGATAAAATAAATTATTCTTTCAGAAGAACCTATGTCCTTTTTATTTATTAGTTTGTTGGTATTTCTCCTTAGAGTACATACCACTATGTATAACCTAATAACTTACCAAGTTTATAGGCTTACCCAAGTAGTTTTCTTAAACTTAAGGGAAAGCATCTCCTTATGTCACTATAAGGTCATGCCTTGGCTTACACATATATTAATGATGGTATACAAATAGACTATTAATTACAATACTACCAAGATGTTAGTGTTGATGATTTAAAATTGTGTTTGATTCTAATCAACAACAATGGGAAGTTTCAAGATGTGGAACTTGTAACTTGAAACAACCTCTAGATTTTTGAGAAGATGGTTCTTTATATTGAGTAGATACTGGGAAAAGGGATAGGAATTTTAATCAAAAACACAAATGCAAGAAAGTAAATCTAATCTATGGCGATGCACCTGAATGTAATTCAACCTTAATCTTGAGCACAGTGAGACTATATGTAGGATTCATTTACATTTAAGAGAAAACAAGTGCATGATCAATGTAAAAGATGGAAATAATAGAAATAGAGGCTCATAGCATAGACTACTTTTGTAGTGATACAAAAAATGTCAACAAAGGCATAGGGTTCAATCTTCTTATTTGAATTTTCTAGTCATATAAGAGGCACAGAAACACGTACAGTTATATAAACTTTTTAACTCAAGAAAATGAGACAAAAGCAAATGGCATTCCTAATCATGGTTCTAGAAAGTCTACAGTCTAGAATAATTTTTCAAATGACATAGAAAATATCAATAAAGGCATAGGATTCAATCTTCTCATTAATTCTCTAGTCACATAAGAGGCATGGAAACATGCACAGTTACATAAACCTTCCAACTTAAGAAGATAAAACAAAAGCAAATGATATTACTTAGTCACAGCTATAGAAATTCTAAACTCTTTATAATAATTCTCTCTCAAAATTCTCTTTGATAATTGATAATGATTTTTGGTGATCTCTCCACCCTTATTTATAGCCTTGGATTCACTTCGGATTGTCTACTTGTTCCCAATCTAATGGCCCAATTGAAATCTCACCGAACTAGAAGTGTCTAATAGAAGATATCTTATAGATTTTGAAATGCTTTGTCTTCTGGCAGTTCATTGGCTAAAGTAAATTGTAGGATGCTCCCTTCTCTTAAATGCTAGATAACACTTAGCCAATTATTTGAAAATCTTCTTATTACTTAGGAGATAGTAGAAATCGACACCTGGCATGTTCCGCAACACCTATTGAAGACACGTGGCACTTTCCATGTAACTTATACTCTTTTGTGTCTTTGTTCAAGATCATTCTACCTTTGACACTTGTCACAATCCGCTTCCTCAAAACTTCAATAGCTTAAAAAAAAATAAGACCCACAGTATTTCTTACCTGAGTAATTTTAAAAATGACATAGGGACAGGTGTTGATCTCTACTGATTCATTAAAGGACACATGGCAATCTCCGCTTTACTTATCCAAGGTTACTTGGTGGTCTTCACTTCTTTTAGCTACCTTTTTAGAAACCTACAAAAAATGACACTTGGTGGTCTCTACTTTACTCTATTTATACCATAGAAACAAATGGGTCTCATTTCTCATTTACACAAACAATGACACCTGGCAGCTTCCACTTACTTTGGACACAAAACATGGGACCCACCATGGTCTTTGTTATATTAGTAAAGCAAAGATGAAGATAATTTAGACTGTGACATGTGGTGGCTTTTGCTTTCTTTTGCTGGAGTATGTGGTAGCTTATGTCACTTTTAGAAAAGGAAAACCTGAGACCTTCTGTGATTGCCACTTGGCACTTTCCACTTGATTCTGATACTTAGCTTGTTAAAACCTTTCACTAAAAAGAGATGAAATGTGGGTGCCGATATGAAACCATGGATGGTGACACTTGGCACATTCCACTGAGTCACTATGAGATACGTGGCACATTCTGACCAACTCATAAAAAATATAAAAGGTGCCTTGGATGATGACACTTGGCAGTTTTCGCTGAGAAGAATTCCCTAGATGATGACACTTGTCAGCTTCTGCTTGATTTTGACACTTGGACAAAAAATGAATTAAAAGGAAAATAGAGCTTGTGCTCTGTTTCAAAACTCTGCCATCTCAGAACAAAGTATGTGAAGAAAAAATTTCATGGTGCACGACTAAAAAAAGAATGAAACGTAGAGTAAATTTTTACTCTACAGTGATTGGCAACCCCAAGGACTTTTAAGCCTTCTTAAAAAGAAACCATAACTCCCACTAGATCAAAATTTCAAAATCACAGCTTTAGCAATGTTGTCTAGTAGGTAGACCACTCATCATCAGATAATCCTTGCTTACTCTATAATTCATTGAAGGCTAAATCAAGTTTAATAATATCTTGGTATAAAAAATGTTACAAAATTTGAACCGTAGCCTTTAATTTGAATTTGAGCTAGGAAATAGGAACCAAGATAGCTTCTACTTCAGGGACTGATGAATTATCACTTAGATCCTAGAAAACTATTTGATCCTTCTATTTGGCCAATAGCAAAGGTTCAATTTCTTCTACCATCAGCATGATGTTGTCATCAAGAAATGGAGAAGGAAAACCTAATTGTACTAGATTTTCAACATGCTACTTCATTTCATTGATTCCTTCCTTAATGATATCTAGAAGCTCTATGCAATTGGTGGCTACAGAATTGCAATTGAGAACCTCATTTACTCACTTGGCAGTGACCATTCTATCATTGATTCCTATTGTTAACAATGTTGCATCCATTACATCATAGAGATTTTGTAGTAATGTTTGTGAGTCCATTACTCTCTCAGAGACTGTAGCTAGAGTATTTACAACTGAACTCTCCACCTTTTTGCACAATTTCTATGCATTTAGCAGGAAGGTGAGAGAAGGCCTGAGCTGAATAATCTCTAAAGAGATTCTCTTCCACATGGATTCATATAGCTCCTTTACTAGACTTAACACTTTGACACTCTTTGGCCTATTGGCCAACTCTAGTGTTAATTGTGTTGCTCTCTATTGCTTTGAGTGAAATTGGGCTTATATGGCCACAATATTATTCTATTCAACCAACAAGTTTTATTGTAATTGGGTAACTTACAATAGGTGTTCCTCACATTTCCCTTACAATGTTGCCTTTTTGTGCCTAAGGTCGTCACTACATCCTTTACCTATGTGAGCCCTACCTTTAAAGAATCATTTTGGGCTTGAATTGTCTGGTGAGTCAGAAGAAAAATAGTATTTTGAAACTGTTTATTCAAATTCTCTATTTCATTATCTTTTCTATCAACATCTAAAGTCAAACTATTATAGTTTTCCTTTTCCTTGCCTAGCTCAGCTTCCATCTTCTGTATCCTCCTTGATATCTTCAAGTAATCTTTAGTAATTGTAGAAGTGGACTCAGTCAGTAGCTTAATTTTGTCCTATGGCCTGAAAAGGGACATGTCTATGGCCACCGCATTCATCGTGTAATCCTCTAACTGCATTTGCTCAATTGGCTTTATTACATTTGGTGGAAAATGAGTCATTATCAATTGTTGTTGGATGGGGTCAAATTGTGACCACATATGGGGTGTAGCTAATGCTTTATTTTCCTTGATCTTCTTTTTCTCTCTTCAGGCTTCCCTTGCCTTCCTAGCAGCATCTACTTAGGTCTGGAAGGTAGAGGGAGAGGCAATGTACCCACCTGTAAAAGGATGTCCTTGTGGTAGACCATATTGAATAGTCAATTGTTGGCTATGGGTAATCTGAGGGGAAAGTTTCTTGGGAACAGAAGGGGAGAAATGAGGTAATGTTAAAGCTTGAGGTGGCACAGATGGGATGAAGTGAGAAATGGGAATGGTAGAAGTGGCAAGAGATGTCATCTGGCTATATGAAATCATCATGCCAATAGGAGAAGAAATAGACTTAGAAGGAAAGGGAGGAATAATACTTACCTGAGGAGTAATTACAGTACCCTATAATTGGCACTATGTAATGTTCGTCTCCTCTTTTGAATCAAACTAAAACTACACCCTCTTTCATTTCTTGGGTGTCTCTTCTTCTTGCTACATCCTTTTTTCTTCCACATCTACTTCTTGTGGAGAACTGGGAATATCTATAACTGGGGCTGATGGGGAAGCTTTTGATGATGAAGGCACCACACTTTTCTACATTTCTATAGCACTAAGAGATTGAGGCCAGACTGATACAGTTATTGTAGCTATAATTTGCTCTAAGGCTTGTGACTTTGACTTGACCTGGCCCTAGCTTCCTGCTCTAAACCCGGTGTTGGAAAATTACTTGTCTCTGGGCTAGATACAGGGGAGAGATGCCACTCATCCCATAGTTCTTCCCATCTTTCATCTGTGTCTACATTTCTAAAAGAATGGGTTGTTTGACAAATTTCCTACCTATATTTCCAATAGGCCTCTATTTTTTCAGCATCCCAATCTATATTCCTTAATGTTCTTTTTAAGCCAGATGTCATTCTAACTTTAGGATCATAATCCCTTTGTTTGACATAGAATGTTTCCCATGGCCTATTTTGTGGAAGGGGCAAGTCTGTTAACTCAACATAAAAACCCAGAGTGTCTTCCCTAAGATTTCTTCTGTTCTCCCAAAAGGGGTGGCCTTCATGTGTAATTCTGGTTACCACCCTATGAGCCCTTACCCAAGAGGCTAGGAAACCATTTGGGTCATAGACCCATTTGTCTTCTACTAGAAGGAAACCCAAAAAGGATAGCTTTCTAAGCAACACAACTTTTGCATCCCTGGTTTCCAAAACCATGCTTGTTATCATCCATAGAAGATCATATATTTTTCTTTTTCTCTTCCCAAAACCAAATTCATTGTCAACTATGGATACCTGCCTGGTGACCACTAGGAATGCTAACCTAAGAGTCAAAATCTTAGGTAGCAATATTGGTTCCCCACAAAAACCATGGACTCTTATAATGGTATGGTGGGATCCAAAATAGAAATCACAAGGAATGGGGCAACTGGCCATAATATTTGAAACACTTGGGAATAATCTATTCATAATTGGTTGGGGGTTGAGGTGGTAAAAAATAGGGGTAACAAATAATTCTCAAAATTCATATGGGTCACTAGTCTTTGACAAAATGTGTGTCCTTGCAGACACAGGGCTGGTCCTTTGGAGATCAAAATCTGGGTCATACATATTAAGATACATATGTTGGGCAAAGAGGTCAGAGTTCTAAAAAATCATGAGGTTAAACAAATAGGAAGAATACCTGAACACTCCTTTTGATCTAAAATGGGCCAGTTATTCTAGAAATTCTATAGTCTAGACTACTTTTGCAAATGACATAGAAAATATCAACAAAGGTATAGGATTCAATCTTCTCATTAATTCTCCAGTCACATAAGAGGCATAGAAACACACACAATTACATAAACCTTCCAACTTAAGAAGATAGAACAAAAGCAAATGATATTACTTAGTCACAGCTCTAGAAAGTCTAAACTCTTTACAATAATTCTCTCTCAAAATTCTCTTTGATAATTGATAATGATCTTTGGTGATCTCTGCACCCTTATTTATAGCCTTAGATTCACTTTGGATTATCTGCTTATTCCCAATCTAACGGCCTAACTGAAATCTCATCAAACTAGAAGTGTCTAACAGAAGATATCTTATAGATTTTGAAATGCTTTGTCTTCTGGTAGTTTATTGGCTGAAACAAATTATAGGACGCTCCCTTATCTTAAATGTTAGATAACATAGCCAATTATTTGAAAATCTTCCTATTACTTAGGAGACATCATAAAATAACACCTAGCTTGTTCCACAGCACCTATTGAAGACACGTGGTACTTTCTGCATAACTTATACTCTTTTGTGTATTTTCTCAAGATCGTTTCACCTTTAACACTTGTCACAATCCACTTCCTCAAAACTTCAATAGCTTAAAATAAAATAAGACCCACAACATTTCTTACCTAAGTAATTTTAAAAGTGATAGAGGGACAGGTGTCGATCTCTGTTGCTTCATTAAAGGACACATGGCAATCTCTGCTTTACTTATCTGGGGTTACTTAGTGGTCTCCACTTCTTTTAGCTACCTTTTTAGAAACCTATGGAAGATGCCACTTGGCGGTCTCTGCTTTACTCTATTTATACCATAGAAATAAATGGGTCTCATTTCTCATTTACACAAATAGTGACACCTGGTGGCTTTTGCTTGCTTCAGACATAAAACTTGGGACCCACCATGGTCTTTGTTATATCAGTGAAGCAAAGATGAAGATAATTCAGACTACAACACATGGTGGCTTCCACTTTCTTTTGTTGGATTACGTGGTAGCTTCTATCACTTTTAGAAAATCAAAATTGAGGCCTTCTATGATTTCCACTTGGTGCTTTCCACTTGATTCTGATACTTAGCTTGTTAAAAACTTTTGTTGAAAAGAGATGAAACATGAGTGCTGATATGAAACTATAGACGGTGACACTTGGTGCATTCCACTGAGTCACTATGAGATACATGGCACATTCTGACCAACTCATAGAAAATATAAAATGTGCCTCAGATGATGACACTTGGTAGTTTCCACTGAGAAGGATGCCCTAGATGATGACACTTGTCAACTTCTGCTTGATTTTGACACTTCGACAAAAAATGAATTAAAAGGAAAATAGAGCTCGTGCTCTATTTCAAAACTCTACCATCTCAAACCAAAGTACATGAAGACAAAATTTTGTGGTGCATGACTGAAAAATAGAATGAAACATAAAGTAAATTTTTACTCTACAGTTATTGGCAACCCCAAGGACTTTTAAGCCTACTTAAAAAGAAACCACAACTCCCGCTAGATCAAAATTTCAAAATCACTACTTTAGCAATGTTGTCTGGTAGGCAGACCACTCATCATTAGATAATCCTTGCTAACTCTATAATTCATTGAAGGCTAAATCAAGGTTAATAATATCCTTGTGTGAAAAATGTTTCAAAATTTGAATCGTAGCCTTTAATTTGAATTTGAGCTGGGAAAAAGGAACCAAGACAACTTCTACTTTAAGGACTGATGAATCATCCCTTAGATCCTAGAAAACTTTTTGATCCTTCTATTTGGCCAACAACAAAGGTTCAATTTCTTCTACCATCATCATAGTGTTTTCATCAAGAAATAGAGAAGGAAAACCTAATTGTAATATATCTTCAACATGCTACTTCATTTCATTGATTCCTTCCTTCATGACATCTAGAAGCTCTCTACAACTGGTGGCTATAGAATTACAACTGAGAACCTAATTTACTCACTTGGTAGTGACCATTCTATCAATGATTCCTACTATTGACAATGTTGAATCCATTGCATCATAGAGCTTTTGTAGCAATTTTTGTGAGTCCATTACTCTCTCAAAGACTGTAGCCATAGTATTTATAACTAAACTCTCCACCTTTTTGCACAATTTTTGTGCATTTAGCAGGAAGGTGAGAGAAGGCTTGAGCTAAATAATCTCTAAAGAGATTCTCTTCCACATAGATTCATATAACTCCTTTACTAGACTTAACACTCTGACACTCTTTGGCCTATTGGCCAACTCTAGTGTCAATTGTGTTGCTCTCTATTGCTCTGAGTGAAATTGGGCTTGTATGGCCATAGTATTAGTTTATTCGACCAGTAGCTTTTATTGTAATTAGGTAACTTGCAACAAGTGTTCCTCGCATTTCCCTTACAATGCTACCTTTTCATGCCTAAGGGTTGTCATTGCATCCTTTACCTATGTGAGTTCTGCCTTTAAAGAATCATTTTGGGCCTAAACTATCTAGTGAGTCTGAAGAGAAAGAATATTTTGCAACTATTTATTCAAATTCTCTATTTCATTATCTTTTCTATCAACTTCTAAGGTCAAACTATTATAGTTTGCCTTTTCCTTGGCTAGCTTAGCTTCCATCTTCTGTAGCCTCTTTGATATCTTCAAGTAGTCTTCAGTAACTATAGAAGTGGACTCAGTCAGCAACTCAATTTTGTCCTGTGGCCTGAAAAGGGACATGTCAATGGCCACCACATTCATCATGTAATCTTCCAGTTACATCTGCTCAATTGGCTTTATTACATTTGCTGACAAATGAGTCACCATCAATTGCTATTGGATGGGGTCAAATTGTGATCGCAGATGGGGTGTAGCCAATGCTTTATTTTCCTTGATCTTCTTTTTTCTCTCTTCAGGCTTCCCTTGCCTTCCTAGTAGCATCTTCTTGGGTCTGGAAGATAGAGGGAGAGGTAATGTGCCCACCCACAAAAGGATGTCCTTGTGGTAGACCATATTGAATAGCCAATTATTGGCTATGGGTAATCTGAGGGGAAAGTTTCTTGGGAACAGAAGGGGAGAAATGAGGTAATGTTAAAGCCTAAGGTGGCACAAATGGGATGAAGTGAGAAATGGGAATGGCAGAAGTGGTAGGGGATGTCACCTGGCTAGATGAAATCATCATGCCAATAGGAGAAGAAATAGACTTAGAAGGAGAGGAAGGAATAATACTTACCTGAGGAGCAATTATAGTACCTTGTAATTGGCACTGTGTGGTGTCCGTTTCCTCTTATGAACCAAACTAAAACTACACCCTTTTTCATTTCTTGGGTGTTTCTTCTTCTTATTATATCCTTTTTCCTTCCACATCTACTTCTTGTGGAGAACTGGGAATATCTATAATCGGGGCCGATGGGGAAGCCTGTGATGATGAAGGCACCACACTTTTCTACATTTCTATGGCACTGAGAGATTAAGGCCAGACTAATATAATTACTATAGCTATAGTTTGCTCTAAGGCTTATGACTCCTAACTTGAACTGGCCTTAGCTTCCTACTTTAAACCTAGTGTCAGCAAATTAATTATCTCTAGGCTAGATGCAAGGGAGAGATGACACTCATCCCATAGTTCTTCCCATCTTTCATCTATGTCTACATTTCTGAAAGAATGGGTTAATTGACAAATTTCTTGCCTATATTTCCAATAGGCCTCTATTTTTTCAGCATCCCAATCTTTATTCTTTAATGTTCTTCTTAAGCTAGATGTCATTCTAACTTTAGGATTATAATCCCTTTGTTTGACATAGAATGTTTTCTATGGCCTATTTTGTGGAAGGGGCAAGTCTGTTAACTCAACATAAAAACCTGGAGTGTCTTCCCTAGGATTTCTTTTGTTCTCTCAAAAGGGGTGGACTTCATGTGCAATTCTAGTTTCCACCCTATGAGTCCTTACCCAAGAGGATATGAAACCATTTGGGTCATAAACCCATTTATCTTCTACTAGGAGAAACCCAGAAAGGATAGCTTTCTGAGCAACACAACTTTTGCGTCCCTAGTTTCCAAAACCATGCTTGTTGTCATCCACAGAAGATCATACATTTTTATTTTTCTCTTCCCAGAACCAAATTCATTGTCGATTATGGATACCTACCTGGTGACCTCTAGGAATGATAACCTAAGAGTCAAAATCTTAGGTAGCAATATTGGTTCCCCATAAAAACCATGGACTCTTATAATGGTATGGTGGGATCCAAAATAGAAATCATAAGGAATGGGGAAATTGGCCAGAAGATTTGAAACACTTCTAAATAATATATTCATAATTGGTTCAGGGATGAGGTGGTAAAAATAGGGGTAACAAATAATTCCTAGAATTCATATGGGTCACTAGTCTTTGACAAAATATGTGTCCATGTAGACACAGGGATGGTCCTTTAGAGATCAAAATCTGGGTCATACATATTAAGATACATATGTTGGGCAAAGAGGTTAGAGTTCTGAAAAAGCATGAGGTGGAAAAAATAGGAAGAATACCTGAACACTCCTTTTGATCTAAAATGGGCCAATTGTTCTACCATTGAGAAAGAAATTTGTTCAAAAAAGTGAAGCTGATACTCCTAGGTTTTATCAATAGTCTTCAGCCTGAAGAGAATAGCCATTTGTTCTACATAAACTTCCATATCATCTTTCATGCTAAAGATGAAATCCATCATTGACAATGCATCTTGGCTAGCCTGGGTGAATTGAGCTCTTGGTGCAGGGAGTGTGGGTACCGTAGTGTCATCATCACCCATTTATAATTCAGATCTCAAGAACCTTGACTGAGTGTTGATGTTTTCCCACATTCTTTTCATTTTAGAAATAGTGGGAAATGTAGTTGTACTATCATGTTGTAGGGCTAACATATCCCTGATAGCTTGCAGTGTGATTTGCATTGTGAATGGACCTCACTGAATGGTACATAAAGGTGCATGGAACAAGTCTACACATAATTCGACCAGGTCAGGGCATGGATGCACAGCTGGGATAATGAATTGAGTTAGTTGTGAGGTCCATATCCTCATGGTGAATGTTTCATATTTCCCTAATCTGGCCCTCCATAGACACCTTTGATGTGCCCCTTCTCTAAGAGTTTTACTACTAACTCTCTACAGAATTGGGTCCATGATGCCATTCACATAATCTTTTATTTTCACTGGGTCACTTGCTTGACTAACTTCAGGAAACTTGGTCTGTGGATAGGTCTTCAATGGCTACGCGGGAGCTAAAGCATATGATTTACTTACAAGAAACTTATCAAGGGATTCATACATCCCAGCTCCTTCTTGTGAAGATTGTGCCCCCTCCATCTCTATATCTTTTTTGTGATAGCTTGTATGAACTTTTACAAAATGGAAATACTTTCATTGAAGCAAGTTTACTAAGCATAGAAAAATGCAAGTAGCAAGATATTTTCATGTAGATGCAAGAATGTTTGAGAACTTGTAAACTTTAACTCTTGCTAAGAGGTATTTATTGACCTATCAAGTCTCAAAATGGCATTAAACTCAAATAACTATTAGCAAATCCTACTCAATCTTTATGGAACAGTGAGATAGACATGTTATGCAAGTGGCAGTGCAAGGTACCTTGGGGATTTCTAAAGATTTGGGAGACATTAAATGTATTGGAGATTTTTGAAAAATTTGAAAATTTTGAGCTACCGACTACGTGTTCAAAGAACACTTATTTAAAATAAAAGCAAGAAAACAAAAAATGGGAAAACAAAGCAAGAAAAAAAAGCAATACAAAAAGGGGAAACTACCTAACTACATTAATGAAGCATCTTTATCTCCCTCCTACATCAAAAGTAGAATTTATAAAGTCTCTTTCATGACAATCCAACTCATATTGCCATACAAGCGATTGAATTGGATATAACTTTGGTGAATTGCCCTCTATGTATGCCACATTGATTTGCCTGCATTCAAGTGAGTCTGAGTCAAACATGCTTTCGACATACATAAGCTCTTCTTATTCTTGGAAGCTCATCAAATATCAGCTCTTGATATTGGGATGTCTTACCAAGAAGTTAACAACCATCTGCTCATCAACAGAAGCCTTTTGACATATATCATTTATTGACTTAACTCCTTTTTCCTCAAACTCAGGCTCTACTGCATGATCATCCTCTTTAATAACTTCAAAATTACCAATATCTTGAAAGGATAATTCTAAAAGTTTGTAATAATTTTTCACATGTAATTAAGTCTCAATACTATCTTGTTCCTCTACAACTAGCTCACAACTTCCCTAAAAAATAGTATAACCTGATCCAATGATTTCAAACAAATCATTCAAATCATGATCTAGGAAATGTTCATGCTCTTCCTCATCATCTTTCAAAGTAAGAAGAAAATCAGAAATTATTTCTTCTTCATCAGAGATTAAGGCATATGCTTGTGCCTTCTCACTCATAATGTTGAATTCATGTTGAGAGACTCGAGGATCGATAGAAGAGGTATCTTTTGACTTTTCTTTCCCTAGAACATTTGTGATTTTATGATCTTCATCAAGTATAACATAAGTGCCCAGACCAATAGAATCATAATTTCCATATGGGTCACTTTTCATCATAAGTGATAAATGATCATTTTCTTCTTGATTATATCTAGTCCATTCACTAAGCTCCTCAAAAAAAACCCTTTCTTCTTTATTCATCATAGCATGGGCTACCTCTAACTTTGCAGTTGGTTCATTGGTGATATAATCCTTATATAATGGCTCAGATAATATCTTCATCTTTGAGCCATATTTTGTTCTAAAAATGAGGTGAGATCAATCAAGGGACATATATCCTCCTATCTTGGCTGTAAAGTCTCTTGATAAACATAAGCCAAAAATAAGAGGTATATCTATCACTACTACATCTTGATTTACAATTATATTAGGACAAGCATATAATTGTAATTGGAGTTATTTAATTCTCCCTATTGTTTGTACTACTTTGCCATCTAGCTGTATGACTCCTTTAGTGAGTGGTTCATACTTAATTTCTAAAGCATCAACTATCTGCTTGGGCATTATTATATTACTAGCCCCTGAATCAATCATTGCATTATGCAGTAGTTTCTTACCCACTATCAAAGTTAAATAGAAGGGATCCAGTTTGGATTTGCTTACCTCTACTATATTATTCACTAGGGCTATTTTCTATAGATGAACTATATCTTTGAGCTTTTCTTTTTCAACAAGCCCTTCTTTGATAATAGTACCTTTAGGCACTGCTTGGCCTTGCAGAGCTTCTTGTAGTAGTGTCTTTTGTTTAGGAATAGCCAATATATCCCATATTGATACTTATCCTAGAGTCTTTTTCAATTAATCCACCACATTTATTGGTCCTAGAGTCTGAGTTCTTTGAAAATAAGGATATCTTGTTTTTTCTTGAATTTGTGCTGGAATCCCTTGATTCTGCACTGGCTAAGGCACTTCTTGTCTGACAGTTGTGTTTCTTTGTCCTTGAAATGGAGGATTCTCTATGACTTGACTATTTATAACCTCAGGCTGTTCCACCATCCTTTTATTTGATCTAGTGTAATAATCAGATTGCACCACTGGTTTTTTAGAGGTAGATGCTTCGTTCAAGAAAACTGATTCTTCATCTTCAACCCATGAGAAAAAAGCATGTTCTAGGGCTATTTCTTCCTCTTTTTGCAAGGACATCCCTTGCATCTGAGCCATTAGGACTAAATTCTACATACCAGAAGACTGGTAGGCTTGATTGTCACTAGAACTTGTAAACTGACCATCCATTCTTCTTTGTTCTACCACCTTTTGTTGTAGATTACCCATAGGACAATCTCTAGGTGAATGAGCATTATTGCAAGGGAAACACCAGGCATTAGTGTTATCCACATAGTTATTTTTCCCTAGAATAATCTCCCTATTTGAATTGGGAGGAATAGTCTATGAGGGTGTGGGGACTACAACTAATTGGTTTACTAGTTGATGGTTAGTTTGTCTTGGAGGACACTGGTATTGGTTTGGCTGAGATGAAAATTTGTTTCCTTGATAGCCTTGATATGGAGGCTTAGGGAAAGTATTCTGGTATCTTTTTATATTGATCATCTCATTAGAAAATGTCCTTAGGATATTCTTGATATCATCTAGATTAGATAACTGAGTAGGGACAATTTCTTTAGCAGATGGTTGAGGATAAGTGTACATAGACACAGGTGGGACTATAGATTTAGGGACTTCTTGAGGTAATGGAAAGGACATTTCTAGGAACATGGGCATGGGAGGCCTTGGGGGTAACTTTCTAGCATCTATTAAATTGTTCTCAGCTCTGACCAAATATTCATAAGCCTCTGGAAAAGTGTGTCCTCCAAGTGACTGAAACATAACAAATATATCTGAATTCAAAGCCTTAAGATAAAACACTATGGCCATACTTGGTAATGGTCTAGTTGTAACGGGGATTCTTTCCCAAGTCTTTTGAAATATGGAATTAAATTTAGTCATGGCTTCTTGTGGTCCTCTTTGAATGGTAATTAATTGTTGTAACAAAGAAGACTTATCACCCTTCTCTTCAAATCTTTTAAAGAAAAGATCTCTGAGTTGATCCCATGTAGATATGGTATTTGGAGTCAAAGACTGATACCATTCTAAAGCCTTCCCTTTAAAATAAGTTGTTAATAATCTTATGGCCACATTTTGCTATGTGACAACATTTATAGCACAGACATCTGATATATCTTGAAGATGTTCCTCAGGTGTTTTAGAGACTTGCCCACTGAATTTAGGCAAACTTTTAGGGTATTCATTGGGATAGTGTCCCAAGTGGCTGGTGATATTTTGAGGACTAATGGACTATTAGTGTACCAACTCGTATAATTTCTTGGGAGTATAGGGGCTCCCATATTTTCTCTTGGTATTGGTATAAATTGTTTGACTCTTCTTCTTGGACTAGTTACCAAAGGTTGCAAAAGAAAACCTAGATTTGTAGCAGATTGTGATCTGGTTACTGGTCCATAGCTATAACCTCTTGCAATTCTCTAGTTCATACGATCTTGAAAGAGACTTCAAGATTGATCCCACTAGGCATGCCAAAAACTATTGATGATTTAAAATTGTGCTTGATTCTAATCAACAATAATGGGAAGTTTCAAGATGTGGGACTTACAACTTGAAATAACCTCCAAATTTTTGAGAAGCTGGTTCTTCTTTATATTGAGTAGATACTGGGAAAATGGATAAGAATTTTAATCAGAAACACAAATGCAAGAAAGGAAATCTAATCTATGGTGATGCGCCTAAATGTATTTCAACCTTAATCCTAAGCACAGTGAGACTATATGTAGGATTCATTTACATTTAAGAGCAAACAAGTACATGATAAATGTAAAAGATGGAAACAATAGAAACAAAGGCTCATATCATAGACTACTTTTGTAGTGATACAAAAAATGTCAACAAAGGCATAGGGTTCAATCTTCTTATTTTAATTTTACAGTCGTATAAGAGGCATAGAAACACGTACAGTTATATAAACCTTTCAACTCAAGAAAATGAGACAAAAGCAAATGACATTCCTAATCATGGTTTTAGAAAGTCTATAGTCTAGACTACTTTTGCAAATGACACAGAAAATATCAACAAAGGCATAGGATTCAATCTTCTCATTAATTCTCCAGTCACATAAGAGGCACAGAAACATGCACAATTACATAAACCTTCCAACTTAAGAAGATAGAACAAAAGCAAATGATATTACTTAGTCACATCTCTAGAAAGTCTAAACTCTTTACAATAATTCTCTCTCAAAATTCTCTCTAATAATTGATAATGATTTCTAGTGATCTCTACACCCTTATTTATAGCCTTGGATTCACTCCAAATTGTTTGCTTGTTCCCAATTTAATGGCCCAACTGAAATCTCACTAAACTGGAAGTGTCTAATAAAAGATATCTTATAGATTATAAAATGCTTTATCTTTTGGCAGTTCATTGGCTGAAATAGATTACAAGATGCTCCCTTCTCTTAAAATCTAGATAACACTTAGCCAATTCTTTGAAAATCTTCTTATTACTTAGGAGACACTGGAAAATGACACCTGGCATGTTCTGCAGCACCTATTGAAAACATGCAGTACTTTCCATGTAACTTATACTCTTTTGTGTCTTTGCTCAAGATCATTCCACCTTTGACACTTGTCACAATCCACTTCCTTGAAACTTCAACAGCTTAAAAGAAAATAAGACCCACAGCATTTCTTCCCTGAGTAATTTTAAAAGTGACATAGGGACATGTGTCAATCTCTGCTGCTTCATTAAAGGACACATGGAAATCTCCACTTTATTTATTTGGGGTTACTTGGTGGTCTCTGCTTCTTTTAGCTACCTTTTTAAAAACTTGTGGAAGATGACACTTGACAGTCTCTACTTTACTCTGTTTATACCATAGAAATAAATGGGTCTCATTTCTCATTTAAATAAATAGCGACACCTGGCAGCTTTTGCTTGCTTTAGACACAACAATTAGGACCCACCACAGTCTTTGCTATATCAGTGAAGCAAAGATGAAGATAATTCAAACTATGACATGTGGTGGCTTCTACTTTCTTTTGCTGGAGTATGTGGTAGCTTCCATCACTTTTAGAAAATCAAAATTGAGACCTTCTATGACTACCACTTAGCACTTTCCACTTGATTCTAATACTTAGCTTGTTAAAACCTTTCACTAAAAAGAGATGAAATGTGGGTGCCGATATGAAACCACAGACGGTGACACTTGGCGCATTCTGCTGAGTCGCTATGAGATACGTGGCACATTTTGACCAACTCATAGAAAATATAAAAGGTGCCTTGAATGATGACACTTGGCAATTTTTCTGAGAAGGATGCCCCAGATGATGACACTTGTCAGCTTCCACGTGATTTTGACACTTGGACAAAAAATGAATTAAAAGGAAAATAGAGCCTGTGCTCTGTTTCAAAACTCTACCATCTCGGACCAAAGTATGCAAAGACAAAATTTCGTGGTGCGCAACTAAAAAATATAATGAAACGTAGAGTAAATTTTTACTCTACAATTAGAATATTTACTCCATTTCAGATAAGGATTATATTTTATACTTAACCTAGCATAAAAAACTAAGATGGCATACTAACCTAGAGGATTAATGAATTCCTTATAGATAATACTTTAGAAATATAGGCTAGCATGCCAATAAATAAAATTTTGTATTGATAGGGAAAATTATATAGGTCATTGACCTGTTATGGATAATAATATAATATCCCAATGATGGCCTTATCACATATAAACTCAATCATAGAGTAATTATTACAATCTTTATTACAAATAATAATAGACTCAAGAGCTTATATATTAATTTATTGACTCAACCATCCTTTATACCATCTAGATTTTTTATCAAGTTCCCTTGTGATTAAGTTACTACATAAAAAGATTTACAAATCCCTTATTTTAGGTAGAATATAAGGAAATTTAAATTATTGTATCTAACATCAGATTATCATGTACTAAGATCATGTAGATAGATCATGCCAATCAGGTTAAGTATTGATATGATTGATATTATTTCTTACAATGTATTAAGAGGTCCCCAAAACAAGACATATGATCTCTTATTAACTAGTAGAGAAATCAATAGTTTAATACATTCAAACAACCAAACATCTCATAAATAATACTTTTCATTTCAACTCAAACATTAAATATGTTCCCTATATGTCTAATACCAAAATAGGTTTTATTAACCATGGCACAACCTTGTAATGACCTTCTCAATAAATAATCCAAATAGGACAATCTTCAATAAAATTAATATAGAAAACTAAGTAATTTCAATAATCGTTAAAGTGTTCATATGCATAAACCTTCAACTTATTCAATTGATAAAACTAGTACAGGGTTCATCTTCCATCAAATAGTACTTTCACTATAAGTATAATTCAATAATTTGCTTCATAATTTAAACTTATTTTTATATATTAGTATCAATTTATTCGTTATCAATCTATAGGATATATGCAATAATCACCTTATCACACATATATAAGCTATCAAGGCATAATAAATTTAATAAAAATACTTTATAGACAAGACTAGATACTAGTATTTAAACTTTATCTTAACTTAACTACCATGTATGAATATTTTGTGTCAAACAACAAGTACCAAGCCCTTTTACATCATTTTTATCATTTATACTATCTAAGATTTAGGTATTACCAAAAATATAGGGAGATTTTTATACCATAACTGGGTTGCAACTTCTTATTAATATAGGTGTCCTCCCTATCCCAATCATCTTAATGGGAATTCATAAACAATGAAAACCATAGTTGTGTATTTCATTTATTGCATTAAATCTTTTTATATTATATATCAAAAAAAGAATATAATTAATATAGTAAATAAAATACAAGGTTAAGGTAGTTATTGCCTTAATCTACTTACACAAACTGGGTAGGGCATGTGTTGTAAGAGAGATAAAAAATTTGTTATAGATAAATTTATAATCATCATTCAATGTCACCAAAGTAACAAAAATATATATAGGTTATTGGATTTAATAATTTTCATATAGTCATTATAGATAGATACAAGACTTGTGCTTGGGTCTTACAACCGTACTTATAGTTCATAACATTATACTAATCCATTTATTTATGGATTAAAGATACTAATTATATCCTTTAAGAGTATAATTCACAATTATATGAGAATTTAATATTTATATATCTTAAACATCGGTTCATGTATAACATATCAGGACCCTCTTCATGCTTGGGACTTATAGTTGTAAAGAAAAACATGTGAATAATATAGTCAATCAAGTAAATAACTACAACTAGTAATAGGGATTGAATCTAATTTTCTAAAATTTCCTTATCATTTATTTTTGAAACATTAAGTCATAACTAGATCCTTTTTACTCAACCTAACTACCACAATTTCATCTAATATATTATTGTAGCAGAATTTTCTATGGACTAAGTAAGCTTCACCATTAATTTTTTATTACAAGAGTAGATTATATTTCTATATTTACAAATCATAACACTTAATCCAATGGATTTATTCCTTGCATTAAGTCCATTATGACTAATAAGGTCTCCTTAGTGATTGTTTTAACTTTCCCCTTCAGTAGGGCTTCTAAGGAATAAGGTTTTTGATCGAGTGATCTATTACCTAAAGTATACAAATAATGTGTTAACCTTACCCAATTTAGATAAGAACATATTTCAGCTAAATGGGATACAGTTATTTTAAAATTAAAATCTTTAGTTTACTTTTAAAATAAGCTAGAGTGAAACATTATCAATACATGAATATTCAAATATAGGGAATGGTCAATATATGCATTGAAAATTCTTATCATAGTACATGTCCATGGATAAATCTTACATATGTGACTGTAAACACCCTAATTTAGTCAAGTAACCAAAAGTATTATGTCTTTTATTTCTCTTTCACATAAGGGTATTAGTGATGGTTATAGTCCTTGTTTACATGGTCATTTTAGATATTTTTGTGTCTTAGTTTCCCTAGTTTTGACACCCACAGTAGTCACAGATCACCTTTGCCTAGTCCCAGGGGACCCTATCCTATCACCCCTAATTTTTTCTCTATTCTAAGCGTTAGTAAATTAACTCCACTTTTAGGATAGTAGTGCCACATGGCTCAAGTGTCCACTTTTAGCTTTAGTATACAATGGGCCCTTTCACCTGTGTTTGAGTCCTAACCCCTTTGTGACCCTTTTCTTATTTTTTTATATCTTTTTCATGAATTTTTAGCTAGAGAACAAGGTATTATATTCATAAAAAAGATCCTCCTATAAAAATACCCTCACAAGGCATTTTACTTCTAGAACTTACTATATTATCACTTATTTACATAAAATTAACCAATAATATGGCTCAAATACTCTTCATACTACTCATATTTCACACCTATACATTTGCTTTCTTGATCAAAAAAGGGCCTAGGAAAAATTCATTCTAACACACTGTGAAAGTTTATGGTGCATATTCCCTAAGGGATAACTAGATGCAATTTGAGACCCTAGCATTGGGGTTAATGTAGGTAGCAACCAAGACAATATGGCTTCTACTTCATGTTATCATAACATCGCACAAACCATTTTTTATTTCCTTTTACATTTTATTATTTAATTTTTACATGTGTGTAGGTATTCATTAGGGCTTGGAGAAGAATTAGTGAAAATAGTGACATAGATGAACTCCCAAATGACACAAAACCACTTACAAATCCCCTAGAAACTCCTATAGCATACCTAGAAGTTATAAATAGCCACTATAGAAAGGACACTAGTGTCATAATTAGACACTAGTGCCACATGGAAATATTGTCCTAAAGGGGGAATTATTGTCCAAAGCTAGAACTCAAAAAATAGTCAAAATATGAAAGACTCATCTAGGTTTGCTCAGCCATCTCTAGTACTTTGATCTTAAAAAAATTTGGGTATATCTACATAAGTTCCTTTTCTCCTTGTAATTAATATTTTGGGAAAGTTCCATAGAATCAATAAATTCCAAATTTATTTTAGATTAACAATAGACCTAGCCTTTTAATCTATCTTAGGATTTACAATATAAAACCCTAAAAGTTTAAGAAATTTGGTGAACTTATCTTACTTTAAATTTTCTTCAAAACCCTAATTTTACTTAAGTTTTACCTTATCTAAATTTTTTACATTAAATTAGGGTTACAAAAATTTGATTTTCTAATTTTTTGGACTAGCTTACCTAATTTAATTAATCCTATACAAGGTTTTTATTTATTTAATTTAATTTAAATATTTATAACACAACCCTAAATCAAAACCCTGGATCCAAATACTAGGTACCTATACATACAAACATTATCAATTAGGATATCAACAATAATCCTATTTTATATTACACACTTTCTTCAACAAATTCACACATTGCACACATACTTATGTTAGATTATATTCTACCTCTTGCATTTTTGTTTTTCCTTACTCACACTATCTTCTTTGGAAAGTTTAAAATGGCATCTAAAAGTCTTATACCCCTCATCCACTTGATGCATTCTTATAATTTTCTCATGATTATAACAATGAATGGACTAATTTTTAATATTTTACATTAGAACATGGCAATGAATTCATTTATGATGATGATGATGATGATGATGATGATTATTATTATTATTATTATTATTATTATTATTATTATTATTATTATTATTATTATTATGGATATGAGGATTATTATGAGTATGAACATGAGGATACATTAGATACATCACCTTCTCTCTCCTCTTACTCTTCTCTTATTCCTAAAAATAAAATTAACAATATAATTCCAAAATAACCTCTTATAAGTAGTGTTTTATTCTAACGTGATCTTAGATTTTCAACTACTTTTGTAACTTCATTATTAAAAATAGATCAATATAAGTACACTACACAAAAATCACTTTTACATGATTTAAGTAAAGTAGATAAGGACAATGCATTTTCTTTTCCCTTATCAATTAAATTTCAAAAAGCAAATAAAAAGGATGTTACACCTTTTAACAATGCACAAACTAAGGTAGATGAAATTACTTTATCACATTCATTCACATTTCAAACTCAAATCAATGATTCTTTGACACAAATAGATAATGTACATGATTCTAAATCTTCTCCTATATGTCATAATGTGAAAAAATAAAACTTGGTTATTACTCTTTCTTCTCTTGATTCTCGAATAGAAAGTGATAATTATGATTGCATTTCAAAAATGACTAGTGAACAAATGCCTTGCATTTCACCTATATATGATGATACATTGAATAATAGTATAAAGTTACAATCTTCTCCTTCTCTTTCTCTTAATTAGAATTTGGATTATACTTATTACACTCTTACGTATTCAAAAGAATTAAATTTTGATTTTGATGAAAAATGGGATAATGATGATTATTGTGATTAGGATGAAGATGACATAGAATCTACAACTTCTACTTCTTCTCTTACCTCACATATCTCTCTTGTTTAACCAAATAATAGATCACATATTAAAAGACACATACACACTTATTCTTATGTGCATAATTTCCATTCACTAGACAATAAATCACCTTTTATTCAACCTAACAAAATAAAATATACCAATGAATCCCCTAGCCCCCTTACTATAGTAGAACCCATTTCTCAAACAAACCCAAATGAAAGTGATATCTCATTTTCCTATAACCAATTTTAATATATCACACTTCCAAATGTTATTGAGAATGCACAAACCCTTTTTAAATAAGATTTCAAATATAATTTACCAATGGCTAAAATAAACAATAAAATCCAAGCATTAAACAAACCCCTTGATAATGATAATATACATTCACAAATGTTAATTTATTTAAGGCATGTTGTGGGTACTTTGGAAAAACAAGTACATCATCTCACCTTGGAGAATTAAGCTTAAAAATCTCAAGTTGATGTCAATGTTATACATAATAACCCTATTCCATGTAGAATCTCAACTATAAGGTTTCCACACAAATTTCATATATTGGTGTTACCTATCTTTGATGGATAAGGAGATCTATATTCACACCTTCAGGCTTATGATAAATTCAATGCTCATATTATAAATAATTTAATTCTACTACGAGTGTTTTCAAAGTCACTAAAGAACAAAGCACTAGATTGGTTCCACCATATACTCCCTAGTGGATATTTACATATGTATGAGGAGCTAAAGATAGTCTTCCTCAGGCATTGTATATAGAATAAGGGACCTCTAGTGACACCTGAGTGGTTATCTTCACTACACCAAGGTGAGGTAGATCCTACATTAGAATACATTCTCTGGTTCAAATCTTGTTTGCATTAGTTAATTTATCAAACGATAGACTTCAAAGTGCAATACATCTTTGCTATAAGTTTAATCTTTCCTCTTAAGGATAGATTGATACATCAAACATTTAAACCATTTAGACATATACATGCAAAACATCTATATCATTAGAGGCATAGTTGTTATTATTAATTACATAATCAAAGTTAGATCTGGTTATAGACCCCTCAAAACCTCAATCATCAATTTTGGTACAAGAGCCTATTCCACTTCTAATTAAAAAACCATTAGAATAGAAATAACCAATAAAAATACTCAGTAAGGGCAAAGATACACTCAATATAACATAATATATAGTGAGTCACACACATGATAAACATAGATGGGTTATATAGTTTTTAGATAATATTGGGCCTCATAACATCTTACTTACACTAATAGATAAGGGGATGATCACACTTCCTTCAAATAATCATCATCCACTATAAGATTTTCACCAAGTACCACATAAGCATTTACATTTTCATTAGATAAATAGACATTCATATGACCATTGATATGCACTCCAATCTTGCATCAACCAGTATGTTAGTAGAGGCATCATAGAGTTTGCATAGGGGGCATCAGGCCCTCATTCACCATACTCTCCTATATCACACTCCTCTAAAATAGAGTTATCCTAGGACATTACTTTTAAGTAACCATTGGTTACTCATCATATGATCCCTATGAATTATAGGATAGTTATTTATTAGTAATCCCATACATCATAGGCTTAATAGTGATGGAAACTAATTCATATAGTGTAGAATCCACCTCTACTATGCACACTGATTAAGATATTTGGGAACAACTACATACCCAAAACCACATTTTTAGTACAATCACAATTAAAAATCTCTGGAAATAATTATAGATCTTAGAATTCACCTCTAGTATGCACATGGATCAAAATATTTGGGAATATTTATCAACCCAATGGCACATTTTTAGTTTTTCAACTGATAAATATATATGGTAATCATTACAAAGATCAAAACCTAGCTTTAATTTACACATTGATTAAAATATTTTCAATAAATCATACAACTCAAAATAAAATTTTAGAGCATCAACAAATCAAGATTTTTGCATCAAAATATACACATTTAGACACCAGTAGTGCATCATAGGCAGCTCCAATTTCATAGTCTCTACCTACAGTAACATAGCATGAGCAGTATGGTCTTTGGTTCTCCATTCCATCCAAGTTTATATAATGCATCTCTCCATCACATGTTATACATGTAGACATCTTATGAAATATAAATAAAAAATTATATACCAATAAAATAAAATAAACTTAAACCTCCTACACATATGCCTCAAACTTAAATCTCCTACACAAATCAATTAAATTTATCATAATGAAACAAATTATAAAACATCAACATTTCAAACAATTAAAAATTTTAAATGTATAAAAATATAGACAATATTACAAAATTCATATGCCAATATACAATGTCAAATTAATCAACAATAATATATATATATATATATATATATATATATATATATAACTTAGAACATCATTTTAATACAAATATGATGTATCACTCAATGATGCAAACATGATTGTTAGGACTAGCTCCCTCACTCTCACTATATGACACATTAACACTAGAACTAAAGGCCCTAATATCTCTATATAACATTGATATATGGATATTACTACTCTCTCTCTCTCCTGGTGCATGCCAAGCTCAGCCCTACACTTAGCATACTCTCATAACTATCATATGTAGTAGTCTACAATGCAACTACTATCCCCACCTAGATCATCAGGAGGGGGAATGGTATTCATATACAATGTTTTATTCACTATCACTTCCTAATCAAATAAATGGGCATACACCCTATTACATTGGTGGCTTGTTCCACCAATCTAGCATCCACACCATCATCTAGAATATGCCATGTCAACTCACATATCACTAGCTCAATGGTGACATCCCAATACTCACCATCTCCTACACTTGTAAGTATCCATAAAATATATAAGAATTATATTATATAAAAACACATAATCAACATTACACAAAACATAAAAACAAAATATCTAATTGACCATCAATAACCCTCAGGGGCTCTACATCTAGTACCTCTTCTAGGATCATCCCACCTCTCAAGAATATAGGTGACCATATATGTTTACTCCACCAAGCCACATATGCCTCAATCACTAAAACATCATCCACATCCAGTACCTCAACCTTAAGATCATGCTTTATCACTAACATAGGATCTAGCTCAGTAATCGATGGCCTTAACCTACTACCTAGCCTTATAGGAGCCTGAGAACTCCTTAACCACACTATAGGTGTTAGGGGCTCATCCTATACAACATTAAACTATCAAGTAACCCTCTCATATTGAAACTACTCATATACATTATCTCAATAATCATGTATCTAACAACTAATGTGAATCTACCTCAGCTATGTGTTATCCTCAGGCCACCCCTAATAGCCCCTATAGGGTCACCAAATGATATCCTTTACTCTCACACTATCTATTAATTACTAGAAATATGTAGTACTCCTCCTTGGTACATGCCATATCCTAGTCCATCTCTTTTAAAATACATGTTGATGAGACCATACATCCCATAGATGTGTTACTAGCCTACTCATAGCTATGTGCTTGTATGTCCAATAATGAAATAGTGTTAATACACTGATACCCCCACCACTCTTCTCTTGGTAAAGTGATAGAGGTCCCTATATACATGAGCCAACATGGTATGATTCCAAGAGTACATGGTGCCCTAATGCATAATGTCATACACTATCCCATCCATCTTGTAATAGATAGAGACACCACTCCCATCCATGGAAATAAATGATGACAACAACAAAACTATAAATTTATGTAATCAAAGAACATCCGACATCACAATCATGATCAACAATATGTCACTAATTCCTTGAGTGATAAGTCACCACCAACATGTTAGAGAAGAACATAGATGCCTAATGTATAGCTTGAGGATAAGTGTCCCCTATAATATATCCCATTTCCCTAAGATCAACAACTACAAGATCCAATATATATCCTCTAATGTCATAGACATCTCACCCAGAGGTATCCAAAATGTACATGTTTTTGCATTCCACCTCTCACATAGTGTACTGATCAT
Organism: Torreya grandis; assembly: GCA_037957365.1. NCBI lineage: Eukaryota > Viridiplantae > Streptophyta > Pinopsida > Cupressales > Taxaceae > Torreya > Torreya grandis. Next base: position 2,853,298 of record JARHVA010000860.1, read on the forward strand.
ATGCTCGTCATAGGTCATAGGCTCTAATAAATTAACATATCTCAGCTCTAATATCTTGAGAGCATATATTTCCACTTCATACAAGGGTAAACCCCATATAGTCTCCATCATCTTACCCTATAGAACTCTCTCATAGTGGCATCAACCTTCAAGATTATAGCCAAATCTAACATTAGTAAAATAAAACTAAACCCAAAAAATAATAACAAGCATCAACAATTAGTCAGCCATGCTAAGCATCATATATTATGCCTACTAGACACTAGCACTACCCAAAAGATAGTAGTGTTAGATAGAAGTGCCACACTCTAGATAGTAGTGCCAGGATCTAAATAGTAACACCCAAAATGGGGCATTAGCATTAAATTCTCTAAAATAGGCCAAAATAGTCCTTATCCAACAAATTCAATAAAAAAATAACAAAAATGATCAAAATAATAAATTTTGGGTGCTTTATTAGGCAAACCTCCTCCCCAACCTTAATATGTGCCTCAACCTCTTCATAGCATGATAAACTAGCATCTCATCTCCTCAGCATGTTTCTCTCTCTCATAATCAAAATTATTTCCACTCTAATGATGAAAATGAATTTAAATTGATTCAAAATTACCTATTTAAGTCATAACCTACCCAATGTTACCTTATTAAGGTTACCCCTATGCACCAATTTTGCTAATTAATATGACTCTCTTATTATTACCATATCTTAAGAACTATAGCTCTAATTTATGAACCATGTCTTGCACATGGTAATTTATAGAAATATGTTATGTCCCATATTATTTAAAATCCCCTTCATCATTATAAAATATACAAAATGACAAAAACAATCACATTATATTAACCATATAATAGACCATGTACCTATCTAATTATACACTAAATTATCAACTCTGACACAATCAATACATTATTCAAACCTAATAAAACTTCCAAGTAAATACTAGAATAATTTATCCTTACCACTTTTAGTTAAATATCATCATCACAATATCATATCTCTCACCAAAAGGGGGGGAAATATGCATAGATTTCTTCAAACATATAGAGTTACATTTAGATTTTTAAACACACAGGTCTACATAGGTTTACATAGGCATTCAGATGCACAACATGTTAATATTATATAGGAATATAGGTATACATAGGTTTACATAGGAATTTAAGTGCACAACTTATTTAGATATAAAAATTCATAGGTCTACACCAGTTTACACAAGCATCTAGAGTCACATATTTCAAGAGATACATACACACAGGTTTACACAAGTTTACACAAAAATTTAGAGTCATAAGGTTTTAGATATATAGATGCATAGGTATACACAAATTTATACAAGAATCTAGAGTTACAAATTTTTAGTGATATAGATCCATAGGTATACACAAGTCTTATGCAGGTTTACATAGGTATTCAGATGTGCACTCTACATAGATATACAACTTTTAACACATGCATACCAATTTACTACAAATATTCAAATACATGACTACATTGTTCAGATATCAATATTAAGAGGTGTCATTTAGATCATAGTGAAATTGGTTTATATTTTCATAGTTCCAACACACACTAAATCTTTATAATAAACTTAATTCATTCAAATTCAATATAATAAGTTTAGGATGTGTTTTATTCAAACTTGAGATATATTTATACAAAAATTATCTCTTACATAAAATGAATTTATCATCATATAAAAATTCAATCAATATCTCTATCTTACCAAAATACTCTCCCATAATATATCCTCACACCCTATTCTTACTCATACCTAGAATAGTTGTTTGAGTTATGATTACAACTCACTCACTATATAACCTATCACACTATATAATTGATGAGTTATATATAAACCCATAATAATATTATAAATACATTAACCATAATGTGAACACTAACTATTATTTCCTAACATTCCCCCCTTAGTACAAACATGGGGAGAACATTATTTTGTATTGCAACTACTAACAACCTTGAATGATGGTTTTTCACTTGGCTAACCACCAACCTACAAATAATTAGGATGGTTTTACCCTTAGATTACCAACAACCTAAAATTAATGGATGATTTCACACTTAGTTTACCACCAACCTAAAAACAACTAGATGGTTTTACATGTGGTTAACAAACAACCAACAACACATGATGTTACAAAACACTTGTATTCCTCATCACTATTTTTAACTCAATGTAAAATATAGAGATGATCACTTTTTACAATATTTGAATAGGTATGGATCATCTATTCTATATTTTTAAACATAATTAAAAAATATGTACAAACATGCCACTAAAATACTATGCAACCTCATCACCAGTGGCTGATGAGATGATGTTATTTGTCCTCTAACCTCCTACAATAATTAGATTACTTCATTATATGTCATATGTACTAACATGATATCAAATGTTAGATTTTTCATGGTCAAACATATTTTGGTTCAGTGTCTACCTCATATCTAATTTCAATATTATTTTGAATTTTTTTGTCTTGATTTTGCATATTTTAGATAGTTTCCACCGAAAGTGACTATTACAATTTTGACACAAGACTTTGAATCTTTAAACATATAACCTATTTTAACAATATGAATATGCAAGACTAAAATATTTTCAAGACTATTTTGACAATATTTGACATAAAATAAATTTTACAAAATATAATAACCATAAAATTATATTTTATAATGACTAAAATTATAACTTAAGAAATATCTCTATTAAACTTTTAAGACCCAAATTACTATAATGGACTTAACTTTCAATGACACAATACTGATGCATCTTCTTTGACTTTGGACTGATACATAAATACCATTTGACTTTAAAAAGTGACATACATTTTTAAATTTGTGATAATTTAAAACTATGACATATAAAACACTATGATTATTTGGATCATAAATAGAAACCTAAATACTATAATTAACTATGACCATAAACTTAAATAAAGTATCACACCTTAAACTAACCACCAAATACAAGCTTAACACCTTTTTTAAGACTTAATTACTTAATTTTGACCATATCTAGAACTATTTAAAAACTTTTAACTTCAACTTATAAATAATTAAACTGTAGTAACATGTGTACCTATTAAACCACACTATACAGTGAAAATTATATAGGTGATGTGATTGGAGATATAAAGTAGTGAAAAGAGAGAAAGTGAAACATCTATACATAAATATGCTACCTTCTTTCTTGAATTATTGAATAAAACCTTATAGGTTTGTATGTGTTGAGTCCAACATATAAAGAACCATTGAAACATGGTAAGGATCAATCTAATGTTGATGCATGTAGCCATGATGCAATATAAAAAAATTATAATGTGATACAATATAACTTAGAATGGTTGGGTAGTTTGCATCATCTGGATGGAGAGTTTATTTTAGGAGTGGTTGAATACTTCTAACATATTAATTAATTTTGTAGATTTGCACTGGTGATGGAAGATATCAAATAGTAGGCAGAATAATCTTATTAATTTGTACACAAGAATAAATCTATGAGGTCAATCTAAGATAGTAGTGTGTCTAGGTGAACTATGTGAGATGACATAGTCATATTTGCATAGAAGTGAGGCCAACAATTTCATTGATAGGAATATTCCATAAAAATAGAATAATTAGAGTTAGATCTAATAAAAGCATGCTTAGGAACATAATGTCCCTCCATGCCTCATTCCATGTTTTTCCAAGCTAAATCTTTACATGGATATGCAATATGACAAAGTTGTGGATGAAAGAAATAAATTATTGTAATGCAAAAGGATAGTGCTCAATGTATCTAATAGACTTGAAGAATGTAGTATACAAGTGATGTCATGACCTACAGTCTCATATCCATCTATGTTTGATGATGATTTCCTAAACTGGTAAGCTACATAAATTCTAAATAGATTTGTGTGGAATCCAAAGTGAAGATTCAAATACAGGTGGAGCCAAATATGTCAATGTAAAAAATAACCAATTAATATCTCATCTATAGTCAATATAGATGACAATACCAAATAATTCATAATTGGTTGAGTCTTCGATAAGGGATTCATCCATGTTAGTGAGGGTGCATCCTCCTAATCCTAAATAGATATCCTTCAATGTAATAAAATTAATTTGAACTCTAAAAATCCTTTGAATCTCTTTCAAAACTTGATCTCTCCTCTACAATCTTGAACCTCAATTTCTCATCTCTTATTATCTAGTTGGTTTGAATGCAAGTCCACTGTCTATCATGTAAACAATAGAATAATCTCCTTTGAAATGTTTATCCTTTAGCAAAATTTCATTATTTACATGCACAGGTTCATAGACATCTCTAATATCAAAAAATGAAACTGGTTTATATTTTCACAGTTCCAACACACACTAAATCTTTACAATAAACTCAATTCATTCAAAGCATAGAAGATATTCAATAATAATTTTAGGATGTATTTTATTCAAGCTTGAGAGATGTTTATACAAAAATGATCTCCTACATGATAAAAGTATATCTTCATCTAAAAATCCCATCAATCTCTCTATCATGCCAAAATACTCTCCCATAATATCTCTTCATACCCTATTATTACTCACACCTAAAATAGATATGTAAGTTGTGATTACAACTCACTCACTATATAACTTATCACACTATATTATTAATGAGTTATATAATAACTCATAATAATATTAAAAATACATTGACCATAATGTGATCACTAACTATGATTTCCTAATAGAGCACATGTTCTTGGTCCCCATTTTTAGATTACACCAGTATCATCACCAAGTTTTCACCATTTTTGTTCATAGGACCATCTACAATGGTTGATCCATAACATTACACTAGACCAAGCTCACACACTTAGATTCAGAGTGGGGGAAGTGATCCTTATTTCTCCACACATGCATTTTACATTACTCAAATCTAGAGTGGGGGAAAGTGATCCTTGTTTCTCCATGAATTAATCTTACATTACTTAGATTTAAAGTGGGGGAAATCAAGCCTTGTTTTATCCACACATTCAATTTACATACTTAGTTTCATTATAGGGGGAATTCACACCATGTGCTTCTCTTCACATGTTACACTCTAGTTCTTATCCACTCTTTGGCTAAGAAGTGGAACAAATCCATATTAAATTCACATAGGTAAGTATAAGTATGAATTTATATTATATTTTACTCTAGTACTTCCATTTCATTTCATTTCATTAATAGAATAAAATAGGGGTAAAACACCCTAATTTGGTCAAGCAACCACAAGTACTATGTTTTTTGTTGTTCTTTCACACAAGGGTCTTAGTGATGGTTATAGTCCTTTTTTACATTATCATTTTTAGTCTTTTGATCTTTTATGTGTCTTATTCTCCCTATTTTTAACACTTACAATAGTCACATGTCACCATTTCCCAGTCATAAGGGCTCCTAGCTTGTCATACCTAATTTTTGCTCTATTATGAGCATTAGGACATTAGCATCACTTTTAGGATAGTAGTGCCACATGGTGCTAGTATCCACTTTTAAATTTAGTGCACAATATGCCCTTTCACCCATGTTTGATTCTTAACCCATTTGTGACCCTTATTTTATGTTTTTTATATATTTTTCATGTCTTTTCAGCCAAAGAATAAGGTATTATATTTATAACAAATATCCTCCTTTATAAAGAGCTTCACAAGGAATTTTACATCTATCACTTACTATTTTGGTACTTTTTTACATAAAATAAACCAATATTGTAGCTCAAATACTTTGTAACTATTTAGCTTTCACACCTATATGTTTACATACTTGATCAAAGAAGGGCCTAGGAAAAATTCATTTTATCACACCATGTAAGTTGATGGTGTGCATTACCTAAGGGATAAATACATGTGATTTTAAACCCCTAGAATTTGGGTTAATGTAGGCAATGGCCAAGATAATAGGTTTTATACTCCACACAATTGTAAAATCCCACATTTCAATATTTCATTTTCTTTTACATTTGATTAGCTCATCATTTCATGTGTTTAGGTATTCATTAAGGTTTTGGAGAATAATGAACCAAATTAGTGACACAAACGATCTCATGTGTGACACATAACCACCCATATGATCCCCAAAAACTCCCATAACTTCTTTGAAAGTTACAAACATCCACTACATAAAGGACACTAGTGCTAGAATTGGACACTAGCACCACATGGTGCTACTATATTAAAGTGGGTGCTCTTTTATGGAGATATGTCTTGAAAAATATTCAAAATACAAAATACTCCTTTATTTTTTCTTAGTCATCTCTAATACTTTGATCCATAAAAAACTCAATGTATATCCAAATAAGTTCATTTTTTCCCTATGCTTACTATTTTGAGAAAGTTCCATACAATCAATAAATTTTAAATTTATTATGTATTAACAATAGAACCAACCCTTTAATCTAGCTTAGTATTTACATTATAAAACTCTAAAATTCCAAAATAGTAACAAATCTATAGTTTGAATATAAACTAGTGGTAAGTTTGTTCCAATAGTTAGCTCAATAAAAATCATATCCCTAGTTAATTAAAGATAGAGAGTTAACATACTTGAAACCCTATAGTGTTTATTTCTTATAGATTTAGGCCATTATAAGTTTTACCATCGAGTTTTATCCTAATTATATAATTACCACTTATATGATTACGTAGATATACTTAAGAGTAAGTTTATAAGATAAAACTGAATCATATTTTACTAAACTAGTCAATATTTTAAGGTAAAATGAATAATCTCACCTTATTAATGACATGTTATATATAATCATGATAATATGCAATAATCTATATAAATAAGAAGTCTCTCAAATTATTTATTACATTTTTTGAGTTATAACTAAAAAAAAAAATCATCTTTGCACTTTTCAAATATTTTTTGTATGGTTCATTCTTTCCCATTGTCTCATGCTCACTTCAGTCAAGTTGGGTTAGTATTAACAATTGATATTAACATGTAGTGGTTGGTACTAACCTTTCACATTAAGAGCTCTTTTTTTCCTCTTGGATGATTCATAAATGTCTCTAATTCCTTTTTATACCTTTAATCACCTTTAGAATCATGCAATTGTACCTAATGAGAAAAACCTAGTTTTACACAAGTAATCTGATATTAAATGGGAATGTTAGATGAAAGGGTTGAGTTGGAATAACCTTGGTCAATCCATGTTCATTGAACAAGAACTAAATTACATAGCCAATACTTTGAAGAGGGCTCAAATGTGAATGTAATTCTCCCACTAATGTCTATGTGTGTAGTTGTGGATACAAGTCTAGAGGCTCTTTATCATATCTTTCCCTTGGTACAAACATATAAATCTAAATTAACCTTTGTAAAATTCAAATTTATCTATAATAATTTAATAGGTGAAATATGTAATCTCATCTATCTCTTTATATTATGAAGTGATTGTCAAAAAATACCTTACAGTGACATTATATAAATAAGAGACTCTAACTCTGAATTAAGGACCTGCTGACACATAAATTTGACCAAAAGAAACTCAAACATGCCCAAACAATGGTCATAAATTGAAACATGCCCAAAAGAAATTAAAAATATTTCTCTGGTTAATTCTATCTTCTTTACTCAATATCAACAGTCATTACAAATCTTAAATGGTGGAATTTACTTGAGGTCTAAAAAGACTCTAGGATGAAATCAAGGGAAAAATATCTCTTTAATATTGTAGTTAATGTTAAAAATGATAGGAAAAAGGTGTAATACAACTCAATAGAATTAATAAGATAATTGAAATATCAAAATAGGTGTACCACTAACTACTTAGATCATAGTTTGAGAACTATATATATAAATATACCTAGAGGCATTATAAAACAAGGCTTGTACCAAATCTGGGTATCTACATCCCCCCCCCCCCAACTTTAATATAATATTTTAGTGGAACTATAAATACTAGATAAAAGGGAAAAAGAGAATGAAAACATGCATTGGTGATTATGAATTTAGACCTATTTTTATTCCAATTTTCCATGATGCCCACATGTTTTTGTAAAAGATGATGTATGTGATTAAATAAATTTATACCTAGATAAATAAGTATAATTATAAATAAAAATTAAGGAGATATTAAAAGAAAAACTACAGTTGTATGTAAGTCAAATGGTGTTAATCATGGAGTGTGCTCATGTTGTGAAGAGTGGGGATGATGAATGAGTGGGGATGATGAAGAGATGGTTATGGCACTGATTACAATATTTCAATAGGTATGTATCATCTATTCTTTATTTTTAAACATAATTAAAAATATGTACAAACATGCCACTAAAACACTATGCAACCTCATCACTAGTGGCTGATGAGATGATGTTATTTGTCCTCCAACCTCATATGTCTTTCATCCTCCTACAATAACTAGATTATTTATTTATATGTTATATGTAATGACATGATATCAGACATTGGATATTTTATGGTCAAACATATTTTGGTTTGGTGTTTGCCTCATATCCAATTTTAATATTATTTTGAATTTTGATGTCTTGATTTTGCATATTTTAGATAGTTTTTACTGAAAGTGAATATTACAATTTTAACACAAGAATTTGAATCCTTAAACATATAAACTATTTTAATAATATCGATATACAAGACTAAAATATTTTCAAGACTATTTTGACAATATTTGACATCAAATAAATTTTATAAAATCTAATAACCATAAAATTATATTTTATAATGACTAAAAACATAACCTAAGAAATATCTCTTTTAAACTTTTAAGACTCAAATTACTCTAATGGAATTCACTTTCAATGACACAACACTAACACAACTTCTTTGACTTTGGATCGATACATAAATACCATTGATGACTTTAAAAAGTGACATAAATTTTTGAATTTATGATAATTTAAAACTATGATATATAAAAAACTATGATTATTTGGATCATAAATAAAAACCTAAATACTATAATTAACTATGACCACAAACTTAAATAAAGTATCACACCTTAAATTAACCACTAAATACAAGCTTATAACCTTTTTTTAAGACTCATGCTTAATTTTGAACATACCAAGAACTATTTATAAAATTTTGACTCCAACTTATAAATAATTAAACTACATTAACAGGTGTACCTATTGAACCACATTTTATAGTGCAAATTCTATAAGTGATGTGATTGGAGATACACAGTAGAGATAAGAGAGAAAGTGAAAAATCTATAGATAAATACACTACCTTATTTCTTGGATTATTGAATGAAACCTTCAAAGTTTGTATGTGTTGAGTCCAACATGGAGAGAACCATTGAAATGTGGTAAGGATCAGTTTGATGTCAATGCATGCAGCCATGATGCAATAGAATAGAATTATAATGTGATAAAATATATCTCAAAATAATTGGATAGTTGGCATCATCTAGATGGAGAGTTTATTTTAGGAATGGTTAAATACTTATAACATATTAAGTAATTTTGTAGATTTACACTAGTGATGGAAGATAGTGAATGGTAGGCAAAATTATATTATTAACCTATACATAGTAATAAAGCTATGAGGTTGATCTGAGATAATAATATGTCCAAGTGAACTATGTGAGTTGATACAATCAGATTACATAGTTATGAGGCCAATAATTTCATTTATAAGAATAGCCCCTATAAATAAAATCATCAGAGTTAGATCTAATAGAAGCATGCTTAGGAACACAATGTCCCTCCATGCCTCATTCCATGTTTTTCCAAGCTAAATCCATACATGGATATGCAATATAAAAAAGTTGTGGATGAAAGATATAAATTATTTCAATGTAAAAGGATAGTACTCAATGTATCTAGTAGACTTGAAGAATGTAGTATAGAAGTGGTGTCATGACCTATAGTCTCATAGCCATCTATGTTTGATGATGATTTCCTAGACTGGTGAGCTCAATAAATTCTAAATATATTTTTATGAAATCCAAAGTGAAGATTCAAATGCAGATGGAACCAAATATGTCAATGTAAAAAATAACCAATGAATATCTCATCTATAAGTAATATGGATGAAAATATCAAATAACTCAAAATTGGTTAAGTCTTCGATAAGGGATTCATCCATGTTAGTGAGAGTGCATCCTCATAAGCCTATACAAATCTTCTTCAATGTAATGTAATTAATTTTAACTCTAGAAAGCCTTTGGATCTCTTTCAAAACTTGATCTCTCCTCTATAATCTTGATCCTCAATTTTGCATCTCTTATTGTCCAATTGGTTTGAATGCAAGTCCATTGTCTATCATGGATAAAATATAAAAATCTCCTTTAGAATGTTTGTCCTCTAACAAACTTTCATTATTTACATGCATAGGTTCATAGATACCTCTAATACTAAATAATGAAACTGGTTTAGATTTTCACAGTTCCAACACACACTAAATCTTTACAATAAACTCAATTCATTCAAATCATAAAAGATATTCAATGATAATTTTAGGATGTATTTTATTCATACTTGAGATATATTTATACAAAAATTATCTCCTACATAATAGGATTTTATCATCATCTAAAAATCTCATCAATCTCTCTATCATGCCAAAATACTCTCCCATAATATCTCCTCACACCTTATTATTACTCACACCTAGAATAACTACATGAGTTGTGATTACAACTCACCATATAACCTATCACACTATATTATTAATGAGTTATGAAATAACTCATAATAATATTACAAATACATTGACCATAATGTGAGCACTAATGATGATTTCTTAATAGAGTGCATGTTCTTGGTGCCCATTTTTAGATTACACTAGTATCATCACAAAGTTTTCACCATTTTAGGTCATAAGACCATCTATAATGGTTGATCTATAACATTACACTAGACAAAGTTCACACACTTAGATTTAGAGTGGGGGGAAATGATCCTTATTTCTCCACACATTTATTTTATATTACTCAAATTCAAAGTGGGGGAAATTGAGCCTTGTTTCTCCATGCATTCATCTTAAATTACTTAAATTTAGAGTGGGTGTAAGTAATCCTTACTTTCTCCACACATTTAGTTCCATTATAGGGGGAATTCACACCATGTGCTTCTCTTCACATGTTACACTCCAGTTCTTATCCACTTTCTAGCTAATAAGTAGAACAAATATAGATTAAATTCACATAGGTAAGTATAGGTATGCATTTCTATTTTATTTTACTCTAGTACTTCCATTTCATTTCATTAATAGAATAAAATAGGGGTAACACACCCTAATTTGTTCAAGCAACTAGAAGCACTATGTCTTTTGTTGCTCTTTCACATAATGGTCTTAGTGATGGTTATAGTCCTTGTTCGCATGGTCATATTGAGTCTTTTGATCTTTTTGTGTCTTATTCTCCCTATTTTCAACACTTAAAGTAGTCACATGTCACCTTTTCCTAATCCTAAGGGCCCATAGCTTATCATCCCTTATTTTTGCTTTTTTATGAGCATTAAGACATTAACATCACTTTTAGGACAGTAGTGCCACATAGTGACAATGTCTACTATTGGCTTCAGTGTAAAATAGGCCCTTTCACCATTATTTGATTCTTAACCCCTCTATGACCCTTACTTTATGTTTTTTATATATTTTTCATGTCTTTTTATCTAGAAAATAAGGTATTATATTCATAACAAAGACCCTCCTATATAAAGAGTCTCATAAGACATTTTACATATAGAACTTACTATCTTGGTACTTTTTTACATAAAATTAACCAATAGTATAGCTCAAATACTTTACAACTACTTAACTTTCACACCTAGACATTTACATGCTTGATCAAAGAAGGGTCTAGGCAAAATTCATTCTATCACACCATGTAATTTGATGGTACGTGTTACTTAAGGGAGAACTACATGTGATTTGAGATCCCTAGTATTTGGGTTAATGTAGGCAATGGCCAAGATAATAGGGTTTATACTCGACATAATCATAAAATCCCACAACCCAATTTTTCATTTCCTTTTACATTTAATTAGTTTATTATTTCATATGTTTAGGTATTCGTTAAGGTTTTGGAGAAGTAAAATCTAAATTAATGACACAAATGATCTCCTATGTGACACATAACTACCCATAGGATCCCCAAAAACTCCCCAAACTTCCTTGAAAGTTACAAACATCCACTACATAAAGGACACTAATGTTAAAATTGGACACTAACACCACATGGTACTACTGTATTAAAGGGGGTGTTGCTTTATGGAGCCATAGCTTGAAAAACATTCAAAATATAAAATACTCATTTATGTTTGCTCAGTCATCTCCAATACTATGATCCATAAAAAACATAGTTTATATCTAGATAAAATCATTTTCTCTATGTGCTTACTATTTTGAGAAAGTTCCATACAATCAATAAATTCCAAATCTATTTTGGATTAACAATAGAACCAACCCTTTAATCTAGCATAGTATTTACATTGAAAAACCCTAAAAGGCTAAAATAGTAATAAATATATAGTTTGAATATAAACTAGTGGTAATTTTGTTCCAATATTTAGCTCACTAAAAATCATATCCCTAGTCAATTATAGATAGAGAATTAACATACTTGAAACCCTATAGTGTTTATTTCTCATAGCTTTAGGCCATTACAATTTTTACCATCGAGGTTCATCCTAATTATATAATTACCACTTATATGATTATGTAGATATACTTAAGAGTAAGTTTCTAAGATAGAATGAATCATATTTTACTAAACTAGTCAATATTTTAAGGTACAATGAATAATCTCACTTTATTAAAGACATGTTAGATATAATGATGATAATATGCAAGATTCTATAGAAATAAGAAGGATCTTAATTTATTTATTACATTTTTTTATTTATAACTATCAAAATATTTCATCTTTGTATTTTTCAAATACTTTTTGTATGGTTTGTTCTTTCCCATTGTCTCATGGTCACTTCAGTCAAGTTGGCTTAATATTGACAATATATATTAACATGTAGTGGTTGGTACTAACCTTGCACATGAATATCTCGTTTTTCCTCTTGGATGATGCATATATGTCTATAATACTTTTTATACCTTTAATCACCTTTAGAATCACACAAATGTACCTATATGAGAAAAACCTAGTTTTAAACAAGTAATTTGATATTAAATGGGGTTGTTAGATGAAAGGGTTAAGTTGGACTAACCTTGGTCAATCCATGTCACTTGACCAAGAACTACATTACATAGCCAATACTCTAAAGAGGGCTCAAATGTGAATGTAATTCTCCCACTAATGTGTATGTGTGTAGTTGTGGATACAAGTCTAGAGGCTCTTTATCCTATCTTACCCTTGGTACAAACATACAAATCTAAATTGACCTTTTTACACTTCAAATTTATCTATAATAATTCAATAGGTGAAATATGTAATCTCATCTATCTCTTTATATTATGAAGTGCTTGTCAAAAAATACCTTATAGTGACATTATATAAATAGGAGCCTCTAACTTTGAATTAAGGACCTAGTGACACAAAATTTGACCAAAAGAATCTTAAATGTGCCAAAATAATGGTCATAAAGTGAAACATGCCCAAAAGAAATTAAAAATATTTCTATGGTCAATTCTATCATCTTTTCTCAATATCAATAGTCACTACTAACCGTAAATGGTGGAATTTACTTGAGGCCTAAAAATACTCTAGCATGAAAGCAAGGGCCAAATATCTCTTTAATATTGTATTTAATGCTAAAAATGATATGAAAAACATGTATTATAGCTAAATAGAATCAATAAGATAGTTGAAATATCAAATGAGGTGCACCACTAACTACTTATTTCATAGTTTGAGAACTATATGTGTAAATTTGCCTATAGGCATTATAAAACAAGGCTTGTACCAAATCTAGGTATCTATACACACACCCCCCCCACCCAACGTTAATATACTATTTTAGTGAAACTATAAATCCTAGAGAAAAGGAAAAAAGAGAATGAAAACATGCATTAGTGATTATGAATTTAGACCTATTTTTTGTTGCAATGTTCCATGATGCCCAAGTGTTTTGTAAAATATGATATATGTGATTAAATAAATTTCTACATGGATAAATAAGTATAATTATAAATAAAAATCAAGGAGATATTAAAATAACAAATACACTTGTATGTAGGTTATATGGTGTTAATCATGGAGTGTGCTCATGTTGTGAAGAGTGGGGATGATGAAGGTCAATAGTTAACCCTATCACTGTAGAGAAGAAGAGGGGACTTGTAGTCTTGTTCACTTTCTAGCTAGGTAATGAATAAGCTTCCAAGCATTTATTTGAAGAGTTTGTTATTTGGTATAAAATCCTAATTTAAGAAACACTTATGAGATTAAGTGATCAAGTATGACTTTGGGATAATAAAGGACTTTTATCTTCCCATTTTAAATTTAATTTAAGATAAATATAGGGCATAGGCTGCATGTATTAGGCTCCATGATATAGCCTACTTGAAATTAATCTATGAAACTTGCAATGTTGCCACTGGGGATCCAATACTCAATTTTATGGATACTTTCCAATTCATACCCATTTCATCCAATTTCAATATTAAACACTAGTGTGCTTCATTTCACTAATTTTTAATTAAATAGAAACTATTATTTGGTTTTAAAATAAAATTGAAAAGAGAGGGAGAAGGGTAAGGCAAAAAGGGGGATCCTAGTTCACAAAAGATGTGAAAGGTTTAATAATGAGCATGTACCCATCCAAAGTTATACCACTATGCACCAAGTTTCATGAAGAGCTTAAACTTGTCATCACACAGGGAAGGAGTCTGAGGAAATAGTGAGAATGATTAATCTATGAACTCTCTACTAAATATAAACACATAAGAGAAGCATATAGTAAATTATATGTAGGACCTTCATAATTATGTTGAATTATTAAGCACATAGACCAAAAAGTGTTTCTAATAAAACAAATAAAGTTCATAAACAATTAAAATAGTAAGGCACATTCTAATTATTACATTCATCATATGCATTAGGGCTAACTCTTTTTTATTCATATGTATTCATTAAAAACATAAATTATTAGATAACATCCATACAAGCCAAAACACTATTGAGAAAGGTAGAAAAACTTGCATTGATTTCAATAGATTTTTTTTAAATACAAAATAATGATCCTTTTAAAATACTATAGGGTTGATTATATAGGAGAGATGGGACCCATATCTAAGAAATATAGATTCCCATTCTAGGCCATCATGACTTGAAATGGTTACAATAGAATTACACTAGAAAAGATATTGTATCCAAAAATATGTGGAATAGAACCCCCTAGGGCTCACCATAAGAGAATTAGGAGGAAGTTATAGGTGGACCACTCCCCAACTACTTGGTATGAGCCTCCTCATCTTCCAACATAGCTACTACTAGTAAAATTCTTGATCCATCTTGGCAAGATTCATGGGATTCTCTCAAAAGATCACCTCAGCTTAAACCAATAGTTGTTGAAGCACTTGGAGTGGGGCCTTAATGGAGACCTTTACTTTAAAAACTTGGTTGATACTTATCATGGACTAGGTTGATAGCTCTAGAATCACCTTGACCCTAGCCTTATTATCCTTTACCACCTTTCTTCTCATGATATAATAGAATTGATTTAGGTGGACTTTAAAATCTCCCCTATCCAAGAAGGTCCCATCTAGATGGAATAACATAGTGATGTTGACATCTTTTAAATAGGTCATCATCCATTATTTTCCCTTATTTATAAGTTCTATGACTATTTGTGCCAAGACCAACCACTCCTCAATCAAGGCTTACATATTCCCTAAATAAGTCTAATATAGCTTTAAGTCTACTATAGGCATGAGATTGAGCTCTAGTAACATACCCTTATGAAGTATGAAAACAAGCCTTTTGCATTTAATATTCATGTGAGTAACTCTCTCCAAGTATGCCTATGCACATGTGAGGTACTCTTGTCTCATGGCGATGGCATTGATTACTTCCTTAAGAGATGCGAAGAGATGTATAAGGGCCTCCCTAACTCTACCAATCATTTTGGAAAATAAAATTCTCTTCACATATGCTCCAAGTACCCATTTTTTCTCTTGCATATCTTCCATGAGTTTTTCTATAAGCTCATTGTTAGATCAAAGCACAAATATAAGGTTCTAAACCATTTTCTGTTCTCCATTAGGCATCCTCATTTTAGTGAAGGAGAAGAGATCTTGATTTGTTTTCCAAACTATAGGATTCCCTTCCTAAGTGAAGGTTTATGTGAGCACTCTCTTCATGCTCATGGAATTCTTGTCAAATTACCACTAAACATTTAGATCTCCATGATATAAAATCTCCAATCTTTGTGCTCCTAACATCTTTATGGGTCTAACCTATCTTAATCCCATAAATTTCCTCAAAGTTATATAATGTAGAATAGGAAGGGTGGAAGTAAATGACTTAAAAGGTAGAGTATTTAGAGGAGGGAAGATAGATGAATTAAAGGGAAGGATGGAGGAAATGAGTGGAGGCAAAGGAAATAGGGAATCAAAAGGAGGGATCATAAACAAAGAAGCCTAAGGGATCAATTGGGATCATCAGTGGTCATGGGTCATGTGGATGTGGGGACTAAATGGCACTTGGTATAGGTGTGCTCAATAAAAAAAATGAGATCATCTAGTTGAATCCAAATCCTTGTGTCCTTGGGGTGTTGGAAAATGAGGACTGAGGGACCACAAGAGTAAGCTAAATAGAGGGCCAAGAAGGAACAATAAAAAATTGAGTATCATGATATGAAGGAGTTACATTTGGTTTATTTTTGGGCCTAGTGCCTAGATTAGATGGATCTAAGGCTATAAAAAGATCAGTTGAGGTAAAAATTAGAGCTTATTTAGTGGGCACCAAAAAATCTACCCTTTTCAAACTTTTAGGTGCTAAGCTCAGGCTAACGTAAGTTGTAGTAGTAGAAGGGGATGAAGTGGTGGTAATTGTTGGAGTATACTAGGGATATAAAAGAGTGGCTATAGGGGAAGAAACACTGGTACTCATTGTAATTGTGCATATGGGAGCACTTACCACTAAGTTTTCCATCTAAACTATCATGATAGGGACACCATGAGGCATTTATGTTAGAGGGGTGATTGATGGGGGCACTAACTAGGTAACCATGGTATATGTTGGTACCATGAAACCAAGGGACACTAAGGTCTAAACACTTCAAAAAAATTTATAAACAATCAAAGTGAAGGGTGAAGGCTATTTAACTAAGGCCCCTAGAGACTAAAAGGGGATGTGGGGATTCCTATGAGTTGAAGGAGGTGAGATGGGGATTAGGTAATGCCACACTGAGATAGGCTTGGTGGGAATAAGTAAACCTAATAGTGACCCCATGGATTTCATATGGGTGGTGCTATCAAGATAATGGATATCAAGTGGAATCCACTATCAATCCCAATTGAGTATTACTTTGGGACTAATTTCAATGTTAAATTGGATCACCTATAGCTAAGTGAATTATGGATGTGGAGGTGGAAGAGTCAGGGATATAATTATGAGAGGTGGATCCCAAGAAGGAAAATATAGTGGGATCTAATGTATGATGTTCTTTTTTAATGTATGGTGTATTTACCTAGATGTCTCCTATAGGTGAATTAGTGTGGGCCCTAATGGTGGTTGTGGTGGAGGTGGCTATGGAGGTGGCACTGATCTTTCCTTGATGCCTAGCCCATCTTGGGCCTACTTTCCTTTGTTCTTCATTTTTTCCTCAAAACATGATAATACTTCATTATCATTGGTTGGGTTGAGGTAAACCTCATCATCCTCATAGGGCTCATGATGATAAGTGATGTTGAGTCAGGTCATGTGTTTCACCACATGGGCACAGATGACCCCATGAGGATCCCACTCTTTATGCTTAGCTCTTCCAAGGTGTGATATTATTTTTGATCACCATCCTCCTTAGTGAATGATTATTTTTATATTCATTATGGTGGAATGATAATTAGGAATTCTGATCATGCTTTATGTCAGTGATCAACTTAGAAACCCATGATGCCCTCAACTAATTGATGAGTAATTTATTGCTTAGTAATACAATCTGGGACTTGATAGGGTAAAACAATGTTGGAGTGGTAAATGATTGATGATAAATTGGATATAGTCAAATGAATGAAAAAATAACCTATGTGTAGTAATGAAATCAAACATGATATAGAAGAAACTTATTACTCAATAATCAAAATATTGAAATATTAGCATTAGTATCATTAGCCATAAATGTTTTAGGAAGGTACATTATGTAGGTTAAAGATAAACATGTCCTCACTTCCTTGTGAATGTGGGATTATCTTTCATAATGACCTAAAAGACACCTAATAAATCTAACAAAACATATGTAGGGAAAAACCATTAAATGGAATAAAAACCTACACTAACACCCCCTTAATCATATCACAAGTGAGTAATAGAATTGGATCTTGGAAAAAAGGACTGATGATGTACCCAATTATAATAAAAATACCTTTAGAGGAGGATGTCATAGATACCTAAACCCTAAAAAGAGCTCATAAATCAAGATACTTGATCTTAGTGAAGGATTTTGTGAATATATCAATAATTAGATTTGTTATCTGAATGTAGCAGAGATCAATGACTTGATCATGGATGATCTCCCAAATTAAATGCATGCGAATATCAATATTCTTTGCCAATTGATAGAGGACCATATTCATACATATTTGTATTATGCTTTGGTTATTTTAGAGGATGATTGTTCATCATCAAAACTAGATTCTAAACTCAATGAGAATCCCCTGAAGCCAAATAACTTTAGTCACAACATTAACAACTCCTTTATATTTTTTATCTATAGAATATAAAGTAATAGCATTATAATTCTTTATTGACCAAATAATTTCACTTGAATTGAGGGAGAAACATTAACGTGAAGTAGACTTATGATTCTAAATATCATTAGCCCAATCTAAATCTATATGACCAATTAAGTCAACATTAATGCCTACTTCATAGTGAATCCTAAAATTATAATTACCCTAAATGTATTGGATAATTCACTTAACTGATGTAATCATATAAAAATTTCACTTGAGTGCCAAGATTAATAATTTAGACCACCCATTATTATATTAGCCCTAGACCTATCTTAAGACCTATTTAAACACTTATCTAGCCTTTGTGCAAGCCACACACCTCCCTAGACATCTCAAAATTAGTCCTAGACACTTAAGCATTTAGGCCCTTAGTGCATCAAGTCCTACCACTTAGACACTAGCACCATAAGTGGAAACTAATCCCATAATGTTATTGTCCTATTTGGGTGTTATTATCATTTTCCCTTTTTTTAGCTCCAATAGATATCTTTTCAATTCCTAAATCACCTAGGTCATCCTAGACCTATTTTAAACCATGCACAAGTATTAGACCATTATATATACATGACTTTTATCCTTGTATCTACTAGATGGTAATTAGATGCAAATACACACAAATAAGATTAGAACAAGTTGTGTACAATTAAGGTTATTAATCCCTATTCTACCCTAATTCTACATACATTCATCTACAACCATCCTAAGATCAAAATACAATGATTTTTATTCTCAAGCCTCACTCAAATCACTCAAACAATTATTCATACTAGCTTTAATTACATTTGCACCAACACTTAAGTGGGGAAAACTATAAAGGGTTTGATTCATCCTCAAAGTATTGGTATGTAGGAAACTCTTATCATGGAAAGATGTTGAGGATGTCTAACTTGCCCAATTAACAACACACATTTACTACTTGTTCCAAATCAAATTCCCTAATCACATGGATTTATAGGGTTTGCATACAAAATTAGTCATAATAGGTCATAGGTAATGAATCAAGGTTTGCCCACATAGGAATAGGCTTGGCAAATTTATACACAGGTACTTCTAGAAGATCAGAATAGTTATTACATAGAGAACACTAGCACCATAAGTGGACACTAACACCACATCGCTACTTTCTAGCATAGGTCACTATTATCCATGAGGGTTTTTGAAACTTAGATATTATTTTTAACACTTAGATGTTGTCCTATACCAATTTTTAGCCTTTGGATCCTTCATCCTAGGTAGTTTTTAGCTAAGTATTCATTATATCCTTCATTTATATTACTATAAATATTAGTTTAGCTTAGCTCTTTCAAAAATCAGTGGATATATTTATTGTATATTTTATACCCTAATTTAAAATACTTAGCTCTTTTAACAACCTAGGGATTACACTACATAACCCCTTAAAATTTAAATTATTTGGTGAACTTGGCTTACTTAAAACACTATTAAAACCCTAGCCTTATATTTTATTAGGGTTTGTATCCTTTTTTTTCCATCTCAGATATTAATTCTAAAATATCATATTTGTTTTAGTATTTAATTTTTGTATTCTTTCACAGATTAAATTTCTTTAAAGGGTCAAAATATATAACTATTTGTTTTCCTACTTCCTAACCTACAATGGTAGAATTCAACAAATGATTCAATGAAATTGATAAGAGACAATTACAGGATTTAATTTCAAAAAATTTAAATATGCAAGATAAACTTATCAATATTTTATATGAAGAAATTCAAAAATCAAACAGTGGTCAATCTTCTACTCCCCCAAATAACAATATTGCTACACCTACCTTGGTGGCAACTCAACTCTTACAATAACCTATTTTCACTTGACAACCTTAAAAAATGGCAACACATCTTTTGGCTAGTTTTCCCTCTCTAGATGTATAATCCCTTGTGGATGATATCCATGATCTATAGGATAAGGTGTTACAGCTTCTATAGGATGCTACTAGGCCATCACAAGCTTGGATTATCAAGTTGTTTTACATACACCTTTGGCACAACACAAGTGTCAACTCCTTTTCCATCTAGATATGTGGCACCTAAACTTACTTTTAATGATGGTAAAGGTGACCCAGAGTACCATCTACAAGATTTACACATAACATGTTTAGACTATGTGTCCAATGATTGGTTCCTTACTAAGTTATTCCCCAATAGTCTAAAGGACTATGCCTTATAGTGGTTCTATGATCCTCTAAATCAGTCCATCAAAAAATTCAATACATTGGTAGATTTTTTTTTTCACACTTTTTAATCAACATCAGTCATAAGGTTTCATATGTTAAAGTGGCTCAACTTAAGTAAAAATCCAATGAGTTTATAATAGAATATGTCTTATAATATAAAAATATATTGGAAAAGATGACTACTCCCATGGTAGATAGAGAGATCTAAGACATATTCAAACAAAGTGTACTACCATCATTGCATGAGGCTATATTATTCAATAAGTTTCCAACATTCACATATTTATGCCACACAGTGAAAGAAATGGAATTTAATATTCTCTCTATGGGAACATTAAACTACATAACTAAATAAAATTAAACTAATAATTTTAATAATCCTCCATTCAAGGTAAAACCCAATGAAAAAATAATGATTAAAAGGCCACAATTAATGCACCTTCAAAGCCACCTCCGTACTTGGTTTTATTAGCTCCTCCATGGAGAGTTTTCACAAATCTTCCAGAACCACTAGCACATTTTTTATAGCAACTCTTGGAATGTAATGTCATATCTCTCCCTCCCATAAAATAGGTTGATATGACTAGACATCTTTCAAAAACTAGGATTTTAATGCATTTTATGACTATCATAGGGCACCATGACATATTACAAATAGATGCATCAATTTGAGACATAAGATATGAGACTTGATAGAGGCCAATATAATTGATGTGGGCACACCTACAAAGGCACATAAAGTTTAACCACTATAAGCTAAGGCATTAAAAATATTTTTAGATTCATTTTTAAAATATACAACTAATGAGGTAGGAAGAACTTCAATTGTTCACTACACATATCAGACTCATCCACCATCGACATACTATCATACTAATATAGAGGATACTCACACCTTATATAATATCATTCAAGTATATCATACTATAGTGTCAACTAGACCTTTCATCCCTTTCTTAGAGCAAAATATTGTCGATCATGATTCAAATTTACATGCACTCTTTGTATGAGCCTACATTGATCATCATCCTATTCAGAGTGTCATGATTGATAATAGATCAAGTGTCACCATGTGTATCATTACACTTATAAAACATTTGGGTTATTCAAATTAGCACATTTATGTGGTTGATATAGTTATTCATGTTTTATTGGACACGTTTAGAGCTACATTAGGGAGATTATACTCCCATTATAGGTTGGGCCAGCACATATGGCCACTAGGTTCTTAGTCATACCTAGTGAAATCACATTTGACATGTTATTAGGTAATCCATGGATATAGTAACTTTGATCCATTCCATATACTTTACATAGATGCCTCAAGTATATACATGTTAATCAAGTGGTTATAGTTGAGGTCTTTCCATATGATTATCTTTTACCTATACCATAAGTAGTTACATAATAGCCACCAGTTATAGTTCATATTATAGTTTCTATTAATACACCACAAATCTTAGTTGAGTAGTAAGTGTAGGTTTGGTATACTTTTACAATGTTACCACGTACGCATACTCTCCAATAAAGACCCTTATTAGAGAGACCCCTATGTCAGAGACATGTTATATATTCTAGAGAGTCTCTCTCTGCCCATTTCATTTTGAGATCAGTGTTATTTAGTTCTCAAGTTTCTTAGAATAGAGCATCCACATTAGATATAACATATTATACTATATGGGTCCCTAAGAATCCTATACTTCATAGGCTAATTCAGCTAGCTTCACAAGTTCATAGCACAACTCACATGTCAATTCAGTTAGTTTCTCTATTCCTATCCCTACTCCATAGGTAGTTCAGCTACATACCACTCAACACAATTGGTTCCTAGAACACAAATACCCTTTCACATAACATGCATAATCACTTGTCCTTTATTTGATATAGGACACCTTGATAGTGAGTCTATCATGAGACTCATTGGTTAGTATGTTCTTCCCTAATTTTGTATAGCTTCTTTTATTTTTGCTCCTTATATATAGTTTCATTTTCATGTTGCTTGTGCATAAATTATATCTAATAAAATGCAAAAATAATATTTTTATGTCAAAAACACAAAAAACATTCAAATATTTTCTTAGAAACTACAACTTATGGATTGTATGCATTTCCATGTTTACATTTATTATACTTGCTAGGTACTACATATGGTATATGTGTTAGTGTGGTAAGTTTTATCATACATACATGATTAATTTAATATTTTCAATTGTTCATAGATGCTTACAAGACCCAAGTCCACCACACATATCCATCCTTGATACTATATACCCATTGGGAGCATATACATAGATACATAGTCATTTGATGCATTTGCCCATTTGGGGGTATCCTATACACAATTTTGATTGCTAGATTACATAATTCTAAACTCTATATCATATATTTAGCATTGTTATATCTTTATATTGATCATCCTATACTCCTCAAATTTGTTTCCAACTACTTCTACTCTAGACTCAATTTATGTACATATTTTCTCTTTATATATATATATATATATATATATATATATATATATATATATATATATATACCACATGTTCATGCATACTTTAATTTGTAGCGTTACTAGTTTAGACTTGATTGTGTTAATATGATTATACATATACTTAAGAAAATTTGAATATGCCATTGTTCTAAAGCTCTATGCCACCTCCTTTCATTACATGTATGCTTTGGACATGTGCCTATGTCCTTGTTTGTGCTTTCTTAATTATGGATGAAAACATTTGAATATGTCCTTCCATGTTACTCTAATTAAACCTTGCTCTCTCTATACATATGTGTACATTTTAAAATGTCCTTGTATGTCTTTACATTCTCAAATTTAGTGACATGTGTCCATGTCCCTTGTTTTGTGGCCCCTTGGCCTACTTTTTGTGCCTCATGTGTGTTGTATGTATGTTTTATTATATGTGTCATGGACATGAAAATTATATATTACTTGTTCCACACTCCAATTTTAGATTCCATGACTTACATCATGCATCTCCCTTTCTTCCCTAGGTGCCATGATAGACATCATACCCCATCCCCCTAGGTAGTTACTTAGTTTATTACTCATATTTGTTGTTAATACACATGCTCACATTTTTACATATGTCCTTGTGAATGTTATATCTAACATATATCATACATTAAAAACTTATGCTCATATTATCTTACATTTTGATGTCATGTATACACATAATATTGGTTTATTACATAGATATAATATATATTCAGGATAACACATATCATGTAGATCCTTTTATTTTAAGGATAGTTCTTACATAGGTTCAAAAACTCCCCTCAAAAGAGGGGGAATTCAAGAAGGTTTATAATAGAGATCAAGCCATCTAAATTCATTCATAATATAGTTTCCAGCATGTAAGAATAAAATATAGAACTCATTTACATGAAAACATAATGGAAAATAGTCAAACACAAATCAGAGTTAGTTTGGCATAAAAATAGCATAGTGGGATAGTAGATCCACAACATTACTATCTAAGGTATGGTACTACTATCCAATATCCCTATAAGCATAAAAATAAATATTTTCTAGAAAGGCATAGTAGTTATAGTCTAAGTTTACATAGATTAAATTATAGATTGGCAATTTTTTGCTTAGTTTTGCTCAGATTTACATAAAATCATACTATTTTTCTTAGATTGAGGGAATCATGCATGGCATTATCACTCATGTTTTGGTTTCATATACTTATATAAATATTATTACAACTCAATCCAAAATCCATATGCTTAGATGCTAGATTTAGGGGCATGTGTGAAGCACATTATTTTCATATGTTCACTTATGCACCAGTTGATCAAATGGAATGATAAAGTCCATGTAATTTTATATGTTATACACACTAGAAACCATGTTTTAAATTATGCACTATATTTATGCCTTACTCTATCTATATCATTTTGAATTACTACATACCCTGAGCTACATACGTAAGCACCTAGAAGCCCCTAGGCTAATTTTCATTCCAGAGTTCTTGAGTGACCACAAAGATGTTATATCTAGTTTCAATTATAATCACATAACTTTAGTTACATTATGAAATTTAGTTATAGGTTCATATACTACAAATCGGTAGACAATGATAGATTCACAGTCTACTTGAGTTCTTGAGCCACCTACATAAGAGGGTTAAACAAGACATCAATCCAATCCAAGATATTCATAGGTCATGATCCACCAAATAGGGTGGGAAACAATGGATTCAGGTCCATTTTTATTTCTTGAGACACTAATACATAGGGATTAAGTAAGCCATTATCTCATTCCAAGCTATTAATTAATTTAATCACTATCTACATACATTCACACATGTCACCAATTTTATGCATTGGTTCATGTACCTAATGAGGTGTATTCATTTTTTTCCTCTCTATTATTTCTTTACTTAGTTTTTTATTTAATTTTGTTATCTCTTAAGTAAGGATTGGTCTATGCAAATTTCATTTTTAGGACATGCAATGGACATGCTTCACATACTCATATCCAAATTCATGAACCTTACCTCACAGGTAAGTTTAGGTACTTTTTTTAATTTATCCTAGTCATTTTACTTTGTTTCATTTTTAGAATTAAGTGAGGGCAAATTTAATCATCTAAAAATATCACTTGAGTGTCAAGAGTGTTACTTGAGACCACCCATCCTTAGCTTAGTTGTAAACCTATATTAGGGCCTATTTAGACACTTATTCATCCTTCATGTGGGCTAGACACCTCCATTAACATATTGAGATTAGTCCTAGACCCTTCCATAGGCATCAAAGCCCCTAATGCCTCAAGTTATGCCACTTGGACACTAACGTCATAAGTGGACACTAGCACCATAGTGTTATTATCCTATTTGGGTGTTATTGTCCTTTTCCCTCTTTTTAGTTCTAATGAATATATTTTCATTACTTAAAGCACCTAGGGTCAGCCTAGACCTATTTAAAACCATGCATAAGCACCGTGTGTATATATATATATATATATATATATATATACACACACACACACACACACACACACACACACACATATATATATATATATATATACACATATATATATATATAGTTGATCCCTATATCCACTAGATGGAAATTAGATGCAAATACGCACAAGCAAGCTCAAAACAAGTTATGAACAATCAAGCTTATTAATCCCTATTCTTCCTTACTTCTAAAAATACTAATCTATATCCATCATTAGCTCAAAATACATATATTTCTAATCTCAAGCCTCACTCAAAGAACTTAAATTGGCATTCATATAAGCTTCACTTGCACTTTCACCAATACTTATGTGGGGAGAACTACATCAAACTTGGTCCCTCCTCAGAGTATTGTTATGCAGGTAATTCTCATCACAGTAGGGTGTTGAGGATGTCCATCCTACCCAACTATCATGACACATTTACTACTTGTGCCAAATTAAATGCCATAATCACATGGAGGTTTAGGGTTTACATACAAAATCAATCACAGCAAGTCAAAAGAAACAAAATAGTGTTTTCCCACACAAGAATAGGCTTATTAACTCAAACACAGGTGCTCCAAGAAGCTCATAATAGTTCTTTCATAGAGGAAACTATTGCCATATAACTAAATCATCTTGATTATATCGCATCATATTCACTAAGGGCATCATTTTAGTAAAGTTTAATCATTTTATGATTATGAATCTTATTCATACTTAAATTCAATACATTGTAGGAAACCTATCATTTTTTCTCACGTGCATTCACATTGTTATATTACTAGATATATGTGTTATTGAATATATTGATATTATAAATTATTTATGTTGATCAATTACATTTACACTTACATTTTTTAAATGTTTTATTTTATGTTTAATGTCTTGTGTGTATTCTTTATTTTAAATAATGGACATTTAAACACTTCTTTGATTATGGATATAAGCCTATTGTATTATGATATGTGTGTGAGTGACTTTGAGCATGTCCCTTTTATGTAACCCTATGGCCTTCTTCCTTATTTTTGTGTTCTTGTATGTTCCTTTGTGTATGCATCATGTTTGATTAGTTTTTGATGTCATGATTAATATCATGCATCTCCCCAATTTTTTGATGCCATGATGGATATCATGCATCCCTCCCTGAGTTGTTTTATTCAATTTTACTTACTCAATATATGATCATTACTTATTATGTTCTTGATTACTCATATGTGACTAGACATGACATTATGTATGTTTGGTTCCACATGCATCTTATGTTACTATATTACTTAGTTTATCTATGATGATGCCATTATCTCTAATGTTATCCTTACTACTAATATTTCAAAATTTTGCATAACATCATCTCGCATGACATATTATTTTGAGTTAATTTATTAAGCAAGATTCATAACTTTGCTCAAAATATGGGGCATACATATTGGATTATCTTATAGAATAAGTTGAAATAGTTCACTGCACATATAGAAAAATACAAAATTTGCCCAGTTGATTAGAGTTGTTCTATTCAATTTTACTTACTCAATATAGGACCATTAGTTAGTATGTTGCTAATATTTAAAATATATTTATATGTGACACTATGTATTCTTGGTTCCACATACATATTACATTACTATAAAACTCATTTTATCTATGATGATTACATGATCTCTAATGTTATCATTACTACTCATATTTCAATATGTTCATAACATCATCTTGACATCTTATTTTGAGTTAAGTTATTATGTAGGCTTCATAAATCACCTCAAAAGAGAAGGTGTACATAGTGTATTATTTTATATACTAATTTTAAATAGTTCAGTGCATAGATAGGAAAATATATAATTTGCCTAGTTGATCATAACTCACTCCCAGAATTTACTTGAAAAGTAATTTTAGAAAACAACACTCCATTTGGATAAGGACATAGGTAAATAATGTATAATGTAATTGATTTTCATCACATTATTTATAATATATTATTTCATTTAATTTATTAGAATCATATTCAGTTAAATGATATCTTAAAACATGTATCTAGAATAATTGCAAATTTATACTTAGGTTTGTCACAAAATTTTGCTCAAAATAGGGGCATCATGTGTGGAATGTGTTTCATGTTATCACACAAAGTTTTAATTAGAAAATTACTTTATATTTACTTATTATTAGAATCAATATGCTTAGATATCATATTGGGGTCATGTGTGCAACACATGACCATCTATTTACTCATTATTTGTATAGTTTCATAGTTTGAATGGAAAATTATCATTCTCTATGCTATATACACCAGACTCAAATCATTTTATATTTTTAAACTAATTTTTCACCAAAAATTAATCTTAATCCATCTACAATGGTTGATTCACCCAATTTCACCAATTTTTGCTTGATTTTTTGCACCAAAAATGATCCATTAGAATTCATACAGGGATTGTAGGCTACTTTACTATATTTGGTATGCAATTATGGAGTCAAGCACATCTTAAGTTGTTAATCACACTCTTTTTTCAATTAGAAATGGAATACATAGTCCAATCCAAGTGTTTCAATGAATAATAAACCTCTAAGGATCTTACCCTCTCCAATCACCAGTTTTTTACGAGAAAAACATAATGGTTCATGTACTTGATTAGGTTTATTCATTCCTTATTATTTGATATATAAGTTTATTATCTTTACCTTTAGATTTTAATCTTAAGTAAGGACTAGTATAGAAATGTTTCATTATATTTTTGAATGAATCATAATTTAGTGTGTGGATCACATCCATGCTACTCAAAACATGTAAGTTTAGGTATAGTTCTCTTTCTTTTACTCTAGTACTTTCACTTTCTTGTATTACTAGATTAAAATGGGGAAAATTTGTTCATGTAAATTAAAATTTAATGATAAAACATTTCACTTGTGACCATCATATTACACTCACTTAGATCATTCCCAATTTCATGTATCTAAGCCATTATTCCTTTATCTCTATGCAAATGATCCCTATATTGAGCCAACTCTAATACATAATTCTTCCTAATATTCAATATAAATAGTACAAGTTCATCCTCAAAATATTTCAAACTTACATCTTAGTTGTATTTTATTCCTATATAAGACCTCTTTTTCAATACTATCCCACCTATTGATAACATCATAATCCACTAGTTGCATCCTCCCACCAAATAATGACTAATTTCTCAAATTCAAAATCACCTAAAAGATCGTCCCAAATGTTTTGTAAGCCCTACCTAAGGAATTTCACAAAATATCATGATAAATCCATATTTTAAACCATTTATCATATAATATGTTCATAGTATAGACATGTAAAATTAGAATTTAAGCTAAAATTATGCACTTGTGACCACTCTTTTACAGACTTAGCTTTAGATCTATCTTAGGGCCCTTTATGATTACCTTCAACCACCTTACACACTCTTCTAAGTTGACATATGAACCTAGAATGAAATTATACCCATCTTTATCAACCTTAGGTACCTTGTAGGCCCTACTAACCCTTGTCATAGTAAAATGACCCTTTCGACAAGAGCACCCAAGGGGATATGAATGAACTTCTCTAGTTTCCTTCACCCTCTCCTATCTTCTTATCAAATAATGGTTAGTTTACCAAATTAAAAGCTATAGGAAGGTCACCCATGTCCCTAATGATCCTAATTAGAAGTATTTTAAATAATTTGACTACATAAACACTTTTAAAACCATTTTTCAAAGGAGGGATTCCCTAGTAAAAATCACTAGAATCACAATTGTGCATTGAGATTAGAATACTAATTTCTCCTAATTTTGATTTCATACAACCCTAATATCCCAGATCTCAAGTATGAATACTTTTTATAGGTCACAAGTCATAGTTAAGGCACTTAATCATATTAGTATTGCACTAGCATCTAGTACATCACACCAGTTATTCACACAACATAGTAGTATGAGAGAACTACATGAATTTTGATCCCTTTTTGGATATCAGTATGTGGTTAGCACTCAACACATGGGTTTTTGAGGTCTCACCCAACTTTAACCACTAAATTTTTTCCCCATTGATTTGCATTAGTCTTCACATGTTAAATATCTAGGATTTTGAAATATAATTAGTTACATGATGGTCTCTACAAGTGATCATAAGCTCTCTTGCTAGATACAAGGTCTGTAGATGAAGTCATAAATAACCCAAAAACCCTAATTTCCTCAATTCAAGTGGACAAAGACACCCTATGTTGGATAGGAGTGTCAACCCTCTAGTTTCCTCTTCTTAGTGACATTTACCAAGCCTAAATTTAGTTTTAGATTCTTGATTCTAGTCACCAAACCTCCATACACAACAAGTTTTAGACCCTAATTCCTCTTAGAGGCATAATTTCTAGCTAAATCTTTATTTTTCTTTGCATTTTTTTTATTTTTTTTATTTTTTTAGAATACAGTACTTATAAATCAATGAATGTTATCATTATTATAATATCCTCTTAATTTTGTGTAGTAGTGTTATCATTTAGGGTTTTCACACAAATGTTAAATTTGATAAAATGTATTAGTGAAACTATTTATTATCGAATATTACAAACCCTATCTTACCTTTGGGTTTTTTCTTCTATTTTCATTTCTCCAATAGGGTTTTAGATCTCTAATTTCCAAATTGATGTAATTCATCATTATTATCATGACTGGGCCTATCTATCAGTTCCTAGTGCAAATTTTCTTAGTACTATTTACATGTTCTTTACCTCTTATTTATAAAATATTTCACATGTATGTAAGCCCATTGATGCATCATATTAAGTAAAATCTTGCATCATCTACTAGTCCACCCTACATTGGTGCATAATTCTATGGATATTATTATTATATGGCTCGGTTTAACTTACCACTAGTTACTATTGGATGTTAATGAGCTTAGAGGGTTCATTTTTTTCCTCTTTAACCTATACCCTCTAACTATCTTCACTCATATCCCACTCTTAATATTCACCCTAGGATTATGTTAGATATTTTGGTATGAGCTATTATTACTAGATGAGTTTTGGTAACCCCTTAATCAATATAGGAGGAACACATTCAGATAGTTCTACCTCATCCCCAACATAATATAATGGGACCAAGAGACCAAAATAGACCACATGATATTGTTGACAAACTTAGGAATACACTAGGTAAGATTTCTATGCTAGATTATTTTCAAAAGGATACCATTTTTAAGGATATTCATTACCAAGCTTTGAATCAAACATTCATGCCTCATGATATAGAACCTTCTTATTTTGCATCTATTGTGAATACTTTGAAGGACAATGAGGATGTCATTTATTTTGGAAATGATGATTTGACACCAAAGTCAATCATTGATCATAATTTAGCATTATTTATATAAGCTCAAATCAACAACACAACAATCAAAAGAGTTTTAATTGATAATGGTTCAAGACTTAATATTTGCAATCTCATATTTTTACAAATGATGGGCATCAACATGGTAGCCATTTAAAATACATATAATAATATCAAAGGATTTGATGATGTGCCACATTAATCTTTAGGATATATTACTTTAAATATTACAGTGGGGCAAAAAACCCTATCTACATAATTTTAGATAATACCTAACCATTTACATTATAATTTACTATTAGGTCTGCCATGGATATATTATATGGAAACCATACGTTATACCTTTCACTAATGTGTCAATTTTCTCCATGGTGGATAATTATACACATGTCTAGATAAAAATCAACCTTTTATATATTATAAGGTCATAGAACGTGCTTCTCATATTTCATCACCATTAGGGGAACTACAACCTACTATAATGCCACCACCATAGATTATTCACATAGAATAGATGCACACATATGAGGTTGTTGAGTCTATTATAAATACTCCTCAACCATCACCCACTGATACTTATTCAACATAGATATCACCATCTAGGGTGGACAATGAGGAACATATGCAACAACTACCTTTATTGATAAATTTAGAGGACCCCAAATATTTTTACATCAAAAATGTCAAAAGTGATTTTGAGGGTACTTCAGAAGGAGACAGACACAATACCAATGAACATTGATGATTATTTATGTGGTTTGAATTTTACACTAATGGGCCCAGTGGAATATCAAGATGATACTAAGGACATCATATTAGTACATACAAATATAAATACAGTAGTCATTACTAACATAAATAAGGGAAAGAATGTTTTTTGTTAATTAGATACCATCCCACATATAATTTTACTTCCATTTTTAGACTCAATAAATAATATGACATCTATGGATATTGATCCAATTATCATAATACATGAAAATAATTCACAAGATAAGCTATAAGTGATGTTACATATGTTATTTGATAGGAAATTGATAACGTTACCAATAATATGTGAGAGATCTATTAGATGTCAAATTAGGATGGTAATCCCTTTTGTCATTTTTATAGAATCACATGATATGTTATAGATACATGCTAAACATTAGAGTATAAACTTCAGAAATATAAGGCTAAGGGCATTATTTAGATCATATAGACTCTACCTAATTAGGCCAAGACCCCACAATAGACTCAAATATGTAGAAACCACAAACATTCCAAGACTAATGATTTGACTATTCAAGTTTTCATTGAGAATCAGTATCAACAACATATAGCCATTGATGAGGATTCATAACCAAATACATGTATAATTGCTTTTTTATAGCATATAGGGAATATCAATGATGAGTGACAACATGTTATACTTTGTCAATTCTATTAGCCACATTACATTTCCAGTTTCATGTGGTACCAAGGTAATGAACATCCTAATATTCATCATGACCATAGGAACTCAAACAAAGGCTACATTTTCTAACTTGTGGTTACAAGAAATGGAAGCTATAGTGGATAAAACATATATGTGTCTCACATTCAGGTTAGTTTTGAAGCAGTGGATTACACCCAGGGGTAGGACACCTAGCTCCCGCCCTTCCACACACAACAATGAAAATTGCCCTCTCATTTGTAGGACCGATGAAGCTAGAGGGGAGAGTCTCTAGATAAGGGCTAGCTCACTCTGATGTATCATTTAGGCCCCAGTTTCTCCTACTGCTAACAAATAAAATGTAAAAAGGGGGGATGGAAAGGGGGAGATAGATGATGAAAATAGAACCTAAGCCTAAAAAGAAAAGGTGATACACCAGAAAAGGTTGATCTACTTTGCCCAAACATACACTTTCCATCGAGAAATAGCTCCCATACACTTCATCTGACATGAGAAAACCTTCTGCATCAGTGGGTCAGGGGTCCGTAGAGATACAGGGAGGAAATAACTACTACAAGCATTCTGAGACACACTACAGTAGCCTATCCACTTCACCTATACTCCTCTAGGGACACTTCTGACAGAAATATAAAAGGAAAGTCAAAAAATGCACCAAACATGTTGAGATCATTTTGAAAAAGCATTAAGAAAAAGACTTAACACAGAATCAAATGCATAGACACATACTAAAGATTCAAAACTCAGAATGAAGGTAAAAATTATATGTTTTGATTCAAGGTAAAATTCTAGTAGCTCTACCTTACAAGCCTGAGAGATTTTTGGGCAAAGTTTTGCCTTAAGGTTGAGAGTCGATCCCTTCTTGAATGAGAAGTTTACAATTTATAAAAAGAGGAAGAGCAACTTGACACTTCCTATGAAATATTTTGGTACTCTTTTCTGCAAGTGGCCCAATGCATTCTAAACCTTGGGAAGAGGAAAGCCACTGTTACTGATGTCATTATTCAGAAGAGGCCTATTGGAACCATGCTACACAATCACTGAAATTGAGTTTGGCATTCAAGCATTAATGAAACAACATGGCCACACCTCTATAGTCTATAAATAGATTATAGTTTGTCCCCTCATCAATGCCAACTTGGAGAAAAAAGGTTACGCCACTCATCTACAATAACTCTCCATTTGCTTTGTCTTTTCTACTTTTTCAGCCCTCAGGGGCAATCTTCTGGTGGGTCGCTACGTTCCTCGAGCTCCTTTCATGCTTGGCACTCAAACAATTCAAAAAAAATAGATATTTCACTATGTTAAATTTGATGTTTGCACGGCCATCACCCAACAGCTAGTTCACTTGCTTAAATTTGATAGCTTTCAGGATGTCACCATCCTCAACAAAAGTCATCAGGTCCTTTTTTGTGGCTTTTCTACTTCATGGGCTTTGTTTCAGGCTTTTTTCCTTAAGTTTTCTATTTTGGGCCCTTTCCCATGGATAAAGAGTCCATAAGAATTGGCCGCTCTTTGTCTTTGCCTTTCGAGCTCTTTGAAACTCTCTCTGCCCTCCATAAGGGCTTTTAGACATTGAACTGCCCTTTGCAAGGGCTTTTGGACTTTGAACTTCCCTTCGGCTATGCCCTTCGGCTTTGCTTAGAATGTTTTTTTCCATCCACAAGGGTGTTTGAATCTTGAACTGCCCTCCAGTTGTAGGGCACACCCTTGAACCAAGCCATTAAACCAAAATTGGTTCAACGGTTTAATCGGTTCAATGGTTTAACCACTGCACACCGATGCCAAGTGAACCAAGCCTTTGAACTTGCCAATGAACCAAATGATTGAATTAATTCATTGAATTAGTTTAATGGTTCAACGAAGCATGCTAATGAACTTGCCAATGGACTAATTGACTGAACCAAGTGTTGAACCACACCATTGAACCAGTCTGTTTAACCAAAAGATTAAACCAATTCATTGAACCGGTTCAACAGTTCAATGAAGCATGCCAAACCCATTGAACTTTGGCATTGAATCATTTGATTGAATTTGGAAGCTATTCAACTAATGCCACTGATCCAACTAAATTAAACTGAGTGATGGACCCTACATTTAAACTAATTCTGATTGAATTGTATGATTGAACCAATTCATTGAACCAGTGTATTGAACTAAAGCTATTGAACCAATGCATTGAACTGGTTCAATGGTTCAATGCTTCAAGTGACTATTAAAACAAGCCCATTAAACTCTTTTGTTTGAACCAAAAGCCATGAAGCAAGTGATGAACCAAGCCTAGAAATTGAAGTGATGGACTTGAAGCAATGAACTAAGCTTTGAATGGAGTGATTGAATTGCCGATTAAACCAAGGCTGATTAAACTAAGCGATTGAACTAGGCATTGAACCAAGGCATTAAACTAGGTTCCATGGTTCAATGATGCCAACCTTCTTCATGACTTTTCCTCAGACAAGAGCCTGAAGAAGCCTTGTAAAACCCAAAACTCTCTGAACTGATCCTTCATGTGCCAAAGACTAACTTGTAGAGTCTGTAAAAATCTAAAACCTACAGAGTTCATAGATTTAGACCTATAGAGTCCATTAATATTCTGTAGAATCTGTAGAAATGAATAGATTCATGTAAAATCAAAAAATGAAATGGCCTAGAATAATAGGGACAGAAGGGGACCAATTTCTAGCCTATTGGGCAAAAAATGGTCAACAAATTGGTGACTCCCAGGGGAAGCATGCCTGCTATGCTTAAAGACCAGTTGCCTTGTAGTCCATTAGGCACAGAGTCAGATGTAGCTTGAAAGAGTGTTAGCAATAGCCCTAAAGATCTAAGAATCAAACATGAAGCATCTTACCCCACACGCAAAGGGAAACACATAAGGCTAAAAAAAACTACCTGTGCAAATTGTACTTAGGGAAAGAAGGAAAACAAAACTAAAAACAAAATACTATATATAGCTAACCAAGAATGTTCACCTCCCTCCTGGATCAAAGAGAAAATTTCTTAAGTCCCCTTCCTAGCAAGAGGACTTATGGTGCTAGGCAAGTAGCTGAATGAACAAGAGAGTTGGTGACTTTCTCCTCTTGCCTGTCACCCGGATTGGCTAGTATCTAAGTGGATTAGATTCAAACACACTTCTAACATATACATACTTTTTTTGTTCTTAGAAGCTTGTTGAATGCTGGTCCTTCATGCTGGTGTTCTTCACCAAGAAATCAATGGCTACTGGCTCATCACCATAAGCCCTTTGATCTGTACAACCCCTCTGTAATGCATCATGGTCTAACTTGTTTCCTTCTGCCTCATTGAAGACTCTATCAGACTCATCCTTTGCTTCCTCTAGACCTTCTTGAAGAAGGGTGACAGTTGTGATGTCTAAAATGGAATCACAAAATTATTGCTCATCCCATAGAACATCACCTCTCTATTCAAATCTTTCTTCTTTAAGGCCTTCATCTAGGAAGATAGACCTCTCCTTTTCCTCCTCAAAGATCAGGACCTCTAGATGTTCAAAGGTATCCTCTTGATCCTCCTCCAACTTAGGCTCCTCAGCATAGTCATCCTCCTCATCGAAGCAATAAGGAAGTTCATCAAACAAGGGGGAAGAGAGCTCACCATGATTTTGTTCCTCCTCATATTGCTGGAACATCTGCATATATGCAAGACCTACATCTTCTCCATTGCTGATGGTGTCTTCACAAGAAGCAACAATGATGATTCCACCTTCATTGTCACTCATGATAGCCCCTTGGGAAACTGTAGCTTGGATCTTCTTCTCCTCACTCACCTCCTACAAAACAGGTTCCTCCTTGAGAAGGGATGAAGTGGGAAAACCATGTGGAAGAGGAGGCAGTCCTTGAGCTAGAATCAAATGATTCTCCTCTTTCCACTTGGTCAACACTTCATCAATATCAAGTGCGGCTTGATAGCTCCCTTGGAGGTGTGTGGATGGGGTGTGTTCAGACATGGAATGTGTCCTTGGGTTTGAACCATCCATCACACATTGGCTAAGGAATCTCTCTTTAGATTCCAACTCTACAATTCTCCTGGCTAGATCCTCTTTGAAGAGCCTTTCTTGGAGGTCACCAGCATCATCATGAGTAGGAGCAGCCTCATCTTCTTCAAGGTTTTGAGAAAA
The DNA here is from genome assembly GCA_037957365.1 of Torreya grandis. Taxonomy (NCBI): domain Eukaryota; kingdom Viridiplantae; phylum Streptophyta; class Pinopsida; order Cupressales; family Taxaceae; genus Torreya; species Torreya grandis. The sequence goes on from JARHVA010000860.1 coordinate 2,890,195, forward strand.
ACCTTGCTTCTCCTCCTTCTTACCCCATGATTCTACCATTTTCCCTAGTTCAGGATCTCAAAATTAGAATTTTGCTCATGCGAACAGGCAGCAACTTTGTTTTCTCCAAAGTCCTAGGGCTCCTCCATAAGGTCTAGAAGTTTAAACTCTCTTTCACGAAGCAGACTCATCCTAGCCTCTAAATCTTCAATTTGTTTGGCTAAGTTGTCCTGAAAGAGTCTTTCTTAGAGGTCACCAGCATCATCCTCTTCAAGGCTCTGGGCTGGTTCTTGGTATTCCTTCCTCCAACTTGGAATCTACACATCGACTTGGGGAGGTTGAGGAATGCTAGGAAGAGACTGTTGATTCACCGAAAGAGTCTCTAGAAGAGGGACATTCTAGCTCATGGTATTCCCCCCAATGGAAGATTCAAAATATAAGGAATAGAGAAGATTGATCTCCATAGGGGGTTGCTCTGATGCCCTTTGATGTTGGAAAGCCAAGCACACAGGATTGAGAGTAGATGCATCAGGTGAGCTAGAGTGAGCAAGTACTATCTGATAGAAAGGATTTGGTGCAAAAGAGGGGGATTTATTTAGGATAGGAGGGGGCACACAAGGCTGACTACCTTGAAAAAATGGATTTATCCATTTTGCTACCTCCTCCTCCATGGATTACAAGGCCTGTGCCTGCCTAAATAAACACTCCTCTTTATACATCAGCTCCTACTAATATTCGTACTGCTCCTCTAGTCTATCAATCTCCATCATCTACTTCTCAAACTCTAGTGCAATTTCCATTATCATTATAGGGCAATTAAGAGGGCTGTTTGAGATGATTCTCTAAAAATCTTGAGTCTGATCATAGTCATATGAAGGAAAAAAGACCCACGATTTTGTGTGAAGGAATTATACATACAAAAAGTGATTTCTGATGGCACCAGGCTGCTTAACTAGTAGATTCAACTTGGAGTCATCATTGGTGTTGATGAAAAAGCCTCCAAAGGCTAGTCAATTGAAGAACACACCAAAAATTATTTAACTCTTTGGACACAACTTGTCCTAGTTGGTCCCACTGGGTGTGCAAGAAACTATTGACGCTGTGGATTACACTTGGGGGTAGGACACCTAGCTCATGCCCTTCCACACACAATAATGGAAACTCCCCTCTCACCTATGGGACCAGCAAAGATAGAGGGGAGAGTCTCTAGATAAGGGCTAGCTCCCTCTGATGTATCATTTAGGCCCTGGTTTCTCCTACTGCTAACAAATAAAATGTAAAAAGGGGGGATGAAAAGGGAGAGAGAGATGCTGAAAATAGAACCTAAGCCTAAAACAAAAAGGTGATACACCAAAAAAGATTGATCTACTCCACCCAAACATACACTTTCCACCAAGAACTAGCTCCCATACACTTCATCTGACATGAGAAAACGTTCTACATCAGTGGGTCAGGGGTCCATAGAGATACAGGGAGGAAATAACTACTAGAGGCATTCTGAGACACACTACAATAGCCTATCCACTTCACCTATACTCCTCTAGGGACACTTCTAATAAACCTATAAAAGGAAACTTAGAAAATGCACCAGACATGCTGAGATCATTCTACAAAAGCATTAAGAAAATGACTTAACACAGAATCAAATGCATAGACACATTCTAAAGATGCAAAACTCAGATTGAAGGCAAAAATGCTATTTTTCGATTCAAGGTAAAATTTTGGTAGCTCTGCCTTACAAGCCTGAAAGATTTTTGGGTAGAGTTTTGCCTTAAGGCTAAGAGTCGATCCCTTCTTGAATGAGAATTTTACAATTTATAGAAAGAGGAAGAGTGACTTGGCACTTCTTGTGAAATATTTTGGCACTCTTTTTTGCAAGTGGCCCATGTGCATTCTAAACCTTCGGAATAGGAAAGCCACTGTTATTGATTTCATTCTTTAGAAGAGGCCTACTAGAACCATGCTACACAATCATCGAAATTGACTTTGGGATTCAAGCATTAATGAAACAACATGGCCGTGCCTCTGCAGTTTATAAACAGACTGTAGTTTGTCCCCTCATCAATTCCAACTTAGAGAAAATAGGTCACACTACTCATCTATAATAACTCTCCATTTGCTTTGTCCTTTCTACTTTTTAAGCCCTCAGGGGTGATCTTCTGGTAGGTTGCTACATTCTTCAGGCTCCTTTCATGCTTGGCACTCAAACAGTTCAAAACAAATGGATATTTCACTATGTTAAATTTGACGTTTACGTGGCTGTCACCCAGCAGCTAGTTTTCTTGCTTAAATTTGATGACTTTTGGGATGTCACCATCCTCAGCAAAAGTCATCAGGTCCTTTTCTATGGCTTTTCTACTTCGTGGGCTTTGTTTCAAGCTTTTTTCCCTAGGTTTTTTGTTTTGGGCCTTTTCCCATAGACAAAAAGTCTGCAAGAATTGGCCACTCTTTATCTTTGCCTTTAAAGCTCTTTAAAACCCTCTCTACCCTCCGCAAGGGCTTTTGGACATTGAACTTCCCTCTGTAAGGGCTTCTAGACTTTGAACTGCCCTTTGATTGTGCCCTTCGGCTTTGCTTGGAATGTTTCTTGCCCTCCATAAGGGCATTTGAATCTTGAACTACCCTCCATCTATAGGGCACACCCTTAAACCAAGCTGTTGAACCAACCCATTAAACCAAAATTGGTTCAATGATTCAATCAATTCAATGGTTCAACCACTGTGCACCGATGCCAAGTGAACCAAGCCTTTGAACTTGTCGATGAACCAAATGATTGAACCAATTCATTAAACTAGTTTAACAGTTTAATGAAGTGTGCTAATGAACTTGCCAATGGACTAATTGACTAAACCAAGCATTAAACCACACCATTGAACCAGTCCATTAAACCAAATAATTGAACTAATTCGTTAAACCAGTTTAACAGTTTAATGAAGCGCACTGAGCCCATTGAACTTTGGCATTGAACCATCCGATTGAATATGGAAGCTGCTGAAATGATGTCACTAATCCAACTAAATTGAACTAAGTGATGGATCCTGCATTTGAACTAAGCCCAATTGAACCATATGATTGAACCAATTCATTGAACCAACGCATTAAACTAAAGGTGTTGAACCAATGCATTGAACCATTTCAACAGTTTAACACTTCAAGCAACTATTGAAACAAGCCCATTAAAATCTTTTGTTTGAACCAAAATCCATGAAGCAAGTGATGAACCAAGCTTGGAAATTAAAGTGATGGACTTGAAGTGATGAATTAGGATTTTAAATGGAGCAATTAAACTACCGATTGAACTAAGGCTTGAACCAAGGCCGATTAAACCAAGCAATTGAACCAGGCATTAAACCAAGGCATTAAACCAAGTTTAATGGTTTAATGATGCCAACCTTATTCATGATTTTTCCTTAGAAAAGAGCCTAAAGAAGCCTTGTAAAACCTAGAACTCTCTGAATTGATCCTTCATGCACCAAAGACTAACCTGCAGAGTCCATAGAAATCCAAAACCTGCAGAGTCTGTAGAAATCCAAAACCTGTAGAGTCCATAGATTTAGACCTGTAAAGTCTATAGATATTCTACAGAGTCTGTAGAAATGAACATATTCATGTAAAATTAGAAAATGAAATGGTCTAGAACAGCAGGGACAGAAGGGGACCGATTTTTGGCCTGTTGGGCAAAAAATGGTCAACAGTTAGATGGGAACATAAGTCATATTCTACATGATGCCTTTGATGACAATCATAGATTTAAAAATGAGGTAATAAGATCTAACTTGACATATCCCATAATGATACATGTGGCCTCTTACATAGTCTAGTAACATGTTATTCAGATACATAGGATTCAAAACAACATCGAAGACAAAGCTATATTTGTAAAGCACAAGTGGTATTATGACCATGATGATGATGATTTATTTGAGTTTATCTAAATATAGTACCTAACACTTGATAATAAACCACCAGATCCACCTTTTGATTACCCACTTCCATTGGATGTGTTATTTTATTTGTAAATTATCATGTCATATTTACATTCATATATATGCAAAATACAAAAATAGTAAAATATGATATAAAATTACAAAAATCAAAACTTATGCATGTGTATATGTAATTTTTCATACTTAAATTTAGATGTGCCCATAATTATATATACATTTAGCCACTTTTGTATCATACATGCTTAACTAGTGTATATGAGTGACTATAGTTTACACTTGATATCATTTCCACAACTAGTTACAGCTGATTTTACTATTACATGCTTAGAAACTATATGTAGACATGAGTTTTATGTATTATAAGATCATATTTCTCTAGTGTCTCTCACCCCACTCTTGTCTTAGTGAGTTTAGACTATCACTACTCAATTATAGACTTCACATAGGCTTCTTACAACATGTACATTCATTAGCTATCTCATTGGAGGCATGGTAAAAACATGTTTTATCCTTGTTTTCCCACATTATCTTACTCACACACTTAGTAATTTACATTTTATTACATATTAAAATATTTCTCACTCACTAATATTGTAATATACTATTTCCTATCTTAGTTACTAAATATTACTCATATTATAACTTAGCTCTTGTTGATCAAAATACATAATCATACATGCTTTATATATTATTTTTCCTAGATTCATATCTTATATCCACTTCTCTATTTTATTTGAGGACATTTGAATATGTTATTTCTAAGTGTATATAAGCCTTTATATCTCTAATTGTATGCATGTGAGGACACTTGAATATGTCCTTACATATGTCGTCTATCTGTGTGTGTAAACATTGTAATATGTCCTTCTATGTGTCCCTAAGCCTCAATTGTTTCGTTGTATGACATTAAGGGCATTTTAACATGCCTTTGTATATGGATTTTATTCAAGTGAGTTATATTTGAACATGTCCCCTATTTTGTGGCCCCTTGGCCTTCTATTATTGTTTTGTGTGATGTGTGTGTATTATTTAACTATGTGTGTCATGGACATGACACTTTTTTTTATTTTTTAATCAAATTTGTATGACATGATGGATATCATGCACCCAAACCCTTATAATTCCATGTTGGACATCTGCATTCCTCTTTAAGTAGATTTATCCAGTAATATATACTTATTTGACCAAGTTATATGTGTACTTCATTGTCACATCTATCAATACACACTTGCTATGAATGTTTATTTTCACATGCATATTACATTATTATTATGCTTAATTTACATATAAAATGATGCCATGATGTCATTATTAAGCATATTTGAAAAAACTATATCATAACAACCTACTACATAGCCTTTTATTTTGAGTTGACTTCTTATTCAGGATTAGAAACTCACCTCAAAAGAAGGGGCATTCATAGAGGTTTGTCTTAGAGACTTGACCTTCATATATTATTATATAAACATGATTTAATAGTGGTTACATAGTTGACACAGTTTCAAGCTTACAAAACACACAAAAAGTCAATTTGGATAGGAGCACTATATTGGACAAGAGAGCACTACTCTAATGTCCTTCCTAGAATTATTGTTCAAATGCATAAAAAAGACATTTCTATAATTTATTATAACCTTAGTGTACTTAGAATAGTACTTAGAAATTTCATAGTCTCAATTACCAAAATTATTTAGAATTACATAGTTTATCTCAAATTTTCATAGTTTGGGGCAATCATGCATAGCTTGTTGTTCTAGTTTGATACACAAGTTTCTTATTAGAATCATAATTTTTTAACTTAGTCTCTAAATATTTGTCACCAAATATCAATTTGGGGCATGTGTATGGCACATTACTTCTTCATTACACAATTTTTTACATTAGTTTTATTGATTGAATGATAATTCATGTCATTATCTATGTTGTATACACAAGATCTAGATTATACTCAGTATTTACACCAATTTTTCACTATTTTTCACATAAATTTAACCTTAATCCATATATTATGGTTGGTTTACTATTTTCACCAATATCTACACTAGTTTTTGCACTAGTATCTACACCAATTTTTACACCATATATATATACACATCAAAATTCATATATGGATCTCAAGCTATTCCACTACTCTAGGATGATGATGATGTAGTAAATAACACCTTTATTTATTTATAACATCTTATCAATGAGGATTGGGGCATGCACAATCAAATCCAAGATATTAAATGTTAATACAAATGTACAACATGCCATAGTCACTAGTTTTTGCACCATAAAAGGCACAAAAACTCACATACTCAATTAGGTGTCATAGTCACTCTCTTGTTATTTGTCTTTTATTTCATGATATTCATATTAATTAAAGACTAATATTATATATGTTTCACTATAGGTTTTCATGAATCACAATTCAATGTTGTGGCCTATATCCAATATTCCTTCCCATAGATAAGTTCAAGTATGCACTCTTTTTCTTTTTACTCTACTAATTTTGCTTTGTTGCATAACTAGAATAAGAGGGGGTATGTATACATGTAAAATTAAAATTTAAGTTAAAATCATGCACTTTTAACCACTCTTTTACACACTTAACTCTAAACTTATCTTAGGGCTCCTTCTGATCACCGTTGACCACCTTACACACTCTTCTAAGATGATATATGACCCCCAAATGAACTTAGTCATATCCTTATCAACCTTAGACACCTTTTAGGACCTATCTAACCTTTAGCATGGTAAATTTACCCTTTCAATGGGAGTGCTCTAGGAGATAGGAGCACACTATTCTAGTTTCTTTCCCCCTCTCTTGTCTTCCCACTAAATAATGGCTAATTTTCCAAATTCTAAGTTATAGGAAGGTTGGCCCATGTCCCTAGTGATCCATATTCAAATTATTTTCAATAATATGACTATACAAAATAATTTACAAAGGAGGAATTCCACCCCTAAAATCACCAAAATCATACTTTCACATTAAGAGTAGAATACCAATTTCTCCCAATTATAATTTCATATAGCCCTAGTAGCCCAAATCTCAAGTTTGAATATATTTTACAAGTCATAATTAATGGTTAAGAAACTTAATAAAAGAGTTGTATCCAAGATCACCAGATCAATGAATGCACATGATGGAGTGATCTCATGATTCGATCAAGTGCACATCAAAATGAAGCTACTAGTATATGAAATCATGCATAAAATAATATTTCAAAGGAATAAGATTAAATAATGAAATACTATGTATCATCTTCAATTATGAATTGCTTATACAAAGGGATAAATTTCATAGCTCTCAAAGCTATCACAACTCATAATTAAGTAGCTCAAATAATCCACAATATACTACATTAGAATTGCATTAATTGCATGATAAATATAAAGGGAGAGAGGTGCATTTATAGGTTAGAGAGAGAAAGATAACACACATTCTAGTGAATGTGGGACTAATCTTCCCAAGTAACCCAAATGACCTCTAGAGCCCTAAGCAAGCTAATACAACCATGTAGGCAAAATATAGTAGGAAAAAGGCCTACACCAACACCCCCCTCATAAGCATATCTTAGGTAGGTGATGATATAAAAAATGGGTACTAAAAACAAGGCTTGGTGAGGTACCCATGTACAATGAAATGATCCTAATATCCTAAAAAATATAAAGGATGTGTGCCTCCAAAAATAAAAGGGAGAATACATGTGCAAAATGTCATATGGTGAATGGTATAGTAGGTCTCTCTGTAACAAATACTTGATCTAAACTCAGTAAAATTATCACCATATCCTAGTCTTAGGGTATAAAAAACATTTATTGTAATTCCATGTCACATGTTTGAACCTCATAGGGACCCATGAGGAGCCATGACTCATAAATATGCAAGATAGACGACCACCATGGTTTTCAGTCTACTAGTTTTGCCATAGGTGTAAAATCCACTCCTCTTTTTGTGCAAAGTTGAGTGGAGGATGGAAGTAGTTGTTGACTACATTTTAATAGTTGGAAAGATCTAATTTTCATGCCTAAACTGTCATCTAATGGCTTACTTACTCCTTAATTTATCTTTCTGATTGCTTCCCTCTCTAAACTATCATAGATCTAGTAGGTGTGGTAGATTGGGCCATTACCAAGCATTTTATGATCAGATCTAGACAAGGATCTTATGTGGACCATTGGAAGTGGAGCATGATTGTTTGGTTACAGAGTTCAATTACATTAAATAGGTGTTTGCTAAGTTTTTCATCCCAAATTTGTTGTTTTAAGAATATGAGGCTTTGGATTATCTAAAATATAAGTGGAATTATAGATTTGATCATTAGAAAGAGAAATAAAAGGTTTGTTTTTTACTGCATTGTTTTTGGCTGGGCATTAGAAACAGATAGAGGTATCTTAATTTAGTTTTGCCTAAAATCACACTTTGTCATCTAAAATTTCTATTTAAACATCTACCTACAGAGGTAGAGCATTTCATCTCATTGGATCTGCTTAATAGAGGAGAGAGATGTCTTTGTTTTTTTACAACATTGATTATTTGTGTTGGCATTATTTGTTAGGGCATTGGAAGCACATTACCTTGATTTTTGAGTTGGAAAATATCATTTTCTAGGTTTGGGTTGGAATTAAGTGGCTCAAAGTATCATATGTCACTTACTCATCCATTTGCATAGTGAAAACAATATAAATCCACCTCTTTCTCTTGCAAAAATAGTTATACACTTCATTATTTTCTTTTACTAGCTGTAATTTTTGTTTTAAGAGGAAGTCAAACTTGCTTGCATGCATCCCGAGGTAACTAGAAAGATTATTTTTCACTTCCATTATATTTTTTAAGTTTGTGGTGAAATTATAGTTCTAGAGACTAGTTAGAAGGCATATTTTACATTGTCCAAGCGTACTTTTTTTTAAGTTTGAAGTGGAAGTTTTTAGTCAACATGCCTATTTATGAGATATTATATTGTTAATATCTTACAAGTGGTAACTTTAAATTGAGTACCATCTTTTGAAAAAGTGTTTATTTTTTTATTTCCCATACATTGTACTAATTTTCCTTGTAAAATTAACTACTTTATAAAGTGCCAAAATATGGGGGGGTTAATCAGATGTCCATTCTAGAGAAATCTACTTGCCTTATTTGTAGTTTTCATTTGTGCCAATTTAGTGGATATTACATTAATTACTCACATTTATGGATGCATTGTTAGTTGAGTCTGACATCCATTCATTGAGACATGCTTTTTAACTTTTGCAATGATTGTTCTTACTTATGTGGACCCATTTTGGTTGATTTTGACATCCATACTTAGAGCATGTACTGGTACTCAATCATAACCACAGATTGCTCATTCCTTGAGTGTGTTTTATAATAAAAAATATGGGGGGATACCTACTAATTATCTCAAGGAATTTTTTATTGGCCCTACATTCTCTCTTATGCACATTTATTTTTTGGTAACTTTTACATGTGCCCATTTAGTGATAACTTGCACAAATTGTTCCTGTATTCCTGGATGCAATGTCAACAAAGCTTAACATCCATTTGAGTGTGTATTATCAATTTTGTAATAATTTATCTCAATTGATTGGACTCATTTTTAGTGTAGTCTAAAATCCATCTCCAGAATGTGCATTATTACTCTAGGTGAGGAGAGTTGTTTCATCTCCAGTGATACTTCTTGGGAAGGACAATTATGCTTCATGACATGCTTACATATAACATGTGCTCACACAAAAGAATCATATTACATTTTTATATGGATAAATACCTATACCCACTGATCCTATTCGATTTAATAAGTGGGATAATACTTGTAAAGAGGTTTTTTCCACTCTATTACTACATGTTTCCATGGATCTTCATTTCTATATGGAATATACAAAGTGTCCCTACACTATTTGGAGCATACTACAGAGTCTTTTTGTTGATCCTACTAAGATTTATGTCACACCTCCTCCTCCACTTCCTATTATCTCTTCTAAGATTATTTTACTCTCACCTTCTGATTTTGTTTCTTGTGATGACATATCTATGGTGGATAATGGTCTTCCTTTTGTCGAGCCCCCACTATAGGATAAGATTCTACCAAACCTCAGTTATCCTATTGTATATTCTAATTCCATTCTTGTGTTGATTATTTATCTTCTAAAACCTTCACAAACTTGTATTTTAGAAGACTTCACTTATTTTAGTGAGAGTATATATATTAAGAGTATCAATGACTCATATGTTCTTGTAGACATTCATCTTGTAGATTTGAGTGCTTCATTTACATACTAGTATTCAATTTCAATGGTTGTTAAGCCTTTCTCTCCTCTTCCATGGGTATTCCTTCAACAAATGTTCCATTTCTATCTTCCTCTCTGGCTATTCTCTCCCATCCATTATATGATCCTTCATTGCCATCTTTGATATTTAGTCCTATGATAATAGATCACACTTTAGCACATTCAAGCATTAGCAGGGAGACATTTGGCATTTTTGAGAGATCTAAATCATGATTCTTATCTATATTTCACTTCAGTGGGAATTCACCAATTTGATATCTTGTGGTTCATTTATTCCAAAAGGAAGATATAGAATTTGTTGTAGAGGGACCTACTATAGCATTCACCATGTGACATTTTGTGCATACATTCTCTCTCTTCTTTATGGAGGCACACATCCTTCATATTTTATAGGATATTTGGATTATTACATTGTACATGGGTACCTAATTAGGATTTATTGTTAGGAACCATTTTTTGTATCATCATCTATCTAATCTATACTTATGGGAGGTGTTGGTGTAGGCCCTTTTCCCACTAGGCTTTTCCTACATGATTGTATTAGCTTGCTTAGGGCTCTAGAGGTCATTTGGGATAATTGGGAAGATTAGTCCCACATTCATTGGAATATGTGTTATATTTATCTCTATAACCTATATATTCACCTCTCTCCCTTCACATTTCTAATGTAATTAATGAATTTTTAATGTAGTATATTATGGATTGTTTAATCTAATTGTGAGTTGTGACAACTTTGAGAGTTGTGAGAGGTATAAAATTAATCCCTTTGTATAATCAATTCATAATTTATGATGATATAGAGTATTTCATTATGTACTCTTATTCCTTTGAAATATTCTTCTATATATGATTTCATTTACTAGTAGCTTCATTGTGATGTGCACTTACTCGATTCGTGAGATCAATCCATCATGTGCATTCATTGATCCAATGATCTTGGCTAAAACTCTTTTAATCACATCAATATTACACCAAAATTTACCATATTACACTATTTATTCACACACCATCATAGCATGGAAGGACTACATGAAATTTTATCCCTCTTCAAAGTATTGGTATGTAGGCATTGCTCAACACATGGGGTGTTGAGGTCTCACCCTAATTCAACCATTGACTTTTTTATATACATTGATTTGCATTGGTCTTCACATGTGAAGGAGCTAGGTTTTTGAAATAAAATAGATTACATAATGGTCTCTACTATTGATCACAAGCTCCTGCACTAGATACAACCTTTACAAACGAAGTCATAAAGAACCCAAAAACCTTGATTTCCTCATTGTAAGTGGATAAGAGCACCCTAGGTTAGATAAGAGTGACACCTCTCTAGTATTCTATTCCCATATATGTTGTCTAACCCCATATTCAGTTATAGATTCTTGATTCTAATCACTATACCTCTCTATATATCAAGTTTCAAACCTTGATTCCTCTTGGAGGTATAGTTTCTAGCTAAGTCTTTGTTTTCTCCTTACACTTTTATTATTTTTATTAAGTTTTTAGAATATATTAGTTTAAAATTAGTGAATGTTATCATTGTTATATTATTCTCCTAATATTTTTTAGTAGTGTTTTCATAGAAATCCTAATTTTGATAAAACACATACATGAAAAATGATTAGAATGCCTAATTCACATTGAGGAAAAATCACCTTTTCTTATTAATTTAGAGTCCATACAGCCCTATTACCCTTGAGATAAGTATAAATACACCTCAATGGTCATAATTCATGGTTGTATCACATTAATTACACTAGGATTACACCAAAATTTAACATTACATTAGTCTTTAACACACACCATCGTAACATAGGAGAACTACATGGGTTTTGATCCCTCTTCGAAGTATTATTATGTAGGAAATGATCAACATAAGGATTTTGAGGCTTCAATCACTAACCCCTTTTCCATCTTATACCATTTATATATCATTATCTACCAAGTGAGGGTTTCAAGTTTAGAATAAGGTACACAATGGCTTCTATAGTAAATTATGCATCATAGATACATACACAATATCAACAAGTGACAATGCCCATACCCAAATTATTATAGAGGGAAAAAACCCTACCCAACACCATATCTCCTTATAGAATACAACATAGGACAACCCTATCAGATTAGTATAGCCTCATTTAGAGATCAAGTAAGTCCCTATTCCTAATTAATAGATAGTCAACATAGTCATATACATAGTCTTGAATTATCAATTTCTAGATAAGTAATTTTTCCATGTTCTTCCCCTCTTTAGCATCTTTATATGGTTATCAAGTTCTAAAATAAAAGTACTTAATTTATTTCATATCTTAATATTCTTATTTTTCCTATAAGTTTGTCATAATTAGGATCTAAGCATTCTCCTTATTTCCATAATTTTGATAAAACACTTGCATGTCAAACTCCCACCATCTTCACATAAATTTCTTACCAATTGGGTTATATTTACAATCATTTTGAACACACTCACACACTATTAATTAATTAACATAGCATCATCAAACTTAATAGTGTGTTATTATTATAATTCAAGGTGTGTTATTTACTTAGTTAAAAGTGTGTTATATAATTAATTCATAGCATTTTAGCATGTTTTAAATGACTAAACCAGTTAACATCACATTCAAATGCAATCAAGAAAGGTCTCTATTTCAATAGTAAACCATCCCATCCACTACAAACTACTTATATCAAAATTTGTTCTAAATACGAAGTTGATGTTGGTGGCATATATCCTATGGCATATAGAAGATTAAAGTACAATCAACTTCCCTACATCTATCTTTAGTTAAATGTAAAATGACAATGTTTCTTAAAACCCATTCATTTTTTTAAATCCCCATAATTTTACTTTACATGTAATGAACATCAGAATTTATAGTTTAGATAGATAAGGTTTTATCAAACCAATGGTTTGAATTATGTTGGGTTTATGGATTTCAAAAATTTATGTCTCTATAGATTGTCATGTTTGACCATATTTAATGACATAAAAAGCATAATAAATAACTATGGACCATGTAACTACATCAATTTTCAACCAAGCACTAAACTCCAGCTAAACTAAAACCCCTAATCCAAATAAATCTTATAATATTTATTGTAAGGAAAGATATAAAATTTTGTGGAATCAGTGAAATGGATTTTAGGAAGCATTTTCATTGTGTTTGAAATCAAATAAAAATGTATGGTATAATAATGTATTTTAATCTTTCATATTCCATAATATGTACAACATAAACATCAGCTTAGTCTTTAAAACATAATTTGATAAAAATAGGGTCATAGTGGGTAGGACGGTGGGATATTAACACAAAGACCTTTTTTACTACATCTGATGGTATTTTACTTCAAAAAATTGTGTTTGGTCCATATTTTATCAACATCACAACTCATTATATATGTGTCACTTTCTAGGATTTTAACATTTATTTATGAGTGTTACATATTGTATCAATTAGAATTATGTGGACAAGATGTGTTACATGTAGGTAAGGAATGCCTATTTAGATAAGATAAGTTATTATGCTAATCACATAGATTACATTTATCCTTATATAAAAATGTGTTTACCATTAAATGATAAATTATTTTTTACACTAAATTCTTATTTATTTAAAAACAAAACACACATGCCCATTTTGTTACTTACCTGCCACCCACATCCACATTGAAAGCCTTAGTCAACAAACATGGGGATGACAATACTTTAGTGAGTGTTAATTTGGAGGGAAGTTTTGAGGGAAATAACCAAATGACATTACCAAACATTACTTAAATATCTACAATTTTTGTCATGTGTTGTCCTTATGTATTGTGTAAATAACATTATTTGTCTTTATATTGGTTTCAAAAATACAAATTATGTTATATATCCAATAGCTAAGGATTAACATGCCATGAAATTATTAAATGCCACACATTCTCATGTTTGTTGGTTTTAAACATTGTTTAGATATCCCAATTTCTTTGTGTATTGATTTCAAATAAATAAAGCTTTATTGGAAATCACAATTCCTCATTTAATGGAAAACACATTGTAAGATAGCTATAAGACACACGTAAAGGTATGTAATTTAATAAAATCATAGATTTTTAATAGCACTATGTTGGTCATAACATGTCAATAGGATAGTTTTATTCATAGTATATCATTGGTTTTTAGTGGGAAATGTTTATCAAATACTTATTATAGATTTATCCTTAGTTTGTAATATGTTTTCCATTAAATGACAAACTATGTTTTATATTAAATATTTATTAGTAAGGTATATAATAATATAAATTGACATCATGTTAATATTACCATGTCATTAATATTGTGTTAATACAACTACGTTATTCATAGTTTATCTTTGGGTTATAATATAAAATTCTTATTAAATAAAAGAGCTTACATTTATCCTTAATTTTTATAAGAACATTTCACATTTTTTTATCTTCTCCCCTCCTATTTGGCATATGTTTTTTTAATAAAAAATTTCCATTATATTATGTATTATTTTATATTTAATTCTAATTTTCCTTGTCAAACAATCTAATTAATCATGAATTAACCATCTACTAGGTATGGCTACATTTAATATTTACAATGTAGAGGATGTCATTTATCAATAACATTCCCAACTGAAATTAGATCTCCCATTAAATGATAGAGTGTTTTTTAACTAAAACTTTATTTATTTGAAAATAACACAAATGTATATAATTGGTTTATTATACAATACATTTGTGAAAGTGCTTTAAAATAGGAATAACTATAAGATGGTGTATGGGGTAATATTGATGTAAGGCTTATACCACTATAAATATCACCCCCACATAGTCGCACATATCTATGTGAGTTGTTTCTTATCCTTGAGTTCTCTTCATTTTATGTTTGACCTCATAATGAAGATATCTATATTGGTATGAACCATGTATGGAGTGGTTAGGGCTTGCTAAGTGCCATCATGGTTGGGATCATATTTCCCATTATTGTCTACCCTTACATAGGAATCAGAAGTTTTATGGTTGATTACATGATTCATGACCATTTGACCATTTCAATTAATTAATTTTAATGTAAATTGGTCACATTTTCATCTCAAGTAATGACATGTGTTGTCCCTAAGTATTGTCTAAATATAACACTTTGTTTTATTTGTTTTGTTTTTAAATAAATATAGCCTACAAAAAAACATACTTTATCATATAATGGAAAAAAATTATAAGCTAAGGATGAATATAAGGTATTTACACATAGGTATCTATAAAATTTACCACCCACTTCAACATCAACAGACTTAGTCAGCAAGTAAGTGGATGACATTAATAAGCATTAAATTATTGAGTATGATGTCAATATGGAAACTTGATTGTTAATGTTAGGTTTATTTTATTAGTTTATGAATATTATTCAATTTATTTATGTCCTAGATTAATTTCTTGGTTAATTTAAAACATTTTCAGGGAACTTCATAAAAAAGCTAAAATTGCCAGTTAGAGTGTGGTTCATTAAATGTGTACTTAACTAAGCTCAAACACATATCAATTCATCCCTAAGAGGTGGGGGGGATTATAATTCATTTAATTAAAATTAATTTTATTTTAATCAATTTCCTATTTTCATATGGATTTGGGGCACTTAGTTTGACTAGGTTACATGAGTTGCTTACTTGCTAATAAAGGCTTCTTGCATGTTGACTTTGTCTTGTCAATAAGTCAACCTTGTTTTATTGAATCTAATTTCAGTTATTTTAAAGTCTATTTTTAAATTAACTATTAAGTAAATGTCTTATTTTATATTTCACTTTATATTTTTTATATAACCTATCTTACAAGTTATCTTGTAAAAGGCTTGTTTTAGCTTTTATTTATTAATAAATAATTATGCACAAAGAAGTTTGGTGAAATAGTTCTTGGGAATTACTTTTATATTTTTATCTTTAATTTTATTGAAATTATTCACAAATTAAAACTATAAATCATTTGGTTTTAAATTTTAAGTTATTTAGTGCAATTTTTGTCAATAGTCGCTCTTACAACTCTACCAGATTAACAAATAGTAATTATGAGATAGATTAGTTGATATATATCTTTAGTTTTAGAATCAATCAAATATTATTTTCACTCCCTCCATTTATTAAAACCTTAATTTGTTATCATATCCATGTTCAATAAAAGTTTATAAGGGTTCTTAATCCATTATCAAGAGAATCAATGGCTTTAATAAATTTTTAATCCTTGAATATACTTATATTTAAAAGTGACAACTTTGAATATTAGAGAGAATGATATAAGAGAATTATTTTATGGAAATGAGTTTGGGATAATTTTCTCCATGGGTATATACCACCTAAATATTTGAATACCTTGACTCAATGTCATAAAAAATAAAAAATATGAATAAAAGGTGGATGCACAATACTTCTTCTATCTTTAGAGTGCCACAGACCCAAGCATCTATCCAAGAATTGTTGGCTACAAAAATAACCATGAGGCATGGAGTACCTTTGAAACTTCATATAAATGATCCATTAAGGAAAGAGAATCAAAACTCCAAATTATTAAAATGAATTTTAAAAATTTAATAATGTCAAATAATGAAGGAGTTGGAGAATATTGCATAATGATAAATGACTTAGTGCATAGAATGAGGGGTTATGGATAAACTATAAAAGATAGTGTTATAGTAATAAAAATTTTGTGATATTTTACCAAAAAATAGTTGAGTATTATGATAAATCTTGAGGATTTTAATGAGATGAACACTATATGTGTTGATGAGTTAGTGAATTCTCTCTTGTCTCATGAGGATAAGATCAGACTATATGCAAGAGATTAAGAACATGCACTTGAAACCAAGTAAAAGGTTGTAAATACTAAAGATAAAAATAAAAATTGGAATCAAGGGAGTTAAAAAAAATCAAATTTAAAAGTAAGAATTTAAGATAAATTTAAAGGTAAAATCAAGAAATATTTTACTTGTCATTACTATAAAAAATCAAGACACATGATAAATATTGTAGGATACTGGTAGCTAAGAATCAAGCTAATCAACAGAGTGAAAAGAAGGCATTTCAAGTTTAAAAAAGTGAGGATCAAGAGCATATATATTATTGTCTCACATGTATTATTATAATAGAGTATGTAAATAATTTATTGTATCTTTATTTAGTTTTCTTAAATCACATGACAAGTCACAAAGATAGTTTCAATAAGTTAAATGATTCCTTCAAATGCCAAGTGCAATCAAAAGATGGAAAGTCCATCCAAGTTGAAGGAAATGGTAGCATGAAAATCACTAAAATACAAGGTAAGAGTGAAATAAATGATTTATAATTTTTTCCAAATTTGGATTCTAAGAGTATTTATCATAATTTCATGAGATGTAGTGATGAAAGCAAAGCACAAAAGCTTTATAATCCTACTAATAAATCCATGATTGTTTCTAAGGATTGTAATTTTTTTGAAAATGAGATATATATTCATTCTAATAATATAGATTAATAGGTCATGATTCAATGGGTTTATCCTATTAAATTTTATTTTGTGGGAATACAAAGTCAAACACATGTTTCTAGTTCAATAGGAAATAATACTAGCTCTTCACAATAGACTAGTGATCCATCTTCATTAACTCTAAGTAAGCACAAGTGTTTTTTCAATCCACATCCATCCAATAAAATATTAGATAAAAACTATGATATAATTATCACATGTATTCAACATCAATAAAAAAAAATTTATTATGTTTATGTTGAAAATATTATGTTTGCATTATCATTTATAGCTAGTGAACCTAGAAGTTATGCAAAATCTAGTCAAAAGAAAGAGTGAGTTGATGTTATGAAAATTGAGATGGATTAAATTGAGATAATTTATTAATTTAATAGTATTCATCCTCCATATAATAAAAATTTAATTGAAACCAAGTGTATCTACAAGACCAAAGTCAAGAGTAATGGTATAATTAACAAGCTAAAATCTAGGCTAGTTGTAAAATGATTTGCATAAATATATGGAGTTGAGTATGACAAACTTATCCACTAGTGGCACATCAAGATAATATCATACTAATTATTTTTGTATTTTATCATAAATAATACAAAATACATTAAATGGACGTGAAAAGGGCATTCCTAAATGGAGTGATTGAAGAAGAAGTATATGTGGGGCAACCACAAAGTTTTGAGGTAAAGGGTAAATAATTTGGGTATATAAACTAAAGAAGAATATTTATAGGTTGAAAAAATATCCAATATCTTGGTACTCAATAATTTATATTTGATTATTGGATCAAAGGTTTTTAATAATTTAAAATTAACCAAATATTTACATACAAACATTAAGTTCTAATGTTTTATATGTTTGTCTCTATGTATATAACTTTATATTTACAAATAGCTTTATGAAGATGATAAATAGATTAAAAAAAAATATGAAAAAATAATTTTAGATGAATTATCTTAGACTTATATATTAATTTCTTGGCATGTAGTTCCATCAAAATAAACATGAAGTATTTATTTGTCAAGCCAAATATGTCCAAGACATGTTTAATAAGTATAATCTCATGATTTTAAACTAGTAGACACCAAAATTACAAGTATAGAAAGGATAATGAGATATGATGGAACTCCTTAAACTAATGAATTTTTTTTTAAAATCATGGTGGGAGGTTTTATGTATCTCAATATGACAAAACCTTATATCAGTTGTGAGATTTCACTAGTTTTTATATTTATGAGCAAACTATCACTCTAACATTTGCAAGCACCAAAGAGAAATTTTATATATATAAGAGGTAATTATAATTATGATATTTATTTAATACCATAAAGTTAATTTTGGAAGGATTTTTTTATGACAATAAATTAACATTAGGTTATTTTTCACATTGGGAAGTGGATTGGTTTCTTGGTCTTCAAAGAAATAAGCTACAGTTGCATTATCAACTACTAAGCTTGCATAAAATTATTATGGTTGATAATAATTTTATATTATTTTTAATATTCTTAACTTGAGTCAATTCATATTTTTTGTGATAACAAGGGGGTAATACAATTGTCGAAGAATCCAGTTTTTATTATATAACTAAGAATATTTAACTCAAATATTATTTTGTTAGTGACTTGTTCAATGATAAACACTTTTTCATTGAGTATGCGAGAATTTAAGATAATTTTATTGATATTATCACCTAGGTATTTCACAATTAGATTCATGGAAGACTCAAATAAATGATAAGCATATCTTTTCTTTGCATCAAAGGGTGGAATGTTGAGTATGATGCCAATATGGGCACTTTATTATTAATGTTAGATTTATTTTATTTATTTTATTATTATTTTATGAGGGTTATTTAATTTATTTATGTCTTATATTAATTTTTTATTCAATTTCAAATATTTTTTTGTAACTTCTTAAAAAATAGCTAGAAGTGTCAGTTAGAGTGCAGTTCATTGATGTGTACTTAATTGAGCTCAAAAACTTACCCATTAATATCCAAGAGGTGGGACACACTTTTTAGAGTTTATTTATCTGAAATTAATTTTATTTTAATCAATTTTTTACTTTTTAAATATTTGGGGTGCCTAGCTTGGCTAAGTTGCATGAGTTGTTTACTTGCTAAGAAAGGCTTTTTGCATATTGACCTTAGTTTGTCAATAATTCAACCTTGTTTTCTTGAGTCTAATATCAATTATATTAGAGTCTATTTACTAGATTACTTTTTTTTTTTTTTAAATCTTAATTTATATTTCACTATATGTTTTTTTTGACATAACTTGTAATGCAAATTATTTTATAATAGCCTTATTTTAGCTTTATTTATTAATAAAGAATTTTGCACAAAGAAGTGTGGTGAAATAGTTTTTATTGGAAATTATTTTTTTCATGTGTTTATCTTTATTTTATTTTTTTAGTATGCATAAAGGAAACCCATCAAGTATATGTTTTATAATTTGAAGTTATTTCATACAATTTTTGTCTACAATCACACGTACAACAATACTAGATTAATAAATAGTAAATTTGGGATAGATTGGTTGATATATAGCTTAAATTTAAGAATAAATCAAATCTGATTTTCACTCCCTTCATACATCAAAACCTTTGTTAATTGGATTTAAATTGTGAGGGGGACAACCAAATAAGTTTTTCAAAATTGACTTGTATGGTTGTTAATTTTTTATTTGACTTAGAAAGAGTGGAATATGTAAGTTGACCTATATAACTTAGTCCATGTAATTTTTTGAAATCCTTAATTAAACCTATTATGCATGATTTTAATCAAGTTGTTGATGCTCTTAGTAGTATAACTTCCATTTTTTTTTTTTCACCTTAGATGGAATTAAGGGACTAGATCCTAAAACATCAAAAAGAATATGAATTTTATAAAAGAGTAAGTTTGGAACTTATTAAAGTTTCAATAGATATTTAAATTATATCATATTCACATCAGATGCAGATGGTCTTCTTAAGTTTTGAACCCATATTTTTTTTTTGGAATAGAGTGGTAATAAAGAAAATATTTTACAATAAGTTTATCTAGCTCCCCATTTTTCCCACCCATGTGTTACGAAGATGAACCATGAGTTTAAACTTTTTCTATTTTTGGATAGGAATGAAGAAAAATGTGGCTCATTTTTTATCAAAGTTTTTGTAATTTTAACAAATTAAATTTGAAAATTTCCATCCTAGATGACAATTATATCCCCATGATATTCCAATGGATAAGTGGGCAGTCATAACCATGGATTTTCATCACTGATTTGTATAAATCAAAAAAGAGGCATGATACCATTCTATTGGTGGTTTAAAATCTTACAAAATTTTCCCATTTCATATCAAAAAATCTCTCAGATGATGTTGTTATTCTAGTAAATATATTTGTGAAAGAATTAGTTCATATTGACAGAGTGCTTAATTTAATTATATCCAACAAAGATAAATTATTTACATCAAAATTTTGAGAAACCTTAATGTCATATTTTTATATTAGGTTGAACTTTATCTCTTCATATCATCTTGAAATATATGGTCAAATAGAAATATTTAATAAAGTTTTATCAGACATATATATATATATATATATATATATATATATATATATATATTTGTCTGTGTGTGTGTGTGATTGATCAATAGTACAAGTGGGAGGAATATTTACATCTGGGTAAATTTGCATATAATAATACCCACCACACATCTCTTAAGATGGCACCCTTTAAATCTCTCTATGGAAGAAAGTGCATGAATTCCCTCAACTGGGAATATTTAAAAAATACATTCACTTGAGGTTTTTATTTGTTCCATGAGTATGATGATAAAATGACACTCATTAGACAAAATGTTAAGCCATATTTAGATAGATTAGTTTTAAGAGGAAACCTATGGAATTCCATATTGAAGACAAATTTTTGTTAATGTTTAGA
The DNA here is from genome assembly GCA_037957365.1 of Torreya grandis. Lineage (NCBI taxonomy): Eukaryota > Viridiplantae > Streptophyta > Pinopsida > Cupressales > Taxaceae > Torreya > Torreya grandis. The sequence continues at coordinate 2,911,817 of JARHVA010000860.1, forward strand.
TCATATAAAAGTGTAATTAAATTAGTAAAACATCAAAATTTACTCCTTAGTTTGTGGGACCTTTTGATAACCTGCATAAAAATAGTCTCATTACTTATATATTGGCATTGCCATTCTCTCTTTCCAAAATTAGTGATGTGTTCCATGTGTCACTACTTGTAAAATATATACTTTATTCCACTCAAATTCTAAATAGGCATAATTTTTAGGTAAAGGATGGAGTGAACTTTAAGTTAGAAGTGGTTTGGATCCTATCTTGTCATAAAATCAAGTTGTGTATTAAAAATATTAAACAATTATTATTCCAATGAGACCAATTAAGTGAGAGAAGTATTACATGGGAAAATGAAAATATTTTTTGTACTAATTTCCTTTATCTCTTTGGCATCAAGACATTTCCTTATTAAAGGGCTCAGGATGTCATGTCCTTATTTTTTGGAACCTTAATTTTCTTGTTGTAATAATTACCTAAGGGAAATAAAAAAGATTTTGGACATATAGTAGCCTCTTTGATTTATGGAACTCTAACCAAAAAAATCATGTTTTTCAAATGGATTTAAAGAAAAAATGAGTCTTTTGATACAAGTTGTTAGCTACAAATTATTTATATTATATGTTGATTTAGATATAAAAAAATATATGTTAGTTATATTGTAATAATTTTATGATATTAAAACACTTGTAAAAATTTACTCTATTTTATTTTGATACTTACGAAACATTTTATTGTTAGAATAAAAATATAAATGTATTATTATTATTATTATTATTATTATTATTATTATTATAATGGATATTACTAAGTTTCTGTCTGCTATTTTGTAAATGCTAGGATTTTCCACAAAAGCTAAGTTTGACTTCGAAAGACTCTTGGAACAATTTTGATGAAAAGAGGAGATGTAAGATAGAGAGAAATAATAGATAGAGGTCATAAAAATGAATTTTTAATTAATTATCTATCATAAGTTGTAAATTCTTCTTGATATACCATGTTAAACTATGACTGTTTCCATCTTAACCATATGGAAAATCTTATAGCTCCTTAGTAACGTAATTAAAAAAATTATAATGACACACTTTGTTTAAAATTTCATGTCTAGGAGTGAGATTATACAATGTTAAATTTCATAAGTTCCCTATGAAGAAATGCATTAATATCAATATAAAGGTTTTAAAATGCCATCTTATTTTTAAAGGGATGTCATGCATTTTCAACTTAAAAATAATTAGAAAAATTCCCTTTTGGGAAGGGAAAATATGGCTAATTTTTAAAAATATTAAAAATAATTTCATAAGCCATTAAGTAGCACACCTCAACAAATTAGGGCATGATGAGTAAATTTAGTCAAATGTGTTTTATTGGGGAAAACCCTCTTAGCTATTATTGGCCATTTTTTGGCCTACATGCCAAAATTTTGCCCAAGTGTGAGAGGGTGAACATTCAAGCAATAATTTGGGTTTTACAAGAGTCACAACTTATTTCACTTTATGAGTAATAAGTATTTGAAACCCCTCAGTAGATGTAATCCAAGTTGGAAAGCCCAAATTACTCTAAATAGTACAAATCAGGTTTTGGGAAGTGCTTTACTTATGAAAGTTTTATCAATAGAAGTAAGAAGGTTTCACAAATTTGAATTACTCTAAACAATGCATTTTATATTTCTTAGGGTGAATGACTTATCTCTTTTTATAAGTAATAAGAAATCAAGAATCCAAAGCAGGTGCCAATGAAGAATCCAAAGTTGCAGACATTGAGGAAAAAACAAATAAAATCAAACAAAAATATCGAAGGAATTCCTTCTAATAATTTGTCTGAAGGAATTCCTTTGAAAAAGTTCAAAAGACAAGTCAAAATATTTAAAGTACACTTATATAAAATTTTAAAGGCAAAAAAGGACAAACCAAAAAACCAAAAGATAATGTACCCTTTGGAAGGGACATTTCTAAAAAACTCTGGTGCCCTTCAAAATACTTGAGTGCCTTCTTTTAAGGGTTATTCACTTTAGAAGGGGTTGTTTGAAAAATCAAATTGACTATTTAAAAACCCAAAGGGTAGGTACCTTTCAGAAGGGTCATTGACAAAAAACTTGAAGGGTAGGTACCCTTCGAGAAGGTTCATTTCTAGATTAGAAGGGATGTTGGAAGAAACCTGATGAGTGCCTACCCTTTAGGAAGGTCCATCTAGTGAGTTTAAGGGCTTTACAAAAAGCTATAATTCCACCTACCCTTTGGGAAAATTCCTTGATAGGATTTCAAAAGGGATGTTTTTTAGTCCAAGGGACAATTCCTATGGAATTTTGTCCATGGGAAGTTGAGCATAAAAAGCTTGAGGGAATAAAATATAAACAAGGCAAAGAAAGAAGGAAACATATCCTTCAAACAAAAAATTAAAGGAATTCATTTAGACTTTTTTTCGAAAGGATTCCTTCAAAAAAAATTGTAGATAGAAAAAAAATCCAAAGGAAACTAAGGGGAAAAATAAAAGATCCAAAGAAAATCTAGCCCAAGAGAAAGTCTGGAAGAAATAATTCTGTGGGAGATAAAGAAGCCAAAAAGTCTGGAAGAAATGGATATCCTTCAGACAAATTGTCTGAAGGATTCCTTTGGAAATCTTAGTCAAAGAAAGGAAAGTTCAAGGGTAGATAGAGATAAAAGTAAAGACCTGAAGAGAATGAACATTAGGCCGAAGGAATAAGTAAGAAGAGAAACTCCATGGAAAATACAAATATAGACAAAGGTTAAGAAGTAGAATTCTAAATTTAGTGAAGAGAAATAATGGATAGTTGGGTTGAGTTAAATCCAAACACAAACAAAATATGGATTCAATATGGAATTTCATGCAAGGAAAAGTTAATTATGATTGACTGGTCAAGGCTTCATTTGACTAGTTTTTGAAGTCAATTTTATCTCCAAGGTTAACTTAGCCTTTCAAATGTTCCAACTCAACTTCTAATGGATCAAGTCAGAGTTCTAAAACTAGAATTGGCATTGGATTTCATGCATGCTATTATCATCTCATTTTTTAATGTTCCAGTAGCTCATGAAGAATGCCAAATTTGGAAGTGGGTGAAGCATTATTGCATGATAGAGAGGTTTAGCAACCCAAAATTAGCCACTGTCTACTTCAATGCCAAGGATCCTTCATGCAAGGCAAAAGACAAGAAAAGACAAATTTGGAAGACTCATGTAATGCAATTTGGACTTGGGATAATGAATATTTAACTTCCTCTCCTATTTTCAATGCCATCTCTTGGCTATTGTATTTTTCTATAAGTTGGTTTTCAGCCTTGTAAAAATTATCCCTCTTTTGGCAAAAAAAATTATTCTAAAGATTGTGATGTAACCTTTTTCAAAGTCAATAAGAAGAGGACTATGCTTTTTTTTTTTAATTTATAGTAGTTGGTATAGTTTACTTTTGTTATATATTTGTCTAAGTGATATATTTTCCTTCTTCCTTGTCAAATTTGGATTTGTACCTAGTTACTAGTTGATCATTTATATAGGTCACATTCTATGTTGGATTGTCTTTTGTTGAGTTTATAGTGGATATTAGTGGTTTTTAGTGCCTTCAATTAAGCCTATTTATATGTTTTCCTCAAGCTTAGATCAATAGATAGAACCTTTTTATGAAATACTTATGTGTATTGATTAATTGGAATTAAATTTTTGCCTCTTCCTTATCCGAATCAATGTTCTTAGAAGCTTAATTTGAGTAGATCAAACAAATTAGGTGTATCACCACTTTAGCTAGGATTTCCTTTCAATTTCTTTCTCCCCTTTTCCCTAGGCATTTTGTAGCATAGAAGTTGAGATCCTCATAGATACATCTTGTAGGAACTATCCTTCTCTAGAGGTTCTTCTCATCTTTGAGGCACCCACCCTTGTGAGAAGATCCCATTATTTCAACTAGAATGAGGATCAGTCATTTTAACACATCTTCGATTAGGGTAAAACTCCAAGTTGACAATAGTTTTTAGCATTCCTAGTGGGACCATAAGGAAGTTATTTACATATCTAAAGAGTGTTCATAGTAGTAAAAGATATTCATCTACATCAAATTACAAGGTTCATAACATCATTCAGGCAACTCATTCATGTCAAAGTTTGTCACAAGATTAGCAAGTAAAGGTATTCCTTTTGAATTTATAACTTATAAAAGAGCAAGGTCTTGGAGGGAAAATCAATATCCTCAAAAAGAATATTTACCTCCTCATCATCCTATCATTGTAAACACTACAATCTCCACTATCTAGATGGACATTAGAAATCAAGTGTTTACTCCATTTAATAGGGGAAGTCCACTAAATTTATCTTGGTTGGATGATATTCTAGTGTCTACCTTAAAGAGCATTCCATTCTTCTTAGGAAAAAATCAAATAACCCCTATTGAGCATATCCAGGATGTTATTAATCTTTGTTCAATCCATAATTTTATTGAAAATAATGTTGTTATTAGATTGTTGGCTACCTCCTTCAAAAGAAAAGCATTGAAATGGTATAGAAATCTACCACTTAATTCCATTACCACTTGGGATGAATTAGGCATAGCATTGGTCAAGCAATTTGAGGATAAATCTAATCATGTCTCTTTGGTTTAGTAATTGACCACCATAATAAGGGCTCCTTATGAGGTCATGTCTTATTTTAACCTTAGATTCTTAAAAACATGGACTAGGATAGCTATATTGATTAGGCCATCCCCTCAATATGCATTTATGTATTATTTAAAAACTCTTAATTTTGACATTAGTGTGATGATATAGTCAATGGGTGGTACTACTTTGTCAGATGCTTATGAGGATGTAATTAAACCTAAAAATAGTTTGACACAAGTTGGTAGTCTTTCTCCAAGACCTTTAATGCCCATATTTCCAAAAATAAGTTCTATACTAGCCCCTAAAGTTCCTATTATAACCCCTACTAGTCAAGCTAGTGAGATAGGAGAGTTGAAAAGATTGATATAGTCTTTTAGAAGTGAAATAGTGCATCTCAAAAGGTAGCATTTTTAGTCAAATAGGCCCTATCAATAGTAAAATTAGAACACCTATCAGTCCTTCAAAGATCAAAGGCCTCCTTATTAGGGTTTTATAGAAAATATACCTCCTTATCAAGCTTAAGGAGCCATAACTCTAGCTAAGCCATATAATGCTCTTGATCTGAATGCTCCTTCCAGTTCAAAAGCCATTGTTCCAACCCCACCTCAAAATAATTTAGTGTAAGACTTAGGTTGGCAGCCCTCAAATCTTAATGATGCTCAAAACCAAGCCTTGGTATCACATAACATCGCCATGCCACAAATGACACAAGAAGAATTATATTTTTGAGAAGGTCATTATCTAGATATAGGTTTGGCATCAAAAAGAGAGACTCATCAAGTTCAAGGGAAGCTTGATGTTATTAATATAAACTGGCAAGTAGATGATCATGTTGATTTTACTCAGGATGTTAAAACTAACGATATAAGTGGTCAAGTTATAGATATGACATATCAAATAACTAAAAGAAGAGTTTTTGATGAAGCCCAAGTGGTAAAAAATACTTCAAGTACTCCTAGTATTATTTCTAAGAGTACAAAAGAGTATTTTACTACCCCTATATCCTATAAAAATTAGAATATAGAGGTTAGTAAAGTGTAGCAATTACCTCTAATTTGTGAGCATCAAGTGCCTTAGAAAGTAAAATCAAAGGTTAGTGCATCTCAATTTAATATTGTAGATCAAAATTAAGAAGTCTAACATTAGCATTAACATGTGGGATTCTCTTTCAATTTTAGGGAAAAGGATACACTTATCCAAGAGCTTTTAGCTCTTGAATTGTCTCCAAAACTAATTGAGAAAGAAGGTGTTGTCTTGGCTAGTTCATATCAGCTAGAAAAGCAAGAGGTATAGTAAGAAATTAAGGTGACAAAGGTAGAAAAAATTTAGGTAAAGTCAAAGAAAACTCCTCCATTTTACCTTTATTTTATAGTGGGTGATACTTTGCTTCATAATTGTATGGTGGATAGTGGAGCTAGTCGGATAGTCATGCCTAAGCAAATTATAGATAAGCTTGGACTTGTTTATGAGACAAACACTAAAGGATTTTTGTAATTGGATTGGTCACCAACAAAGATGGTAGGAATAACTAAGGATTTTAAATTGGCATTACATGTATGTCCTAATGTACTATTCAGTAGGATGTTGTTGTGGTAGACTTGCCTCCCTATTCTAGTATGTGCCTCTCAAGAGATTTCACCTCAAAGATTAGGGGATATTTATCAGCTAATTGAGCCTATTTTTTGTTTAGAAATAGGTATGATATAAAGGTAATAATTCATTCAGAACCTATTACATGTTTTTATATGGAGTCATACATGCCTAGTGTTGTGAATACTAACTATATCATCTTAGATGAAATATTACAAACTAGTGATGTATAAAAGGACTCGCCTTTGGATAGAGTTCTATATTTATTTCTTGATGAGTGGGCTTATACCTTGCATTATTATGATCCCTACAAGCTAATTGAAGAGGAGGGTCTTGGTGTTTATTGTCTTCATGAGAATGATGCACCAATTCTAGCCATGGTCAAAGAAGATGAATCTAATGAAGGTTTGTGGAAATTGTACTTTGATGGATCAAGGAATAATCATGAAAATATAGCTATAATTATTTTGGTTTATCCTATAGAACAAAGGTATTTTTCCTTTATTAAATTTCAATTTGGTTGTTCAAACAATGTTGTTGAGTATGAAGTGCTAGTTCATGGTTTGCAGTAGGCTAGAAAGATGAAAGTCAATTGTTTGTAAGTATTTAGAGATGGTGAACTTGTAGTTCATCAAGTAAGAGTTTTGAATGTATTCAAAATAAAATTTATTAAATCTTACAAGCATAGAATTTTGGATTTACTTAAATATTTTTAGGCTTTTAACATTCAGGCAATATCAAGGGATAAGATTAAACATGTTGATAGGTTAGCTACTATTGGGGAAAAATTTAGTATTATAGATTATGTAAAAAGTGAAAAATGTTAGTCATATATAAAGGTAGTTTTAAGGCCTTTTTTTCTAGATAATCATGATAATTAGTAGGTGTTCGAATATGATAAACAAATTGTGATATTCTTGTAAGAAGAGCCTGAGTTTTCCTCAAAAAATTAGTCAAAGCACTTGCAGCAATATGGAGATCATATTGTGTAATTAAAAACAACTAAGTTGCCCAAAGGATTTCTCACTCTTGAGAACATTTTTATTGGTGATGATGAGATAAGAAGAGAGAAGGCATCCTTGTTAACAAAAGAAGAACACTATGCCAATGGAGAGATTATAGCAGGTAAGGTTTTGAAATTGGGAAAGGTATGTACTCCATAAAAAGAATCCTTCATTATGTTAAGTACAAGTTTTATTGATGTATTTGATTGGAAATATAGTGATCTCAAGGTATTTGATCCATGTTTGTCTCAACATACCATTGAGTTGGAAGCTAAAACTAAACCAGTGAGGTAAAGACAAGGGCCCATCAATACTAAACTTGAGCCTTTAATGAGAGCCAAGTTTCACAAGCTCATTGAGTTAGCTATCATAATTTTAATCAAGCACTCAACTTGGGTGGTGAACCTTTTTTAGGTATGGAAAAAGAATGGTGAGATTTTTTTGTGTGTTGATTTCCATGATTTAAATAGGGCTTCAATTAAAGACCACTATCCATTGCCATCAATGGAAAAAAAATTATAGCTTGTTATAGGTTCAGAGAGTCTATCCTTGTTGGATGGATATAGTGGTTGCAATTATATTTTGGTCAAATAAGAGGACCAATTTAAGATATCCTTCACAACCAAGTGGGGAACTTTTGCATATAGAAAGATGTCATTCAAATTATCTAATGCTAGAGTGACTTTTTAAAGAGCCATGGATATGGCATTCCAAGGCCTTCTAAATAAATGTGTACTTGTTTATTTAGATGATATAACCATAATCTAAAAAAATTTAGATGATCACATAGCTCATCTTAGGCAAGTGTTCGAAAGGTGTAGACAATTTGGGATATCTCTAAATCCAAAGAAGTGCATCTTCTCAATTCATAAAGGTAAACTTCTTGGACATGTTGTTTCAAATCATGGTTTAAACATTGATCCTAAAAGATTATATTCAATCCTTGCACTCTCTTTTCCTAAGCACAAAAAGGCTATGTAAAGTTTCTTTGGAAAAATCAACTATATAAGGAGATACATTTCAGATTTCGCTATTATAGCTAAACCACTTACAACCATGTTAAAGAAAAATCAGAATTTCAGCTAGTCCAAGGAGGGATTAAAAGGGTTTGAAGATGTTAAGAAAGCCATAGAAAATGATCCTACACTTTTAAATCCAAATTTTATGAAATATTTCATTATCTATACATATGTTAATGTGGACACCATTTAGGCATTCTTATGTAATAAAATCTTGAAGATTTAGATCAGCCAATAGATTTCTACAACCAAGGCTTGGAAGATTATAAAATAAGGTATTATTTTCTTTAAAATCATGTCCTTATAGTCATCATATCTCTTAATAAGTTTAGACACTTATTCTCTAATAACAAGATACTTCTAATGATTCCCCATCTAAGCATCAAAGAGTTTCTTTTGAATAAGGATATAAATGAGAAGAGAGCTAGTTGGATAACCAAGGTAATGGAATATGATGTATAAATGAAGGTTAAAAAGTTGGTTAGAGGCAAAGGACTTTGTGAGCTTCTAGCTTAGGACTTGCAAGAAACTAATGAAGTTATTTTAGTGTTAAATGATGAAGAGGTTGTTGTTGTTCACACCTCACCTTCTAGCAGGTTTCATTATTTGGTAAGCTATCTACAAGATGGTATTTACCCCTCTCACCTAAGTGCTTCAAAAATAAGGTATTTTAAATTGAAATCAATTCCATTCTTACTCATTAATGGTGTTTTATTCAAAAAGGATATTAATGGAATGTTACTAAGGTGTGTAGAACTAAGCCAAACTCAAATATTACTTAAAGAGTTCCATGATGGACATGGTGGAGGACACTTTTCCAAAAGAACTATAGCACTTAAAATCATGAGAGGTGGGTACTATTGGCCTACTATATTTGGTGATTTCCATGCATGGGTTAGGAGATATAAACAATGTGATATGTTTGTAGGAAAAGTTAAACTTGCAACCTTGACCCTTTAGCCAATTGTAGTATATCACCCTTTTGTCCAATAGGGATTGGACTTTATTGGTCTCATAAATCCTCCTTCAAGTTTAGGGCACAAGTGGATTATAACAACTATAAATTACTTCACACATTATAAAAAGGTAATAGCATTGAAAGAAGTAAATGAAACCAATGTTCTCGATTTCTATGAAGGTTTGATTACTATATTTAGAGTTCCTTCAGTGATTATTCCTGATAAGGAAATGGCTTTCATGGGATCTAAAATCATTCAATGGGATATTCAACATGGATTTTACCTTAGCAATTCATCAAACTACTATCCACAAGGCATTGGTCTTGTTGAATCTATAAATAAGAACCTATTAAGGATCATAAGGAGGACTATTGAAGACAATTAGAGAACATGGCATCTCAAGCTACAATTAGCTCTATGGGATAATTGGATCACCTACAAGAGGTCAATATCCAACTCTCCATACAAGTTGGTATATGATAAGGAAGCAAGGTTACCTATTTCTCTTGAATTTCTAGTTTTAGAACTAATGCATCAGCTTGAATTGTTAGAGAATGAGCCTATGGAAATCAAGTATGTATAGCTTATGGAGTTTGAAGAGACAAAAAATCAATCCATGTTAGCCATGAAAAGTCATCAAGCACAGGTAAAGAGAACCTTTGACAAAGGAGCTTCCTCAAGAAGCTTCAAAGAAGGAGATTTGGTCCTCAAGTGGGATGAAGATCAAACCAAAAAAGGAATGCACAAAAAGTTTGATTCCCTTTGGAGTGGCCCGTACAAAATCTCCAACTATAAATCTCATAATGCCTTCCAACTTGTAAATATGGATGGCCAAGAGCTTCCAATCCTAGTCAATGGGATACATCTAAAACATTGTTATTAAAGAGCGAAGCTCTGTGTACATAGTTGGTTTGTTTTTGCTTTCCTCCAAGTGTTGTTTAGGCATATTAGTTTCATTCAGTTTTGTTCTAATAAGTGCTTATTTACACATTTGTTTCTTAGTTAGTTTTCATGTTTTCATGTGTTTCCCTTCTTATTTTTAAGGAAGAAGGTTACTTCATCCATGATTAGAGGAGATTTTTAGTCAAAAAATAGGTTTATCATTATTTTGGGAGTTTAAATAACATTTATATGGTCTAATTTATCAAGCATAGTAGGCATGCTTCCCTGCGAGTCACCAAAAATGTTGGCCATTTTTTAGCCTACATACCAAAATTTTGCCCAATGTGAGAGGGTGAACATTCAAGAAAGACTTTGGGTTTTATAAGAGGCATAACTTATTTCACTTTATGAGTAATTAGTAGTTGAAACCCCTCAGTAGAAGTAATCTAGGTTGGAAAGCTTGAATTACTCTAAATAGTACAAATTAGGTTTTGGGAAGTGCTTCACTTATGAAAGTTTTATCAGTAGAATTAAGAAGGTTTCACAAATTTGAATTGCTCTAAACAATGCATTTTAGATTTCTCAAGTTGAATGACTTATCTCTTTTTATAAGTAACAAGCAATGAAGAATCCAAAGTAGGTGCCACTGAAGAATTTGAAGTTGTAGACATTGAGGAATAAGCAAATAAACTCAGACAAAAAGCTGGAAGAAATTTATTCAGACAATTTATCTGAAGCAATTCCTTTTAAAAAGTTTAAAAGACAAGTCAAAATATTTGAAGGATACTTCCATAAAATATGAAAGTTAGAAAAGGACAAATCAAAAAATCTAAAGGGCAATGTACCCTTCAGAAGGGATGTTTTTGAAAAACTTGGATGCCCTTCAAAAAACTTGGGTGCCTTTTTATTAAGGGTTATTTTCTTCAAAAATGGTTGTTTGAAAGATTCAAGGGGTCATTTAAAAACTCAAAAGGTAGGTACCCTTAAAAAGGGTCATTGACAAAAAACCTGAAGGGTAGGTACCCTTTTGGAAGGTTCATTTCTAGATTAGAAGGGATGTTGGAAAAAACTTGAAGGGCACCTGCTCTTTAGGAAGGTCCATCTAGCAAGTTTAATGTCTTTACAAAAATCTTGAAGGGCACCTACCCTTTGAGAAAATACCATGATAGGATTTTCAAAATGGCTATTTTTTAGGCCAAGGGATAATTCTCATGGACTTTTATCCATGAGAAGTTGAACACAAAAAGCTCAAGGGAATAAAATATAAACAAGGTAAAGAAATAAGGAAAGATATCCTTCAGAATTTTTGTCTAAAGGATTCCTTCAAAAAAATTGGTAGACAAAAAAAATCTGAAGGGAAATAAGGGGAAAAATAAAAGATCTAAAGAAAAGCCAGCCCAAGAGAAAGTTCATAGGAAATAAAGTCCACGGTACATAAAGAAGCCAAAAAGTCCAAAAGAAATGGATATCCTTCAAAAAAATTATCTGAAGGATTCCTTTAGAAATCTTGGTCAAAGAAAGGAAAGTTTGATGGCAAAGAGAAACAAAAGCAAAGACCTGAAGAGGATGAACATTAGGTTGAAGGAATAAGTAAGAAGGGAAAGTCCATAGAAAAGACAAATATAGACAGAGGTCAAGAAGTAGAATTCTAAATTTAGCCAAAAAAAATCACAGACAATTGGGTCAAGATAAATCCATGCACAAAAAAAAGATAGAGTCAATGTGGAATTTCATGAAAAAAATCTAATTATGGTTGACTATTCAAGGCTTAAATTGACTATTTTTTGAAGTTTATCTCTAAGGTCAACTCAGCCTTTCAAACATTTCAACTCAAATTCCAACGAATCAAGTCAAAGTTATAAAATTAGCATTGGAATTGGATTTCATGCATGTTATCATCTTCTCATACTTTCAAATGTTCCATTAGCTCATGAAGAATGCCAAATTTGGAAGTGGGCATATCATTATTGCATGGTAGAGAGGTTTAGCAGCTCAAAATTAGCCACTATCCACTTCAATGCCAAGGATCCTTTATGCAAGACAAAATACAAATTTGAAAGACTCGTGTAATGTAATTTGGACTTGGGCTAATAAAGAGTTAACTTCCTATCCTATTTTCAATGCCATATCTTGGCTATTGTATTTTTCTAAAAGTTGGTTTTTGACCTTGTAAAAATTATCCCTCTTTTGGCAAGAAAATTTCTTCCAAATATTGTGTTGCAACCTTTTTCAAAATCAATGAGAAGAGGACTATGTTTTTTTTAATTTAAGTAGCTGGTATAGTGTACTTTTGTTATAGATTTGTCTACGTAATAGATTTTCCTTCTTCCTTGTCAAATCTAGATTTTTACCTGGTTACTAGATGATCATTTATGCAGGTCACGTTCTGTGTTGGATTATATTTTGTTGAGTTTATAGTGGATATTATTGGCTATTAATGCCTTCAATCAGGCCTATTTCTATGTTTCCCTCAATCTTAGATCATTATATAAAACCTTTTCATGAAATAAATATGTGTATTGATTAATTAGAGTTAAAGTTCTACCTCTTTCTTGTTTGAATCAGTGTTCTTATAAGCTTAATTTGAGTGGATCAAGAAAATTAGGTGTATCACCACTTTAGCTAGGATTTCCTTTCAAGTTATTTCTCCCCTTTTCCCTAGGCAGTTTGTAGCATATTAGTTGAGATCCTCATAAATACATCTTGCAAGAATGAGCCTTCTCTAGAGGTTCTTCTCATCTTTGAGGCACCCACCTTTGTGAGAAGATCCCATTGTTTCAAATAGAGTGAGGATCAGTCATTTCAGCATATCTTTGATCAGAGTACAACTCTAGGTTGACAACATCTATACATCATCAATGTGTTACTAAGCCTGAATATTTGGTTAAGGTTAATAGGCTGAGGAAAAGGCATAGTTTTTATTGACTCTATTTTTGAATCATATAGGTTTTTAGTCACAATTCCCCTTAATTGTCTTCTCCTTCCAACAATTAATGAGGTGTTAATTAATTGCTACATTCTAAGGAGACATCAATGTTTATGGCTCATAGTGATTGTCAATCACTAATAGGAATTTTGTCATAGTTTTAGGGTTATAGAAACCCTCGACATAGTTTAAAATTAGGTTTCCTAAGTTCAAAAAACAATAGATAAGCTTTAAGAAAATCATAGAAATGTGAGAAAGAAGGGTAATTTGAAGTTATGTCTCTCTGTCTTCTTTACTGAGGTAGGACATCATCAAAACTGATTGATTCACTTTTATTTTTGTGAATGTTAATGGTTGTATTGGTTTTGTTTATAAAAATGTTAGAAAATATAAATTACAGATTTTTGGTTGAATGCATGTGTTTTACTAGAATCATTAAAACCCTCTAGTCTATAATAGAAAGGCATTATTTTTTAGTTCAATACATATAATTTACTAAAATTTAGGAATATTTTTTAATAATAGTTTTAAATATGTACCTTGTGTATAGTTCATGAAAACCCCTATTTATGAAATCCATATAATGGGTGTGTACATCTCAAAAAAAATATCAAGACTCAAATGACATGGGTAAGTCTAGTAAGCAGAGTTTTCAAATTCATTAGGGTGTACAATGAGTTTTCAAAGTAAAAATAAATGGTCACTTATAGTAGTAAATCCTACTGGTAATATTAAATGTGTTTTGAGTCAAGATTACATATTTTTCTATCTTGTGGATACTTGTTGGTTGTATAAAACTATTATATGGATGCCAGAAGGACAAAATATGGGTTTAATAAGTTTAAAAATTTATTGATATAAAATGAAAGATAAAAATCATAAATAATTTTATCTATGTCTCTTCTATCTCAAGCATTTTTCATGTGTTCAAGAGCCTTCCACCCCTAATCTGATGATCTAGGTGGGTAGGGCCTTATTAAACCTGGTGATGGTTTGGTTCATATGGGTCAATCCTCATGAAGACTATTTGAAAATTTGAGAATACTTATTCGGATGGACAACTTCTTGTTTTAAAAATATATTATTCTTGTATTATTCTACTTGGATTTACAAAGTTATTATAGAATCATTAATTTATATGAATTTATGAATATATTATGTTATTGAAGTAAGTGTTTTGAAATTTATTTTTAATTTGTTACATAAATTATATTCATTTGCTTGATTTAAAATAGTATAACTGATATACATATATGTGAACTAGGCATACATTATCATTAGACAATAGATATACCATTTTCCTACAATGAAGGATGTATGAGTTTCATCGGGAATGAAATAATATTAAAATGTTCTTTTATATAGTTGTTCTATTTTTTGTATAAGTGAATATATATTCATTTTATTTTGTATGAATCAAATATTTTAACATGGTTGTATTATCCTATGTATGTGTTGATTTACATCCTTTCTACCTTGTATGAATTGAGGTATTCTATACATTTGTTCTATTTTTTGTATCGGATGATGATTTCAATAGATGTATTCTATTCTTATATGAAAAATTATGATGTTAATATAATTTTTGTATTTTCTATACAAGTTGATAACTCAATACAATTGTTATGTTCTTCTATGTGAATTGGTGATTTAAACACAAATGTTTTAATTATTTTGCTGTATAAAAAGATGTTATTAGTATAATTGTTTTATTTTCTATAAAAATGAAAGTAATTAATAATAATTATGGTTGAATCTATTTTATAATACCAATTGGAAGTTTGATTATTTTTGTCCTTAGTAGGAAACTTATAAGAATATATATGGTGAAATTGAATAATAGTTTTATTCACATGTTATATAAAAACTTGTATATTGTTTAATAAATGTGTATTAGATAGTGTCATTAGTGATTATCACTCTTGAAATACCTTTTAGTGATGAATAGTAATTTTTAATTTCTTACATTGAATTAAAGATAATTTACCCTAAAAATAATTTAAGGCAGTTTATCATGAGATTATATTATTTATCAAAAGATATGCATTTTGGATTAGAAACAATTTTTATTGTGTATAGAACTTTTGATAAGCTAAAACTTCTTGAGGTTTAGATTTTAAAATTAATCTAATGAATATCTATCAAAAAAAATACATTACTATTTTCATAGTTTTAGATTATAGTAAAAGCAAGTTTTGAAGGGACCCCGAAACCCTATAACAAAATCAAAAAAGATAAAACATTAACCACCACCAGGAAAAGTAGTCCTGAAACCTACTGAAGAGCAGCATCAAAATCAGGTTTTACAGGGACCTGAAACGACAAACATAGTCCAATAAAAGTACCCAAGTTTTATAAGGACCTAGAACCTCAAATAAAGTTTTAGACCAAAAACCAAGAAATAGGACCAAAAACAAGAACCAGTTACAACAACCAGTAATAAGGACCTGAACAAGAACAAAACCAACAAAGAAGACCCTATGCTTCTATTGCAATTCCATGATCATCTGAATAGCCTCCTTCCCAATCGTAGCAGTATCCTGGATGGAGTTAGCAGCTGAAGTAGCAGCATCTTGCAAGGCTTTCTTCCTCAAACTCTACCTTCCTCTTACTTGGACCCTCCAAAGATATTGTTTCTTCATTTTCTCTTTTACCAAGGCTAGCTGCAGTAGCACAGATGCTTGATGTTACCTGCACCATCTTTGTTCTACTTTCCTTGATGAGCATTCTAAGATTATGCTCATAACCTTTAAGTTTTTTTGGGATATCTCTCATTTTCACCTCCAAGTGGTTGATTATGGTCCAATCAACATCTTGATTGTGTTGCATTGTTTCCACTTTCTTCTTCATCCCCATTATTTCATTATAGATCCAAGAATCAACTTGGAGAATAGAGTCGGCCTTGAACTTGGCAGAATGCAGGAAGGAAAGCTTGGTTTCCCTCTATGGAGAGTCACAAATGTCTTTTGTAATCTCATTTGGAGGGGAATCAACCTTTTCAATTTGTTCCTCCCTATCCATCAGTTCCTCCTCTCTAGTCTCAACAGGGTCTTCATGCTTAACAGGGTCCTCCTTTTCTTGTCCCCCAGTCTCCATAGCAGGAGTAGAAGCCAAAACCATGTGATCTTCCTCTCTCATAGAAACTGGATCATCAGTTAAGATATCTTTGTCTTTAACACCTCCCCTAAACATAGTCTGATTATCCTCATTATCAAAATTGCTCTGTTCTGAGTTTCCCTCAGTTATATCCTCTTCATTCCCTTCCTTAATTTTTCCTTTCATTTCTGGATATCCATCCAAATTAGAGCTAAACTCCCCAACATCCATCCATTCCTCTTCCTTTAGGACATCCTTCTCAGAGCTTTCAATACTCTCTGACTCAAAATCCTCTTCTACAATTTGTTTTTGAGAACTAGAGGGTTTTGGTTTTACCTTTTCTATCCCTTTAATATTCTCATCCTTCTTACACTTTTTGGACTGAGAACCCTTATTTTTTTCAAAAGAAGGAGTCGAAGCTATGGATTTATTTTTACAAAAACCCTCTATGAGAAGTATCAGACCTTCATGTAAAATGGGGCAAGAATCCTTCTTCATATGGGCATACAAGCTTTGAAGCAATGAAAAATGTAGATAGAAGGGGAAAGAAATTCTTATCCTTTTGCCTAAAGTGGTTGAGAAAAACAAAATGAAATTTGTGAACTCTTTTATTCCTACCATTAAGGATAAAGTACTCACAGATATAGCATAGCACATCTCACCAAATTCCATTTATCTGTTCCACATCAAAGAAGTCTCCATTCTTTTCCAGTTACTTCTCCTATGCATCCATCTTCAAAAAAAATTTGTAGGTTGCATTGGAGATACTGGTCTATTTTGAGAACTTAATACCACCCATGGGAAGCCTCATGACCTCAGCAATGAAGTCCTTAGTAAGCTTCACAGTGACTCTGTGGAGAGTAACTCTATCATCAACCCAATTTTTAAAGAAGGCAATAGTGACATGGGGTTTAAAGCCCTGCAAACGCTCTAGATAACTGACCACCTTCCCTATCTATAGAATCTTCCATACATCTTGTCTAGCCTTCTAGTCATCACATTTTTTGGGCTCTTGCTTTCACGGTTCACCCCTCATATTGCAAAGCAAATGAAAAACTAGAAGCACCCAAACACAGAAGGTAGAAAGTTTGAAATGAAACCAGTTATTTGTTACTTGAAATGGAGTTTGCCTTTTTGATAACACATGCAGTGACCACATTACATTCTCATGAATGTACCTCCTTGGGGAAGGTAATCTATCAGCCATAAGGCCACTCCACCAAATCATTAAATTGCTAATCCAAGCAAATGTTTCCCACTCTAGAATGAATGGCTTCATAATTAATAAGCACTTTAAGATCAACGTGCTTATTTAATTCATCAAGCCACCTCACCTTATGCCCCATTTGAACTGTATGATTGGTTATCTAATTGGCAACCCCATTGGCCTCTCGATATGTATGGGATATGGCCACTTTTTCAAATTTTTGAATTAAATCTTTGATTTCCATAACCGTAGCCTCAATAGACCATGAGATTGAATTTTTATTATTTATGGTGTTAATAATATTCAAAGAATCACCTTCCAACCATAATTTGGAATACCCCAAATCAATAGCTAATTTAATAGTATAGAGGGTTGTAGTAGCTTCAGTAATATGGCTATTCGAATTACCAATTGGGACAATGATAGCATCAATTACATTCCCCACATGATCTCTCAAGGCCCCTCCACATCCTACTCTTCCCAAATTTTCCTTAGCTACTCCATCAAAGTTCCATTTGATCCATCCATTAAAAGGAACATACCATTTTATGATCGATCTTGGATTATCAATTTTCAAATTAGACCCTTCAGATCATAAAGGGTTATCAAATTGGAATATTTTATCAGAATCCCTCTAGGATTTAAAGTTCTCCTTGATGGCTCTAATGATATTCTGACCAAGCACCCATCCTGGAAGTTCTTTACTCCTGAATATTCTATTGTTTCTTTCTTTCTAGATACCCCACCAGAGATGAGGGAGAGTTAGTTTCCAAAGAAAATGAGCATCAAGATCCTTAGAGGGGCAGCACCAGCTTTTAAAAGAGAGTTCCACATTGTTTTGATGGACCCATGTTATACCCCAAAAACTAAGAATCTCAGTCCAAACTTGCTGGGTGTAAGAGAAATTCAAAAACATATGGTCTCTATCTTCAAGTCCATTTTTGCATAAAATACACCTATTAACCACATTTATACCTCTTTTTTGCAAATTGTCAAGGGTCAGAATTTTACTTTGAAGCAGAGTCCAAAAGAAGATATTAATTTTGGGGATGAGCCCCTTAATCCAGGCATGAGACCAAAAAGTTTGATTACCCTTTTCCTTTGAAGCGAAGATAGTAGAGACTTTAAATTGGCCACTAGGGTCAGCATGCCAAATAATCTCATCCTCAAGAAAAGGATAAAGAGAGATAGCATTGAGAGATAATTGGATGTTATTGAAGCCTTGATCAACATCTATTAAATTCACCTAGGAATTATTCTACCAATGATGACTAACTAATATGCCATATCTCTGCTTGCATCGGTCAACTAAATCCTTGTCATGAAAATCTCCAATCAAGGGATGATCCTTTAACCAGACATCATCCCAAAATTTCACCTTAAGCCCATTACCAATTTTCCAGGAACATCCTTTTCCTAGATTTTTCTTGGTCCCCTGAACAGCCCCCCATATGGAAGAAGGATGAATAACATTAGGAGAAGAGAAGAAATCAGGAAGGGATTTAGCATTGAAGAGGTACTATTTTCATAGTTATTTATAATGATGTTGATCAATAAATATTATTCAAGTGGGAAATCATTTTAAATTTACTTAGAAAATAGCCTCAAAATAAAAAGTCTTTTTAAAATGGTAAGGTTATTAATAATGGCCTTAATATATTTTTTAAATATACCCTTGTGTTAAACAAAACTTACTGAGGGATAATATTACTTAAACCTATTGTGAAAATTTAATAAATTTGTATATTTCATTTGAACTGTTTTAAACATCCAATGAAAGAATCAAATCAATTTTTCCCCCCTATAAACTACTTTAAACCTTATTAGCCTTGAATGGTCTTATTTTTTCTTATCTTTACCTCTTTAAATCTAAACTTTAGAAAAAATAATGAGTTTTTGTAGGTTTTTTCATTTTACCAAGTGTAGAATCCACCTCTCTAAAACAAGCCTTAATATGACATTTTCTTTTTTTTTTCATGAATCGTGACTTGATGTGTATTCAACTTGACTCCTTGTCTAACTTGATAGTTCACATGGTGACAAATATCCAATCACCTTTTTACTTTAATTAGTCTTGGTAGTTCTTCTAAATAATTATTTTACCATATTATAGTTCAGGTTTTGATCCTAGAATTTATGGGTAATTAATCCACTATATTATCTTTTATCAACAAAATGCATTCTTCTTTTATAGGACCCTATGTCCTCTTTCTTAATTAGTTTGTTGGTACTTCTCTTTAGAGTACTTACCACCATGTACTTATTATGTATAACTTGACAACTTATCAAATTTATAGGCTTACCTAGGTAGTTTTATTAAACTTAAGGGAGAGCATCTCCTTATGTCACTATAAGGTCATGCCCTGCCTTATAAATACACTAATGATGGTATACAAATAGACTAGCAACTATAATGTTATAAATATGTTATAATATTTACTCCACTTAGGATAGGGATTATACTTTGTACTTAACCTATCAAAAAAATTTAGGATGGCATACTAACCTAGAGGATTAATGAATTCCTTATAAACAATACTTTAGGAATCTAGGCTAGTATGCCAATAAATAAAAGTTTATACTAATAAAGAAAATTATACCAGTCATTGAATAGTTATGGATAGTAATATAATATCCCAATTATGTCCTTATCATATATAAACTCAATCATAAAGTAATTATTACAGTCTTTATTACAAAAAATAATAGACTCAAGATCTTATATATTGCTTTATTGGATCAACCATCCTTTATACCATTGGGATTTTCTATCAAGTTCCCTTGCGATTAAGTTATGACACAAAAGGGATCAACAAAGCCCTTGTGTTAGGTAAAATACATGAAATTTAAATTAGTGTATCTGACATCAAATTATCATATACTAGCATCATGTAGGCAGATCATGCTAATTAGGTTAAGTATTGATACAATTAATATTATTACTTACAATGTATTAAGTGGTACCCAAAACAAGACATCTGAGTTATTTATTAGTAGAGAAACTTATAGGCATCTAAAAGTGGCCACCAATGGCTTCATACTAGACTTTAGATTGATTATTACCAACCTTTACAAATCTAGCCTAAGAATCACTAAATATCTCAATTTTGGCTTCATAAAATACAATTTGGCTTATAAAACAATTAAATGGGATAAATGCACACATAAAATTAATTCAAATCTTGTAAAATGCTAAAATTCCTAAACATAATTAATTCAAATGAAAAATGAAATAAAATGCCTAAATTAAATTAACCATGAGAAATTAAATGAATTATCAAAAAGGAAATTCAAAAATCAAATAATATCCTAGGAATTCATAATTACCTTTTTGTGAGTTGTCAAATATCTAGAATATCCCACCCATGCCTATTCATTATTAATCATGACCATTTGACACCTTTTTAACTCCATTGGGGTTAATTAACTCACAAAGGTAAAGTTTTAACCCATTCCAAGCCCCAACTACACCCTAACTCACCTTGGGTTGGGGTTAGTCTCAAAACCTATGAATACATGCCTAGACCTCCTCATTTAAAGAGATTGGACATACGAGTGTTATAATACAAGTTTTATGACAAGAGTGAAATCTATAGAGTTATAATGCCAAATTTTTTAATCACAAAGCCAATCCATCAAGACATGAAGTTATATCAAGCAAGCATGAGCTAAACCATGGTGTGAAGGAGAGAAAGAGCCACATAAATCCACTTTCCAAAGATCTCTTGAGCACAAGTTGAACAAGCCAAATGAAGAAATATCTTGGAGAATCAAAGAAGGTAAGAAAGGTATGTTTTATTTCATTTTAGTTGTTCTTTGTCAATTATTTTTCTTCACTATTTTCCTCCCTTTAATCTAGGCAAGATAATGTTATGCATGTTAGTGTGTTTGTTTTCATTTTGATTTGATTTCATTACAAATCTAACATATGATGTAACCAACCTTCTTGGATTCCTTGATCATAAATTGCACACCAATTGGGACCATATACACCCCATGTAGCAAGAAGATGAAGATGCAACTCAAAATTTGACATTTGAATGATTAAATTCCTTCAAATTTACAATTTTAGCTTTGATTTTGCCAGATTTCTAATTCTTGAATTTTCTCAAATATACACAAAGATTGATATTAGTTACTACTAACCATAATTTATTTTGTGTGATCATTTTCAATTTTACCCAACTGATCTCGATTCTTTGTAACCATCATCGGTTGGTAGGAAAGCAGAACATAGTTTACCAAGATTATATGTTGATTGTTTCTAGTATTCTTAATGGTTGTTTCTTGATTTTAGTAGATTTTAAACTCTATATTTAATCCTTATCTTGAAGTTTTTATTGATTTTTTAGATAATCATTTCCTAACATAACATGTTTATCTTTTATGATTTTACCTTCAGGTTCACAAGTGATCGACAATGGTTTTAATTGACTGACAACAGTTCTTCACAACCAACATCAATTCTCTTTGAGATCGACCAATGATGATTTATTCTAACTTTCATCAATCATTTTTGACTGACCATGATCATTGTGTGTTTAAAAAATTAAAAATCTAGAGCTCCTTTTCCAAAGCTTATTTGCTCACAATCAAAAGTGCTTCAAAGTAGAAGGTTACTATCTAACAATTACAAGTCCAAGATGTGATTTGAACATAAAATTTACATGTTTTGGATAAATAACATTTCATTTTAGGATTTCAAAAATAATCTAGATAAATCAATTCACACTTTATTTTGGTGTTAAAATGAACATGTTAAGTCTTGCACATTTGGTACTTGGTGCTTAAAAATAGTTAGGATTGATAATGTTTTCAAACACTTCATTTGTTGGTACTTAAAATGAATGCTTAAGTATTGAATGCTTATCTTTGGTGTTTAAAAATGAAGTTTGGCTAAATATTAAACATTTTTGTTTTGGGCTTAAAATGAACATAGATCTTTTTGCTTAAGTGGTTTCATGGAATTTCTTTCAAGATTTTGCATTTAAGCCAAGGGGTCAAGTAAAGAACATCATCACATTTCAATTTCATGCCTAAAATCAAACTTCACTCATAATTATTTGTAAACTATTTATTGATTGTTTGTTTTCATAAAAAGAGTAGCACATTTATACTCTCCCTTATCCCCTATAGGGAACTCAAGTGATCAAAATTACCTTTTCATTGAATTTGGTGCATAGTCCAAAATGTAGAAATAAATTTTCCTAGGCTCTCCCTAAAGCCCACATGGTATGAGGTGATCTAAATGCAACCCTAAATTATTTTTGCTTAGTCTTTATTTTCATGCATTCTATTTTGTGAAGGGTGTGTCATTAACTCTCACAAGTTTTTTAGGGAATAATTGACTTGGGGCTTCATCTCCTAATAGTGTTTTAAACAAAGACATGAATGCATACTACTAGATCCAAGGGATTAAGCGGTAACCTTTCCTTTAGCAATGAAGGCCTATGTTAGATTTAGTCAACCAGAGGGAACCACTAAGTAGTCCATGGATGGTATAATCATGTAAAGTAATAGATCCTTACATGATAAATTGATCATTATTAACTCAAGTGACATGATGATTCTATTGTGTTAGCCACATTTGGGATCAATCTAGATGGTTGTAACTTATATGTTTTAGTCAACCCCATTTTCCACACCTTGATATGATTTAAGATGATTTACTTAGTTGTATTTCTATCATTTATTTTTTTATTACTTGGTGTGTTAGATCTAAAACATTTTTTTATAAACCACATCATATACATTTTTTTTGTCTACATAACTTCGTTATTTGAGGAGGCAGAATACCATCCATTTGACACCTTGATTTAACATAGAAGAATTTCATTTCAAAAATGTTGTGTGTGTCACTTCATTAAAATGGGTAACATTGTGTTTCCAAAATTAATTCAAGTTTTGAGCCTTAAAATTCTTTGAAATAAAATAGTGTTACATATTTTGAGATCACTAACGTTGTTAGGCTTCTCAAATTGTTTCAATTAACTTGTCTTATCTTGTGTCCAAATTATCATTGCTTAGAACCAATCATTTATGTCTTGTTAGATATATGTTTAGCATAGTCATGTTTTTCAAATTTTCCTATCTTGTTGGTCTTCAAAACCCTAGTTTACCTAAGTTGAGTCTTTGATTAACTTTTACAATTTTGGATCTAAACATTAATTGATTTCAGTTTAAGCCTCGACATGTAGGGGTTGATACACATATCTTTCTCTTTTGGGTTGCATAACTTAGGTTAATCCATTATTAAAATTTGGAAACTTTTTTATTTTTGCCTTTGTTTGATAGAATCAGTTCATCTTTAAAGTGCCTTTTGTTTTGTGTTTTATACTAATTTGATCATGTTTACATCTAGAATCAAATGCCTAGTCTTTGCCAAAGTGTTACAAGTTTGTTAAATTAAAATATAATCATTATCCTTTATTTCAAGTCAATATTTTGATGGCGAGTTTGGAAAGAAGACCTAGCACATGCCTTATTTAAGCCAAGATTTTGACACTACATTTGGCCAAAAGACCTAGTAACTTTTCCCTTTCCTAGTTTAGACCTATTTGGAACATATTTGGACATAGAGTTTGGAATATTATTTTTAGTTCATTTTACTTGACCCTTTTTATGTGAATCATTTAATTTTATACATTTGATGTTATACTATATTTACCAAATATGAGCATAGACCTTTTGGAGATACAACTCCACCCCTTTTTTGACCAAGTTAAACCTAGTTAAACCTTTTGTCTTTTCAGACATAGATTTTAAGAGTTTGTAGAACTCTCATCCTCTCTTTCCATGATATATCTGCCATTTGATTTTACCATGTCTCACTATATACATAGTAGATCCATGTATAATCCAGGATATGGAAATTTTGTCACATAAGAGGAATTTGTTCAAGACCCTTATGGAGATGATGTTGTTTGGGAGATAGATTCTTATCCACCACACAACACTCAAATAGGGGAATAGAGTCAAGATATTTTGGCTAATTATTTGGTTAGCACTCCTCCATACATGAAAAAAGACCAAGAATAGGCAACCCAATATTTGGCTAGTATACCTTTAATTGCATAAAATATCCAATATTAACCTTATTATATTACAGTGTCATTAGCATAAGATCCTAACAGAGTCATAGAGGTAATGCATGAAAACATGCCAAGTCTAGTAAGAGGGCCTTACAACATGTCTTATAATTAATAAGGCTCTTCTAATAATCATAATTCCATTATATTGATGTCATATCAATATTCACATATGCTTGTCACATAAAGAGGCCTCATGGAAGACCAATTAATTCAAATGTAGATAACATTAGACCTATCAAAACTTAGCATGTAATTTTAATAATATGTCTATGTCAAATATACCTATTATTCGATCACTTCCTTCAATGGGAGTCTTAATTGAATTGACTGGCCAAGAAAATCAAGGTTTTGACCCAATTACATAAAACATTTTAGGAGAAAATGTGTTTAATATTACAATTATTAAGGAAGTGTCTTTTGCTTCTACATAGAAAAATGAGAAAAACATAATGGACAATACACTAGTAACATCCAATTTAAACCAAAGTGGTTTTAGTGCACAAACACATTGTCAACAACAAAATGTGCCTTTAAGTAACACCATGAGTGGTCTCCAAACTTAGGGAGTAGGAGTTTCTACTTCCCAACCTCAACCAACTACCTCTAATCCTTAACCAGCTACTTCCTCAAGCACCCAACAACAAGGATTAAGTGGTTAACCAATGACCAGTACCATGCCACAATAGAATGTGACAAATATTACTCCACCCCAATAGGTGATGAGTAATATTCTACAATAGTAGGCACCATCAAACATACCCACTCAGCCAAGGTAAAACATATTTCCACCTCAACAAGGGGAAACTAATGTTCCACCTCACCAAGTAGTAGTAAGCATACCTCTTCAATCATAAACTAACATTCTAATCTAAAACCAAATGATATCTAACCAACAACATATTTGTATTGGTTACTGACAAATGTTGAATATCCATCATGCATCTACTTCCCAATAGGGATTCATGCAACCAAGAGTTTCTAATGTTATTTAATTACCTATTAGGTAATCATTTACTTTCATACAAAATGAGTCACAAGTTTAAAGACAGGGTCTTGTTTCACAATTTCACCTCAATCACCAAGGTATGACTAGTCAATAACATGTCCCTATTCAACATCATCAAGCATAGTATGGCTATATACCTACATCTCAACTATAGTATTTTCAACATCAATTCTACATACCCAATCCTAACTAGAATATCACATAACCACATATGTAATTTCAATAATTGTACACTAATCCATGTATGTGTATTCCTAGTCCATTCCTTAATTAATCCAACATTCCCCAGTAAATGCCTCCATCATACCTCAGTCAAAGTAATCCACTTGTGACTATATATCCTCCACCATAGGCTAATAATCCCATTGGTTTCCTCACACTAGAGCTAAAATAAATGAAAGATGCAATTTCACTCATTCAAGTAGGTAAATAGACCAAAAATTTCAATTTAGATAATCTATGTTCTTTCCCTTTCAACATGGATTACTTATAGATACCATTTCTTCTAGGGTATGAGCCACCAAAGTTTGAAAAATATAAGGGGAAAGGTGGACCCAAGGCCTATTTGATGGAATTATTTTTTTCATACCAACCATTAGCCTATAGTGACATATACCTATTTTTATTTTTTCTAAGAAGCCTAATAAGGTAAGCATTGGAGTGGTTCTTAAAGTTACCCATGAATTCAATATCTAATTTTGATGATCTAGACAAGTTCATGCAACACTTATCTTACATTCTCGAGCATGAGATTTCATTGGTAGACTTAACACAAGATAAATAGAAAGTTAGAGAAATATTTTTAAGCTATTTTTAGTGATGGAGAGACCTTGCAAGCTGATTTATCCATAGTCTACCAAATAAACAACTAGCCACTATGTTTACCAAAAATCTACATAGTGATATATCTTACTATCTCAAGTTGCAATGTGCACATATGTTTAAATAGATCATTATCAAAGGGATCATTAAACTAACCTCATCAAATCAAAGCCAAAATCAAAACTAGAATAATATCTAGAATCAAATTCTAGTCTAAACACAAACATCGAGTAAACCCAGACCCAATAATTCTGATAGACCCAAGAAATTCAATCACAACAAGAATTCTATTGGTAATGGAGTAACAAAGCTCAACATGTCTAAATGGTTTAACCACAATTTTCATAGCCTATTACACATATGCACATACCTCCTAACCAACAACTTCTTTAATAGATGTACTAGGCATAGCAATTGCAAAAACCTAGACCAGTGCAACAAATATAATAAGCATAACAACCTATGCCTTTGAAAAAACCTCCTCCAAGAATAACTATGCCTATGAATCATGTTTTTAGTAACCTTAGAGAGCCTATTAATACTATGTTTCTTAAACTTACCATATTTTAATTGATTAGATGGCCTATTCTAAAGGACTTTCCTGAGGGTGATACTTATCTAGTTTGGGATATGCCAAATGAATTTTATAAATATCATCAAGTCTGTTGGTCCCCAAAAATGTCACTCACTTTTGGAACAACATATGAGCTATCTTGGTCCTAAAAGACCAAAATTCCTCTCTTCCCCTTTCAAAAATTTTCTTGAGCATTCAAGTTCTTCATTTTTCAAAGCTTTCTCAGAAAATTATGGACTCTGCAGGCTTGAATCTACGGACTCTGTAGGAAGAAATCTACAAACTCTGCAAGATTAAAACTATGGACTCCATAGGCTCATTTCTATGGACTCTATAGGTAGGTTCATTTCTATAAGTTCAAAGGCTTCTATAGGTGAGTTTAATGGGTTCAATGACTAATTGGTTCAATGCGCTTGGTGCAAAAGATCAAAAAAAAGACTTAGCCAAATAACGAAGAATGAACTGATTAAACTATTGAATCATTGAACCAAAGTTGGTTCAATCGATCAGTTTAATTGACAAGTTCAAGGGGCTGCCCCAAAGCCAAAGGAACAAGTGCCCTTATGGAGGGTTGTGAACCAAGCCAAGTGCCCTTGCAGAGGGTAGTGAGCAAAAGTGGACAAAGTGAACTCCTTCAAAAAAGTGAACAAGGCAAAAGACAAAGTGAAATCCTTCAGACAAATTGTCTGAAGGAATTCACTCAAAAGACAAAGTAAAATTCTAGTGGGAAAGATGGAAAGGCAAGGAAGATTTCCTTTAAACAAATTGTTCAAAGGAATTCCTTAAGACATTCTGTCTGAAGGACATAAAGGATAAAGCCCGTGGAGAGGAAAAGCTTGAGAGCCAAAAGCCCACTGAAGAAGCAAGAACGTACCAAGGAAGTAAAAGCTTGAAGGTCACATGAAAAATATTAAAGGGTAGATACCCTTGCGGGGGACACTTGACATCAGAAAAAAGGACCTTTTCCAAAGACCCAAAAGGACACCTTCCCTTCAGGAAGTTCCAAAGGCTGAATAAAGATGCAAAAAGGAATCTTCAAAGACTTAGACAAAAGGGACTTTAGAGGATGAATTGAATGAGCTAATTGAACCATTAAACCGTTGAACTGAATGGGTCAACTGGTTTAAGGTTCAAAGGTTCAACCAAGAGATTAGAAAGATAAATTAATGATTGAGCGAGACACAGAATGAACCAATGAACCAATTGAACTTTGAACTAAAAGAGTTCAAAGTTCAATGGTTCATAGGTTCAAAAGTTCAAAGGTGACTTCAGTCAAGAGAGAAGCAACAAACAAGTGGTTCAATGGGTTCAAGGCTCAACATGGTTCAAGCAGCTGGTGACAATTGATGGCCCCTCAGACATCAAATTTAAAGTAAGGGAAAATCCATGGAAATTCAAATAGAGCACAAAACTTAAAGGAAGAACCAAGAGATTAAATGAAAAGAGAGCTTGAAGATTTAAATTGCTACAGGGAAGAGAAGATCATTGCAAAGGACCAAAAATGTCTTCAAAAGAGTTATTTCTAATAGGTGGAACAGTGGATCGAGTAGACTTTTGAGCGCACCAAACCAAGGACGCAGCCTGTTTTCTTCCATGAAGTAAAGACAAATATGCAAAGGACCAGATGGTCCATATTAAGGAGGAGACATATCAGATGAAGGGACATGCCATAGTTATGGTAGTGCACTGTTCTCAGCACGGTCTCTCCAGACAAAACTGGAGATGCATTGAAGACACTGACTACAAAATGGGCCGTCACATGGAAAAAGCTGCCAATCCTTGGGTAGTTGCTATAAGTTTGTATTTCTCTCATTTGTAAAGGAGATCTTCCCCTTACTAAAAGTGAAACTCTACCCAAATTGAAAGGCATTACTGAGACTTTGAGCTTAGATTGTAGTTCATATTTCTTTGATTGAATGAGAAAGCAAGTTACTTGTAGACTTTGTGTTGTGATAGCCTATGTTACTTTAGGAGATTGTTCTTATGTCTATCTTCTGAAAGCATTCTTGTTTATTTGATTTAACAAGCAGAACTAGTGGAGGCAATAAGGAAGGTGTCTTGAAGCCAACTACTTTTAGACTTTGTGTTGTCATAGTTGTCTTTAGTGTGTGTTTTTCTTTTCCATTTTTGTGTAAAGGACCTTGGGATGACTTTGTGCCCCCATTGTTCTTCGTATCTCACTCTTTGGGAAGTTGAGGTGGAAACTTTTCATTCTATTTCATCCTACTATTACTGCACCCTTTTGTTACGGGTTTCTTATCTTACCTGAAAGAACTCCTATTGTTTCCTGCAAGAACACTTCTAAAAGAAGAGAAGTGCCTTCAGTGTTTCTACCAAGATTTTCTCCTCTATTTTTTAGCATCATCTTTGAAAGAAGAGAGATGGATGATGTATTTTGCCCTATGTCTTACTTTCTACTTATTTATATAATATATAGCCTCCGCATAATTAATAGAAAACCTCCCCTTGATAAGAGAAGAGATTTGTCCCCTGTTGATGTAGTAAACCTACACACTAGGATGACCCATCTCCCTATGTTATGGTGATAGGAACTATTTTGGTCACCAGTTAGCTGGCTGACAAAATATTCACCCAACAGGGTCAATGACCATAATTTGTAGTGATGTGTGTAAATTAAACATGTGATCAAGAACATGTTAGAAAATTGAGAGATCTCATTGTATTATGGAGCTTCCACATCCAATTATAACCTTAGAATCTATCAGAATCCTTTTCCAAAATCTATAAAAACCCTTTTCCCCAACATAACAACCAACAACAATAGAAATAATAGTGGCCAATGCAAAATCAATAATAATAATAATATCAAAAACTAAGGTTGAACCAACAATAGAACCAATAGCATCAAAATAATGGATAAAACTAAGGTTATAATGGAGCTAACAACCAATATACCTACCATGCAGTTACACATGACTACAATGTAGTTGTAGGCCATATTTTAGGAGGTCACATTAACACCATTTCCATTAATCCTAGATATAAATTATACAAGACCATTTCTAATCATTCCCAATCAACCAACTCATTTTTCTAATCCTTCTTTGACTTAGGACTATAAATAGGTGAACTAGAAAGTAGGTATTCTCATATTTAGACCTTATAATGATAACTCATCATTAGCCAATGACCATACACAAGTGAATTGGCAACTAATAATTGTCTTATCTATCCCCCCCCCACCATCATTTGTTACAAACACTAGTCTTGTACCTAATACCAATTGTGAAATCATAACTTGGTGGTTAAGGATTACCATATCAGGCCCACAACCATCTACCACTTCACCCATCTTCCAACCAACTATTTTGCCTTATAATAAGCCATTTCTTAATGTCCAAAAAAATATGTTTGACATTGTGTAATAATTACAAAAAATATCATCATAAATATCCATATTGTATTTTTTGCATACATCTACTATCCATAAAAACATCTTGACTAAATTCCTTGGCCAATCTAAAGTTCCAAATGACATATCTCCTTAAAAAATTCAAGCTTTGGTTAGAGACCTCACTCCAGATCAACAATTAACCTTCAATCAAAGCAATATGTCATCCCTTGGCCCACTACATAATAATCCATTATAAATTGAAGTTTACATAATAAGGCACAAAGTGAAATGTGTCCTCATAGATAATGGATCAATATTGAATATTATGTCTCTAAATCTCATCAAGATTCATACGTACACGATAGTAGATCTCTAAGTATAAATAATCATTATTAAAGCCTATGATAATGAAGAATGAGTATCATAAGGCACCATCATCTTACCAATTATAATTAGGCGTTTGACCCATGATACACTTTACCATGTGTTAGATCTCAATCTATCATATAATATGTTTTTGGGTAGACCTTGGCTACATGAGATTTATATTGTCCCATCAACATTACATCAGTGTATCAAGTTCTCCCATTCAAGAATGGAGGTTACTATTTCAAGATATTTTCATCCATATGATCATTATAAACATCTAGAGTATGAGTTTAAAATCTACAACTACTATTTTACAATGAATCTATTTTCTAAGGAAAAGGGAAAATCAATACTAATTAATCTACTAGAGGCCAACTATATTGGCCCTGATACCCTTGATTCACTTTCCCACATGCCACATCCTCAAATGTCCAATCATTACACCATCTTAGATAATGGCCTCGGAGAATACTTGACCCATGACACTTTTCACATTGCAAAAATTCCATAGAACCTCAAGTCCTTTAGAAAACCAAAAGCCAAACCACTCATGAAATGGTAAAGAAAGGGTAAAGGCCAAATGCATAGTCCAACACCTGTCACTTTTATACTAACCTCTATCCAAAAAAAAGACCCACTTGAAGGTGATGAATCATGGTTATATAATGACAAATTGGTTATTATTACAATAATTCAAAGAATCCCATCCTTAATCGGATCACAGATAACTGAGACTATGAGGGAGGAGGTCTCAGGCCAAATCAATAGGGAACACTTGAGCCAATTTCTATGACTATGTACAAAAGAACCTATGGACTTGGATTTGAACCACTTGGGGGTAACCCACATATATTATTCAACTTATATCACCAACAACTAGCAATCATAATGCCAACAGTGAAGCAGAGTCTGATCATAACCCATTTGATGACCTAGCCCATACCAATTTATTCAACAATAATGCAATTTTTACCCTTCAACTAGTTATTTATCCTAACCCACTACCATTATATTATCCTTAATTGATAGACTAGGGCCAATAAGAATCCAACATGTCAATTGATGAGTTCCAAAATGATGAGGCTTTCTATGATTTTTATAGGCCTTAGGGACAATGTTTCATTGGGAGACCACAAAAAAGGGTTCTCAATTAAGTTTAATCCTAAAGCTTACTTTGGAGAGTGGGTGAACACCCTTAGCCAAAAATAAATAAATAAAACATTGAGGTACCAAAGTGAAAACCTCTTTGAGGTGCTTTTAAACCATGGAAAAAATAAAGATAAATGCTAGTATAGTGGTGAAAACCTATTTTAAGCACCACTAAATAGGGGTGTTCAACCTTATTCAAATATAGACCAGAAGACCACCAATAATGAACTTGTATATGGGTATGAGTTTTGTCTTGAAGTAGAATAGGCTTTTGAGTGAATAATTTAGGAAACTATTGATGACAAACTTATATATGGGTATGAGTTTAGCCTTGAAGAATAACAAGCATTTTATCACATCATTTAGGAGTTTCCAACCGTGTTTGTTACATGGCCATACCTCCCATTGGGGGATTCTAATTAATCATGTCTAGGAAAACTTGAAGAACTATTCCTAATAAAGGATTCTAACATAGCTGAATAGTTCAAATATTTTCCACTACTCTTAAAGATGGTTTGACCCTTCTAATAGAGGATACTTCAGAGGTTAACATCAAGACTCTAGATGACCTAAGATGAAAAAAAATTGGCACCTCCCTCATTGAGGAAGAGTGTGAATTCCTTATAGCCCTATTATGGGAATTTGTAGATATATTTACATGGGCATATTCTAACATACCTAGTTTAGACCATGCCTTGGTTGTTTACCACCTTGTAGTACATCTTGATGCCAAACTAAGGAAACAAAAGTTACACAAGATGTATCCTCACATTACTATATTGGTAAAAAAAGAGTTATAAAGTATCTTATAAGTGAGATGTATTAGGCCAATTAACTATTTTTAATGGATTTCTAATGTTGTACTTGTCATTAAAAAGTCAAAAAGAATCAGAATCTACACTAATTTTAGGGACATTAACAAATCTTGCCCAAAGGATGACTTTCCATTGACAAACATTGACATGATTTTTGATTCCATAGTAGGTTATTATATGATTTCACTGATCGATGAATTCTTAAGCTATAATCAAATTTGAATAGCACCAAAAGACCAACACAAAATATCATTCACCACTCCATGGGGAAAATTCTATTATCAAGGTATGTTTTTTGGTCTTAAGAACTCAAGAGACACCTATCAAATATCCTTAATGGTCATATTTCATGATACGATGCATGACATTGTTGAATACTATGTCGATGACATACTAGGAAAATCAAAGAGTAGGGCCATCATCCAATATCATTGATGATATTTAAATGACTATGTGAATACAAATTCAAAATCAACCCTAATAAATGTGTTTTTGGAGTTACTTTTGACAAATTTATTGGCTTCATTATGTCTCAAAGTGACATAAAAGTCAATCTAGCCAATGTATAAGCCTTAAAAAACATGCCACCATTGACTAATTTGAAGTAGCTCCATATATTTCTAGGAAAAATCTAGCTTATTCAATGCTTCATATCTCAATTGGTTGAAAAGTTTCATCCTTTTACACATATTTTGAAGAAGGGTGTCATATTTCTTTGGGATGATTTTTAGAAAGCTTTTAAATAGCTAAAGGACTATCTAGCAAATCCACTAGTTTTATTGCCTTATATGACAAGGAAACCATTTATTATATACCTATCAATTATATACAAAGCCTTGGGGGAAATTCTAGCTCAACATAATGATAATGGAAAAGAGCATTCCATGTACTATCTAAGTCATACACTGGTCATGTATGATCACAATTATACACCCATTTAAAAATCTTCTTTAGTTATGGTCTTTACAGCTCAGAAACAATGACATTACATGTTGAATAATAAGACCATGGTCATTTCAAAAGTAGATTTGCTCAAGTATCTACTATCTAAAACAACCTTAAAAGGTCACTTGGCCAAATGGATTATGTTTCTCAGTGAGTTTGAGATAAACTGCTTCTCAGTGAGTTTGAGATAAACTATGTGAACCAAAAAGCTATCAAGAGGTAATTTCTTATAGATCACCTTATTAAAGCACCCCTTTCAAATACAAAGCCACTAACATTCTAATTCCCTGACAAATACATCATGGCCATCATTAACACACCTCTTGAGGAGCTGCACTAGAATCTATATTTTGATGGGTCATTCATAGCACATAAATTGAGGGAAGACCTTTTGTTTATCACTCCATAAGGGGATCTAATCCCTAAATCATTCAAAATAAACTTTCCTTGTATCAATAACATGGCCAAATATAAATCCCTTATATCAGGGATTTGATAGGTAGTCTAATGGAACATATCTAATCTAAATGTTTATGGTGATTCATAGTTAATCATCAACAAAGTTACACACTACTTTCAAACCAAATATGACAAGTTGGTTTTCTCTAAGGCCATGGCCGATACACTCAAGTAGAATATTACTGATATCTAATTTGAACATATACCAAGGGAAAGTAATAGAATAATAGATGCCATGGATACCATTGGATCTTTTATTCAAAATATATACATAGCCAAAGACTACCAATTTCTTATTGAAAATCTACTAGTGTTAGCTCATAAACCATCAATTATCACAATGATCTACAATATTATTGGTCTCAGTGCTACTTAGTATTCAGACCTTTACACTTACCTCCATGACCAAATTATACCACCTATCTTATCCCATAAAAAATCCAAAGAATTTTTCCACCATTCCCAATGTTATACCTTACTCAAACCAACTCTATATCACCATAATTTTGATGGAACTCTACTTCATTGTTTTCCTTCATTAGAATCTAAATTAGCATTACAAGAATTTCATGAATGGGTATGTGGTGCCCACACCAATAGGATAGTCTTGTTAAAAAAATCTTATGTAAAGGGTACTATTAGCCAATAATAGATATAGATGCAGCTATATATGTGAAAAGATACGATAAATGTCAATGGCATGCCAATCTAATTCATTCCCCAACCAAGACTTTGAAACCAATGTTGAGACCATGGCCATTTGCTACATGGGCCCTCGATCTCATTGAGAAGATAAACTCCACCTCATTTGATGGCCATAAGTATATCCTTATCACCATAGAATATTTCACTAAGTGGTTTGAAACTATACCCCTCACGTGACTAGAAAGCAAATTTCCAAATTTATATTTAACCATCTCTTTTGACATTACGGTATCCCCTACGACATTATATCTAATAATGGTATATCAAATAAAAAATATGTTGAATCTCTATATGTCAATCACAATATTTCCCAACATTTTTCTATGGCATATTACCCTCAAGGTAATAATTAGGCAGAAGCATCAAACAAAACCATTGTAAACATCCTTAAGAAGATTGTCAATAATGTCAGCCATGATTAGCACCTTTTAGATATTCCACACCCTTTGAGCATATCATACCAAACACCACAGTCCAATAGGTACCACTCCATACTCACTTGTTTATGGTACTAAAGCCATTCTTACCATTGAGCTTGAGTTACCTTCAATATGCATCTCTTTAAAACATGTACTAGATGATGAAGACTATCGAGTAGCTCACCTAAAAGAGCTAGAGTTACTTAATGAAAAATGTTTGGATGTAGTTAACCATTTACAAGCATATCAAAATTGAATCCATAGCCAATACAATCAGTGCATAAAACATAGAAAATTTGAGATTGGTGATCTTATCTTTAAAGAATACCATGGCTGAGAAGAAGCATAAAGGCAAGTTCAAACCCAACTAGGTAGGTCCTCTCATCATTGTTGTCAACTATGGTGCTAGAGCATATAGGATCACCACACTAGATGGTTATGAACTTGATGAGATAATGAACATTATACACATCAAGTGATATTATACTTGAATAACTTGGTGTATTGTCTATGATGACCATTAATTTGTACCATATTATCAACATTTCTTCTTTGCACTATACCACTCTACCATCCTATCATCTAGTCACTTTGCCTATCCATTATCCATTTTACCATTCCATTATATCAACTTAACATGTTTTGATCCTATGTACCTAGCCCATTTGACCTTGGTTCATCTATTGGTTTGGATTTTAGCATGAAGAATCAAATTAGTTTTAATAGTTATTTCAAGTATTCCATATAGAGGCCATATTTTGGAATAGTAATATAGAAAATTTTGTAGTTACATCCTTCATTTATCATGTTTGTTTTTATGGGACTAATTATAATCACTTTTGGTAAAATCAATGTCTCATCGATCTTGCTACTAATTATAACCACCTATGGGAAGATTAGTATCATTGATCTATGTCATTGTTTCCTAGTTATAACCACCTATGTGAAAACTATGGTTAACATTTATTTATTGTTCCTTGACATACCAACTTTCCATTCATATGCCATATTGTACCATTATGCTAAATATGTTTATTTTATTTGAATTGGCTACTACACTAGTCAAATTCCTCCACTGTAAGGTGGAAATAGTGTGACTTAAGGCCACTTTGAAATTATGTGGACCATGATCAATACTTGTTTAGGTCAGCTCATTCCACCTTTGTTGTTATGATCTCATCATTTAGTGAGCATCCATTCAATTTATTCATGATCTCTTCATTTTATGAGCTTGGATCATTTAGTATCTCATCATTTGTGATTGAGTTGAGATGCTCCAAATATTAAAAACATTTTAAAACCATTTATAAAAACCAAAAACATTGACCATTTCTTTGCCTTAAGGATTCTGGGAACCCTTACTAAGTCACATGAAATCACTTGTCATTTAGTTTCCCCATCATTTTTGGCCTTTTTATCCCATGCTCTCACCATTTTTCAAGTTCATTCCCATATTCTTCTATCACATTCATCATATTTTATTTCTCATCATGTTTCTTCTATCCCATATCTTGGGAGAACTACATTCAACTTGAAGTTTTTATTGGATATTTCATCCATGGAACTATGTAAGTAGCATCCACTTACCTAGTGCATATGGAGTCAACTCAACCACCCCCTTCTTTTTCTTCTATTCCCCCATCTTGTTTGTTTGTTAAGTTATCACCTATTTTTTAGGGGCAATGTTTGTTGTCTCATTTGATCAAAGTATTTGTACTAACATTATGACTAACCATTGTTTGTTTGGTTTTTTCTCTTTGTTTGTTTTTTTCTCCTTCATGTTTTGTGTATTTTTTATTTTTGTGATTGTTTGTTTGCTTTAAGTATTATTGCCTTGATTCAGTCTATGTGCATTCATTGGGTGATTCCTTGTGCACTCTTCTTTAATCAATCCATATTCATACATTAACATTGTCATCATGGTTTTTATCATTGGTGCATTATTTTCCTTTGAGTATTGGATTGGGAATCAATCCTTATGCATATTTTTCCCAAGTCCTCATGGTGTTCTATCATGATGCTTATTGTCAAGTGCTATATCAAAAATAAGTTTTGAAGGATCTACATAGAAAATACAATGATGATATCTCATTGGCACCAGCCTTGGTAACAATCTCAATCAAATCCAAATCATATCCCAAATAGAGTAATGAAATAATGAAAAAACTATTATCCTTTCTAGTTTGGATGAGCATATCCCTACTAGCAAGTTGCCTAATTCATCTTTATCCTCTATATCAATTTGACATCATCCTATTTACTATCATCATTTCATATCATGTTTGCCACTATCAGGGTGCAATGCTTATAACCACCTTTGGGAAAATTATTACACACCATCTCACTTGCATTTCTAGTGATTATAGCCACTTTCAAGCAAATCATTGTGTTTCCACCAATTTGAGGGTTAGTGATTATAACCACCTTTGAGAAAATCATTCACCTTCTTTTATACAATAGGGGCTTTTTTCCATAATTGGGATACTAATGATTAAAACTGCCTATGGGCAAATCATTGTATATCATCCCACTTACATCTTCATATCATGTTTTCCACTATCAGGGTGTAATGCTTATAACCACCTTTGGGCAAATCATTACACACCATCCTACTTGAATTTTCAATAATTATATCCACCTTCAGGTAAATCATTATATTTCCACTAATTTTAGGGTTGACGATTATAACCACCTTTAGGAAAATAATTCACTTTCTTCCACCCAATAAGGGCTTATTTTCCATAATCAAGATACTAGCGATTATAACCACCTATGGGCAAATCAATGTTTATCATTCCACTTTCATTTTCATATCATGTTTGCCACTATCAAGGTCTAATTATTATAACCACCTTTGTAAAATCATTTCATATTGTCCCACTTGTATTCCCAAAGATTATGCCTGACTTTGGGTTAATCATCATGTTTTCATCTATTTGGTCCACTCATTTTCTTCTTTTGAAGGACCATTTTCCAACCCCTTATGACAACCGCTCCCTCAATGGGGAACTCTATAGTTCATCCATTATCATTGAAGTCATAAGCATACAAAACCTTTTTATTCTTTGAGAATATGTTATTGTGATTATAGTTTGCAATGCCTTCCCAAATAGGGGAAAACTATAGACATCTAAAAGTGGCTACCAACAGATTCATACCATACTTTAGATTAATTCTTACCAACCTTTGAAAATATATTAAAAATCACTAAACATCACAAATTTGGCCTACAAAACAATTAAATGAGATAAATGCACACATCAAATTAATTCAAATCTTACAAATGCTAAAATCCCTAACTAGAATAAATTAACATGTAAAATCAAATCAAATGACTAAATTGAATTAACCTTAATAAATTGAATGAATTATCAAATTGTAAATTCAAAAATCAAGTAATATCATAGGAATTTATAATTACCTTTTTGTGAGTTGTCAAATAACCAAAATATCCCACCCATTCCTATTCATTGCTAATCATGACCATTTGAGACCTTTTAACTCCATTGGGGTTAATTAACTCATAAAGGTAAATTTTAAATCCATTTCAAGCCCCAACTACACCTTAATTCACCTTGGGTTGGGGTTATTCTCAAAACCTATAAATACAAGCCTAGACCTCCTCATTTAAAGAGCTTGGACATATTAGTGTTATAATGTAGGATTTATTACAAGAGTGAAATCTATAGATTTATAATGCCAAAATTGTTAATCACAAAGCCAAGACATCAAGCCATGAAGCTACATCAAGTAAGCATGAGCCAAACCATGGTGTCAAGGGGAGAAGGAGCCACACAACTCTAGTTTCCAAAGTTCTATTGATCACAAGCCAAGAAATCCAAATGAATAAATCTCCTGGAGCATTCAAGGAAGGTAATAAAGGTATGTTTTCTTGCATTTAATTGTGCTTTGTCAATTGTTTTTCTTCACTATGCTCTTCCCTTTGATCTAGGCAAGATAGTTTTATGCATGTTAGTGTGTTTATTTTCATTTTAATTTGATTTCATTATGAATCTAACATATGATCTAACCACCCTTCTTGGATTCCTTGATCATAAAAACAATATTTTAATACATTAAAGCAACCAAACATATCATAAATAATACTTTTTATTTCAACCTGATCCATTAAATGTGATCCCCATATGGCTAATACCAACATAGGTTTTATTAACCATGACACAACCTTATAATGACCTTATCATTAAATATTCCAAATAGGACAATATTCAATAAAATTGATATAGAAAACTAAATAATTCCAATCATCTTTAAAGTATTCATATGCATAGACCTTTAGCTTATTCAGTTGATAAAACCAGTATAGAGTTCATCTT
Source organism: Torreya grandis (assembly GCA_037957365.1). Lineage (NCBI taxonomy): Eukaryota > Viridiplantae > Streptophyta > Pinopsida > Cupressales > Taxaceae > Torreya > Torreya grandis. The sequence continues at coordinate 2,951,141 of JARHVA010000860.1, forward strand.
CCATATAATAATGCTTTAACTATAAGTATAATTCAATAATTTTCTTCATAATTCAAACTTATTTATGTAGATTAGTATCAAGTTATTCTTTATCAATATATAGGCTATATGCAAAAATCACCTTATCATATATATATATATATATATATATATATATATATATATATATATATATATATATATATATATATATAAGCTATCAAGGCATACTAAATTCAACAAAAATACTTCATAGACAATACTAGATACCAGTATTTAAACTTTATCTTAGCTTATATGCCATGAATAAACATTTTATTTCAAAAAATAAGTACCAAGCCCTTTTGATTAATTTTGATTATGTATACTATCTGAGATTCTAATATTACCAAAAATACAGGGACGTTTTTAGGGCATAACTTGGTTGCAACTTCTTTTTAATATAGGTGTCCTCCCTAAACCAATCATCTTAATAGGAATTCATTACAAATGAAACAATGTTTTTGGATTCCATTTATTGCATTAACCCTTTTTATATTAGAGTTCAAGGAAGAGTATAAGTTTAAGGTAGTAACTAAAATACAAGGTTAAGGCAGTTACTGTCTTATCTTGCTTACACAAACTAGGTAGGGTATGTGTTGTAAGAGAGATAATAACTTTGTTATATCATCATTCAATGTCAACATGGTAACAAAGATCTATATAGGTTATTAGATTTAATAATTTCCATATAGTCATTATAGATAGATATAAGAATTGTGCTTGGGTCTTATAACACTACTTATAGTTCATAACATTATACCAATCCATTCATTTGTGGATTAAAGATAATACTTATATCCTTTTAGAATATATTGCACAATTGTATGAGCATGTCATATTTATATATCTTAGACACTAGTTCATGTATAAGATATCATGACCCTCTTCATGCTCTTATATTCTTCCTTGAAATCTAATATTAAAAGGGTTAATGCAATAAATAGAATACAAAAACTTGGTTTTCATTGGTTATGAATTCCCATTAAGATGATTGGTTTAGGGAGGACACCTATATTTAAAATAAGTTTCAACCTAGTTATGGTCTAAAAACCTCCCTGTATTTTTGGTAATATTTGAATCTCATATAGTATACATAATCAAAATTAATCAAAAGGTCTTGGTACTTATTATTTGACATAAAATGTTTATACATGGCATATAAGTTAAGATAAATTTTAAATACTAGTATCTAGTATTGTCTAAACTTATATTCTTCCTTGAACTCTAATATAAAAAGGGTTAATGCAATAAATGGAATACAAAAACATGGTTTTCATTGGTTATAAATTCCCATTAAGATGATTGGTTTAGGGAGGACACCTATATTTAAAATAAGTTGCAACCTAGTTATGGTCTAAAAACCTCCTTGTATTTTTGTTAATATTTGAATCTCAGATAGTATACATAATCAAAATTAATCAAAAGGGTTTGGTACTTATTGTTTGACATTAAATGTTTATACATGGCATATAAGTTAACATAAAGTTTAAATACTAGTATCTAGTATTGTCTATAAAGTATTTTTGTTGAATATAGTATGCCATGAAAACCATGATTTTTTATTTCATTTATTGCATTAACCCTTTTTATATTTTATTTCAAGGAAGAATATAAGTTTAAGGTAGTAACTAAAATACAAGGTTAAGGTAGTTATTGTCTTAGCCTGCTTACACAAACTAGGTAGGGTATATGTTGTAAGAGAGATAATAAATTTGTTATTTCATCATTCAAAGTCGGCATGGTAACAAAGATCTATATAGGTTATTGGATTTAACAATTTCCATATAGTCATATAGATAGATATAAGAATTGTGCTTGGGTCTTATAACACTACTTATAGTTCATAACATTGTACCAATCCATTTATTTGTAGATTGAAGATACTACTTATATCCTTTTAGAATATACTGCACAATTTTATGAACATGTAATATTTATATATCTTAGACACTAGTTCATGTATAAGATATCAGGACCCTCTTCATGCTTGGGACTTATAGTTGAAAGGTAAAACATGTGAATAATACAGTCAATCAAGTAAATATCTACAACTAGGAATAGGGATTGAGACCAATTTACTCAAATTTCCTTATCATGTATTGTTGAAACATTAACTCATAACTATAATTTTTTTACTCAACCTAGTTACCATAATTTCATTTGATATATTATTATAGTAAAATTATGTATGGACTGAGTAAGATTCACCATTCATTTTTTATTAGAATAAAATATTATCTTTTCTATCTTAACAAATCATAACACTTAATCTAATGGATTTATTCCTTCCATTTGGTCCATTATGACTAAGAAGGTCTACTTAGTGATTATTTTGTCTTTCCCCTTTAGTAGTGCTTTTAAGGAAAAAGGGTTTTAACCCAGTAATCTATTTCCTAAAGTATACAACTAATGTGTTAACCTTGCCCAACTTAGATGAGAACATCCTTAGACTACATGGGAGATAGTTCTTCCAAAATCAAAATCTTTAGTTTACTTATAAAATAAGGTAGAGTGAAATATTGTCAATGCATGAATATTTAAATATGGGGAAGGGTTGATAGATGCATTAAAAATAATTGTCATAGTACATGTCAATGGATAAAGATTACATATGTAGAAAATCTATAGTTTGAATATAATTTAGTGATAAGTTTGTTCCAATAGTTAGCTCAATAAAAATCCTAACCTTGGTCAGCTAAAGACAAAGCATTAACACACTTACAACCCTATATTGTCTATTTCTCATAGCTTTAGGCCATTACAAGGTTTATTGCAGAGGGTCATCCTAATTACATAATTCCCACTTATATTATTAGGTATAAATACTTAAGATTAAGTTTATAAGATAGAACTAAATCAGCTTTTACTAAACCAGTCAATATTTTAATGTAAAATGAATAATCTCACCTTATTAATGACATGTTAGATATAATCATGATAATATACGAGCCTCAATATAAATATAACTAGATTAATTTTTCTTTTAAAAAAATTAAAATGTGTTGAAGCATAACATATGGCCCTTTTTTATCCCACTTATACAAGAACAACCTAATTCAACAAAATGAGTAGATTTCTTAAAAATATTTTACATTCTAACATAATAGATCAGAATCAAAATAAGGGTTAAACATCTTAATATCACTTCACTTATAACTTAGTCCGAAATAAGATATTAGTTTAGAGTTTCGTGTTAAGTTTCCCTTAATTCCACAATCCCATAAAACTTCAACAAAGTGAACAACATCATAACAACCCTCTGTTGTTTACATAGTTCGGAATGGAAAAACTATCATAGAGAGGTTGTAAGGAAGTGTGTTATGATAAACATTCTTGTACCAAGATTACAAGAGACTAAATCATATAAGATAAAATAATTGACTACGAATTCAATACCAAATCATAAAATTCAAAACACAATCAAATTCATAAATTCTTTACTTTTGTAACATTTGAGTTCAAAAGTATAGCATAGAATTCTTTAGTTGCCTAACAACAGGCTATATCATTTATTCAAATTTAATGTAATTCAACCTATGAATGGTTCTGTCATATTTATACATTACTTACCATAAATAATTGATGGAGATTTAACACATAAATTCACATTTTCCCTTCTAAATAATATGACAAAGATTATCTTTACAAGAAAACTAACCCATAATTGACAGTAAAATTCTTCTAAAAACATTTTAACAAACACATCAAGATTTGGTAATCCTTTAAAAATTTGGCACCCTAAAAATAAACATTTTTAAATATAACTCATCATAATTATGTCATTTTAAACCTTTTTAAAAGTACCAAATCTTTTATAATTATAAATTCATATTTTGAAAACCTTCATTAATTATCAGAGGAAAGGGTTTTAGATTTTATGTAGTAATGTTACCAATAACATTATAATACTTTTATCAACCATAAAATGAGAGTAATCATCATTTCATAGGTCCACACACAATCCACACAACATGTATAGGTGTGTATGCACCACTATGTCCATGCCTATACATGGGCATAAAAATGTATACATTCCTCAACCACTACACCCATTACATTTATCCATACAAAAGGGTTTTTAGAGGCACAAGAACAAGAAAAATCAATGTTAGAAAATTATTAGAGACAAAGAAGAGGAAATACATGCCTGATAAAAAATGGTTATTTGTTCTCATTTCTTTCCCAACCAAGCCTTTGCATCTTCTTACCAATGTTCAACCACACACATTCATGCATATATATTATATTCAATATATTCATTACACTAGTAATGGTCATTATGAAACTTAAATTCATATCAAATAAAATAATTTACTCTAAGGGTATGCTATTACCTTTTATTATCTAGGGTTTGTTATATCCATGAATCTTAAAGGATCCATAAATGAATAATTTCCAATAATAATTCTAATTCGTGATCAAACTACACAAAAATACTTCTATACATGGATTAGTCAATATCACTAATGATATAATTATTATTTTTGATGCATTGGTAATAAATTAAGAACCAAACTCGCTTGATAATATCTTAATGATGGAAACTACATGGTTGGTAGAAAATATAATTAACCCTTTCATCTTAATGTTCTTCTTATCCTTGTTGGCATCATCTAGCAGGCCAACAAGAATAATGATTCTACAAACCCTAATAAGGATTTTAATTCTCATTTGAAAATTTCTAATTGTGGTTTAGGTCATCAGGTTTGGTTAGGGTTTTCCCCACCCTTCCCTAGCCTATAATCATTTCCATTCTACTATGAACTACATGTGGAATTTGGGATACCATATGACTTTTAACTTTTATTAATTTTCAAATTAATTAATCCCCACCAAAAATTCATGCAAGGTCAAATTCTTAAAAATATACATAGGTATTTGTGTTTGTTATTTTATTTTATACAAGGTCAAGTTATTTTATTTTATGTACTATAGAGTCCATGATTCATATACTTTATGTAAATATCCTTAACATAGCTTGTAATTTTATCAAACTATAAATGATGATTTCAACAATGCAGTTTGATTTTCTAAATTACATCATTATTTCCTTCTCATATAAATATTACTTGTAGCACTTAAAACAAAACATAATTTCATGTTTTAACATGGTCTAGCCTCAACTTAAGGCTTTAAACTTAAATAATTGTAATTTTATTTTTTACATTAAGGTCCTTAAATTAAATCAAGAACCAAGATAAGTTTGGCTTAACAACATATGAAGCAATTGAATGCCTATTTGATGTGATGGTAACTTATGATAAAGTTTTAAATTATGAACTTACAAACAAGTCATTACCAACTAGGCATGGCATCAACACATTTCACACTTAGTGTCTAAGGCTTTAAAATGGAAAAAATTATATATGCATAATTTTAATCCTCTCCTCAAAAAATTTATTGTCAAAATAAGCACTCCACGCAAATTTCTAGTTCTTCAAGTACACATGGAAAACCAAAGAATAATAAACCTCCATAAATAATAATTAGTTAATTCCTAAGAGGGATACAAAGCTTAAAATATGAAAATAAAATACCCATAAGTCCCCAAACAAAAAATTGAAATTTTAAAATATGGGGTGGTAAAGGAACTAAGTATAGCTGAATAAAATATTATGGGGATGTATTTGAGTGACTTAAGGGGTCATTCATCCAAAGATGAATGTGTCACTGATTTTGTCATGACTGATAAAGAGACATGAGAAGTAGTTTAATGTGCCACTCATGTTGTCATGGGAGGTAAATATAAGAGAAAAATTATTAAAGTAAATGATTCCATGAATGAATAATTAATAGATTATGATGAATGATTAAACAATGAACATGAATGCTAAAGGAGGTTCACAGAGCTCAAGTATGATTTTCATTCATGGTATGAAAAAATGGGATAGGAAGTGATATTAATAGTTGGGATGATGAGATAGCTCTAGATTTAAGTGAAAAAATACATTATTAATCATCTATCTCTATATGATTTTAACGAATAGTAAAAAAATTACAACATTGACTGCCTTATAAAATAAAATACTTTAATATTGGAAAATTTTGACTTTGATTTAATGTTGGTAGACTTTGATTTTAAATATATAGGTTGTAACCTTTGATAAAACACCATAAATTAAATAAAATATATATCTATGCATTTTAATTTTTAGTGAAGTATGGTGATGTTTTGGAAGTAAGTATTGCTAATGATTTTTTTGGGTGTAAGAATAAGTATGGGAGGGTGGGTGGTGCAATATTAATGTAATATTTATACCACTAAAAATATCAGACCCATGCAAAAATATTGAGATAACTAAGGATAATTTATAAACCATAACCCATTTCAACTTTCCCTTCACCTTAGCTTGCGTGTTTGGGTTTTAATGCTTCCTTATTTATAATTTGGAGTTGTTACAAATTTTAATATTTAAAGTAGTGATCTAGTGTGTTTAGTAAGTTTGAATTGAGTTGATTTTTAACCTTGAATTTTCCATGTGTTTCATTTGACCTCATTAAATTGATATATATAATAGTATGAACCTATGGATGGGTTTGGTAGGGCCAATTAAGTGCCACCATGGTTAGGATCATATTTCTTGCATTATCTAGCCTTGTATTGGAACTAAGAAGTCTTTAGTTCAAACATGATAGTAAATATTATTATGTTTTAGGTAGCATTTATGGTTTTAATGAGTTGATGGTTTCTTTGGTATATGGGTGAAAACTTGTTACATAATTTATTTATGAATTAAAGTTATCGAGTTTAAATTAATTTGATTGTTTATCAACTTCAAGTTAACTTGGGTGTTATAGAGTTGAGTTTGAGATTATGATATAGGAATGCTAGAAAAGGGTATTTTATTGTGTTTAGTTAATATGTGATGTATAATTCCAAAAAAAAATTATAGGTAGTTAATCTATTTACCTATTCACCAAGTAATTCAATACTTAGTCACAATAGAGTATTAGCATTTTATAAGAAACTACCCAAAAGGAAAACATTTTATAAATTCACCTTACATTATAATGTCTTATTATGATTTAAATGAAGTTTTCATATTGAGATTTATAATATATTAATTTCCTAATTTCATCAAGCCATGTCATAACCCATCTTTCCTTGTATTTGGACATGGAAATTCAATTGGATTCCATGTTATGTAATAAATTGACTATAAAAAACATAATGTGAATTTCAACACAGTCAATAGCTAGTAATGTATATATACATTTGTTGATTTGTAGTTTAGCTATAAATTGAAATTTAATATGATATATTTTGTGACCTTTCCATTTATTATAGTTACCAATAATTAAATTGCATGCTACATTAAAATCTTGTTCATGTTGGGCAACAAGGGAATAATGAAGAAAAATTCTAAAATTACCACTATGTTAATCAGCTTTCTTGGATATTAAATTTCATTAGCAAGTTATCTTGCGTAAAAAACTATGAATTAATTAAATAATATGCTTTGAATCACTTAAAAAACATATTTTGGAGTAATTATTTCTATCATTAAGTATCATTTATTCATTTTGGTTAAATATGGTAATATTTTGGTAACAAGTACTACTAATGACTTATATGGGTTCACAAATAGGTGCAACAGGGTGGGTGATGCAATATTCATGTAATTCTTATACATTTATAGGTATTACCTCTAAAAATTCAAATCAATCTTAGTGAGGGTCGTGTCTAAACCACTTCCCATATCACTATTTTCCTACACCTTATGTTGCATGCCTAAGATATAAGGTGATGTCATATTTAGCTCGTATTTCTGATTTTACATTTAGTAAATTTGGTGGGGGGTTGACATGGCAAGGGAGATAATGTGGATGATACATGGGGGAAGATGTTTGGTGTTTAGAAGATAATTTGTATAGATAATCACAAATTTTTAGATAGGTAATATTTAAACTAAAATCACAAAAGGAAGAAATTGATTTTATGTCATAAATTTGATAATGTATGCTTCATATTTTCTAGTTTGGATTTATTTCAAAAAAATTTATTTAAAGCAATGACATAATGTGTTTGGTGAGTTTAACTTGATTTTCTTTGTATCCTCGATTTGTTTTCCCTATGTTATGTTTAACTTCGTGATGATGATATCTATAGTGGTATAAACCTATGGATGTGCTAGGTAGGGCCAATCAAGTAGCACCATTGTTGGGATCATATTTCCCACTACCCTCTAGCCTTGTAGTGGAACTGATAAGTATTAAATCCAAGCATAATATTTGAATATGATTGAGTTTATTTATTTTATTCTTTTAATGATTATTTAATTTATATATTCCAATTAAAGTTGGTATAGTTTCACTTTGGAGAGAAGAAATAATTTTTAACCTCTCTAGCATTATCTCAATTTATTATTAGTTCCTTAGCAAAGGTTATTATCTATGACCATGAATGTATTCATGACTTTAAAAACTATGTTATTTAGAGATATGTCGATTTTATGTTTGGATAACCCCTATCGATATATGAATTATATTCACCTTAGCTATACAAAGTTTAACAAGTTTATATAAGCATTTGGTCTATGTTTTTATTCCCTTATAGATTGTATTATTATTATTACAGTGGTGTCATTTACATGAAATATGAAATAGCAATGTGACATCCTAAATGAGACTAAATAATATTCCTCCTTAACTAGATTCTTCTTTGATTTTTATATTTCACTATAAAAATCCATTCATAGATATTTGAGACCAATTGAACAAACATGTGAAAAATGCTCAATTGCCAAATGCTTCCATGATGCTTCAAATGGATTTATTCCACTACAAATGATGTTCAATTTTTTTTACATGCATAAATTGCAAGCTATTTGACAACCAAAACATCCATAAATAAGTGTAAGCCTTGGGTATTCATATTTGAATCCAATCATTAGTAATAACAATAATCACATCAGAAGTTATGAGAACAAATATTCTCATCCTCATTTAATACAATCTATTCCTCTAACCTTAAACTACATGGATATTAATTTTTCAATGAATGAATCCAAGGGTCATATGAGTACACATGAATAGGGGTGCTAGTTTATGTTAGTTGTTTCTTTTAAGTTTTGTTACAAGTCCCTACCTAAGAGAGGATAATTATGGATTTTATTTTTTTAGTTATTAAAGCATTTTCAACCAGTCAAAAACATATTTTTATTCATAAAACTAATGTTTATCTAAATTATAAAAAATATTAAAAATATTTTACCTACTTTTTTATTGGTCATTGAGTAATGACTTGACAAATTTGAGGCCTTATTCTCATACAACTCATTTTTTTTTATTTTTTGGATTAAATAATCATAATTTATATTTATGTAAAGGCATTCATGATTAATATAATTATACAAATTAACCTAAGGAATTCAAATGGTTGCCCCTTCCATTTTTATTCCATTAAGTTCAAATTCCATTTTTTATCATAACTTAAAATTTACACCATTTCAAATTTCAAATCATTCATTAAGCTTCCACCTAAATGTCACTAGAATTTTTCTAATAATGGATTTAAGTCATTTTATTTACTCATGTTGATATATAACTACTTAGGCAAACATAGTGGATGGGACTTGTTGGAAGAAAAATTATTGACAGTGGGGGGGTATATCATTCTTTAAAATATTTCACAACTTTACTTTATCATTCATGACCTATCAAAGCAATATGGTGAAATAACAACACATTAATAACAATTTATATGAGCATGAGATACAAGCATAACACATAGAAAACTTATTTACATTGGAAACCCTCAAGGGGAATAAAAACCACTTATATATACAAATTTAATATATTCATATAAGACAAACATAAATATTTAGTGTAGCAACAACTTCACATAGAGCGCCAAGCCCAACTAGCGAAGCACCCACTTGACTAGGCTTTAGCAAACACCTAATTTCAAGGAGGCACCAACCTCCTAGATGAATCAACACCAAATTATCTACATAATTTATTTTATCACATTTATGACACATTATTTCTCTACCAACTAATAATGACCACCTCTTCATCTCTTCACACTCTTAGCCCTAACAAACTACCTTTTAGGCTCCTTTACTCAATTAGGTATCTTTAAGATAAATTAGGTCATTTGACCTTGATATTCATATATATTATCCATATTATATCCTCATGTAATTTTATATAGACCCTTATTATGGTATAATATACCTCCTTTATCTCTCCAAAGTCTTATATCTTCTGCTTCAACTCACTCATTCTCTAACTAGTCAATTAGGCCTATTAGGCCTTGTTCTTATACTAAGATCTCAATCATACACATCTTGGTTATACATACACACTTTACCACATATATTTTACATAAAATAGGCCTTAATACATTCTAAAAACATTAATCAAACATTAAAATAGGTCAGTCATAGCATATAGGACAAAAACCTCTTTTAGGCCTCAAGGAGACCTAATTTAATTAGGCCTTTATTAGCACACATTACCCTTTGATCTTCTTGGAGAAATTTAAAAATTTGGATACAGTAGGAAAACTTATAATGACACTCAAATATACCCATAATAATATAATTTTATATCCAACCACCACTTGAAGTATGCCATTAGTAATGTTCACAATTAAGCTTGTGCATACCCAAAAAGTCTATCTTGAACTATTGAAGATAAAAGAATAATTAGATAAAAAATCATAGAAATAAAACATATACACAAAACCTTAAATACCTAGAAAACTTCACCAGATTAATTATATTTCATTACATAGATCAAAAGGACTCAAAAATACTCCTAAAACTTGCTCACTCAAAACTGCTAATTTTCCTTAAAAAATAGTCATGGTGATTTTGATCTTCAAAACCTGTATGACTGATTTTAAAGACTAATGGTGCATGTAGATGATACTATGTGATAATTATACTATTATTAGATAGAAATATAATATTTTAAAACTAAAATATTTTTCTTTTAGACTAATCTCATAATCTTGTACCTCACTATCTCATCTGAACCAGACAAGTCAACTTATGAGTAACATTTTTATCACATCCACTGACCTCCAAAAATTCTATCCAAAATTAAAATGTATTAAAATTATTTAAAAATGTCTCCATGTAATTTTATTCATCCTTATTCCATTATAACACATCCCTAAACATATTCTCACTACTGCCTAGGTTTCTCATTATTTTCACCATTAGGTCTGTTAGCGACTGGTCAACTTGGATGACCAATTTAGCACCCCTGATGGATATAACCTCTCCAAAAACCAACATGGACACAAAATAAAAGTCTCAAAATTTTTCCTCCATCTATTTATAAAATTTGAATTGGTCAAATTTGAATGCTACATCAAATCTTCAAGAAACTAACACTTTTATGTAAGGTCTAATCACACACTTGAAAAACCAGTCACACCTAGAGGTGCCTAGAAGAGTTTAATACAACCTTAAATCAATTAACTATCCATAACAATCCATTACGATCACTTTATAATAACTTATTTCATATTATGTTACTATTAGCATTCTTTGAGGGTTTAAACCATCTTCCACTATTAACAATCATTCATAAAGTTTAGCACCTCATTCTAGAAACTAATGCCTAGAAATTTGAGATAGGAACCTTCCCTATCTACCATGAATATATTAGGTTCCCATGCAAAGGTTACATGTGCCAATGAACACCTAAAATTTATTTTCAGGTTGAGAACACTTCATTCTATACACATGAGAGACCTAAAAACCTCTTTTTATGCCTTATATTTCAAAACATGACCTCAAACCTAGTAAACACACTACGGATAATATATCACACCACTGAAAATTCTCACATGCACATTTTTATTTTTAAATCTGAATCTCATACCTCATTTAGACATAATATCTCTCTTTACTCTCTAGACCTTGACCTACAAATCATATTAAGCCTTGAAATTTTCATTCATTTCTATTTTCATGTGATATCCACCTCACTTATATTCTCACACAACATCTCACATTCTCAAAAAATGTAAAACATCCTTCATATGTCTTGACAACATATCATGATACCTCATTAGGCCACACAGGGTCTAGAAGTAGTCTAATTATATGCTAGGTCTATAGGTCCTACCCTTATAGGCTCACCCTTAGATTCACATAAGTAATCCAATGCCTCATATACATGATCAATCAACCTTATACATCCATTCATGCCTATGTGCACTCATTTTACCAAGCCACCAAGCTCATATCTTCTCACAAGGTCTCTTCATGTTATGACTAGGCTTCTCTGGCACTTGAAACTTGAAAACTAAGCTTGAAACACTTCTTAATGATATTATACCTTTATCACATTCCTTACATTCTCCTTAAATAATGTCATACCTCTCAATGATGTTATCAAACAAGAACATTCTTTAATCACCTCATGAACACCTTTCTTAAAAACCTTTGACATCAATGCCAAACTTCAACAATAGGAACAATGCTCAACAATCTCCCCCTTTGCCATTGATGGAAAAACATATTGTATACTAATCATTATTATTTAACTATTATATTATTTCTCCCCCTTTGACATAAATGACAAAGTGATGTATGTAACTCCTTGTATCACACTCCTTACAACCAAAATACTTAACACATAAGACTTATGAATTTATGAGACATTATAAAAATATGTTCCTCCTATATCCATGCATACTTTCTTGGAATAACTCACCTATTCTTGGAGATAATGATCATGATTATCTCCTCCTAAGTACTTAGCTTCTTTAATGATTGTTATGGGCGGGAATTACACCCAATACCTATTTTAGGTGTTTAAAAGTTACCTTTGGAAGTGGTTTGGTCAAGATGTCTACAATCTGACCATGTGTAGAAACATATTCAAGTTTTACACTTTGTTCACTTACCTAATCTCTTATAAAGTGATACTTTATGGGAATGTGCTTGGTCCTTGAGTGCATGATAGGGTTCTTTGAGACACTGATAGCACTTTTATTATCATAATAGATGGGGCTAGGACTATAATACTCTACCTTATAGTCTTTTAAGGTATATCTCATCCATAGGACCTAATTGAAACATGAATCAATTTTAATGTACTTAGCCTCAAAATTTGATAATTATATTGATGATTACTTCTTGCTTATCCATGAAACTAGGTACCCACCTAGGAAAAAAGCTCCTCCACTAGTACTTTTCCTATCATCTATACTTCCTACACAATTTTCATCTATGTAGGCTATTAAATTGAACTTTTTGCTTCTTAGATACCATAATCCATAATTCATAGTCCCCTTGAGATATTTGAGTACACTTTTGACTAATTGTAGATGATTCTCCTTTGGATTTGCTTGAAACCTTCCCACAAGACCCACTACTACATGGTGTTAGGTCTAGAGGTAGTGGTATATAATAAAATTCCAATCATTGACATATATGACATCTTACTAACTTTTGAAGACTCACCTTCCTTACTCAACTTATGCCTTATGATCATGGGTGTACTCATTGCCTTGCAATATTCCATCTCAAACTTCTTCAATGTCTCTTTTATGTATTTGGCTTATGAGATGAATAGACCTTTTTTAGATTGAGTAATTTATAACCCAAGAAAGAATGATAGTTATCCTAGCATGGACATCTCAAACTCTTTCTTCATCACCTTTGTAAATGCCTTGGTCATGTTCTCATTGTTTCCACCAAATATGATGTCATCCACATAGACAACTACTATCAATTAATGGTCATATTTTATCTTGATGTATAAATTACTATCTTTAACTCCTATTTTAAATCTTTGATCCAATAGATACATGTTAAACCTAGCATACCAAGTTCTAGGATCTTACTTTAGACCATAAAGAGCATTTTTTAATCTGTAAACATAGTATTTATCATATGATAATGATAACCCCTTAGGTTCTTCAATGTACACTTCCAAATTCCCATTTAAAAAGGTAGATTTGGCATCCATTTGGTATACCTTGAACCCTTTAAATCATGTATATGCAAGAAATAATCTAATGGCCTCCAATCTTGATATTGGTGAAAATTTCACCTAAAAGTCTACCCATTTAACTTGTGAATATCCCTTTCATACCAATCCATCCTTGTTTCTAATGACTTCTCCATCTTCATTCAACTTGTTTCTAAACACCCATTTTGTGCCAATGGCATTCTTGTATGTAGGCCTAGGAACTAGTTTCCAAGTCTCAATCTTCCCTATTTGGTTTACCTCTTCATTCATAAAACCTCTCCAAAATTTGACTTGGCTCTCTTATATAAGATTATTAGGTTCAATCTTAGATAATAGAGTAACATTCTCTTGATTTATATTCCTTACTAGTCTTCTCCTTATTTGCATATATGTATTCTTATTACTAATGCTTTGAGATTCAGGTTGATCTCTTTGAATATTTCTTGAAGGTCATTTTAAATCCTATCTCTCTTCAAATTCTTATTATTATTCATCAACTTCTATAGTATCCTCTTCATTCTTGAAGTCCATATTCTATAAAGTGTCCTTTGACTATGAGTGTGATTTCTTTGTCTCATCAATCTTCACATTGGTGTTTTCCACTATATTTTATAACCTCTTGTTATAACATATATAGGATGATCTCATTGATGAGTATCCAAATAATATACCTTCATAAGATCTAGAATCAAACTTTCCCAAGTCTTTATCATCTTTTTTGATGAAACATTTACTCCCAATATCTCTAAAGTGTTTTACATTGGTAGGTCTACCCTTCCATAGTTCATAAGGAGTCTTGTTTCCATTAGTCCTTATCTATCCTATATTGAAAATGTAACTTGTAGTTCTTAATACCTATCTCTAATATCCATCAAATAATATAGACTCATTTAGCATAGTTCTAGCCATCTATTGAATTATCATATTCTTCCATTCCACTACCCCATTCTACTAAGGTATCCTAGCTACTGATAATTATCTCCTTATTCCATGAACCTCATAAATGTCACCAAACTCATTGGACTAAAACTATTCTCATCTATCAGATCTTAGGCACTTGATCTTTCCATTCTTCTCATTCTCAACAAGATCCTTGAATGCTTTGAACTTGTCAAGATCTTTTGACTTTTCTTTCAAGAATGCAACCCAAGTCATTCATATGTAATCATCCATGAGTAGAATGAAGTATATATCTCCTTATATTCTTTTAATTCTTATATCCAAAGGTAATGTAGTAGAGTAGTCTTTGGACATGAACCTTCTTCTAGTCTGCTAACCATGTTGACATGCCTTGCAAAGTATGTTTTTAGGTTTAGTGATTTTAGGCATGTTCTTCATAGACTTATTAGTGTTAATATTGACCAAATTATCAAATTTTAGTGACCTAAACTTTTTACCATAGCCAAATTTCATCTATATTACTCATGAAGCATCTCTCCTTCTTGATCTCATTTGATACATATATATTACTCTCAGTCTTATTAGCATTGGAAATTATCATTTTTAATTTGGCTCTCCATATCTCACACCCTCTATCATGAAAGTTTAGTGTGTTTCCTTGATTGCGTATTTAACTTACACTAAGTAGTTTATGTTTCAAACCTTTCACATATAACATATTTTGTGTTTGGGTCTTCCCATTGTCTAGACTCAAGACACCCTTGCCAACTATATTGGTAATTGTGTTGTCTCAAAATCTCACCATTCTTGTAGAATTATTCTTAAATGAGATGAAATTTTTCTATCTCCTATCATGTGGATTGATAAATCACTATATATATACCATTTCATGGCTTCTTCCTTGGCAAATTATCCATCTTGACTCTTGAGCTCAATATGATCCATCTTAACTTGCTTCAGATTCCATACCAATGTGTGATCCTTCTCATGAATTATAGGAGCTTCATATGTCTTATTGAATCTTGAGGGACTTCTAAATATATTAGATCATAATCTTGTAGTGTGTCTTATATTGTGATAGATGTAACAAACAACATTTTTGTACTTACCTCTTAACTGATTACTCCTTTTCCCATGGTCCCATTATGACTTATCCTTTATTACATTAGGTTGCTTGATTAGTATTTTTATTTTGGTTCTCTTGAATTATTATAAATTCTAGAGCTCTCTCAAACTTAATCATTTTTTCTATGAGTTGTTCATGCTCAACCTTCAAGGAATCTAGCTTTGTCTTCAACTGGTAATACTCAACTTTCTTTGACTTAAACCTTATATTGAGACCTTATTACTAACTTATAATGTCATTAATAGTCTTATTTTTATGATTTAAATCTTGAAGGGAAATTATGATCTCAACTTCAAGGTCTACTTCATCTTCTCTTTCTTCATTGTCATAGTAGACTTCTTCATCATACATGTTGTCTTCTTCTTGTTGATCATAAGATATTCTTGTACTTATTATGATCACCTTCAAGCTATTAGACTTCTCTCAAAGGACCAATATCTGATACCAATTATTAGAATCACAATGACTAAGGTGGGGATGAATCAGTCTTTAAAAAATTTTACAACTTTACTTTATCATTCATGAACTATCAAAGCAATATAGTGAACTAGAAACACATCAAGAACCATTTATATGAGCATGAGACAAGAACATAACACATAGAACACATATTTGAGTGGGAAAACCTCAAGGGGAAAAAAACCCACTAATATTTGTAAATGGAATATATTTCTATAAGATAAACATCAAGATTTAGTGAAGCACCAACTTCACATAGAGAAATAACCCTAACTAGTCAAGCACCCATTTGACTAGGCATTAGCAAGCACCTACTTGCAAGGAGGCACCAACCCCCTAGATGAATTAACACCAACTCATCCACCTGATTACTTTTATCACCTTTATAACACCTTATTTATTAAATAACTGATGATAGCCACCTCTTTATCTCTTCACACTCTTAGTCCTCTCAAATTGCCTTCTAGGCTCCTTCGCTTAGTTAAGTCTCATCAAGATAGATTAGGTAATTTTACCTTTACCATCATCTAAATTACCCATATTATATCTTCATGATAGTTAATTTTAACCCATATAATGATTTAATAGACCTTTTTTAACTTCCAAAGTTCTATATCTTCTACTTCAACTCACTCATTCTCTAACTAGTCAATTAGGCCTATTAGGCCTTATTCTTATACTAGGCTCTTACTCATACACCTATTGGTTAGTAATACACACTTTCCCACTTATATTTTCCATAAAATATGCCTTAGGACATTCCAAAAACATGAATCAAACATTACACTAGTTTGGTCATAGCATATAAGACAAAAACCTCTTTTAGGCCTTCATTAGCACATGCTAACCTTTGATCTTCTTTGAGAACTTTAAAACTTCATAAATAGAAGTAAAACTTATTATGACACTAAAATATACCCATAATAATCTCATATTATGTCCATGACACCTTTTAGCTCCAACCAATACTTGAAGCATGCCATTAATAATGTTCACAATTAGGCTTGTGCATACCCAAAAAGTCTATCTTGAACTACTGAAGATAAAACACCAATTAGCTAAACAACCATGGAAATAAAATATATAAAAAAACCTTAGGTACCATAAAAAATTAATCAAGTTAATTATACTTCATTACATTGGGAAAAAGGACTCAAAAACACTCTTGCAACTTGTTCACTCATAACTACCAGTTTCCTTAAAGACCAATCATGGTGATTTTGACATTCAACACCTATATAACCACTTATAAATACTATTTATGCCTATGTATTATTTTATGTGATCATTATACCATTATTACATATAAATATAATATGTTTAAATGGTAATATTAGTCTTACAGACCAATCTCATAATCTTGTACCTCATTGTCTCATATGAACCAGACAAGTCAACTTATGAGAAACATTTTCATCATATCCACTAACCTCCAAAACTTCTATCCAACATGAAAATGTATTAAAACTTAAAATTCTTTAATAATGTCTCCATTCACTTGGATTCATCCTTACTCCATGATAACACAACCCTAAACATCTTCTCACTATTGTCTGGGTTTCTTAATATTTTCACCATTAGGTATGTTAACAACTGGTCAACTTGGATGACCAATTTTACACCTATGAGGGATATAACCTATCCAAAAACCACCATGGATAGAAACTAAAAGTCACAAAAAAATTTCTCCTTCCATTTAACAACTTTGACTTGGTCAATTCTAATTGCTACAATAAATCTTTGAGAAACTAACACTTTTATGTAGGGTCTACTCACACACTTGAGAAACCAATCACACATAGAGGTGTATATAAGAGTTTAATAAAACCTCCAATCACATAAATAGACATACCAATCCATTTTGAGCACTTTATAACAACTTATTTCATATTGGGTCATTATTAGGGTTTTTTGAGGGTTTAAACCATCTTCCACTATTATAAATCATTCATAAAGCTTAACCCCTCATTCTAGAAACTAATGCTTATAAATTTGATCTAAGAACCTTCCCCATATACCATTAATATATTAGGTTCCCATTTATAGGTTACACATTCTAATGAACACCTGAAAGTCCTTCTTAAGTTGAGAACCCTTCATGTTGTATACATGAGAGACCTAAAAACCATTTTTAATGCCTTATATTGCAAACCATGACCTCAAACCTCGTAAACACACTTGGGATAATCTATCACACCACTAATAATTCTCACATTATCATTATTATCTTGAAATTTTAATCTCATACCTCATTTATCCACCATCTCTCTCTTTGTTTTCAAGACCTTGACCTACAAATCATATTAGGCCTTAAAATTGACCTTCATGCCTCTTTCCATGTGTTATCCACATAAATTACATTATCACACAACATATCACATTCTAAAACAATTTAAAACATATTTCATATGTATTGACAATAGAACATGATGCCTTATTAGGTCAAGCAGGGTCTAGAAGTGGTCTAGTTACATGCTAATTCTATAGGTCCTACCCTATAAGATCACCCTGAGACCCACATGAGTGATCCAATACCTCATATACATTCTCAAAAAACATTATACATCCATTAATTCCTATGTTCACTCATTTCACCAAGTCATAAAGCTCATACCTTCTCATAAGGTCTCTTTGTGTTATGACTAGTTTCATGACCAGGCTTCTCAAGCACTTGAAACTTGACAATTGATCTTGAAACACTTATTGATGTTATTATACCTTTCTCTCATGCCTTAAATTCTCCTTATACAATTTCATACCTCTAAATGATGCTATCAAACAAGAACATTCTCAAATGACCTCATGAATACCTTTCTTAAGAACCATTGACATTAATGCCAAACTTCAACAATAGGAACAATGCTCAATAGGACTAAAACACTTGATGTTTTATATATACCTAACTCAATCATCATTATTCCATATCCAATCGAGGAAGATATAAATAGATGTTTAGTAGTAATTTTTTTATACAATAAGATGGAATCATTTACAAAATTAAACAATGAAATACAACAATGGAGAGAGTATATATATCTTATACAATCATTGGTTGGTATAGTAAATTGGTTTGATGGGTAATTAAAAGAGATAATTCCCCACTAGTGAAAGTGTATAATTATTTTAAAAGTGAACATTTTCAACGTCTATTGTCTACAAAAAAAATAATAAATTCACATTATGTTATGTAATAAATTCACATTATATTATTAAATAATATATAAAGTATTATTTAATAATTTTTATGTGAATATAAAATATATATAGTTATATAAATTATGTAAAATAAGTATTATAAATCTAATTTATCTAGAATTTTTCTACTTAACATTGTACATATATAAATTGTAAGCAACTTTGTATAAAAAGTGAACTCCAGTTCTCATGAACCAAATTATCATTTTTCATGACTTAAAAGAACAACCTATTATTAAAATATATATTTTCAACCTTTATAGGTAACATCAATAATTCTAAAACTATTTTGATCATTAAAAATCTTTCATGATAATCATGGGTAAAGTTTGTGTGAATAACCCCAAATTTGCCATGTTTCCTTGGATACCTCCTAATTAGAGTATTGGTTTGTTAAATGTTGTCATAAAAACCAAGAAATTTCATTTACTTTATCTAATAAAACCTAATTAGGGATTTGGTTTTTCAAAATTGATAAATGAATGTTGTGTGTAGTCTCAAAATAACTAATGTTTGTACTAATGATGGATCATTATTTCTAATAATGATGGATTAGGACCAATTTTATGTGATTGGACCCTAATATACTATAGCTAAATGAGTGTGATTATCCCAAATATATTATCTCTTTCATAAATAAATTTTAATTTAGACTAATTTGACAAACTGGTACCTTAATTAAGATGGACCTAAGTAATCAATGCCCAAAATGGGGATATGCACATTAGTGTTCCTAGGTAGTTATTAAATGTAAATTCAACAAACCAATACTATAATTATGATGGATAATACATTATTAGTATATTAAGGTTATTATTATAATAAATTTTAAAAATAAAGACTCTAATTAAGAACAATTAACATGAGCAATGAAGGCTATTTTAGGTAATGCACATATAACTATCTTTTTCACTATTTAGTGTTTTTATATCATTATTGGATAAAACTTCACAAAATAAGACCTTAATTAGTAGTGAACAATAATAACCATAAAAAAATTCATATTTTTTTATTTTCTTACCCTAATTTGGTTTTTAAAACCCTAATAGGATATAAAATATTGGATTAATTATTAGTTCATATTGGTGAAATATACAAAAGTACTCCTAAATATAGTAATGAATGTATAATAAGAGATAATAAGGATAGTAACTTATTGATTACATTTTTTGAGTTATATATATCTAAATATTTCATCTTTATACTTTTCAAATGCTTTTTGTATGATTCATTCTTGCACATTGTCTCATGGTCACCATTGACCAAATTTGACTTTTGGGTCAAATTGGGACCCCTATAGGTAAAAACATGAGTTTTATATGTTTTATGTGGTATAATATATTTCCATGGGGTGTATTATATGTTATTTAATGTCATCATAGCCTTGGTCTTAGTCATATTAGTTAATTTGTCATTTTGGGTCATTTAGTGGGCTTGTAAGGGTCATAAATACAAGTGGCATGGTTCCCAAGGATAAAAAATTTCCTTTTTTCATTTAAATCATCCAATAGGTTATTTTAATTTTAAGGTGTGTTAATTAAATTATAATCTTGTAGGTTGTTTAATTGAAATGCAAGAAACCAACTGAAAAACAGAGCATTTAGCACTTCTATAGCTCATGGGGAAGTGTACCACATGGGATAAGATCATGTAAGGAATTTTAATCTTCATAAAACTCATAAAAAAATTTTAAGTTCTCTATAAGTTCCATTTTTTTCCCAAAAATTTTCTGCTCCTTTTTTACCCTTCTAGTCAAGCAAAAGCAGTCTTTAAGTTTATACTATATACGGCCAACAAAGGGGGTTTTAGACCAAAAACCTTGGGGAGGTAAAATTAAACTTAGATAACTTAATTTACATATAAATATTTTAAATAATTGTGTCTTATGATTCATGAACCATTCTCATGAAGTTGATTGTACTTTTATGCTTGTTAATCTATGCACCTTACAAGTTTTGGTCCATTTTGGTCAAATCCATATGAACCAATTACTAAAGTTGATTCCAGAATATTTTGAATTACTTATATAATTATATCCATGTTTTTTTATCATTTCAATTTGTTTTTATATGATAATCACCTTAAGTTGTAGTAGGGAGCACTTTTTTATGCAACGAGCAATTTTTTCACCATTTGTAAGATTTTCTTATTTTGATGGTGGTATTGGAAGTTGAATATGTTTTGGTTTAAAATATTACATTTTATATTGATAATATTCACCTCTAAATCTCTTTTCCTAAGGAAAATATTCATGGAATTACAAACATATGCAAACATTTACAATCTGGTAGCCATGGGAGTACATCTACAGGCATCTCTTAGAGGGACATTACATTGGTATAGAGGTCTTGACACTTGTTTAAATACATTTATAGTGATAAAAATCTATTAAAATCATTGCTAAGGAGCTTATTTTTTCTCATGAATCTATTCCCCATGCATATTTTTCCAATTCTACCCACTGCCTATATATGACTCCATTAGCACCTATAGGAGAGAAAGAAAACACTAGGATAGAGTTTTGAACCTTGTTTCAAGTATTTCATGATCAGGGATTTATGTTTTTAAAGTTTGACAAGGTTTGAAGACTAGTGAAAAAATTTCCACCATGCCTACTGCTTATACCATTTCATATTTATTGTCTGCACTATGAAATGACCACCTACAGGTGATAAAATAAGGGGTTAAAGAGCCATCTTGAGGTATTGTAGCACAAAATTAAATCTTTTTTGAAATCCCAATGTGTTTTTGAAATAGTTTTAGACATTATTAAAATTTTAGGTTGAAAAAATGAGGGTGAAACCTTGATCTAGTAGGAAGAGACCAAATTTTGGGATCAAATCCCCAAAAGTGCAAAATAGAGAACTTGAGATTTTGGTTGAGAGCTTACAATAGGATTATAAAAACATTTGATGTACCAAAGTAAGCATACCTTCTATCTCTCACATATGGAATAAAATTTAAAAAATTATAGGGTGGTCTAGTCTTTTGGTTATCTTGATAGTGAATTTTGAACATGCATTTCTCATCATTGAATTTTGACAGTGAAGTCTACAAGTTTTGAAACTCTAAAGGGACTCTTCACCCAAAGTGGTAGTTTGAAACCTTGTCCTTATGATTTTAAGGTTATATATGGTGGATGAGAACAATTTTGATACAAACATAATTTTATGGTATAATATATATCATTTTAGACCCTAAACACATCTACAGGTGTGTATAATCTAAAATGCTCACCTGCAACAACAGGGAGGTGAAAAAAGTGCTTTCGAGAAACATTCGATAGGATAAAACATTTTAAGATGAATATGAGTCTTTGTATAGGGTGATAGGTTTAAAATGAATATAATTCCACCAAAATAAATGTATATTTAGAGTTTTTGTCCTTAAGACACACCTATAGTCTATATAGATAGCTCGAGCATATTCATCTAGAACTAACATAGGGTTCAAGTTTGAGAAGGGTTTCCTTTTTGCATTATGAGTGTTAAGGGTATGTTTGATGTTTTTAAAATTGATTTAAATCATCAAAAAAAGTTTTAAGTGTTTTATGAATCAATCATGATGATCTCCCAAACTCATAAACACCTACAATGACCCTTCACAGTCAGCTATAGGTGACTGTAGGTAAATAGTCAGCTAAGACAATGTGTCATAACGATGGTCTAGGTTAATATCAGGGTGAATGGTGAGTCCAATAATTACTAAAACACTATGGAAACTTTAAAAAAGGGTTCTAAGCATCATTTATAGGCTTAACACCCATAGTATGCACATGCAGGTGCCCTTTCAAGTAATATATAGTTAAAAGTAGTACTCGGCCTTGATTGGGCAAGATATGAGAAGGGGTATGTGGGAGTTTTAAGTGTTTTGAATATATAAATAAAATTAATTATGGTCATTATAACTTCATAAAAATCTCAAAAGTGGATATTGAATAGATAAATTAAATCTAAACATGCATAACATAGCCCATTCCCTGAATCATGCACACAGTCTATCATAAAAAGAGTTTGTCTTGGATTGTCATGCTTTTGGATGGTATAATCACATGATAAAGGTCCAATATTTGATACACATTATCTTTGACACTTTTAATGTATCATACAAATTTTATTTTGAGTGATGAAATAGGGGAAGTACCCTTTGTTTTGTCTCATATAGAGGGTATTCCCTTTATGCTTAAACCTACAATCTTGCGAAGATGAAGGAAAGGAGGTGAACCAAAATTTGTTTAAAAATTCCAATAATGTGTATTGGTTTTAAAAAAATCCAAAAAATCATTAGGAATCAAGCATGTAATGAATAATCTTAGCTAAGTATCCTAGAACTCCAAGGCAATAGTCACCCTGTTAGGTAGGGTTTTGTCTTAGTGCCCAAATGAGAGGCTAAAACCTTTTTTAGCATAAGGTATGATCTATAATAATTTAAATCATGTTTTTTTCATAATTTTTGGTGTGCCTAAGCTTTTTTAATATATAGGAATCACAAGGATGTCATGTTTTGAGAAAAAAGCTAACTCAACCCTGTTAAATAAGGTTTAGGCTAAACCTTGGCCAAATAGGGGGTCATTCACATTTATAGAATGAGATGATTATCCACATGTGTTTAAACATTTTTTTAGAATGGATATATAGGTGATAAATATTTTTTAAGGTAGACAAATCATAAGAAGTCCTTTTTTGAGCCTAAAACTAACTCAAACCTACAAGGAACAGGAAAACAAACTCAATAATGTGATTTCAAGTGATCATTTCTCTCTTTATGCTTTGCATGGAGGCTAATTGAGTTTATGTAGGTTAATAGGGTCCATAAATATCATCTTTGTGGAATTATTTTGAAAATACAACATTAAGACTTTATGAACAAAGATTAAGAATGAAAATAGGCCTAAAACCCTTGTTAGTGACCAATTTTTGGAAATGGAGTTGTAAATATAAAATTATGGATGATTTTTACTATTATTATGATTTTAAATTTTATATTACTCCCTCAAGCTACTTATCATGCTTTTGGACTATACATAACTATATGGATAGAGTGCAAAATAGGGGTTTCTTGACTATTTTGTGTTTTGAAGGCTACAAGAGGTTTCAAGAGATGAAAATAACATGGAAGGGAAGATTAGGAATTAATATATCTCATCATTTTAATTTAATTCCTTTAAAAATATCTAAAGTGAATCAACTAGGTGATTCATCTCAGCCAGTCAAAACTAGCATAGTGGACAAACTAGTGAGAAGGGTGGAAAACTTCAAGTGGGGTGATTTTAAAGTGTGTATAATTATTATAAGGCCATATATGGTCTTTAAAATTTTAATCCAATCCATCCCATGGATTTTCTTTGGAAACCAAAGCCAAATTTGAGGCCAAGTGCGCGGGGTGTATGAAATAGGAGTTTTCTTAAGTGCAAACAATGATATCTCTTTTTTAGATGATTCCAAAAAACTAGGCCTACAAAAAATTCATGGATAGGTATGTAAAAAATTATTCACTTTCATCCCAATCATAATAATTATCCCTAATTAGCTTTGATATGTTCAAATAGGTCCAAATCATGAAGGTAGTTTTCTAGCCCAAAATAAGGAATTTCATGCCACTTTTCATGAGTTTTATGACTTGGATGGACATTTGTTCTTCCTAAACTTGCATGTTTCATCCCATATCCTATTATGATTCACACGTATGTAATTTTATTATATTTACAAGTTTCCTTATGACCTTGGACTTCTCTCTCCTCCTCTCTCTCTCAAGTTCTATAATAACTAGCCCTTTTGGCCATTATAACTCATGCTCCACCTAAGTATGGTGAATCCTTGCTTATTTTTATACCATTTTATCAATAATACTACTTATATTTTACCTCTTCATGACTATTAATATTATTTTCTACTTGAATTTTGGATCTTGCTTAGTGAATACTATGGATTCCTTAGCATGTTGTCTCATTCTTTCATCTTATTTGTAGTTAGAAAGCTTCTTCTTGCAAGGCATGTGAAGTGTTCTAGGAAATGTCAAGGATTGAGTGAGTTATTCTATTCATTAGTGCCATTAAATTCCTCTTGTCTAGTCTTCATAACTTTTTACATTCATATATGACCTTATAATGTAACATTGGTGTAAGAAGATGTAGATTGAAGGAGAGTATGTTTGGTTAGTCCTTTGTTCTCATGTATAACATATTGTTGGTTATAAGTCATCATATTATTTGGTGTATCACTTCTATTATAATAGTTTGATTTTATTTATCTCTTTTTCCCTTTCCCCCCCCCCCCCACAATTTTAGTTGTAATTGAAATCCAAAGTGGTACATCAAGGGAGATAGCCCTATCTAAAGATTCACCTCATCCTTAGGCTACCCACAAGCCTAGAGGTGTTTCTATTATGCCACTTGGATGAGGAGAGCTTAGGCATCTCATAAAAGGGTACAAATATAAGTGAAAATATTTTTTAGCATGCCTAATGGGACTCTTGGTCTAAGAGATTGAAATAATTTTGGTGTTATCTTTTAACAATCAGCCTTTATAGGCATCTATCCAAGCATCAATGGTGACTCTAAAGATACATTATATAGTCAAGTATCCTAGGTTATCCTTTTAATATTATTGGTAACATTTTCCTTTGTATTCTAGCTTTCAATGATGAGGTTTCATGGATAACTTTGATGTTGAGTACTATTTTATGCAAGTTGGTGAGACATACCAAGCTTATGGCACTCCCTATCAACCTTGGTATGCTTCTTATTAGTCTTATAGCCAGCTTATAGACCCTTATCAACATGATCATTATCATCACTATACCTAGCCTTGTCATGATTCTTATTAGTCCTATAATCAATCTTCTCCATATCTTTCTCCTATTCAACCTATCCACTTCTCCAATCAGTCCATTGCAACTTTCAAGAAGACACTCTTAGGATATGAAAAGTATGTGTTGGATCTTGATACATTAAGGTTACATGGTCAAGATGTCCCTATAAATTTCATTTAAAAGGTTAGAGATGCCTTAGAATTGGTTAAAAGAGAATGGGCACCTATTGAGAGATCTAATTGGCAAAGGCTCACAAGTGAGATGTTAGATATGATTGGTTTGATTGCATCCTTAGATAAGATAATATTTAATGAGGAGAAGCCTCACCAAACCTATTAGTTTTCATATCAACTTCCCCAATATTTTTATCATCCATGTTTGATTCCTACTCATGAGCCCAATCAAGGTTATCAAAGTCATCCTTTTCCCCATCAGTAGGAAGAGAGATTTTAAAAAATAAACCTTGTTTTTAAGCTAATCTTGATAGGTAAATTGAGCTAGGTAATATGAATATTCAAAAATCCATGTCAAGTAAAAAATAAGTGGAATTAAATCCTTCATTACCCTCTCTCATGACATCCCAACCTCAAAAAAATACCTTTAGATATGAGATTCCAAGTTGGAGATAAGGTGGAGAGTCTAAGCCTAAGGAGTTCCCAAGTTTATTGAATACTTCACCCACTCCTCAATTTAAATCATCACCTAAATAAAATACTCCTAATCCTAACATCCTAATATAGAATAATATATTAGAGTCATTAGGAAAGAAAGAAGATAAAAGTCTTGATAAGGAGTGTGAAGTTTGGAATGAAGTTGGTCCTTTGCAAGTCCCTCCCATCCTTCTTCAAGAAGATTCTTATGTTCTATGTCAATCCTCTTATACTCGTCATCCTCATGATGATGCTTATGAAATTCAAGAGAGACTTTTCCAAGAGAATCTAGCCAAGAAGATTGAAGAGCTAGAGGCAAAGATGAGATTGCTAAGTCAAGGTGTGATGGAAGGTTTATACCCAAAAGAAGATTATATGCCTAAACACACCCCATCCACCCTTTCTCAAGATATTCCTCAAGATAAATCATATGTGAATGAAGTGATTTTTAATTTAAAATAAGAAAATAAAGTTTTTTTATCCCAAGGCCTACCTCCCCTTCCTCAAGAGCTTCCAAAAGAGCCCCCTACATTTCACTCTCAATCTAATTTTGAGTTCTATGTGCCACCTCCACCAAATAGTTCATCTTGTCCTGACCCCATCACCATTTTCCTTGATGTACCTATGGTATAAGAACCTAAAGATGAGTGGATTTTTGAAAAAAATTTAGAACTCTTGCTTGAAAAAATCCCACCTCCTTGGTAGCCTCATTAGGCTAGGTCACATGATTTCAAGATGCCTAGTCTTGGCATCACTATGAAGAAGGAGATGGAAGACCTTATATTTATTGAATAATACTCTACATATGATCAAAAATTTGTGGATGATAATCTCAAGTATGAATATAAATATGTTATTATAGATGGAGAACAATTTCAAGTCCTTCCCAAAGAGGTTACAGCCCTAGAAAACTCTCTTAAAACTTATTTGCAAGATGTTATTTTTGAAGATAAACCAATAGCTCAGCTTGAGCTTAAATCACCATAAAATGAATTAGATCTTGAAGAACACCATATTGATGACATCATAAATCAAGAAGATAGGATTGAATAGGTAGTGGCTCTAGATGATAAAGAGGACAAGGATAATTGGTAGCTACAAATGAAACTCTTTCAAGAGCTTGAAGAACTTTGCCAAGTTGAGGGCCACGTACATGACAAGGTGAAGAAAGATTATTCCATAGATTATAATGATAAATATTGGATAGATTATGAAAATCTCCTTAATGATCTAGAAGAGCTTATAGCTGAGAAGAAACCCATTATTATTGAGGGCAAAATGGAAATCAAGAAGGAGGTTGTAATTGAGGATCCATATGAGGAGGTTAATGTTGTTTGGATGCAAGAAGAGTTCATTTTCATAGATAATATATTTAAAAATTCTTGGTTTTAAATGAACATAATGCCAATAAAGTTGGTAAATGTCATGAAAAAGTTTGAGGCATTAATGCTAAAGGAAAAAAGGCTACATGTCTCACTAAATCCTTCATGTCATGAAGCAAGAAGAGTTTCAAACTTCCCCTTTTATCCAAGAGGGATTTTTCATCTCAAGTTAGTGTTTGAGTTAGTTTGTTTAGTTTTGTGTGTGTGTTCCATAAGTGCTCATGAAGTACATGTGTGTTTTCTTTTGCTTTGTGTGTGTCTTTTGTTTTGTGTGGTTGAAGTAGTCATTGGTCTTGTCTTGATTAAAGCTTATGGTCAATGGTCAAAGCCTTATTTTTTGTCTCAAACTTTAGTTGACTCCTAAACCTAATGGACTAATAAGGATACTTGTCTATTTAGTATAGCAGGCATATTACCCCTATGAGCCACCAATTTGTTGACCAAATTTGAATGTTGGGTCAAATTGGGAACCCTATAGGTAAAAACATGAGTTTTAGATGTTTTAAGAGGTCTAATATTTTTTCATGGGGTGTATTATATGTTATTTTATGTCATTAAATGTCATCCTAGCCTTGGTCTTATTCATATTATTCAATTTTTCATTTTGGGTCATTTTATTTTTTGAGTTTGTTTAGTGTGGTGTGTGTGTTCCATAAGTGCTCATGAAGCACATGTGTGTTTGCTTTTGCATTGTGTGTGTATTTTTTTTATATGGTTGAAGTAGTCATTGGTCTTGTCTTAATAAAATCTTGTGGTTAATTTTTAAATGCTTATTTTTTGTCTCAGACTTCAGTTGACTCCTAAACCTAAGGGACTAATAAGGATACTTGTCTAGTCAATATAGCAGGCATATTACCCCTATGAGCCACTAATTTATTGATAAAATTTGAATTTTGAGTCAAATTGGGACCCCTATAGGTAAAAAAATTTGTTTTATATGTTTTATGTGGTCTAAAATTTTGTCATGGGGTGTATTAAATGTTATTTTATGTCATTTAATGTCATCCTCACCTTGGTCTTAGTCATATTAGCCAATTTGTCCTTTTGGGTCATTTAGTGGGATTTTAAGGGTTATAACTGAAAGTGGAATAGTTAAAAAGGTGAATAGGTGTTATATTTTCCTTTAAATCATATAATATGTCATTTTAGCTATCAGGTATGTTAGTTACATTAGACTCTTGTAGGTTGTTTAACTAAAATTCAAGAAACCAATTGAAAAAGGTAGCATTTGGCACTTATACATCTCATGGGGAAGTGTGCCACATGGGAGAAGATCATGTAAAGCATTTTCATCTTAATAACACTCATATAAATGTTTTAAGTGCTCTAAAAGTTCCATTTTTGGGGCAAAACCATTTTGATCCTTTTCACCCTTCTTAACAAGCAAAAGCAGTCGTCAAGTCTGTAATTGGTATGGCCAGTAGAGGAGGTTTCAGATCAAACACCTTGGGGAGGTGAAACTAAACTCATATAACTTAATTTACATACAAATATTTTAAATAATTTTTGCTTGTGATTCATGAACGATCCTCATAAAGTTGATTATACTTTTTTTCTTGCTAATCTGTGTACCCTGTAGGTTTTGCTCCACTTTGGTCAAATACATATGAACCAATTTCTAAAGTTTATTTAAAAATATTTTGGATTAATTTTATAATTATAACCATTTTTTTTATCTTTTCAATGTTTTTTTGTATGCTAATCACCTTAATTTGTAGGAGGGAGCACTTTTCTATGCAATAGGTAGTTTTTCACCATTTGAAAGATTTTCTTATTTTGATGGTGGTATTGAAAGGTGAATATGTTTTGGTTTACATGATTCCATGTTATATTTATCATATTCACCTCTTAATATATTTTCTCAAGGAAAATCTTCATGGAATTATAGTCATGCAAATATTTACAGTCTGACAACCATGGGAGTACGTCTACAAGAATCTCTTGGAGGGATATTA
Source organism: Torreya grandis (assembly GCA_037957365.1). Classification (NCBI taxonomy): domain Eukaryota; kingdom Viridiplantae; phylum Streptophyta; class Pinopsida; order Cupressales; family Taxaceae; genus Torreya; species Torreya grandis. The sequence continues at coordinate 2,981,580 of JARHVA010000860.1, forward strand.
TTTTGGTATAAAGGTTTTGAGACTTGTTTTAATACCTTTATAGTGATAAAAATCCATTAAAAACATTTATAAGGATCTCAGGTTTGCTCATGAATCTATTCCCCATGCATATTTCTCTAATTTGGCCTATTGCCTGTATATGACTCCATTAGCACCTTCAGGAGAGCAATAAAACACTAGTATAGAGTTTTGAACATTGTTCAAGTCTTTCATGATTAGGGATTTATGTTTTTAAAGTTTTAAAAGGTCTAAGTACTAATGAAAATTATACCACCATGCCTATTTCTCATACCATTTCATCCTTACTACTTGTACTTGGAAATGACCACCTACATGTGATAAAATAAGGGGTTAAAGAGCCATCATGAGGTGTTGTAGCATAAAATGAAATATTTTTTGAAATCTTGATGTGTTTTGGAAAGTATTTGAGACCTTATTAAAAGGTTAGGTTGAAAAAATGAGTGTGAAACCTTGATTTAGTAGGAAGAGACTAAATTATAGGATCAAATCCCCAAAAGTACAAAACAAAGCACTTGAGCTTTTGGTTGAGATCTTACAATAGGATTATAAATACTTTTGATGCATCAAAGTGAGCATACCTTATATCTATCACATAGGGGATTAACTTGAAAAAATTATAGGGTGGTTTATTCTTTTGTTTCTCTTGATAGTGAAGCTTGAACATGCATTTCTCATCACTGAATTTTGATAGTGAAGTCTACGAGTTTTGAAAATTTAAAGGGACTCTTCACCCAAAGTGGTAGTTTGAAACCTTTCCCCCATGATTGTAAGGTTATATATGGTGGAGGAGAATAATTATAATATGAGGATAATTTTAAGGGATAATATATATAATTATAGACCCTAGACACATTTACAGGTGTGTCTAATCCAAAATACTTACCTACAACAGTATGGAGGTGAAAAAAGTGCTTTGGAGCAAAATTCAAGAGGATAGAATATTTTAAGATGAATTTTAGTGTTTTTATAGGGTTATATGTTTAAAATTAATATAATCCCACAAAAACAAATGGATATGTAGAGTTTTTGTCCTCAAGACACACCTACATTCTTTACAGATAGCCTGAGCATATTCATCTATAGCCAATATAGGGTTCATGTTTGAGAAGGGTTTAATTTTTGCATATATGAGTGTTAAGGGTTTATTTGATTATTTTAAAATTTATTTAAATACTCATAAAATGTTTAAATTTTTTTATGAATCAAGCATGATCTCCCAAACTTATAAACACCTATAATGACCCTACACAGTCAGTTGTAGGTGACTGTAGGTAAATAGTCAGCCAAGATAATATCTCATAAGATGGTTTGGGCTAAGCTCAAGGTGAATGGTGAGTCCAATAATTATTAAACCACTATATAAATTTCAAAAAATGGTTCTAATCATCATTTATATAGCTAAACCTATATTATGTAACTACAAGTACCCTTTCAAGTAGAATACAGTCAGAATTAGTACTTGACCTTGATTGGGCAAGGTATGAGGAGGGGTATGTGGGAGTTTTAAGTGTTTTTCAGACATTAATAACGTTAATTATGGTCATTATAACCTAATAAAACTCTCACAAGTTTATATTTAAAAGAGAAAGTAACATTAAACATGCCTAATATAGCCCATTCCCTGAATCATGTACATAGCCTATCATAAAAAGAGACAGTCTTGGATTTTCATGATTTTGGAGGGTCTAATCACATGATCAAGGGAAAATATTTTGTAAAAAATTATTTTAAACTTGTAATGTATCATAAAACTTTCATTTTTAGTGATGAAATAGGTGAAGTACACTCTATTTTGTCTCAGATTGAGGGTACTTCCCTTTGTGCTTAAACCTACAGTCTTGTGAAGATGAAGATAAGGAAGTGAACCACAAGTTGTTTTAACATTATAGGAAGGTTTATGGAGATGAAAAAAATCTATAAAATCATGTTTAATAAATAATATAAGGAATAATCTTAGCCAAGTATCCTATAACTCCAAGGCTATAGTCAACCTGTTAGGTAGGCTTTTGGCCTAGTGCCCAAATGAGAGGCCAAAACCATTTAAAGCATAAATTATGCTCTATAATAATTTGAAACATGTTTTTTGGGTATTTTTTGATGATCCTAATCTTTTTTAATACATATTAATCATAAATAGGTCATGTTTTGAGCTAAAAGCCAACTTAGTCTTATTAAACAAGGTTTAGGCCAGGGCCAAATGGGGGTCCATTCACATTTATAGCATGAGATGATCATCCCCATGGATTGAAAAAAAATTTATGGTGGATAATAGGTTATAAATATTTTTTAATTTATACAAACCACAATAAGTCCTTTTTTGAGCCCAAAACCAACTCAAACTGGTAAGGAACAAGAAAACAAGCTCGATAAGGTGATTTCAAGTGCTCTATTTCTCTCTTGAAGCTTTGAATGGAGGAAAATGGATTTTATCGAGGTTAATAGGGTCCATAAATATAATTTTTTTTTAATTATTTTTAAAATACAATGTCATTAATTTATGAACAAATATTAAGAATGAAAGCAGGCCTAAAACCCTCCAAAACCCTTGCTAGTGACTAGTTTGTGGAAATGGAATTGGAAAAATAATATAATGTAATAGTTTTACTATTATTGTTATTTTAAATTATATATTAATTCCTAAATATATTTCCCACGAATTTATACTACACATAACTATATGAACAGAGTGAAAAATAGGGTTTTCTTGACTATTTTTTGTGTTTTATAGGCTAAAAGAGGTTTCAAGAGATGAAAATCACATGGGATGGAATATTATGACTTAATATAATTCCCCATGTAAATTTAATTCATTTTAAAATATCTTATGTACCTCAATTAGGTGCTTCATCTTAGCTAGTCAAAATTGGCATAGTGGACAAGCTAGTGAGAAGGGTGGAAAACTTCAAGTGGGGTGATTTTAAGATATGTTTGATGCTTATAAATACATATAGGTTATTTAAAATTTTCATGCACTCCATCCCATATATTTTCATAGGAAAATAAATCCAAATTTGAGGCCAAGTATGCAAGGTGTATTAAAGAGGATTTTTTTTGAGTGGGAGTAGTGATAGCTCCTTTCCAGATTATTCTAGATGACTAGTCCTACAACTAATGAATAGAGAGGAATGTATTAAATCCTTTCCCTTCATCTAAATCATCATAAATATCCATAATTAGTTTTGGTATGTTCAATTAGGTCCAAATCATGAAGGCAATTTTTTGAGCCAAAATGAGGAGTTTCATGCCACTTTTCATGAGTTTTATGACTTAGATGGATACTTGTGCTTCCTAAATTTACATGGTTCATACCATATCTTCTTATCATGCACAATTAACTTATTTTATCATATTTACAAGTTTCCTTGTGACCCTTGGATTTCTCTCTCCTCCTCTCTCTCAAGTTTTATAAGAACTAGCCCTTTTGGCGATTGTAACTCATGCTCCACCTGAGTATGGAAAATCCCTGTTCATTTACATACCATTTGATAAATAATAATACTGATTTTTTACCTCTTCATGACTATTCATAGTGTTTTCTACCTAAATTTTGGATCTTTCTTAGTGAAGACTATGGATTCTTTCACATGTTTCTCATTCTTTCATACTATTTGTAGTTAGAAAGCTTCTTCTTGTAGGGTATGTGAAGTGTTCTAGGAAATTTCAAGGATTGAGTGAGTTAGCATATTTATTAGTTCCATTCAAATCCTCTTTTATAGTCATCTTATCTTTGTAAATTCATCTATAACCTCATAATGTAACATTGATGTGAGAAGATGTAGATTGAAGGAGAGTATGTTTGGTTAGCACTTTGTTCTCATGTGTAACATGATTTTGGTTAGAATTCATCATCTTATTTGGTGTATCACCTCACTTAGAATAGTTTTATTTTAGTTATCTCTCTCCATTTTTCCCACCCAAAATTTAGGTGTAGTTTCAATCCAAAGAGGTACATCAAGAGAGTTAGCCCTATCTAGAAATTCATCTCATCCTTAGGCTACCCACGAGCCTAGAGGTGTTTCCATTGTGACACTTGGATGAGGAGATATTAGGCATATTTTAAAAGGTTGTAAATCCAAGTGACAATAGTCACTTCAATTAGGTTGGGTCAATATCAATAATCAATATTGACATGTAATGGTTGGTACTAACCTTGAACACAGAGATTTTATTCCCTCTTAAATGATGAATCTATGTATTTAATTCTTATTTATACATTTAAGCACCTTGGGAACCACAAAAATATACCTATATGAGAAAAACCTAGTTTTTCATAAGTAATCTAATATTAAATGGGGGTGTCAAATGAAAGGGTTGAGTTGGAGTAACCTTGGTCAATCCTTGTTGATTGACCAAGTAACACTACATAGATAATACTCTAAAGATGGATCAAATGTGAATGTATTTCTCCCACTAATGTGTGTTTGTGTAATTGTGGATGCAAGTCTAGAGGCTCCTTATCATATCTTTCCCTTGGTACAAGCATGTAAATGTAAATTGGCATTTGTAAACTTCAAAATTACCTTTAATAATTCAATATGTGAAATATGTAATCTTGTCTATCTCTTAATAATGTAAAGTAATTTTCCAAAAATACATTATAGTGACATTATATAAATATGAGCCTATAACTCTGAATTAAGACCTAATGACACATAAAATTTGACCAAAAGAAGATCAAACATGCCCAAATAATGGTCATAAGCCTAGAATAAATTGAAAAGATGTTTATGATCAATTCTATCATCTTACTCAATATCAATAGTCATTACTAACTATAAATGGTCAAATTTAGTTGAGAGATAAAAAGACTCTATGATGAAATCAAGGGCCAAAGATATCTATACTATTGTAGTTGATGCTAAAAATGATAGGACAAAGGTGTAATACAACAAAATAGAATCGATGAGATAATTGAAATATCAAAGGATATGGACCACTAAGTACTTAGTTCATAGTTTGAGAACTATATGTGTAAATTTTTTGATAGGCATTGTGAAATAAGGCTTGTACCAAATATGGGTATCTACACACCCCCATTTTAATCTAGTATTTAAGTGGAACTATAAATACTAGATAAAATGGAAAAAGAGAATGAAAACATGCATTGGTGATAATGAATTTAGACTTGTTTTTGTTTCAATGTTCCATGATGCCCAAGTATTTTTTTAAAATATTGTGTATGTGGTTAAATATATTTCTACCCAGATAAATAAGTATATTTATAAATAAAAATCAAGGAGATGTTAAAAAAACTACACTTATATGTAGGTTAGATGGTGTTGCTCATGAAGTGTGCTTATATTATTAAAAATGAGGATTATAAGGGTTAATAGTTAGCCCAATCACTATGGACAATAAGAGGGGACTTGTAAACTTTTTAAATTCCTAGCCAGGGAATGAACAAGCTTCCAAGCATTCATTTGAAGAGTTTGTTTTCTGGTATAAAATCATGCCCCAAGAAACACTTATGAGATGAAGTACTCAAGGAGGACTTTGGGATAATAATGTAATTTTGTCCTCCCATTTTAGGATTAATTCAATATCAATATAGGGAATGGGCTACATGTATTTATATCCATGATATAGCCTTCCTAAAATAAATCTATGAGACATGCAATGTTACCACTAGGGATCCAATACTTAGTTTGATAGAGGTGTTCTAATTCACACCCATTTCATCCAATTTCAATCTTAAACACTAGTGGGATTCATTTCACTAATTTTTAAGTAAATGGTAAATATTGTTTGGTTCCAAAATAAACATGAAAAGAGAGAGAGCAAGGTAAGTCAAAAAGGGGTTCTTAGTTCACAAAAGATGTGAAATATTTAAGAATGATCATGTACCCATCCACATTTATACCACTATGCACCAATTTTCACAAGGAGATTGAACTTATCGTCACATAGGGATGGAGTCTCAATAAATAGTGAAAATTATTAATCTATGAACTCTCTATTAAATATAAATACATAAGATAAGCCTATAGTAAATTACATGTAGTACCTTCAAAGTTATGTTGAAGCATTAAGCACATAGACTAAGCAAATAGACTAACAAGTGTTTCTAATAAAATAAATAAAGTTTGTAAATAATTATAATAGCAATGAAAATTCTAATTACTACATTCATCATATGCAATAGGGCACACTCCTAGAACTTTAGTGTTCATATGCATTCATTAAACATATAAATTATTGGACAACATCCATAAAAACCAAAACATTATTGATAAAATCAGAAAAACTTACATTAATTTCAATAGAGATTTTTTTACATAATAATGATGATCCATTTAAAATATTATAAGGTTGATTATATAGGAGAGATGGGACCCGTCTCCAAGTAGCATGAGTTCCCATTATGGGCTATCATGGCTTGAAATGGTTAAAATGGAATTACATTGAGGATAATAGTGACATAATTTGCTACTATCCAAGGTAGGCAACTATTATCCAAGAGGGTTTTTGATACCTGGACCCTATTTTTAACACTCAGATGCTATCCAATACCAATTTTTAGCCTCTAGATCTTTCATCTTAGGTAATTTATAGAAAATTATTCATTTGTATCATTTATTACTATTATTATAAATATAATTTTAGCTTAGTTCTTTCACAACTTAGTGGTTGTATTTATTACATATTTTATACCTTGATTTATTATACTTGGACCCGTTAACAACCTAGGGATTACACTACATAACCCCTTATAATTTAAATCATTTGGTGAACCTGACTTACTTTAAACACTATTAAAACCCTGGTCTTAGATGCTCGTAGGGTTTGTGTCCTTTTTTTATATGTCCAGATATAAGTTCTAAAATACTAGATTTGTTTCACTATTTAATTCTTGAAATCTTTCATAGATTAAAATTCCTTAACAAGTCAAAATATGCAACTATTTGTTTCCATACTTCTCAACCTACAATGGTGGAATTCAACAACCAATTTGATGAAACTGATAAGATACAATTACAATATTTCATTTCCAAACATTAATATATGTAAGATGACCTTATCAATATTTTCTATTAATAACTTCAAAAATTTAACAATGGTCAATTTTCTACTCCCCCAATTAACAATATTATTACACCTACCTTGGGGGAAACTCAAGTTGTACAACAACCTATTTTAACTTGATAACCTTAAATACTAGAAATACCTCCTATGTTTAGTTCCTCCTCTCTAGATGTAAAATCCCTTATGAATGAGATCCATGATCTATAGGATAAGGTGTTACATCTTCAGTAGGGTGCTACTAGGACATCACATGCCTTAGATTCTCATGTTATTTTACATACACCTTTGGCATAACACATAATGGCAACTCCTTTTCCATCCAAATTTTTGTCATCTAATATTACTTTGTATGATGGTAAGGGTGACCCAGAGCACCATCTATGATCTTTCCATGTAGCATGTTTGGACTATGTCTAATGATTGGTTCCTTAATAAGTTATTCCCTAACAGTCTAAAGGGATATGGCTTATAGTGGCTCTATGATCTTCTAAATCAGTTCATCATAAAATTCAATCCATTAATAGATATGTTTTTTTCACACTTTTCAATCAACATCAGTGATAAGGTTTTATATGCTCAAGTGGCTCAACTTAAGCAAAAATCCAATGAGCCTATAGTACAATATGTCTTGAGATATAAAACTATATTAGAAAAAAATGACTAGCCCCATGGTAGATAGAGATATATAAGACATATTTAAACAATATCTACTACCAGCATTACATGAGGCTATATTATTCAATAAGTTTCCAACATTCATAAATTTATGCCACATAGTGAATGAAAGGGAATTCAATCTTATCTCTATGAGCAAACTAAAGTACACAACTTTATCAAATTAAACTAATAATTTTAATAAGTATCCATATAAGGTGAAACCCAATGAAAATAAGAATGATCAAAAGGTCACAGTTAATGTAGTTTCAGAGCCACCTCCTTACTTGGTTTTATCAGCTCCTCCACAGAGATTTTTCACAAATATTCTCTAGAATCACTGGCATGTGTTTTACAATATCTCTTGGAATGCAATGTCATATCTATCCCTCCCATAACATAGGTTGATAATACTATTACTCTTCCAAAGAAAAATGATTATAATGCACTTTATGACTATCATAGGGCACCATGAAATATTAAAAATAGATGCATCAATTTGAGACATAAGATACAGGACTTGATAAAGGCCAATATCATTAATGTGGGCACACCTATAGAGGCACCTAAAGTTCAACCAATAGAAGCTAAAACATTTAAAATATTTTTTGATCTATTTTCAAAACATATAGCTAATGAGGTAGGAGGTACTTTAGGTGTTCACTACACATATCAAGCTCATCATCCATCAATATGTTATCATACTACTACAGAGGATGCTCATCCCCTGTATAATATCATTGGGGTACATCATACTATAGTTATAGCTAGACTTATCATCACTTTCTCATAGAAAAATATTGATGGTGATGATTTAGATTTACGTGAACTCTTTAAATGAGCCTACATTGATCATCATCCTAATAATTTAGAGTGTCATGGTTGATAATGGATCGAGTGTCAACATGTGTACCATTACACTTCCATAAGATTTGGGTTATTCAAAGTAAGATATTTATATAATCACTATAGTTATTCATGGTTTTAATGGAAATGTTTAGATATTAATTAGGGAGATTATACACCCATTATAGGTTGGGCCAACACATGTGTCCACTAAGTTCTTAGTCATACCTAGTGCAAGCACATTTGACATGTTATTAGGTAGGTCATGAATATAGTAGCTCTGATCCATTCCATCCACCATACATAGATTCCTCAAATATATACATGTTAATAATTTGGTTAAAGTTAAGTTCCTTCCATATGAGTATCCTTTACCTATCCCACAGATAGATATACAATAGCCACCAGTTATAGTTTTGAGTATAGTTTATATTAGCACACCATGAATCTTAGTTGAGATATAAGGTCAAGTGAGGTCTAATTCTACAATGTTACCATGTATGTATACTCTCCCATGGATACCCTTATTAGAGAGACCCTTGTTTCTAAGACATGTTATAGATTCTAGAGAGCCTCTCTCTAACCATTTGAAACTAGATTTTCTAGAAAGGCACAATGGTTATAGTCTAGGTTTACATAGATTCAGTTATAGATTGTTAGTTTTTACTTAGTTTTTCTTAGTTTTACACAAAATCATACCAATTTAATTAAATTTGGGGTATAATGGGAGGTATGAACAATCATGTTTTTGTTTTAGATAATTATATAAAGATTATTACAACTCAATTCAAAATCCATATGCTTAGATATCAAATTTGGGGGCATGTGTACAACATATTATTTCTATATGATCACATATACATCAATTGATTAGATGGAATGAAAAACTCCATGTCATTCTCTACATTGTACACACTAGACACCATATTCCAAATTATACACCAAATTGATGTCTTACTCTATCTGTAGTAGTTGTCATTGTCACATATTCCCTGAGCTATATACCTGAGTGCCTAGAGTCCCCTAGGTAGATTTCCATTCCAAAGTTCTTGAGTGGTCACTAAGCCATTATATATAGTTTTAGTTACAATCACACAAATTTAATTTTATTATTTAATTTAGTTATAGATTCATCTACTACACCTGGGTAGGTAATGATGGAATCATAGTCTACTTGAGTTATTGATCCACCTACATAAGAGGGTTAGACAAGCCATCAGTCCAATATAAACTATTCATAGGTCATGATCCACCAAGTAGGGGTGGGAAAAAATGGAATAAAGGACATATTGGGTTATTGAGCCACCCACACATGGGGATAGAGCAAGCCATCAACTTAGTCCAAGCTATTAATCAATTTGATCACTATATACATACATGCACACAGGTTTTCACTAGGTTTATGCATTGTTTCACGTATCCAATAAGGTGTATTTTTTTAATTTTCCTCTCTTTTATTTCCTTACTTAGTTTTTATTTGATTTTTATATCTCTTAAGAAAGGAATGATCTATGCACATTTTATTTGTGGGACACGTAATGGAGCATGCTTCACATACTCAAATCCAAATTCATAGACCTTACCTCATAGGTAAGTCTTGGTACACTTATTTTTCATTTATCCTAGTCATTTCACTTTGTTGAATTTATAGAATAAAGGGGGGAATTTAATCATTTAAAAATGTTACTTGAGTGTTAAGAGTGTTACTAGAGACTACCCATCCTTAGCTTAGCCCTAGACCTATCTTAGGGCCTATTTAGACACTTATCCATATTTTGTGTGGACCACACACCTCCTTAGACATCTCAAATTTAGTCCCAAACCCTTATTTAGGCATACAATCCCCTAGTTCCTCAAGTTTTACCACCTAAACACTAGCACCATAAGTGGACACTAGCACCACAACATTATTTTCTTGTTTGGGTTCTATTGTCCTTTTCCTTACTTTTAGTTCCAATGAATATATTTTCAATTCATAAAGCACCTGAGGTCAGCCTAGACCTATTTCAAACCATGCACAAGTAGAAATTTAGTATATATACATGAATTTTATCCATTTATCCACTGGATGGAAATTAAATGCAACTACACATAGATAAGCTCAAAATAAGTTATGTACAATCAAGGTTAGTGATCCCTATTCTACCCTAATTCTACATACAATAATCTACAGCCATCTTTAGCTCAAAATACATAGATTTCTAATCTCAAGCCTCTCTTAAAGCTCTCAAATTAACATTCATACTAGATTCACTTGAACTTACACAAACACTTAGGTGGGGAGAACTACATCAGGCTTGTTCCCTCCTCAAAGTATTGGTATGTAGGAAACTCTCATCATATTAGGGTGTTGAGGATGTCCATCCTACCAACCTAAAACCATACATATACTACTTGTGCCAAATTAAATACCCTAATCATATGCAGGTTTAGGGTTTACATATATAATATATCATAATAGGTCATAGGCAATGAATTAGGGTTTGCCCACATAGGATGTTAGGAATCTATGCCACCCCTTCTCTTTAATTTATTAGTATATTAGTCGTTATATACACATATGCTTTGTAAGTCATCCCATTAGTATTTTGTTTTATCCCACATTCATGGCAAGTAGTATTTTCTTAGATTAGACTTACTAAATAAGTGTTGAGGCCAATGATGGAATCCATAAATTTATTGTATTGAGATTGCTCAAAGGAGCATCCCCTCAAAGTGTCCTATGATCGATATAATCCCTTTGATGTTTATAATAATTATATAAATCTATTATTTTGTGCATTTTCATTAAATTTTTTCAAGAGGATCCTCTCATCTAGTAACAAAGTGCTTTTTAGGGCCAATTTTTTTTCTCAAAAGTGTTTTTCTGTTCCATTGCATAATTCATTTAAGTATTTTTCTATATCACAATAATCTATTTTGGATCAGGGTAAATATTGATCTACATAATTATCAAAATTTCTTAGGTGTAATCCCTAAAAATCATTATGAGTACCATAATAACCCCAAAGTATCTAGCCTATTGAGAGGACCTATCAATGAAAAGGGCAATGGCCCCATCTTGATTCACTAGTTCCCACCCATGAGGATATCTAAGAGCTATCATTTAGGGGTAAATCCATGGCTATAAATTTTTTGGAGAGTGGTACTCACTTAGATGGCATTAGTGGCTAGAGATATATCTTTAAAACCTTAGGCAATCAAGGAAACTTTGGGCCCATTTCTATCAATTTTAGAATATTACTAGTGGTGTATCAAAAAACTTACCATATCATATCTTCACATATTACCAGTAGAGTATCAATATACTTTCCATACTAGTTTCAACATATTACCAATAATTTATCATATAAACACCATATCAAATCTTCTTATATTACCAACAGAGTATCAAAAGACTTGCCATACCAGTTTTAGCATATTCACACCAAATTATCATAAAATTGCCATATCAGAGCTATGCATATTAATAGTAGAGTATCAAATGACTCATCATATCAATTTCAAAATATTCTTAGCAGACTATAAAAAAAATCTCTTATTATAGTCATCGTAGTAACCCAAATAGGAGCAAAAAACATGGAGGATGAAATTATCACCCTCAAGACTTGAATCAATGATCTTGATGAAAACATTCCCGACCTCAATCTTCAACATATCACCTTGAACAACAAATAGTATCCAAAGTCCTCTTTAGACACTAGGTTTTTTTCTTCTAATATTTTTCATGGGCTAAAGCTTGATTTTCCTTGATTCAATGGTGCAGATCTGACTGGATAGATCAATTAGTTAGAATAATATTTTGGTCTACATAATACTTTTGATGCCAACAAAGTCCTGCTTGTATCCTTTCACTTGGAACATGAATCCCTTCAATGGTATTTTTGGTATATCAAGGCTCATGATAAGCCAATATGAACCAATTTTTGTACCCTCATTTTATAATGGTTTGGCCCTAGTGCTTTTGATGACTTCACTAGAGCACTCACTAAACTTTGACAAATAGAAACCATGAGAGAATATCAAATAGAATTTGAAAATTTGGCCAATCACATAGAGGGATTATCTAATGAATTCTTCAAGAGCTACTTTATCAGTGGATTGAAGGATGTAATTTAATCTGAGGTCAAAATGCTTCAACCCAACATGATAATGGAATCCCTAGGGTTGGATAATTTAGTAAAGGACAAGATCATAGCTCAAAAATTATTCACATCAAATTTTGATCCATTCAAAAATACAACTCCATAATGATCTCAAATAATTCTAGTCCCTAGAACCTCTCCTTCAATCTTTTGACTAAAGTAGAGATGAGAGCATGAAGAAAAAAAGTATTATGTTATAATTATGGTAATAAATTCACTTTATGACATCGATGTGTCAAGAAAAATCTCTACCTAGTGGATGTGGACTCTCTTCCTAAAATTGAAATTAAGGAAGATGCTAAGGATATAGTAGATGATCTAGAAGAATCTTAATCAATTGTGGAACCTACTTCTTAGGAAGACCAACTAGAGATGTCTCTATATTCCTTAGCTAGAGTCACCACCCCAAAAACCATGTGGGTTAAGGGTTACTTCAAAATGATCCCTCTCCCAATACTCATTAATCCATGTAGCACTCATAACTTCATTAATCCTCGAATCACCAAATAGGCTAATTGTTTTATCCATCCTTGTTCTAAATTTGAAGTCATGAATGCCAATGTGGGCACATTACCTTACAAAGCGAAGTGTCACAATGTGTATATCTCTATTGGAGATTATAACGTTCACTCTAACATGTTTTCCTTACCCTAAATAGATGTGATGTTATTTTAGAAACCCAATGGTTATGCACACTTAGACCCATCTTATGGTATTTTACCAAACTTTGGATGTAAATTTTAGACAATGGGAAAAAACACACATTGAAAGGCTTACACCTAGGGTCTCTTAGCATCATAATTTCATATCGCATAGAAAATATTCTTAAGAAGAATTTACACAACATCATTTCCCATCTCTATTCTATTAAAATGCAACCATCAATGATATCCACTACTCCTAATCTAAAAACTATTCTACATAGGTATGCATGTGTCTTTGTCAAACTAGTGAGATTGCCACCTTCATAACTAGAGGACCATTATATTCAGCACCTTCCTAGAAGTGTTCCTCCCAATATCAAGCCCTAATACTACCCATTTCAATAAAATATTGAGATTAAGATGTTTATTTGAGACTTATTGAAGTAAGGCATTACTCACTTTAGTACCAACCCATATTCTTCCCTAGTTCTCCTTATCTAGAAAAAGGATGGGTCATGGCACCTCTACATTGACTTTTAATCACTTAATCACATCATAATTAAGGATAAGTTCTTGATATCTATTATTTATGAGATTTTTTATGAGCGTTATGAAACTCATGTTTTCCCAAGTTGGATCTCCACTCTAGATATCACCATATCTGACTTCATGAGGATGATATCCCTAAGATAGTTTTTCACATGCATGATAGCCACTATGAGTTTTTGGTCATGCCCTTTTGCCTCATTAATACTCCTTTAACATTTTATTAATTTATGAATAAAATATATTTTCCCTACATATGGAAATTCATTCTGGGCATTTTTTATTTTATCCTCATCTATAGTAAAACATGGTCTGAGCATCTCTAATATCTAGAGCTCACACTACAACTTATCTCTAATCATCATCTCTATGCAAAATAGTCTAAATGTGATTTTGGCCTAGATGAAGTGGAGTATCTCAATCATATTATTTCATCCCAAGGGGTTCAAGTTGATATCAAAAAAAAATCTACCAAGACAAATTGGCCTCATCCTTAGACACTCAAGAGCCTCTATGGTTTTTTAGGGGTAACTAGATACTATCACAAGTTATCAAGGATTACAAAAGATTGAAACTCCACTAATATCTATGTTGAAAAAGGATTATTTTACATGGACACAAGTTATTAAGTGTGCATTTGAATAACTAAAACAAGTTGTGTATGCTACACCAGTTATAGCTATGACAAATTTTTCCAAGACCTTCACTATTGAGAGTGATGATTTTGGTAATGGACTTGGTGATGTTCTCCTTTAAGAATGATTCCCGATTGCATTCACCAAGAAATACATTTATGGCAAGAATTTATTACTATCTACTTATGAGAAGGAAATGATGGCCATTTTACATGCAGTATAAAAGTGGTGGCCATGCCTATTGGGGAATCATTTTGGCATCAAAATTGATCACCAAAGTTTGAAATATTTTTTGGAACAATGGGTCTCCACCCCATCATAATATAAATGTGTCATCAAACTCATGGGTTATGACTATGAGATCACTTATAATAAGGGTAAGGATAATATTGTGGTTGATGTTTTGTCTTGCACATTTATATACCAAGCTTCCCTTTTAGCTATTTCCATGCCTATTCCAAATTAGTTGGATGTTGTACATTAGGGGTATGTCAGTGACTCCTCATTATCTCAAATCATTTAATAGTTGGACACCAACCCCTCTACCATACCACATTATTCTTTGTATGGTGATTCTATATCATATAAAGGTCATTTAGTGCTTCCCCAGAGCATAGATCTTTAGTAGGCTATATTCTATGAACTCCATGCTTCTCCATCCATAGGGAACTCAAGGTTTCTCAAAAATCATGAGATGGCACAATGTAACTTATTTTGGAATGGAATAAAAAATTAAATTCAATATATGGTGGATAAATGTGATACCTACCAATATAAAAAGGGTGAAATAACACTCATTCCTAGGTTATCCAAACCCTTTCCCATCCCTACCAATATTTAGATAGATATTTCTATGGTTTTTTTTGAGGGGATCCCTAAATCTAGATGGAAATTAGTGATCTTGGTTGTGCTTGATTGCCTCTCCAAATATAGTCATTTTTTCCCCTCAACCATCCCTATACCACCTCCATAATTACACAAATTTTATTGGACCATATTTTTCATCTTCATAACATTCCTTCTTCCATTATCTCAGATTGTGATGCAACCTTCACCAGCCATTTTTGGATAGAACTATTTTAATACATCATTACCCAATTGAATATGAGTTTTGGGTATCATCAACAAATGGATGGCCAAACTAAAATTGTCAACAAATGCTTGGAAATTTTCCTTCATTGCTTCACCTTAGAACAACAACATTAGTGTTACAATTAGTTCCATCTCACTGAATGGTGGTACAATACCTCCTACCACACTTCAACTAAAATGAATCCATATGAAGTAGTGTATGGTCAAACACCAATAATGCTCCTTCCATACACCCCTAGTAGTTTACCTATTCAAGTGGTTGACATGATTCTCTAAACCTAAGATCAAATCCTTGGTACCCTCTGAGATGATCTTCATATGACATAAAATAGAATGAAATAATAGGATGATCAACACTGTTTTGAGTAAGAAATTTCAAGTAGGTGATGTGGTTTTTATTTTCCTATAGCCTTACAAGAAATCCTCCTTAAGACTCAAAGGGCATCATAAACTAGCTCCCAAGTTCTATGGGATATATAAGGCTCTCTATAAGATTAGGTTAGTTGCTTATAATTTCAAGTTCCCACCTTCTTCCTAAGTTCACCTAGTATTTCATGTCTCTTATCTAACTAAAATTCTTAGCACAAACATTAGAGTAAAAACTATTTTACTAGAACTTGATAATGAAAGATCCATCACTATTTAGCTAGTGTTAATCTTGGACATGCACACATGCCAACTTCACTCCCACTCCATCACAGAGGTATTAATTTAGTGGCATGAAATTTAATGAGAGGATGTAACATGAGAACCACTATTTCATATCCATCATGAATTCTCACATCTAAATCTTTGAGGATAAAGGTTTTTATATGAGGGAGGGGATGTTAGGAAATTATGCTACCCCTTCTCTTTAATTTTTTAGTATATTATTTTGTATGAATGAATATGCTTTATAAGTCATCCCATGAGCATTTTATTCTATCCCATATTCATCATAAGTAGTAGTTACTTATATTAGGCTCAGTATATAAGTGTTGAGGCCAATGATGGCATCCACAAATTTATTGTATTGAACTTGCTCAAAGGAAGTTACCTACTCGAAGTGGCCTATGATCAATATAATATCTTTGGTGTTTCTACTAATTCTATAAATCTATTATTTCATGCATTTTCATTAAATAAATCTATTATATTGTGTATTTTTATTAAATTTTTTCAAGAGGGTCCTTTCATAGGAACAATCTTAGTAGACTTAGACACAGGTGCTCCTAGAAGCTCAAAATAGTTATTTCATATAGGACACTAGTTCTACAATGCTACTATCTAGAGTAGGGCACTATTATCCAAGATAGTTTTTAACACCCATAACCTATTTATGACACTCAAACTAGTTCATGTACCAATTTTTAACCTCTAGATCCTTCATCTCAGGTGATTTCTAAATAAGCATTCATTTATTAGATTTATTACTATTATTATAAATATCAATTTAGCATGGTTCTTTTACAAATTAGTGGTTGTATTTATTGCATATTTTATGCCCTGATTTATTTTACTTAACCCCTTTAACAACCTAGGGCTTACACTCCATAACCCCTTAAAAGTTAAATCACCTTCTTTCCAATGTAGCTCATGTGATCCCTACATAAATTTGAAGACCATTCCCACTACATATGAAATATCAGGTCTAGTATGCATAAGTTAGATGAGACTACCAATAAATTGTTGATACAAGGTAGCATCAACCAAAGAAGATGGACAATCAGCTTCAAGCTTCACACCAGATAGAAAAGCATTCTGATTTGGCTTATAGTCAACCATCTTAAAATGTGTAATCAAATTAAGAGCATACTTAGATTCTATAATAGTGATCTTGGATTCAAATTGAGATATTTTAATCTTGAGGAAGTAATGCAATAATCCCAAGTCAATCATTGAGAACCTATTATACAAAGTAAATTTCATTATTGTGATGGTGGATGAAAAACTCCCTATGATCAATAGGTCATCCACTTAGACAACTAGAATCAATATTGAATCATCTTACTATAAAATATAGGCATTTAAATCAAAATTCCATTTGGTGAACCTAACTGAAAGAATAAAGTAGTCCATCTTGCCATACCTAGCTAGAAGAGCTTGTTTGAGGCCATAGATAGATTTTTGAAGTTTCAAAACTAAGGAGGAATCTTCCAAAAATCCATGTGATTAATCCATGTATATTTCCTATTTGATATTATCATCAATAAAGGCATTCTTTACATCCATCTGATGAACATCCCAAGGATGTGTTGCATAAGTAGTGAGAGTGAGTCATATTGAGTTAATTTTGGTAATTGGGGTGAATGTCTTAGTATAGTCAATGTCAATTACCTGAGAAAAACCCTTTACTATAAAATGTGTTTTAAATTTATCTAAATGCCTATCTATTCCAAAAAAAATTTAGAAAATCCACCTACATCGAACAAATTTTCTTCCCTTAGGAAGAGGGACTACATCCCAAGTGTTGTTCCTCTGAAAGGAATCATACTTATCTTTCATAAAAGTATCCCACTCAGGAGTTCTTGATGCCTCATGAAATTATTTTGGATCAAAATTAGATGCAATGAAATAATATGGGGCATTGTGGAATTATGAATAGGTTTATGTGTTGTCTAATGGATCTCTAATCCATTGGTAAAAAGTTTAAAATATTAATCTATCCCAAAGGGAACCATTTCTTAGAGAGTTAGGATGAGATTCCTTATCCTCTAAATATATTTTTGGAGGAGTGGAATCCTCATCACTACTATCATCATCAGAACTAGAAGAATCTAGATCATCAAGAAGATGCTCAAGTGGATTCAAATTGTTAGAATTGTCATCAAATCCTAGTGTGTCTAAAGAAGGGGGATAGATGTCAAGTGTGAAGTCTAAAGGACCCTATTGAAAATGAATACTCCTCTCAAATAAAAACTTATGAGTAATGGGATGGAGAAGTTTGTATCCCTTAACACCCTCAATATATCTAATGAAGATAAAAGGTTGAATCTGAGGTTCCATTACCTTAAATTTTTTATTTGGAATGAGGTCTATAAAAAGAGATATAAACACTAAAAATTAATTCACTATGGGTTTTTGACCACTCCAAGCTTAAAAAGAGTGGCTCCTTTTAATGCTTTATGAGTAACATGGTTTTGGATATAACACACATAGTTAATGGTCTCATCCCAATACAAAGGTGTAAGACACTTGGAGTGTAGCATACAGTCCATTTCCTTCAAGGAATTATTATTTCACTCTATAAAAACATTCTACTAATGACTATTAGAACCATACACTTTAGTTTAATCCCCTTTGAAGTGTAGAATTTTTCAAAACGGTTACTGGTATAATCGCCACCATTGTTAGTGCACAAAATATTGATGGATTTACATGACTATTTTTCCACAAGCACTTTGAATTCATAAAATGATCAAAAACCTTAGACTTATACTTAATAAAGTACACCCAAGTATACCTCAAATATTCATTGATGAAATTAAGCATGTATTTTATCTTATTGAATGAAGGTTTTAGAAATGGGCTAGCAATGTCACTATAGATAATCTCTAATATATTTTTAGCTCTATATGCTTTATCTTTGTCATACTTCTCCTTGGGATGCTTACCAAATATGAAACCTTGGAAAACTCCATAAGAAAACTTGACCCATGGCAACCTTAAAACCATGTCATGAAGACTGAGTTGATTAGGTAGTGATAGTTGAGATGTTTGAATCATTCATGTAATAATTTACTCACCCCATATTAATGAGTGAGAAATGCTAAAGGGTTAATTAGGTGTAATATGTGATAAATTATACAATCATGAATGGTGATCTACTTTCCCAAATGTAATAATGGTGTCATTATTTGCTTTCTTAATAACCACATAATTAGGTGTGAACTCAACTTTATTTCCCATACCAATGTGCATGATCTGATAAAAAGATAGATTGGTGGATAAAGAGGGAACAAATATAACATCATGAAATGTCACATCATTTAGTTCAATATATCCACTCCTACTAACATTTATATAAGTATCATCACCCAATAATATGGAAGGCATAGAATAAGGCTCCAAAAACAAAAACATGTCATGTGATCAAGCCATGTGGTGTGATACACCATAAACAATAAGCCATGTGGAAGGTTGGGATACAACTACAAAAAGTGTTTTTCCATTATATTTTCCCTTCTTACTATCTTTGGCCTTGGAATACTCCTATGCTGATGAACTCTAATTGGAAGAATCAAAGACATTGATATTGTGATTCTTGAGCATTTTTGTTAGTTGGTCAATTTACTTCTTCATGCATTTGGATTCATCATGACCATATTTCTTGTAATAGCCATAATTTCACTACTCTTTCATGGATTACTTATCTGAATAAGAGGAATATTTTGATTCTTTTGACTTAGCATTAGATTTATAACCCTTTATTTGCTCTAGGTCCTTCTTGTTTTCTTTCTTCTTCTTACTACTATAAGCCTTGTATTTATCATGACTTATAACTAAGGCATTGTGATTTATATGGATTCAATTTACCCATTTGAATGAGATTATCATTTTCTTGAGTCAAGTTATTAACAAATTCATCTAAGGATGACATAGTCCATGGCACACTTCATGGTGTGGAAGATAGAAATAAAGATAGAATACTCATAACCCAATTTAGCAAGGATGAAAAGAACCAATTAATCATCATTTTTATAAAAGATGCATAGTTTCAATTGTAACCTAAGTTTTATAAACTTTTTGAATAATTATTATATCATATCAAAATCACTTGGGCTCAAACTAATGAGCTCATTCTCCAAATCATGACCTATCATGATGTCTTGATTTCCAAAGAGTTTTTCTGATATGGTCCACACTTGATTTGGAGTAGTTTCAAATTAAATATGAAATAACAAGTTTAAAGACATAGATAGGCATAAAAAATCATAGGCTTCATCACTTTTATTATACCACTTCACCTTTTTTGTTTTAGGTGTTAATTTAATTTATATACCCATCATGATTCAGTGTAAGCCTCTACTCCTCAAGAGGATTTTCACTTTAACTTTCCATTCATGATAGTTGAATGATGTAATAATTAGAACTAAACTTAGATCCACATTGTAAAAATGAATTATGGGTTGAAATTCATGTGTTTAAATATTATGATATAAAACCCCCTAAATCTATATAGGTTCAATTTTATAAGGCATGATAATATCACCAATGCATAGATCTCTAAAAAACTCACACTTGCAAAAAATACTATGCCTAAAATAGATTTATTTACTGAAAGTTATGCAAGTTTTATTGTTTCTTGCTCACAAAAAACAATGATCTCCACTTTGTATAAATTTGAAAAAAATTGGTGTAAAAAAATTTTGGAATCAACTTCCCCACCAAAACCTTATGGACCCTTGGAGAAAAAGTTAAGAAATTTTGGGTTAGAAGGGACCAGGGGCTTAACTCCCATATAACTAGGGCTAAGACCTAAAATGGGTGATGCAAGGCCTTCTTGTAGTGGGGTTTAGGAATGCACATGTACCCAAAAGTCTTGATGTTGGGATTATCAACACTTCCTACATTAAAATAAATATGTCAAGGTTATAATGGGTCATTTTAATTGGGATTTTAAACTATTCTTCTAATTTATAATCCCAATGTTAGGGTTTTTTATTACTCTAATAGTCAAAATTATTAATGTCAAGATTTTTGACTACTCTGATAGTTGATAATCTTGATGTTGGGATTGTGGACTACTCCCATAGTCAATAGTTTTAATGTTATAACTTCTAGTTGAAGATGCAAACTGCCTATGTGATCATCAATGTTTTGAGCATCTAAAGTATGAGGGGTCCTTATAGGTGTCAAAAATGGTGAAAGTTATAGTAGTGATAGGAATCTTAGGGTTTCCCATAATGCACACAAGTGCAGAAACTCTACCTACCTCAAAAATGCTAGATCAGGTATGCCCCTTCAAAAATGACCAAAGACCCACCAAATATCTCTAAAAAACCAAAAATTATTTCCCCTTAAAGACCATATATTTTATGAATTTTCACAAAAGTATTAAAAAAGCCCTGAAACCCTCCAAAAATGGCAAAAAATGACTCACAAAACTAGGTTGTGATAGGTATTTAAAGAGATTATATAAGTGATTTAACTCAAATAATCAATAATAAAGCTAAATACAGTACACAAAGAGTATAAAAATAATAATATTAAAATTTTCACACCATGTTATTTCATACAGAATAATGCATTTATAAAAGAAAAGTATTTCTTATAATTATGGAGATCATATCTCCACCATAATATCCTCATATCCATATAATAGCTCACAAATATATTCATGTAATATTGTTGTTATAAAAATATATACATTTACCCAAATAACTAACCAACTTATCTAGGTAAACCTAGATTGACTACTCACCATAGTAAATTTACCCATGTGAATATTATAAATTTCCAACATTCACCCCTGAGTATGAACATGGAGAAAACATCAATCTTGTATCTGCACCTATGCTCATGATTTGGTGATTTTCTTATGAAAACCATAAACCTTAATTATTTTTTGTATATGGATTACCAACAACTAAAAAGGGATGGTTTTTAAGTGGTTTGCCAACAACCACAAAAAGATGGTTTTGCAAGTGGCTTACCACCAACCACATCATGATGTGTTGTAATTTTATTATCTCTCCTCACTATCTCACATTTAGGGAAATACAAACAAATTTTAATCTAATTTGTTAAAAATGTGAAAAGGAATATAACATTTGTTTTTGTTACAACACAATAGAAAAATAAACACACAACTAAAAAATGCCACCATAGCTTTGTGCAACCTCGTCATTGGCAAATGATGAGAGGTTGATGAAAGACCTCCAACTTCCATTTCTTCCATCCTCCAATATGTTACTACCTAATTATTTGATGAATATGTGAAGCATAATTGTTTGCACATTGGGTGTATTTGTATCACCCACTCAATGTGAAACAATTAATAGGACATCAGGGTTGTCCAAAAATGCATCCAATTACAAAAATAATATGTTTGAAATTTTTATTTTTGACACTTTTTGACATTGAGACTAATACTTGGATTGATGATATATTATTAATACCATTAACAAATTTAAAGATGTATATTTTTTTATTTTATTTTTTACATATAAAATGATTATTGATATAAGGCTATAGATAATGACTTTATACTAATAAGGAATTTAATATTATATTACAAAGTCTAATTAAATACTAATTGACACTTTTTAATATAAGACTAAAATATCTACAAACTTAAAGGAATTTTTGACTAAGACACTAAAAGACTCCTATGTGAAACTTAAATCTAGGATTAAGTATATACCAACAAACTCTTAATGACTAAAACAAAATAATATAAACCTTTAATTATAACTTGACTCAATGCTATTTATAAATAAACTTATGACATAATAAACTTTAAAACCTAAATACCACTACCAATTTTTTAAAACCATTTACTAAAATAAATCCATGGGTTAAAACCACTATCAAGATGCTATGACATGTTAGCTCAGATGTAAGGCATTTTGTTGATCTTGTATTAGATAAATATCGGGTTACTTGCATTTTCACTAGATGGTGAGAGAGTGGAATATATTTTTAAAAATACATATATGAACAATCACATTCAAACATATGTTCTAATTTATAATAAAAAATTCATTTGTAAACAACTCACCAAGAGGGATCAAAATGTTGAAACACTCCAACTCAGGTATGTTAAAACTCAAGAGGATATGTTGTGAATCATAGGCAAATGGATCTAACATGGAGATGAATGGAATTGAACATCCATACATGATAATTAATATATTTGACATAGTCTTATCATGTGAATAAGTTGTCTACAAGTTGATCTCACCATCACCAAATTTTAGGCAAGGCTATGTATTTAATTGGTGCATAGATAATGGTTGAATACATCTTAAGACTGATGGGATGGTGCAGCTAGATTAAAAAATTAATATATAAATTTTGTGTTTTTTTGGAGCTTAAAGTAATGTGTAATTGAATCATTTTGAGAGGTCAATGTATCCCTAATAAACATAAATAGTCTCAAATGATGGAAGATGATAGAATGGTGGAAATTATAGTGTAATAATTAGGAATAAATCCACATTGTCAATACTCTCATTGTAACTTGATCTGATACCACTAATAGGTATTTGAAGATCTTAAACAATTGATTTAACTCAATAAATCAATAATTAAGATGAACATAATACATAGATAGTAGATAAATAATAATATTATAATATTCACGTTATGTTAATTCATACGAGACAATATATTTATATAGGAAAAATCTTTTCTATAATTTTGGATCTCATATCTCCACCACAATATCCTCATATCCTTATAATATCTCACAAATATATTCATTTAATATTGTTGTTATAATAAATTATATGTTTACCCAAAAAACTATCCAACTTACCTAGGTAAACTTGGATTTACTAGTTAGCATAGTAAATTTACCCATGTTAATACTATAAATTCCCAACAAGTCATGTTTACAGTTGATCTTAGGGTTTTGACACCTTTTAAATTTGATGGTGTGATCTATTGGCATAAAAACCTACCAAATGAAATATGATCAGTAGGAGACACCTTTCTCTTATTATTTTTTTGAATCTAGATCAATAGAGGACCCCAAAAGAAGAGCAAAATCTAGGAAAGTGTGAATTTTCAATAGCTAGGTCAATGAATGGTAGATTTATGACATGTAAGTTAAAACTCAAGATTTAATAATATTAATTATGGTATTCATCTACCAAAAAATCCTTGATACCATATAAAATTGGGCCATATTTGAGAATCAACTAGATAGAGTAAAAAGCATGAAACACTTACCTATGTAGTAGCAAAATCAAACATGAACCAAAAGAAGCCTATTACTTAGCAATAAAAAAATTGTAATATTAGCATTATCATCAGTATCCATAAAATATTTAGGAAGGTATATTATATAGGTGAAATATAAATGTGCCCTCACTTCCTCATTAATATGGGATTATATTTTAAAATGACCTAAAAGACACCTAAGTAAGTTAACTAAACATGTCTAGGGAAAAACCATTAAATAGAATAAAAACCTACATTAACAAAATAGAGGGGCTTATCATATACCTTCTAATTGAATGATGGTGTGATCTCAGTAATACTTGTAACCTCTAATGGGTAAAAGTGTCCCTATTATCTTCTTAAAAATCCATGGCATGGGCTTCTAATTGATGGTCTAATAAACCACAGGGTATAAGAGCTCATAAATATCTTGGATGTGATTTTGGTAGTGGTGATCATATAGTTTATAGAACATGACATGAACCATAAAACCTGTAGGGACCCAAGGTGAGAATATTGGTTTGTTTAATAAGAAGGTAGCATAGACCACATTAACAATATAAGATATCATGTATAACTTCCTTTCGAATCAAACTCCTAATATTACCATGACAAGATTAAAATGGATTGCATTTCCCATGTCTAGGACCTCTTCCCCTTTGATAATTATGCTCAACAAGGGCATCCATGATATGTTTACATACATAGTGTCATTGGCCCAAAAAAATTACTTTAGTAGGAGCATCCCAACATAAAACCCCTTCTAAAATAGGTTTATAGGGTAAGTGTCAATATCCTCTTTGTTGATTCATCACTCTTGGTCAATAGCCTAGTTCTTAAGGAACTCGTATATGTCATGTATATTATCCCATGCATCTATTATGCTAGAGTCATAAATGATAGTATAATCTAGGATTTTATAGTATTATTTAAAATTATCCCCTAAGATATCTATGACGAGGTTCACCAAATTAGTAGAGTAAACTAAATCCTAAGTTCTTCATTTAATGCACTTAAAAGTCAGCAACAGGTTATCAAAGAGGTCAATACAAAGGAATTCTTTAGGCTTAGTTGTGGTCCTCTATAATCCTAGCACTAGTGATATGAGATAATCAAGTTACTTGGCTCATCCTCATCATCCTCTAAGGTGGGCATTTGTATGCCTTTGATTTTTTTAATATTTTGTTGTAATGCTTGAATAACACTATGTTCAATAATAAGGTGGTGTCCTGATACTCAAACTTAATCTTGGGGTTGGAAGATGATGAAAATATTTATTATAAATTAGGGGATCTCACAATACTAACCTCTAGATGAAGATAAGCACTAAAAGTGTGAGAATAAACTATGGAAAAGGACTCTTGGTAGTTGGGAATGACTGTATGTACTAAAATTTTCTCACCTTGATAATTATACTAATTCCTAATATATTGGACCAATTTCTATACTCCCTAGCCAAAATAAATAATATCCCAATAGTCCCCATTCCATTTTTATATTCCACATACCTTTACCCCATCATAAAACCAATTAATTTCCCTATTAAGCCCTTAATATATCCTATTACTTACTAACCTACCCCCTAAACCAACTTGACAATTTAAAATTCATATTTATTCACCTACCACCCTAGATACCCTACCACCCTAGCTATTCCTACATCCCTATGATCCCTAATTCTCATTAATTCCTATATAACCCACCTCATTATCCCCTAAACCTATGGAGAAGATCCTCCAAGTCTATAGAAGTCTCCAAAATAGAGACTTCTAATAGTTTTTAATTCTTCAAAATTCCCTCCATTTTTCCTATAAAAGACCATGCTTGGGTAATGGCAAACCAACTATAATTTCCATAACATCATCATGTTAATTTGATCCTCATCAACAAACATTTTAATATCTAATCCATGCCAATATAATCATTGAATCAAGCATCATAGTGTCAATCTGAGTCTAATCATTCATGTGCAAATCCTAGAATGGAGTTGTGAAGAGGTAAAAAGAATGGTTAAAAAGTGATTTTTATTATAATTTTATCTCTTTTATCCATTCTTATTAGTGTCATTAAGTTTTTGGGTTTTGTTACTAAAATTAGTAATATAGATTAAAGCCAAAAATTTTGGTGCACAATGACAATGGTAAATTTGATTAACATGAGGAATTATAGACCTAAGCTAAAATCTCCTACATTAATAATCTTTTTTGACTCACCCTACATGAGTTAAAAAGTGGGTTGGTGGCACAATCTACCCAGTCACTTCCCAATCTAGTATTAACTTAGAAAATTTAATATAGGATCTTGATTTAAATTTTGTGATGGTGATTGGATGCCTACTTATTATCTAATTAGAGTGTAATTACAAAAATTAGTTAACCCATGGGCATGGTAGGCACATTCCTACCTTAGTCCTTAGTATCCTTTAATTAGGCCATATGTCATTAGTTGATTCAACATTTTATTTTTAGGCCATGCTAACTAAGCATTATTGCTATATCATTCCTTTATGTAGTAGAGTTGGCAACCTATTCTTTTTGGGACACATGGCATATTATGATTAGATCTTAATTCTAATCATAGTATTATGTTCCAATTAGGGAACTCTCAAGCCTTCTCCATCATTTTATATTTAAGTTCCATGTTTTTTAGTCTCTTAATTAGGCTCTCTTGGGGTCTTGACAAGTTTGACACCCCTGAGAGACTAGTAGGTCTAATAGTTCCCACATGTGTGATATTTAATTCACCAATATCTCATAGGGTTTTGACAAGTTTGACACCCCTAGGAGACTGTTAGGCTTAACATCTTCCATAATATGTTCTTTCATTCATCAAGCTCTCCTAGGGTTCTAACAAGTTGGGTACACCTCATATATTAGTAGGTATTACAATTCCCACATGGTGATATTTAATTCACCAAGCTCTCTAAAAAGATTTTATATAAGAAAGACTAAGTTAAAATAAAGGACACATATTTAAATTCAAAACTCACGTACCTACTATTTAATCTTTATGAAATACCAAGTTGGACCCTAGGATAATGTGATTCTAGGATGACCTGCATACTTTTAGCTCTATAAAATAAAAGTAAGTAAAATAATTTCTAAGTATGAAGAGGATTTCATTAAAAACACAAAAGGGAAATGTTGATAAAAACAAAGTCAATTTAACTGATCTCATTGGAAATTGTTTATGTATTATACATGTTATGAAACACTCATCAAATCAAGGTAAAAGAGGGCTCAAAGATTCCATACATCTAGGGACCAAAGGGAAGATAATTGGAGACACAAGGAACTTCAAGATAATAATTTTTAGAGTGGTCATCCACTTTTCAAAAAAGGAGGGGTTATGTTGGACACAATAGAGTTATCCCATAATGAAAATTGGGAACCCAAACTAAGTTCAAAGAAGGATGTGTTAACCATTGATTAACTTTAACAAATCATGAAAAATAAATTTTAATATTGTAGATGATTTATAGATTTAATTTGCATAGTTTTGATCAAGTTTGATTAATTCATGATAAAAAAAGAAATGAACAATGTCCATGGCCCATCATGACCCCAATTTTAATTATATAGATTCTCTCTCAAGTTTGCTCAATGTAGAATTAAATGTATGATTGAAATAGAATGAACATTGTTCATACCCCCATATTGACCTCAATGCCAATAAGTTTGAAGTGGAATGACAACCATTTATCATTCAACTTTTACACGGCATTTTTGTGTATGTGCATGAACCAATATCATACCCCATGAATCTGAAGGTGTATATGTGTGTATGAACCAATATCATGCCCCCCTAAATATGTACCCACTAATATAGAATGTTTTAAATCTATATATTGAATCTAATAATTTGTATCTCAAATTTATGTATATGTGAAAACATGTAATTCATGTAATCTATGTGTATTCACATTCATATGGACCTAATTGTGTATGAATTTGCTTCATGTCTTTGTAAAGTGAGTGAATATGCATGTCATGTGCCCCCATAATCTTTGTTGATGTTTCAATATATGTAATGTAAATGAATTCATTTGATATCTGAAAGATTATAAACCATATTTAATTTTCTAAACTATGATAATTTGAATCATGAATAGTGTGCCAATCTCTGATAATCTAAATCTTTGAAACCATTATGTCACATTGAGTGGTTCAAAGTTTGACAAATAGTGTTTGTATGTGATCTCAATTTCTATACTAATATTGATGTATGCCCCATTTCAATTCAATTGATGTGACTATTGAATCAATCATCTCAAAATATGTGCATAATTATATAAGTTTAATAATTTGGAAAAGTTTTTGAATTGACTAGTTTTTGAATTAGTCTTTTAAGATATTCACTTTTTTATTTATATCATTTTAATTTTAATTTCCCATGAATTAACCTCAAGGAGGCATAGTAATATAATATTCTATGATAATTTCACATTTTGGATAGTATATAAAAGTTGTGAAAGGCAATGGTGTATATATAGTATCAAAATTTGTCTCCATTTTGTAAAAACAAAGTAATGTTTTTTTTAAATGAGAGTATTCACAAAATTTGGCATGTTTAGATTTTTCTAGTAGCCATGAAAATGTTATCATATAGGAGAACGCATTTATGTGTTCTAACATAATTGATATGGAGTTATTTCTATATAATATGGTTGATATATCACATGTAAAATGTTTGCAATTATTAATTCACAAATATAATTTGGTATAGTGCATAGTTGAAAATTCAACCCATATAAATAGGTTGAGTTTATAGAAAATTTTAATTAATTTTCACATTATTGATAGTGATTTCAAGCTCTAATATTTTATGATTTCAATATATTGAGATCCATTACTTATCCAATTTGAGTATTTGTAGACTTCCCTATAGGTCCAATCACTCAAGGACCTAGTATGTATAAAAAATTGCCTTTTATCTATTTTTGCATTTTTGAAAAAAGATTTAGTTAAATCATTTTCACAAATTACACCTTTTTAGGTGATTTATGAGGCATTTAGAGGGATGACACTATTAACCTTCTAACGTCACTACCATAAAAACTCTAATAGAACCATCTAGAGTTATAATAGTATTGAACAATGAACTAGACCACCTGAGATGGCAATGTCCAATGATAATGACTATGTTGGTTGGATGTGTCCTTAGGCTTTACTACTTTATTTGATATTTTTGCATACTTGTTTGTATTTGTATTCAATTTTATCTAATATTTTTTTTTGGTGTATGTTTACAAATAAATTTACATGCAAATGAGTTCAAATATGGATACCACATGGAGACTGTTAGTGAGCTCAGTCTAGATGATGCTAGTTAGTAGATATTTGATAGTTTTGGTCTTGCTCATGTAGCCTGCTTTGGCTAAGAGATGCAATCTTGACACTTGCATATTTAGGTTTCTTATAGGTGATATAATTATCACCTTATAGGATGTGTGGTAGATCTTAATATTACCTATTATTGAAGAGTGGGCCATAGTATGAGCTATAGTGAGCCAAGGTTATGTTCATTTTTCTCATGGATATATGATTGGTTGGTTTCAATGTGGCCAATATAGATATCATGATTATATTTTATTACTTGGAAATATTGTTACATTAGGTTTTTCATGTTTGTGTAAGTCCATATGTTATTTTCTTGCCTCTATTATTGTGGATGGGGATGTCATTATCATATTTTATCATATGTATGATTTTTTGCAAGTTATTAAGGAGAGGCAAAAGATATTCATAGATGTGTATTATACTTTATCACTTGTACATATGTCTATATAGTTTTTCCTTATAGATCCATGTAGGTTGACTCAAGGTAGATACCTTGATGCATGTTTGGGAATATGAGCACATAGATGTTTTTTAGCTAGTTGGGGGACTTAATGGTGAGTGTGCCCACGTATAATTTCAAAGATAAATGGGTATTAGATAGATAATAGGGTTTAAATAATATGGACTATCATGCGATCAAGATAGGCTCACACATATTGGGATTGTTTTGAGTCTTTGTTGGCTGAACTGATAATGTGATAAAGTTATGCCATATTCATTTTAGTGTGTGGCTTCAAGACCAAATTCCCAATGTAGTGTAAAAATTCTAGTTTTAAAGGGTCACATGTTAGTTTGGCATGTAACAAGATATACCCTTAAGGGCATACCTTGGACATGGACTATGATATCTACACTTCACATTGGTGATAGGTTAGGGCCTAGTGTTATAGATCTAGTGCATTTGTTTGTGTGGGACATATATCTTCCTATTATGGTTATTGATGTGATGATATAGGATGCACTGCATTATACACTAGATGGTAGATGGACATGAGACGTCCCATATTTTTTCTTGTTATATCAGGTCTAGGTGTCATTCCCCCTCGCTTAGGGAGGAGATGGAGCAAGGGTTGAGAATAAGGTCAAAATACATTATAGCCTACTCCAATTGATGTTATATTTGTTGTTATAGCTATGTGTAAGTATATTATGTATACTTGTTTTTGTATATGAGTATCATTTTTTATTAATATGTTCTAACATATTTTATATTCACAGTGTGTGTGGTATAAGTGATGAGTACCAAGTAACTATGGTATATGTCTCTATTTACACATTGATTCAGAATCATCTTTATAATATAGTTGGCAGTGGATTGATTAAGTAGATGATATTGTGGTTGTACATTCACCTCTTTTTTTCATGTTTCCATTACTACCACAATCTTTACTATAGTTTTTGATGAGTGGGATGATCTCCAAGTAAAGATGGATAGACAACTGGTGCCCATTTATGAGAGTAGCAATGATATATTTATGGATCTTCTTATTTGCTAAAATTATATATAGGCATAGCACACTCATATCATGATGTAGTTTGGACATATTTAAGATCATGTTATATGATAAAGATCTCAGTCTCAAGGGCATAGAGGAGGTAATGGAGCATATACTTCTAGAGTTAGTAGCCATAAAGATAGTAATAGTGATGGGTCAGATGCATCAAGGGATGTATCCCTGATCATTGACTAAATTTTTATATTTGTAAACTTTGATTTTGTGATATATGATGCATAATTTGATGTGTTTAATGAATTTTGTAAATGTATTCACATATTGGCATTATCTCATGTGGTTTAATTTACACATTTGATTTTTGTAATTTTATGTCACTTATTGTATAAATGTGATTTGGTTATTATTCTTTGTATTTTTTTATAGATGTCATGTGTATAATAATCTTGTACTTGATAATCATTATCAATGTACATATGAGATTAATCCATGGTATTTTTGGTTATCTTTGATGCTCAAAAATGATTTCACCATCCACTTGGGAGTAAGAATTTACTATAATCATGTGAAGAAGGTTGGTGGACCTTTTTTGAAACACTCCAAGAGAGTTCATTTTCTTGTTGATGTTGTGAAATATTCACTTGTACTTTTCCTTTATATGTAGATACTTAATTCAACTTTGGTATCCATACGTATTTATGAGAATATGTAATTTTACCTACATTATATTGTTCCTTATTATTGGTTGAATATTTTGTCTATCAACATACTAGGAAATAAAATAGGTCTGATCAGCCAAAGTAGGAAGATTAGTCATCTAAATGTGTAAGTTTATCACATCAGAAGGAGACTGCTCTCTCCTCTCATCAAGGGGAGGTTCCCTATGTATATGTTATGTATATGTATAAACAAAAAATAATACTCAATGGTAGGACAAGACATCCATCTCTCTTTCTTTGGAGATGATGTATACAAAACAAAGGAAAAACTCAAGGGAATGACAGATAACACTTCTCTTCTTTCAGAAGAACTATTTAGCTAGCCACAAGAATACTCTTGGAAATAAAATTAGAATGTAACTAAGAGTATGGTAACTAGTAAATCGAGACAGAGCACAAAGTCTCTACCTGAAATGCTTAAGAGTAATATATGAAGGACAATGAGGGCACAAAGTCTTCTCAAAGTCTTTTACACAACAATGAAAAGAAAACACACTGAAGGCAGTTATGGGGGCACAAAGTCTCTCCATATTTAATTCTTCAGGACAACCTCCTAACTAATTTTACTAATCTTGCTTGTTAAATCAATGGAATAGAAAATAAATCAAGGAAATAGACATAAGAATAGTTTCCTCAACAACAAAGATATCACAGCACAAAGTCTGAAAAAGCTCCTTACTTTCTTATTCCAGTAATAAAATATGATCAACAAAATTAGCACAAAGTCTCAATGATGCCTCTTAATTTGGGTAGAGTTTTGTTCAGATTGTCAAAAAAAAGAGATCCAATTACAATGAAAGGAAGTCCCTTATATAGCCACTTCAGGAAGGACTCGAGAACAGTAATACATCATGATGTGTTGGGAACTGTTAGGAAGATAGGCTAGAAATTTGGGACATTTTACCCATTTGATCTTCTCAATGTAGATAAACAAGTCGTGCAATTGAAGGATTGCAACTTTCAATGTCCATCTGGCAGTCTGATCTAGTCTTCATCATTCCTCCTTTTTTGGTTAATTGAATTGAGTCCTAGATTCATTCATTGTTCTGTCTTTCCTCACTTTTTGCTATTTTTTATCTTGAATTCTAGGAATGCATCTGGGTTTATAAATCCAAAGGATTAATATCTATTTCATGGGCTTTAAAATTGACATTTACATGCCCGTCAATGTGCTCTCAATGGCTAGTTCACTGTCCTAAATTTGACATCTTTGGGGGCATCACCCCTTGGTCTTCTTTCAGCTTTTGGCTTTGTATTCTTCTAGATTGGACTTGACCTTTTGAGCCTTGACAAATGACCTATGTTGAGTTGGAATAGCCTTTTACTTTGGCCAATGAGAGTCCCCTGTAAGGGCACCTGCCCTTCAGGGTCCTTCGGCAACCCTTTGCCTTGATAGTTCCCGCAGACAAATCCATGGGCTTTCTCTTGTGAAAGTTCCCCGCAGACAATCCTTCAGGCAAATTCTTAGGTGTTTTCTCTTGCAGGTAATTTCTATGGACATTTGTCTCGCAGAAAATTCCCGCAGACAATTTGCCCAGGGAAAATTCCCATGGACAAAATTCTACAGAAATTTGTTCCACAAAGTCTTTGACTGGTCTTCAAATCTTTTGAGGACATAGCCACTTAGAATTCTTTCAGAATTTTTGTCTGAAGGAATTCCTTCGAATAGAAGTCTGAAAGAATTAAGTGTTAGCCAATTTTCAAATGCCTTAAACAAATCTGAAATAATTACCTTTCGGCTTCCTTGAAAAATGACCCTTTCGAAGGTGCTTTTATGGATTAAGTGTCCTCCACAAGGGCAGTTGTCCTTTGGGAAGTTTCCTTTTGCATTGAACCACCCCTTTGAACTTTGACATTGAACCAATCGGTTGAACGAAAAATGGTTCAATGAATGAAACAAGTTGATGAACTAAACATTTGAACTAAACATAATGAACTTGCCTTTGAACCAACATGAACTTTAACGTTGAACCAAAGCTTTGAACCAAGTTTTGGTTCAATGGTTCAAACAAAGCTTTGAAAAATGTCTTAGAACCTATTGTTGAACCTGTAAACGTTGAACCAAAGGATAAACTGAAAGAATGAACCAACTGAGTGAACTATTTGGTTGAAACAAAAGACACTGAGTGAAATAAAGCATTGAACCGCTTGGTTGAACTGAGCCATTGAACTATTCCTTTGGTTAAACCCGCCATTGAAACTTTCAACCCATTGCACCTTTGAACCCATTAGTTCAATGGTTTAAGCCACTTTTTACACTCAGATGCTTGCCGATGGAGATTTTCAATTAAACTGAAGCTCTGAACCAATACCAAAAAATGACCAAGTATTGAAAACTAATTCTTTTGATTGAAACCACTTACAGAAGCCTTTGAACCTGTATAAATGAAACTACCTGAAGAGTCTGTAGAAACAAAGTCCATAGAAATCAACATGTAAAACCAATTAAACTTGACCTATAGAGTCAGTAGATTTTCTGAGAAACTTGGAAAATGAGGAATCTAAATGTCTAGGATAAATTTTTGAAAATAGAAGATACAATTTTGGTCTGTAGGACCAAAATAGTTCAAATGTTGTCCCAAAAATGACTGCTACTTTTGGGGGACAACAGCTAGCTCCAGTTGGGGAACTTTTGTCAATTGTAAAATGAATTGAAAGGAGTAGAATATAGAATCTCTAGTGTCTTCAAGTGTACCATTGCACTTCGGAGTCATGCTACCCATAAATGAAAGGCATAAAAAAGAAAATAAACAAAACAAAATAGAATTAAAATTGTATAAATATACATATATACAGAGGCAATGATCTGATACTTCAAGAGTTGAAATGTTTCAGATGCTACCTATTGTGGGGCAAAGAAAAGAGTGTGCCATCTTTGTATTTCAATAGAAAGCTATTTTTACCCATGTGATGATGAATTATGAATGGGCCTCTCCAAAGGGAGTCAAACTTTCCATGCATCCCCTTTGGTTCTCTTCTTTTGTCCCACAACAGGACTTGATCCCCAATCTAGAAATCACAATTTATAGCCTTCTGATCAAAGAGTTTCTTTACCATACTTTGATGAGCAACAATCTTGTCCACCAATATGGTTCTCTATTCCTCTAGCTGAGTTAGGCACATGATTCTTTTGTCAAAAAAACTCTCATATGTCTGATCTTCAATGGACTTTGCCAATTTTAAGGCTGGTAACTCTAGGGTGATTGGTATATCAGCATTAATACCGTAAAGAAGTTGAAAAGGAGACATACCAATTGCCCTCTTTGGCATGATCTTGTCAGCCCACAGAGCATCAACCAATGCTTTATGCCATGTCCTTTGATTATCATCTGCTAGCTTTTTGATAATATTTACCAAATTCTTATTGTTGGACTCAGCTTGTCCATTCCCTTGTGGAAAATAATCAAAAGATTGAGAGAGCATAATTCCATAATGAAAATAGAATTGCATAATTTCATGAGAGGTGAAACAAGTTCCATTATCAGTAACAATTTTAAGTGGAACTCCAAACCTAGAAATGATATTCTCTTTGAGGAAGTTGCATACAACTTCTAAAGTAGCATGTTTAGTTGGGATTGATTCTACCCACTTGGTGAAATAATCAGTTACTGTAAGGACATAATCATGTCCAGCACTTGAAGATGGGTTTATTGTCCCAATAAAATCAAGTCTCCATTACTGTAAAGGTTCCTCTATGATTACTGGCTTGAGAGGCAGGGCAGCCAACTTGAGTCTTCCAATAAATTGCTGGCAAAGTTCACATTTCCTCACCCACTTATGTGCATCTTGGAAAAGAGTTGGCCAGTAATACCTGTCTCACAAAAATTTGTGAGCAGTAACAAGGGTAGAAAAATGTCCTCCATAGGCCAGATTGTGGAAATATTTCAAGAGTTGGGTTTGTTATTCTTTGTCTACACAGCGAAGGAATACTCCATCTATGCTTCTCTTGTATAGGCCATTATCCCAAAGGACAAAATTGGTAGCTTTTAACTCGATAGTCCTCCTTCCTTTGTAAGACAAATGAGTAGGACATTCACCATAAGTCAAAAAATAGGTAATATCTTAATATCTTTCATTGATAGTAGAGACAAAAAGGACTATTGGTGCATCTTCCACTTCAGCTTCTTCATGCCATGTATCTTTTGGCTTATTATCAGCCATTAATTGGCAAAGGACTTTACCTCTGACCAGCTTTATCAGCTTGATATCCAGATCAAATTCTTGGATCTTTGCAATCCAATTACCTCTCTTTGTGCCAAACTCCTACTAATTTAATATAGACTTGATTGTAGCGTCAAGAACTAAAACAATAGTATGTGAATTCAAAATATAGAAGCGGAAATGTTTGACTACTTTTACCAACACATAGGCATGTTTCTCTATATTTGAATACTTCATTTCATGGGTTTTGAGAGGGAAAATCATGAAAGAGATGGGGGATTCCATACCTTCCTTGTCTTGTTGAACAAGAATCACTGAAAGAGTATGCTCAAACGCATAGCTATATATGATGAAATCTTTGTGGTAATCTAGACAAACCAAGGTAGGGGCATGAGCAATGGCAGTCTTCATATCTTGAAACGCTGATTTGCCTTCTTTGGTCTAGCTAAAGGTAGTCTTCCTTTTCATCATGTTCACAATGTGTCTTGTCTTCTCAGCAAATTCAAGGATGAATCTCTGTAAGAAATTCACTTTTATGAAGAAAGAGTGAACATCATTTTTACTTGTAGGCAAATTCAGCTCTTGAATAGATTTGACTCTGTCTGAGTCAATATTTATACCTTCTTTGGACACAATGTGTCCAAGGATTTTCCCCTCTGTTACTCAAAAAATAGAATTTTTAGGATTCAAGGAAATACCATTCTGTCGGCAGCGCTCCAGTACTTATTACAAGTGGCGTACATGATTAGATCGATGCTTTGAAAAGATAGTTAAGTCATCAAGATATACCACTATGAATTTTCCAATCTCATATTTGAAGGTCATGTCCATTGATCTCTGAAAGGTAGCACCAGTATTTATTAAGCCAAAAGACATTCTTTTATATGCAAATGTACCCCAAGGTGTGATGAATGCAGTCTTGTGTTGGTTAACTTCACCAACTTCAACTTGATTATAACCTGAGAAGCCATCCAGCATTGATAACATTTCTGATCATGTTATTATTTGAAGCACTTGGTCCATGATTGGCAAAGGGTAATTATCTTTCAGAGATGACTGATTTAGATTTTGAAAATCTACACAAATATGAATTTTGCCATTCTTCTTCCTTACAAGCACTATGTTTGCAATCCATATAGAATGATGGATTGGGAAAATAATTCTAGCTTTTAACATTTTCAGTATCTCAGACATAATAGTACCTAAAATTTTTAAATTGTATTGTCTGGATTTCTGCTTGTAGGGTGTTGAATCTGCCTTGAGAGGAATGTGATGGCAGATTTCATCAGGTCTTAGAGACTTCAGGTCTTCATATGAATATGCTAAGACATCAATGTATTGACAGAGTAAAGAGGTGAATTTGAATCTTTCCTTAGGTGTGTAGCACTTACCAATGTTAACCATCTTTGGATTTTCTTTATTGGTTAGATTTACTTGGTCAAATCCCTAAGAGAAATTTGAATTTGTTTGTTGTTGTTTGACAAAACTATCATGCTTGTCAAACAAATTCTCAAGAGAAACTAAGCCTTTAGGAATTTTATTTCCTTTTAGTTGTAGGAATTCTTCATTTACATCTAAATTGGATTTAGAAATAGATTCAGACTTTTGAGATTTGTTGCCTTCAAAATATAGCTGTTCAAAATTGTTTTTTCATTCCAAGAAGGCAATGATCTGATGATGATCATTGAATATTTACCAATGATTATCATTGTCAAGAACACTTGGTCTATAGACCAGCTCAATGGTATACTTGGATTTTTTAAAATATAAATGAGGAACTAAGAGAGTTCTTAAAATAGCAAGTGAATCAACTTGGTCATTAGACTCTCTAGGAATGGCAAAAATGTTGAAAACATAAAAGCTTTCAATTTGGTCTCAAACCAAGTTATGGTAATGGCGTAACCTCTCATTCTTGGTCTGATATAGATTTCTCACTTGACAGACCACTAATTTAGCATCTCCTTTGGCATGAAGAAACTTCACACCTCTTTCTTGAGCAGCCTTCATGCCCAGCAACAGCAATTCATATTCAGCTATATTGTTAGTGTTGCTGAATTGTAATTTATAGGATGAAGGAAACATATCTCCTTAAGGAGATATTAAAACAATCCCAGCTCCCAAACCAGTAGAGGAATAGCTACCATCAAATTCTAGAGTCCAAATTTCATCATACACTGAATTTACTTAAGACTTTACCTCATCAGAGATGGAGGGCCCTTTTTCATCTATATATAAAAAGTAGTTACCCATACCTATGGATTAAAAAAGGATTTGAGCTTTAGGAGCTGATGTCTTGGTAACTACGTATTTTGCTTCCTTTTTAGGAAGTAATCTCTTCATCACGCCTTGGATAGGGATCCTTGCCTCTAATAGATCCATGTTTAGTTCTCCTCCCACGTCCTTGTAGAAATTTTGTCCAAGAAAAATACCATAAGATGCTGGGATGTCAGCCATCAAGACAGTCATCTTAATCCTCTTGTCTGAAAAGGCTGTAAATGCAAATTGGGCATCTTTGATTTGCCCCAGCAATGGTACTTGCTTATTCTGCATGGAGAAACATCTCCCAAATGTCTTGGTCAGTGTGAGACCAAGAGACTCAGTGACTTTAGTAGGCATGACATTATCAGATGCGCCTGAGTCTATTATATAGTTACTCAGCTTGTGGCCATTGATTAACAAGGAAACATAGAAGGGTTTTATTTTTCTAGGAGCAAATGGAGGAGTATTGACCAGATTATTTGGAATATGCGTATTCATTGAAGAATCAAAAGTTACTTTTTTAGCCTTTTATCCTACAGGGATGGTTTGATTTTTAACATATTAAACCAGCTTGTTTAGTTG
Organism: Torreya grandis; assembly: GCA_037957365.1. NCBI lineage: Eukaryota > Viridiplantae > Streptophyta > Pinopsida > Cupressales > Taxaceae > Torreya > Torreya grandis. The sequence goes on from JARHVA010000860.1 coordinate 3,020,568, forward strand.
ATCTGGATTAGACTGCAAGTATTCAAATTTAGACATCTATATTTTTGTCTTTTTGACATGATCAATTATGTCAAATGGCTAAATCGAGCTAGGTATAGAGAAAGGTACTTCAACTTTTTGAATTTTAAGAGGGATGGGAGGTGGGCTGGTTTATGAATTAGAAGTAGAAGGGGAAGGCACAACAGATGTATTTACCTTTTGAGTAATGACCAGATCTTTTGATTGAAAAGGCAGAGCTATCCCATGCTTTACAATTATGACTGTTGGCTATGGTTGCTCTTTTGTCTTCTCTTTATTAGTCTGCTAGACTAATTGATTCTTGGATCTAGTAAACACTGCATATGATCCATCTAAAGCTTCTCCTTTGCTTCTAGGTTCATCCTGGTAATTTAGGAAACTAATGTGGGAATTGCCAGCTAATTTTTCTTGACTGTCTTCAATGATATCAGCATCATTTTCCTAATTTAATTTAGGTTGATAAGAGAATTATGATTATGCTTCAAGATATCCCATTGCTGAATTGGTTGGAGGAGCTTCCAGGGCAAGTTTCCCTTGTGAGGGAGGAAGGCGATTTTGTTGTCCTTGTTTTTTGGCAACATTGCCCTAATATGACTGATTTGAGAATGTTCTTCTATATGTAGGAGTAGAAGACATTCCTTGAGCCATTTGCTTTTTGAGGGTAAGGAGCTCATTTGCTAATTTTTGCACCATTGGATCTGTGGTGCTTGTAGATGTAAATTCAGAAGATGATGAAGCTCTATTTCTATTTGGATCTCTTCTTATTTTCCCTACTAAGATGAGATCATCTTCTACTTCAGTGGCCAAAAGTTGAGCTACAGTGAGATCTATTTGATTAGCACGTCTCAAGAGAAAACTGAATTCAAGTAGCTGAGAAATAATGAAAAAACATTTGAGATTCTTAGCTATAGGTCGAGCAATGATAGGAATTTTGTTTCTCAATTTGTCAAATTTGGCTATGAAGTCTCTCATAGGCTCATGAGGCTCTTTCTTCATCTGTGTAAGTTGAGCCAGAAGTGTTAGTGCATCTTTTGCAAGTTTGAATATGGCTTTAAACTTTGCTTTAAGAGTATTCCAATTAGTCATAGATCAAGCCTGTAGATGATAAAATAAATCTACAGCAGCACCTTATAGTGTTTCAACAAAAAGCCTGACTGCTACATCCTCAAAGTCTACTCTGATTACTCCACAAGCTATACTAAATCTTGTAATGTGTTCATCAGGATGAACTTTGTCATCACCATAGAATTTAGGGAAATTCTTCATAGATCTTCATGGAAGCTCATGTAGAGGAGGAGTAAGATTGAGAAGACCAAAAGCATTACCCCAGGGGCCTTGAACTACCATTATAGGATTTTGAAAAAGAGGGATAACAAATCTTAAAGGGGTAATTATAGGCATAGCTTTATCAATAGTAGAAGTAAATACTTCATCTGGTAATGGAGATCTGGCTTTAGTAGGAGGAAAGGCCTTGGTTTATTAGAGATGAGATGGTGAAAGAAATAGATCCAAATCACTTTGTTGTACCAGCTCAAACATAAGATCAATGATACCTTTAGCCATTTGGGTTCATGTATACCTTGAATCTACCAGATTGTAAAACAAAAATGGAAATGAATTGATCTTGCTTCAGTTAAAGATTGGGGCTTTAAACTGTGCATTCTTTCCTAGTTAATGTAGAGGTGAATAGATAGGCTATAAATGGATTATGGGTATATCCCCAATGGAGTCACCAAAAACTGTTGGTTGAATATTTTGTCTATCAGCATACTAGTAAACAAAATAGGTCTGATTAGCCAAAGTAGGAAGATTAGTCATCCAAATGTGTAATTTTATCACATTAGAAGGAGACTTCTCTCTCCTCTCATCAAGGGAAGGTTCCCTGTGGATATGTTATGTATATGTATAAATAGAAAATAATACTCAATGGTAGGACAAGACATCCATCTCTCTTTCTTTAGAGATGATGTATACAAAACAAAGGAAAAACTCAAGGGAATGATAGACAGCACTCCTCTTTTTTTAGAAGAACTATTTAGCCAGCCATAAGAATACTCCTAGAAATAAAAGTAGAATGTAACTGAGAGTATGGTAACCAGAAAATTGAGACAGAGTAAAAAGTCTCTACCTAAAATGCTCAAGAGTAATATATGAAGGACAATGAGGGCACAAAGTCTTCTCAAAGTCCTTTACATAGTAATGAAAAGAAAACACACTGAAGGAAGCTATGGGGGCACAAAGTCTCTCCACAGTTAATTCTTTAGGATAACTTCCTAACTAATTTTACTAATCCTGCTTGTTAAATCAATGGAACAAAAAATAAATCAAGGAAATAGACATAAGAATAGTTTCCTCAACAACAAAGATATCACAGCACAAAGTCTGAAAAAGTTCCTTGCTTTCTTATTCCAATAATAAAATATGATCAACAGACTAAGCACAAAGTCTCAATGGTGCCTCTCAATTTGGACAGAGTTTCATTCAGATTGTCAAAAAAAAGATATCCAATTACAATGAAAGAAAGTCCCTTATATAGCCACTTCAGGAAGGACACAAGAATAGTAATACATCATGATGCATTGGGAACTGCTAGGAGTATAGGCTAGAACTTTGGGATATTTTACCCATTTGATCTTCTTAATGTAGATAAACAAGTCATGTAATTGAAGGATTGCAACTTTCAATGTTCATCTGGCAGTCTGATCTTGTCTTCATCATTCCTCCTTTTTCAATTAATTGAATCGAGTCTTAAATTCATTCATTGTTCTGTCTTTCCTCACTTTCTACTATTTTTGATCTTGAATTTTGGGAATGCATCTAGGTCTATAAATCCAAAGGATCAATGGCTATTTCATGGGCTTTAAAATTGACGTTTACATGCCCGTCAATGTGCTCTCAACGGCTAGTTCACTATCCTAAATTTGACATCTTCAGGGGCGTCACCCCTTGGTCTTCTTTCAACTTTTGGCTTTGTATTCTTCTAGATTGGACTTACCCTTTCAGGCCTTGAGAAATGACTTGTGTCAAGTCAAAATAGCCTTTTACTTTGGCCACCAAGAGTCCCCTACAAGGGCACCTGCCCTTTAGGGTCCTTCGACAGCCCTTTGCCTTGATAGTTCCCGTGGACAAATCCTCAGGCTTTCTCTCATGAAAGTTCCCCACGGACTATCCTTCAAGAAAATTCCTGGGTGTTTTCTCTCACGGGTAATTTTTGCAGACATTTGTCTCACAGAAAATTCACGTAGACAATTTGCCCGAGGAAAATTCCCGTAGACAATTTGCCCGAGGAAAATTTCCATGGACAAAAGTCCACAGAAATTTGATCCATGAAGTCTTTGACTGGTCTTCGAATCTTTTGAGCCCACAGCCACTTAGAATTATTTCAAAATTTTTGTCTAAAATAATTCCTTTGAACAAAAGTACAAAAGAATTAAGTGTTAGCCAATTTTCAAATGCCTTGAACAAATTTGAAAGAAATACCTTTCAGCTTATTTGAAAAATGACCCTTCTGAAGGGTGCTTTTATGGATTAAGTGTCCTTCACTAGGGCACTTGTCCTTCGGGAAGTTTCCTTTTGCATTAAACTGCCTCTTTGAACTTTGACATTGAACCAATCAGTTGAACCAAAAATGGTCCAGGCCGATGGTTCAATGAATGAAACAAGCCGATGAACTAAACATTTGAACCAAACATAATGAACTTTTCTTTGAACCAACATGAACTTTGACATTGAACCAATCAGTTGAACCAAAGCTTTAAACCAAGTTTTGGTTCAACGGTTCAAACAAAGCTTTGAAAACATGTCTTAGAACCTATTGTTAAACCTGTAGACATTGAACCAAAGGATAAACTGAAAGAATGAACCAACTGAGTGAACTATTTGGTTGAAACAAAAGACACTGAGTGAAATAAAGCATTGAACCACTTGGTTGAACTGAGCCATTGAACTATTCCTTTGGTTAAACCTGCCATTGAAACTTTGAACCCATTGGACCTTTGAACCCATTGGTTCAATGGTTTAAGCCACTTTTTGCACTCAGATGCTTGCCGATGGAGATTTTCAATTGAACTGAAGCTCCGAACCAATCCCAAAAAATGACCAAGTATTGAAAACCAATTCTTTTGATTGAAACCACTTACAGAAGCCTTTGAACCTGTATAAATGAAACTACCTGAAGAGTTTGTAGAAACAAAGTCCATAGAAATCAACATGTAAAACCAATTGAACTTGACTTGTAGAGTCAGTAGATTTTCTGAGAAACTTGGAAAATGAGGAATCTAAATGTCTAGGACAAATTTTTGAAAATATAAGATACAATTTTGGTCTGTAGGACCAAAATAGTTCAAATGTTGTCCCAAAATTGACTGCTACTTTTGGGGGACAACAGCTAGCTCCAGTTGGGGAACTTTTGTCAATTGTAAAATGAATTGAAAGGAGTAGAATCTAGAATATCTAGTGTCTTCAAGTGTACCATTGCACTTTGGAGTCATGCTACCCATAAATGAAGGGCATCAAAAAGAAAATAAACAAAACAAAATAGAATTAAAATTGTACAAATATAAATATATACAGAGACAATGATCTGATACTTCAAGAGTTGAAATGTTTCAGATGCTACCTATTATGGGGAAAAGAAAAGAGTGTGCCATCTTGGTATTTCAATAGAAAGCTATTTTTACCCATGTGATGATGAATTATGAATGGTCCTCTCCAAAGAGAGTCAAACTTTCCATGCATCCCCTTTGGTTCTCTTCTGTTGTCCCACAGCAGGACTTGATCCCCAATCTAGAAATCACAATTTATAGTCTTCTAATTAAGAGTTTCTTTACCATACTTTGATGAGCAACAATCCTATCCACCACTATGGTTCTTTGTTCCTCTAGCTGAGTTAGGCAAATGATTCTTTTGTCAACAAAACTCTCATATGTCTGATCTTCAATGGCCTTTGCCAATTTTAAGGCTGGTAACTCTAGGGTGATTGGTATATCAGCATTAATACCATAAAGAAGTTGAAAAGGAGACATACCAATTGCCCTCTTTGGCATGATCCTGTCAGTCCACAGAGCATCAACCAATGCTTTATGCCATGTCCTTTGATTGTCATCTGCTAGCTTCTTGATAATAGTTACCAAATTCTTATTGTTGGACTCAGCTTGTCCATTCCCTTGTGGAAAATAATCAAAAGAATGAGAGAGCATAATTCCATAATGAAAATAGAATTGCATAATTTCATGAGAGGTGAAACAAGTTGCATTATCAGTAACAATTTTAAGTGGAACTCCAAACCTAGAAATGATATTCTCTTTGAGGAAGTTACATACAACTTCTAAAGTAGCATGTTTAGTTGGGATTGATTCTACCCACTTGGTGAAATAATCAGTTACTGTAAGGACATAATCATGTCTAGCACTTGAAGATGGGTTTATTGTCCCAATAAAATCAAGTTTCCATTGCTGGAAATGTTCCTCTATGATTATTGTCTTGAGAGGCAGGGCAGCCAACTTGGGTCTTCCAACAAATTGCTGGCAAAGTTCACATTTCCTCACCCACTTATGTGCATCTTGGAAAAGAGTTGGCCAGTAATACCTGGCTCACAGAATTTTGTGAGCAATCACAGGGGTAGAAAAATGTCCTCCATAGGCTAGATTGTGGAAAGATTTCAAGAGCTGGGTTTGTTGTTCTTTGTCTACACAGTGAAGGAATACTCCATTTATACTTCTCTTGTACATGCCATTATCCCGAAGGACAAGATTGGCAGCCTTTAACCTGATAGTCCTCCTTTCTTTATAATAAAAATGAGCAAGACATTCACCATAAGTTAGAAAATAGGCAATATATAAATACCATTCATTGGTAATGGAGACAAAAAGGACTGTTGGCGCATCTTCCACTTTAGCTTCTTCACTTTGTGTATCTTTTGGCTTATTGTCAGCCATTAATTGGTAAAGGCATTTACCTTTGACCAGCTTTGTCGGCTTGATATCCAGATTAAATTCTTGGATCTTTGCAATCCAATTACCTCTCTTTGTGCCAAACTCTTACTGAGGTAATATAGACTTGACTATAGCATCAGGAACTAAAACAGTAGTATGTGAATTCAGAATATAGAAGCAAAAATGTTTGACTGCTTTTACCAATGCATAGGCGTGCTTCTCTATATTTAAATACTTTATTTCATGGGTTTTGAGAGGGAAATTCATGAAAGATATGGGGGATTCCATACCTTCCTTGTCTTGTTGAATAAGAATCGCTGAAAGAGTTTGCTCAGACGCATAGCTGTATATGATGAAATCTTTATGGTAATCTGGACAAACCAAGGTATGAGTGTGAGCAATGGCAGTCTTGATATCTTGAAACACTAATTTGCCTTCTTTAGTCCAATTGAAGGTAGTCTTCCCTTTCATCATATTCACAATGTGTCTTGTCTTCTCAACAAATTTAGGGATGAATCTCCATAAGAAATTCACTTTTTCAAAGAAAGAGTGAATAGCATTTTTACTTGTAGGCAAATTCAGCTCTTGAATAGATTTGACTCTGTCTGAGTCAATCTTTATACCTTCTTTGGACATAATGTGTCCAAGGAGTTTCTCCTCTGTTACTCTAAAAATAGACTTTTTAGGATTCAAGGAAATACCATTTTGCCGACAGCGCTCCAGCACTTGTTACAAGTGGCGTACATGATCAGATCAACACTTTGAAAAGATAGTTAAGTCATCAATATATACCACTATGAATTTTTCAATATCATATTTGAAGTCCATGTCCATTGCTCTCTGAAAGATAGCACCAGCATTTATTAAGCCAAAAGGCATTCTTTTATATGCACATGTACCCCAAGGTGTGATGAATGCAGTCTTGTGTTGGTCAGCTTATCCAACTTCAACTTGATTATAACCTGAGAAGCCATCCAGCATTGATAACATTTCTGATCATGTTACTATTTGAAGCACTTGGTCCATGATTGGCAAAGGGTAATTGTCTTTCAGAGATTACTGATTTAGATTTTGAAAATCTACACAAATATGAATTTTGCCATTCTTCTTCCTTACATGCACTATGTTCGTAATCCATGTAGAATGATGGATTGGAAAAATAATTCTAGCATTTCACATTTTCTTTATCTCAGACATAATAGTACCTAAAAATTTTAGATTGTATTATCTAGATTTCTACTTATAGGGTGTTGAATCAGCCTTGAGAGTAATGTGATGGCAGATTTCATCAAGTCTAAGAGACTTCAGGTCTTCATATAAATATGCTAAGACATTAATGTATTGATGGAGCAAAGAGGTGAATTTGAATCTTTTTTCAGGTGTGCAACACTTACCAATGTTGACCATCTTTGGATTTTCTTTCTTGGTCAGATTTACTTAGTCAAATCCCTAAGAGAAATTTGAATCTATTTGATGTTGTTTGAGGAATCTATCATTCTTTTCAAATAGCTTCTCAAGAGAAACCAAGCCTTTAGTAATTTTATTTCCTTTTAGCTGTAGGAATTCTTCATTTACATCTAAATTGGATTCAAAAATAGATTCAGACTTTTGAGATTTATTGCCTTCAAAATATAGCTGTTCAAAATTGTCTTTTCATTCTAAGAAGGCAATGATTTGATGATGATCATTAAATATTTGCCAATGATTAGCATTGTCAGGAACACTTGGTCTATAGACCAGCTCAATGGTATACTTGGCTTTTTTAAAATCTAAATGAGGAACTAGAGAGTTCTTAAAATAGCAAGTGCATCAGCTTGGTCATTCTACTCTCTGGGAATGGCAAAAATGTTGAAAGCATCAAAGCTTTCAATTTGGTCCCAAACCAAGTTACGATAGTGGCGTAACCTCTCATTCTTGGTCTGATATAGATTTCTCACTTGACAGACCGCTAATTCAGCATCCCCTTTGACATGAAAAAAATTGACACCTCTTTTTTGAGCAGCCTTCATGCCTAGAATCAATGATTTGTATTTAGTTGTATTATTAGTGTTGCTAAATTGAAATGTATAGGATGAAGGAAACATATCTCCTTGAGGAGACATTAAGACAATCCTTGCTCCCAAACTAGTAGAGGAATAGCTACCATCAAATTCTACAGTCCAAATTTCATCATACACTGACTTTACTTCAGACTTTCCCTCATCAGAGATGGAGGACCCTTTTTCATCTGTATATAAAAATTAGTTACCCATACCTATGGATTCAAAAAGGATTTGAGCTTTAGGAGCTGATGTCTTGGTAACTACGTATTTTGCTTCCTTTTCAGGAAGTAATCTCTTCATCACGCCTTGGACAGGGATCCTTGCCTTAGATAGATCCATATTTAGTTCTCCTCCCACATCCTTACAGAAATTTCATCCAAGTAAAATGCCATAAGATGTTGGGACGTCAGCCACCAAGACAGTCATCTTAATCCTCTTGTCCAGAAAGGCTACAAATGCAAATTGGGCATCTTTGATTTGCCTCAACAATGGTACTTGCTTGTTCTCCATGGAGAAACATCTCCCAAACATCTTTTTTAGTGTGAGACCAAGAGACTCAGTGACTTTAGCATGCATGACATTATCAGATGCACCTGAGTCTATTATATAGTTACTCAGCTTGTGGCCATTGATTAACAAGGAAACATAGAAGGGTTTTATTTTTCTAGGAGTAGTTGGAGGAGTAATGACCAGATTATTTGGAATAAGCGTATTCATTGAAGAATCAAAAGTTAATTTTTTAGCCTTTTGTCTTACAAGGATGGTTTGATTTTTAACATATTGAACTAGCTTGTTCAATTGATCCAGATTAGACTACAAGTATTCAAATTTAGACATCTATATTTTTGTCTTTTTGACATGATCAATTATGTCAAATGGCTAAATCAAGCTAGGTACAGGGAAAGGTACTTCAACTTTCTAAATTTTAGGAGGGATGGGAGGTGGGCTAGTTTGTGAATTAGAAGTAGAAGGGGAAGGCACAAAAGATGTATTTACCTTTTGAGTAATGACCAGATCTTTTGATTGAAAAGGCAGAGCTATCCCACGCTTGACAATTGTGACTGCTAGTTTAGGTTGATCTTCTATCTTCTCTTTATCAGTCTGTTAGACTGATTGATTCTTGGATTTGGTAAACACTGCATATGATCCATCTAAAGCTTCTCTTCTTCTTCTGGGTTCATCCTAGTAATTCAAGAAACCAATGTAGGAGTCACCAGCGAATTTTTATTGATTGTCTTCAATGATATCAGCATCATTTTCCTAATTTAGTTTAGGCTGATAAGAGAATTATGATTCTGCTTCAAGATATCCCATTGTTGAATTGGTTGGAGGAGCTTCTAGGGCAAGTTTTCCTTGTGAGGGAGGAAGGTGATTTTGTTATCCTTAGTTTCTAGCAACATTGCCCTAATATGACTGATTTGGGAATGTTTTTCTATATGTAGGAGTAGAAGACATTCCTTGAGCCATTTGCTTTTTGAGGGCAAGGAGCTCATTTTCTAATTTCTACACCATTGGATCTGTGGTGCTTGTAGATGCAAATTTAAAAGATGATGAAGCTCTATTTCTATTTGGATCTCTTTTTATTTTCCCTACTAGGATGAGATCATCTTCTACTTTAGTGGCCAAAAGTTGAGCTGTAGTGAGATCTATTTGACTAGCACGTCTCAAGAGAAAATTGACTTTGGGTAGCTAAGAATTAATGAAAAAGCATTTGAGATTCTTAGCTGTAGGTCGAGCAATGATAGGAATTTTGTTTCTCAATTTGTCAAATTTGGCTATGAAGTCTCTCATAGGCTCATGACGCTCTTTCTTTATCTGTGTAAGTTGAGCCAGAAGTGTATGTGCATCTTCTGTAGGTTTGAATTTGGCTTCAAACTTTACTTTAAGAGTATTCTAATCAGTCATAGATCGAGCCTATAGATGATAAAACAAATCTATAGCAGCACCTTGTAGTGTTTCAATAAAAAGCCTGACTGCTACATCCTCAAATTCTACTCTGATTACTCCACAAGCTATATTGAATGTTGCAATTTATTCATTAGGATGAACTTTGCCATCACCATTGAATTTAGGGAAATTCTTCCTAGAACTACGTGGAAGCTCATGTAGAGGAGGAGTAAGATTGAGAGGACCAAAAGCATTACCTTAGGGGCCTTGAACTACCATTATAGGATTCTAAAAATGAGGGATAACAAATCTCAAAGGGGTAATTATAGGCATAGCTTTATCAATAGCAGAAGTAGATACTTCATCTGGTAATGGAGATTTGGCTTTAGTAGGAGGAAAGCTCTTGGTTCATTAGAGACGAGATGGTGAAGGAAATAGATCAAAATCACTTTGCTATACCAGCTCAAACATAGGATCAATGATACCTTTAGCCCTTTGGCTTCATGTAGACCTTGAATCTACCAGATTTTAAAACAAAAATGGAAAAGAATTGACCTTACTTTAGTTAAATCTTGGGGCTTTAAACTATGCATTCTTTCTTGGTTAATGTGGAGGTGAATGGATAGGCTATAAATGGATTATGGGTATATCCCCAACAGAGTCGCCAAAAACTGTTGGTTGAATATTTTGTTTATCAGTGTACTGGTAAACAAAATAGGTTTGATAAGTCAGAGTAAGAAGATTAGTCATCCAAATGTGTAAGTTTATCACATCAGAAGGAGACTGATCTCTCCTCTAATCAAGGGGAGGTTCCCTATGGATATATTATGTATATGTATAAATAGAAAATAATACTCAATGGTAAGACAAGACATCCATCTCTCTTTCTTCAGAGATGATGTATACAAAACAAAGGAAAACTCAAGGGAATGATAGACAACACTCCTCTTCTTTTAGAAGAACTATTTAGCCAACCATAAGAATACTCTTAGAAATAAAAGTAGAATGTAACTGAGAGTATGGTAACTAGCAAATCGAGACAGAGCACAAAGTCTCTACCTGAAATGCTCAAGAGTAATATACGAAGGATAATGAGGGCACAAAGTCTTCTCAAAGTCCTTTATACAACAATGAAAAGAAAACACACTGAAGGCAGCTATGGGGGCACAAAGTCTCTCCATAGTTAATTCTTCAAGACAACTTCCTGACTAATTTTACTAATCCTACTTGTTAAATCAATGGAAAAAAATAAATCAAGGAAATAGACATAAGAATAGTTTCCTCAACAACAAATATATCACAACATAAAGTCTAAAAAATTTCCTTACTTTCTTATTCTAGTAATAAAATATGATCAACAAACTGAGCACAAAGTCTCAATGATGACTCTAAATTTGGGCAGAGTTTCATTCAGATTGTCAAAAAAATTAATCCAATTACAATGAAAGAAATTCCTTTATATAGCCACTTCAGGAAGGACTCAAGAATAGTAATACATCATGATGCGTTGGGAACTATTAGGAAGATAGGATAGAACTTTGGGACATTTTACCCATTTGATCTTCTCAATGTAGATAAACAAGTCATGTTATTGAAGGATTGCAACTTTCAATGTCCATCTGACAATCTGATCTTGTCTTCATCATTCCTCCTTTTCTAGTTAATTGAATCGAGTCCTAGATTCATTGGTTGTTTTGTCTTTCCTCTCTTTATGCTATTTTTGATCTTGAATTCTGGGAATGCATCTGGGTCTATAAATCCAAAGGATCAATGGCTATTTCATGGGCTTTAAAATTGGCGTTTACATGCCCATCAATGTGCTCTCAATGGTTAGTTCACTGTCCTAAATTTGACATCTTCGAGGGCGTCACCCCTTGGTCTTCTTTCGGATTTTGTCTTTGTATTCTTCCAGATTAGACTTGCCCTTTTGGGCCTTGAGAAATTACCTATGTCGATTCAGAATAGCCTTTTACTTTGGCCATCGAGAGTCCCTCGTAAGGGCAATTGCCCTTCGGGGTCCTTCTGCAGCCCTTTGCCTTCATAGTTCCCGCAGACAAATCCCCAGGCTTTCTCCCATGAAAGTTCCCCCAGGACTATCCTTTGGGCAAATTCCCAGGTGCTTTATCCTGTAGGTAATTTCCATGGACATTTGTCCCATAGAAAATTCCCATGGACAATTTGCCTGAAGAAAATTCCTGTGGACAAAAGTCCACGGAAATTTGTTCCCCAAAGTCTTTGACTAGTCTTCGGATCTTTTGAGCCCACAGCCACTTAGAATTCTTTTAGACTTTTTGTCTGAAGGAATTCCTTCAAAAAGAAGTCTGAATGAATTAAGTGTTAGCCAATTTTCAAATGCCTTAAATAAATACAAAAGAATTACCTTTCATCTTCCTTGAAAAATGACCCTTTTGAAGGGTGCTTTTATGATTAAGTGTCCTCTGCAAGGGCACTTGTCCTTCGGGAAGTTTCCTTTTGCATTGAACCACCCCTTTGAACTTTGACATTGAACCAATCGGTTGAACCAAAAATGGTTCAAGCCGATGGTTCAATGAATGAAACAAGCTGATGAACTAAACATTTGAACCAAACATAATGAACTTGCATTTGAACCAACATGAACTTTGACATTGAACCAATCGGTTGAACCAAAGCTTTGAACCATGTTTTGGTTCAACAGTTCAAATAAAGCTTTAAAAATGACTTAAAACTTATTGTTGAACCTGTAGATGTTGAACCAAAAGATGAACTAAAAGAATGAACCAATTGAGTGAACTATTTGGTTGAACCAAAAGACACTGAGTGAAATAAAGAGTTGAACCACTTGGTTGAACTGAGCCATTAAACTGTTCCTTTGGTTGAACCTGCCATTGAAACTTTGAACCCATTGAACCTTTGAACCCGTTGGTTCATTGGTTTAAGCCACTTTTTGCACTCAGATGCTTGCCGATGGAGATTTTCTATTGAACTGAAGCTCTGAACCAATCCCAAAAAATGACCAAGTATTGAAAACCAATTCTTTTGGCTGAAACCACTTGTAGAAGCCTTTGAACTTGTATAAATGAAACTGCCTATAGAGTCTGTAGAAATAAAGTCCATAGAAATCAAAATGCAAAACCCATTAAACTTGACCTGTAGAGTCAGTAGATTTTTTGAGAAACTTAGAAAATGAGGAACCTAAATGTCTAGGACAAATTTTTGGAAATAGAAGATACAATTTTGGTCTATAGGACCAAAATAGTTCAAATTTTGTCCCAAAAATGACTGCTACTTTTGGGGGACAAAACTTATCATATATAACTATACCTTTAATAGGTTTTATTTTAATAAGATTGTTAATGACCAATTAATCCATAATGGGAATGTCATAGGATATATTGGTCATATTAGAATGTGAACTAGAAGAATATCTTCTAGAAACATCATTATTTGAAGTCTGATTGACCATTGGCCCCTTTGCAAGAATGCCGTAGAATGTCTCAATCTTCATTAAATGAGTTATAGAAAAAGATGGATAAGGGGACCTTGTTGATTGAATGTCAACTTTCCAATGTAATGCCTATTTATCGACAAGTTATAAATATTTTTTGAAATGCATAACAATCATTATCTTAATTTACATTAATACCATGATAAATACAAAATGGTCTACCTTTTAATTTTTTAAGATGAAGAGGAGGGTGATAGTAGTTATAAGGTAGAGTGATTAACTTCTTATCCAATAATGTATGTAGAATATAATGTGATCAATCTCTAAAAGTATCAAACTAGAGGCATTGTCACTTATTGAAAGTAGATTTATATGCTATAAGTGTTATTTTGTAAATATATTATTTCCCTTTATTTAGGACTTTAACCTAATTTTCCTTGATTGAAATATTTACCATAGGAAGTGGAATAGTTGTTTTGGCTTCCTTGTATGGGACTTATTATTTTAAATTAATGTCTTCATGTGCCTTATTGGGATTTCAATTGAGTACCAATTCCTCTTCTAGTGAAATAGTCTTATAGCAAATTGTTTGAAATGAATCACAAATGTAATAAATCATCTTTAATTTGAGAGGATAGATAATCCCCCTATAACATATATAATATTTTTATAAATATCTTAGTTTAAATATTTATTGGTGCATTTAAGTCATGAATCATAAAATGTAATCACAAATTGGATCTAATTTTTCTTGATGAGCATAAGGTAAACATTTGTATGTAACTCTTGGTCCCTTGTTCTAAATGTATCACATTACAGATATATCTTTTAACTCTAGAAATGAATGTAAAGACCCAATAATAAGAGAGAAATAAATCCAAAGCATTTCCAATTAATTTTTTTGGAAACACTTTTATTAAAATTTGATTATCATCATATTTTCGCATAGAAGTTTTGAGATCTTTAAGATGTAGATAAATATCACTACTTCCATCAAACATATGAAATGTAGGCATGAAGAAGTTTCAAGGTAATAGTGCATTTATAATATCAGACACAATTTGAATTTTATTTATGGAATTATAGTCAACCCAAGCATGATATGATTTGATTTCTAAGGTTAGATGGTGTAATTTATGTTGCAAGGCACCCACATCATGCATTAAAGAGATGACTTATTGATAAGGCATGTTAAGATATTTAAGAGGTTTGTTCAATGGTTGAATTTTATTATTGTAATTTACCATAGATATATTATTTAAAATGGGTGAACAAGGTCTAGGCATAATATTTTTTATACTGGACATAGGTTGAGAAGAGTCATCACATTCATGTTTAACATTTATTCCATAGATTCACATTCTAAAGATGTATCATTGCATATAATGGAATTATCATTACATGGAGGTTCATGAAAAAAAATTAATCGAAGGCTTATGTGAAGAGATATTTTGACATTGTATTCCAAGAGAGGAGATAAAATCATCACTTCTGTTTATATCATTTAGCATTTTTAAATAAAGAAGAAATTGCACATTCTCTTACCATTTCTAGAGATACAAGGAATTAAAAATAAATTGCCATTTTGAAAAAGAAAGAAGAAATTTCACATTCCTTTGCCATTTTTAGAGAGAGAATGAATTTGGTTTTTTTTTTCATTTGTAAAGAGAGAGAGGGAATTTCACATTCTTATGTCATTTCTAGAGAGATAATTAATTTCACATTATTATGACATTTATAGAGAGAATAAAATTTAGTTTCTTTTCCTATTTTTATAGAGAGGATTTTCAGATTATTTTTCCATTTTTAGAGAAATAAAAAACTTCACAATATTTTTCCATTTCTAGAGAGAGAGAAAGAATTTCACATTTTATTGCCATTTTTATGTAGGGCTTAGACCTTTGTATTTTATAAACATTAATGAGATGAAGGGAAGTGGTAGATTTTAGATATTATCAAGGTGTACTAAAGGGAGATACC
Organism: Torreya grandis; assembly: GCA_037957365.1. Classification (NCBI taxonomy): domain Eukaryota; kingdom Viridiplantae; phylum Streptophyta; class Pinopsida; order Cupressales; family Taxaceae; genus Torreya; species Torreya grandis. The sequence continues at coordinate 3,035,855 of JARHVA010000860.1, forward strand.
TCACATTGTAAACCATGGGAGATGTTAAAACATATTCATTATTATTTTATTTTTCATGTTCTAGTTTATCATTTAAAGAAGAGTGAAAATAAGAAGTAGGGGAAGTAGGCTCTTCTACTTCATAATTACTATATTCATTTTATTTTTCACTATAATCTTCACTATCGTACCATCTTATTAATATTCATAGTCATAATCATCTATGAGGGTTGGATCATGTTATCTAGCTAATCCAAGGGCTTGTATAGTTAAATATATGTGGGGTACAGTTACCCTAACTCTCCATGTGCTTCAATAAGGAAGATTTTGGTTCAACAAGAGGAACCAATATCCAAGTGCTTCAATGGAAATGAATTTTCTCCAATGCTTTAATAAGTAATCATCATCATCAATAAGTTGCAAGGGCAACATGGTTTTTAGATTGCACATGTGTACTCCTTCTTTGCTCTTTAATTTTAAAAATTTAATTTCATATTTCATCTATGGACATTGACTATTATATAGTTGTTATAGATTTGGCTATTTATTGACCTACATAACTGGAACTTCTAACCAAATAAAAAGTGTGTTGTACACTCTCAAGTATATATTTTTCCTTTTACTCTAGAAATTTCATTACTATAATAAAGAGGGCATTTGTAGATACTAAAATATACTATTAAATAATTGACAATGAAAAGATTGACACACATTTATCATGCATGAATTTCACATACTAATATGGTCATAACACACAAATCTCAATGAGCTCAAGAGTTAGCATCCCATATAAGGATAAGGGCCACATCTAAGGGACAAAAAGTTGTCATACCAATCAAGGCCAAGCACCATGCTCAAAGGACATGAATATGTCTCATAAATCTAGGCCAAAGACCCCATGTAAGGGGCATAAATATGTCATAAATAAGGGACATAAAAATTTCATATTAAACAAGGCTAAGGATTGCACACAATAAATAAACACAAACTAGCCTATCATGCAAGAGAGTAATAGCATCCATTAAGCATAGAATAAGTAAATATTATTCTACACCATCCATATGTATTAATGTCACCTCATAGTATAATAACATAGCCATGTATCACTATGTAAGATATGAGTAACTAAAAATACATGTGAAATCAATATAGATAACTTAACATGATATAAAGTTATATAAATATATAACTAGTGATAGTGAAACATGTGGAATAAGATGCCCCCAACATCAACATGGCCACTAGGTAGAGGAAATTAAAACATATACATGTCCATGTGTAACCTGTATAATTTTCATCACACTCATATATCATGAAATGAATGTGTATGAAAATAATATGCCATCTACCAAACATGTGATAAATAACATATGTAAATAATGTAATCTAGAAATCATTTCATGCTCACATCTTAATTTTGATTTTTTTAATATTTTGAATGTTTTTGTATTTATTTATTTTGTGAATATTGAAAATTGAATCCAAGTAGAAATGATTTTGAGGCCAAGTATCAATTATTTTTAAAATATAAGAATGGTATGGGTCTAAAAAATCTACATGTGTCAAGGCATAGTGTGCACTAGATATGATAGCATGGCTATGCAAAGAAAGTAAAAGCAAGAAATATTCCCTGACTATATATGTGAATCATGAGAATATATCTCAATATCATATGTGGAGATAAGGATCATCAATCCCCTAGTGGGAAAGAATAAATGTGTTCATGTAATATTGTAGATATAAGAGTATGTGATCATGTAAGCTCAGTGGAATCCATAAGATGTATATGTAATCGATATGTAAGAGAAATCAAGTAGAATGTCATAAAGGATGTATACTATAATAATTATAAGATAAGTGTCATGAATATATAGATCAATATAATAATCAAGAGGTAAGATCTAAGTGAAAACAAAGCCAAGGGCTAGAAGAATGGTCGAGGCAAATGAGTATGAGCACGTGTATGTAAAAATAGACTAATATAATTGATGATTAATCTAAAAGGCCATGTAAAATAGATAATATTTAATCTTAATGAATTATTTAATCAAAATAATGATCCCATGAAGTTCTTGTATAAAATAAGTGATCTCCTATTTAATTCTATGTTATATAATTATTGACCAAATTTGAACCTACAAGTCAAATTAGGGCACCTATAAGTAAAAAATTGAGTTTTAGGCATTTTTAGGGATTTAATATTATGTAATAAGATGTATTATATATATATATATATATATTTATGTTATTAAATATCATATTAGCCTTGGTCAATTAGTCTTTTATTCCATTTATCATTTTAAGTCATTTTAGGGTCTTAAATAGAGCATTTAATAGGTTGTACAGGCTCCTCAGTAAATTTTAAGAATAAAAAAGATTATGTAACATCCCATGTGTCCTAAGAGGTCTTAATAAATTGTCATAATTGAAAAGTGGTAGGTTATTTAAAAGAAAGGGTAGTTTTCTTGAGGAAAAAAGAGAGTTTGGCACTTATACAACCCATGGGCAAGTGTGCCAAGTGGGAGAAGATCATATAATATCTATTTAGATTCCTAAATCTTATTTCCACATTTTAAATGCTTTGAAAGTGCCATTTTAGACCCCAAAGCATTCTACTCATTTTTCAACCTTCTAGACATACAGAACTAGTCTTTAGGTTTGTACTTGATACGGCCAACAAGGGAGGTTTAAAATCAAACACCTTAGGGAGGTAAAATTAAACTTAGAGAGATTCATTTCCATAACAATATTTTTAAGAATGGCTGCTTGTTATTTATGAGCCATCCTCATGAAGTCGACTATGTTTTTTGGCCTGCTAATTTGTGTACCCTATATGTTTTGCTCCATTTTGGGCAAGTCCATATAAACCAATTGGTTATTTTGAATCCATATTATATTGGCTCCCTCATATCATTATTTCAATTCTTATTTTCACATTTATAAAATATCTCATGGGCTAATTAGTTTAGTTTTTAAGCTAATGTTCTAGGTGAAATGATAGTCAAGTTCACTACTTGAAGAAGGTTGTATTATTTAAAAGGGATTAACATGAGTATAATATGATTTTTTAAATTTTTAAATGATATATATACCACTTCCTTCCATATTTGATCTTATAACTCCATATTTTGATCAAACACCTAGTCTTATCACACTCACAGTCAACTTGCTACCTGTTCTCAGTCTCAGTCATGATGCTTGAGCTCTAATCACTTTCATAAGCGATTAATGGAGAGTAAAAATGTGTTTTACATGTTTTTTTTATATATCTAGTCATATTAACCTTCCAAATAACATAAAAGTCTATGATAGCAGTCATGTACAACATATATAGTTAGGTAGCCATTAATGTGTATCTATAAGAGCCTCATGAGATGACTGCATAGTGGAATGGAGTTTTGATAAGTGATTTAATATTTTAGGGTGATAATGGCACACTTGAAAACCTTTACAATCTTAGAGCTATTAATAATCATGTAAATCCATATTTACTACCAATTCTCACCTTTACTACCTATATATGATAGTGTCAACTTACAGGTGGTGTCAGCTGAGGAGTCACTTTGGAGTGTTCAATAATATGATGAAACCATTCCTAAAATCCTGGTGTGTTAATAATATCATGTTAGACTAATTTGATATGCTATATTTATATGAGAGTTATAAACCACCTTCCAAAGGTCTAATGATAAAATTTGGGCCCTTTTCCCTAAATTATCAAAACAAAGGCCTAAGATATTTTGGTGGAGGCCATTCAAAAAGGTTCTTAATGTCTTATATGCATGCTAATGTGATCATATTTTAGCTTCTATATAAAATAAATACTATGAAAAATTTGGATGGCATATCACCTAAGAAGCACGGTTATTGAAAGGCCCCAATATGCATTTTTATGTACTAGTTTTAAGCAGTGATCATCTATAGTTTTGACTCCAACGTGACTTTAACACTCAAAGTTGCAAGTAGAACATGTTTTCATAATGGATGGACATGATATTTTTAATAGTACATATTTTAACCAATAATTTTCTAGTATGGGATTGAAGAGAAAGGTAGTAAGTCCCATACACACCTATAGGTGTGTCTAATCACAAAATGTGTCCCTACAATAGACCTTAAATTCACATTATCCATCTTAAAGGCTAAAACATGGAAAAATAAATTTGGTTGATGTAAAATAGATAAAAAAATACCTAATATAATATCAAAGGGAATTTTTACTCATTTTCTAATGCTTAATCCATACCTACATGGTCCAAATGGCTAAAACACAGTCAATTTAGTTAATTATAGGCAGAAGTAAAACCAGAGCATGGTGACTAGGTGATAATTGAATCCCTATGAAAGATTGAAATAGTTACAATAACTTAGTTAATGATATTGGAAGATATAAATAATTAATAAACACTTATCAAATCCTAATCCATTAAAATAACATAAACATGGGTCCTTCTCAAGTAAAAGTCACAGTTTGCTATAACTGAGATTGACAGTGAATAGAGAAGTAGTGTTTTGAGTGTGGGAAGTGTATAAAGGTGAGATATAAGTTTAAAACAAATTTAAATCATGTTTTTAGTTTAAAAATATACTTATAATAATTATATCCCATCTAAACTATGTAAGGTCACCTACAAGTAGGGTTTTAAAGAGCAAGTCACAGTCTGGACTAGGTAGAGAGCAAAGGGAGTGTTTTGATAAGGTCTATGCCTATACAAGATGAAAAAATGGATAAAAAAGTATTAAATGGTCCTAAGATAATATATGTAGTTATTAAACACTATATATAATCCTCAACCATGTATTTCCACCTACAGTCACAAGTCTTGCAATAGAACACAATCAAAAAGGAAACCTAGTCTAAGCTAGGAAAGGTGTATGAAGGGTATATGAAAGGTTGAAATGATGAATGGATATTTTGAAATATAAATAAATACAATGGTAGTATGTATAGTCATTTTAGAGTGGAAAAAAATAAAATAAGTGACTCTAAACCTATATCATATAGTCCACATCTTGAAATTCTTGCACACGATCCATTTTACATAAGCCTAGCTTGGGTTTTATTAAAGTTGAAGGGTCTATACTTAAGATCAAGGGATAAAATTTTGTGGAAAGAATATTTTCCACTTAAATAATATTATTAAATGGTTAATTGGTTTTAAAAAATAGGGTAAGTACCCTCTATTTTGTCTCACACAGAGGGTACTTCCCCTTGTACACAAACCCTACAATTTTAGAAAAGGGAATAGCCAAGTGAGTTAGAGGTTAGTCAGACATGGAAATAAGGTTTGTAAGGTTATAAAACATATAATTAAACATTATTTTCCTTATTTTTAAGGATATAACTAAAAAAGGAGGTCTAAAACACCAAGTTTTCAATTAGACTCACTAGGCAAAGTTTAGGCCTATGGACCAAATAAGAGACCAATGCCACTTCTATATCTAGGTAAGATTTTAAAAAAATGTAACATGTATATGGGATCATAATATAGTTATTTATTCTATTTTTATACAATTAAAACTCATTTTGGGCTTTAATGTGTAGACAGACATACTAAGCATGACTAGGCCTAGAATCCAAAAGGGGGGCCAACTTCCCATATAGCCTTATATGATCACTCCAATTAATTTGGGAATGTTAATAGGGTCTTAACAGAGGTGATAAAACTTTTTTAAGGTAGATAATTTGTAATGGAATCCAATTTTGGTTCAAAGGTAGTGTTAGGCCTGTGTAAGTGGAAGGAAGAGCTCTATAGAGCAACTTTGGAAGTTCATATCTCTCTTGGTTATTTACATGGGGGAAAATGAAGTTTATATGAGTTATAATAGGTATGAAAAAACATTAATATGTAATTTTTATGTAGGTTTAATGTTTCAATTTTATGAACAGATCTTAAGAGGTCAAAATAGGCTAAAACCCTCACAACCCATTACTAGTGACCATTTTGGAGAAATGAGGTTTGAAAGCTAATTTAATGGAAATTTTTGACCAAGATTATGATTTAAACTTGTATTAAACTCTCTCAATATACTCCCCATGTTATTAGACTATATGAAATTGTACGAATAGGGTATAAAATAAGGTACTTTTGACTATTTTATGTGTTTTACAAGATATAGGAGTCTAAAGATGAAATAAAGTTTGGGGAAAGCTTAAGACTTGTAATAAATCACTATTTACATTTATTTCTTCATAAAAACTCTTAATTTTTCAAATAATAGTTCTCATCTCAACCAGTCAAAACTGGCATAGTGGACAAGCTAGTGAGAAGGGTGGAAAACTTCAAGTGGGCTAATTTTAAGGTGTCATTGATGATTATAAGGACATGGAGGGTCTTTCCAAGTGTCATACACTTCCTAACATGTATATTTATGGGAAACTAAAGACAAATTTGAAGCCAAGTGTGCAAGGTGTGGGAAAGAGGAGTTTCTTAGAGTGCAGGTAGTGATAGCTCCTCTCAAAAAAATTATAGAGGACTAAGCCTACAACCAATTCATAGAGATTCATGTCTTAAATCCTTCCCCTTAATTCCAATCATCATACCTATCCTTAATCATATTTTGGACGTTCAAATAGGTCCAAATCATGAAAGTAATTTTCTAAGCTAGAATGAGGAATTTCATGCCACTTTTCATGAGTTCTATGACTTGGATGGACATTTATGCTTCCTGACCTTACATGGTTCATCCCATATCCTCTTATCATTCACAATTAACTGATTTTATTTTCTTTACAAGTGACCTTTTGACCCTTTGACTTCTCTCTTCTCCTCTTTCTCTCAAGTTCTATAAGAAATAGCCATTTTGGCTATTTTAACTTATGTTCCACATAAGTATGGTGAATTCTTGCTCATTTTCATACTATTTAATCAATAATACTATTGATTTTTACCTCTTCATGATTTTTCACAATTTTTTCTACTTGAATGTTTATTCTTACTTAGTGAAGACTATGGATTCCTTAGCATGTCATTTCATTCTTTCATCCTATTTGTAGTTGGAAAGCTTTTTCATGTAGGGCATGTGAAGTATTCTAAGAATTTTCAAGGTTGAGTGAGTTATTCTATTCACTAGTTCCATTTAAGTCCTCTTGTCTAGTCATCCTATCCTAAACATTCTTCCATAACCTCATAATGTAACATTGATGTGAGAAGATGTAGATTGGAGAAGTGTATGTTTTGTTAGTTTCTTGGTTTCATGTGTAACATGCAGCTGGTTGTTAGTCACCAATAAATTTGGTGTATCACCTCCCTTAGGATAATTTTCTTTTAGTTTTCTCTCTCCTTTTTCCCCCCTAAAACATTTAGGTGTAGTAGTGATCCAAAGTGGCACATCAAGGGATCTAACCATACCTAGAGGTTCACATCATCCTTAGGCTACCCACAAGCCTAGAGGTGTTTCAATTGTGCCACTTTAATGAGGAGAGCTTATATATCTCCTCAAAGGGTGAAAATCTAAGTGGAAATATTTTTTGGCATGCCCAATGGGACTCTTAGTCTAAGAGGTTGAAATATTTTTGGTGTTGTCTTTAAATAATTAGCCTTTGGAGGCATTTATCTAAGTATTAACAATGACTCTGAAGTTATATCAATTGGTCAATTATCCTAAGTTATCCTTTAAATAATTTTGGTAACATTTTCCTTTGTGTTCTTTATTTCAATGAGGTTTCATGGATAATTTTGGTGTTGAGTTTTGTTTTACACAAGTTGGTGAGGTGTTTCCATCTTATGGCATTCCTAATCAACCTTTTTATGATTCCTATCAGCCTTGTTGTAATTCTTACCAATCCTATAATGACAATTTCCAATCCCATCATGATCCTTATCAACACTATATCTATCCTTGTCATGATTTGTATTAGTCTTATAGCCAACCTCCTCAATATCTTACTTCTCCTAGTCAACCTAGCCACTTCTCAACTCAATCCATTTCCACGTTCAAGCAAACTCTTTTGAGGTATGAGAAGTATATTTTAGAGTTTGATACACTAAGGTTACATGTTCAATATGTTCCTAGTCATTTAATTCATCAAGTAATAAATGCATTAGAGCTGGTCAAAAGAGAGTGGACACCTATTGAGAGAGATAATTGGCAAAGGCTCACAAGTGAGATGTTAGATGTGAGTGGCCTAGTTTAATCCTTGGAAGATAAGATAAAATTTCATGAAATTTATCCTCACCAATCCTATCATCATTAATTTATACTTCCATAAGATTGCTATTAGTCTTACATGGTTCCCACTCATGAACCCAATCAATCTTATCAAAGTCATCCTTTTCCCGATCAGTTGGAGGAGTTAAAAAGAGAAACCTTGTTTTTTAAGATAATATTGATATGAAGATTTAATTGGATAATATTCATATGTATTATTCCATATCATCAACAAAATAAGTGAAATATAATCCCTCATTTCCCTCTCCAATTGTAGCCCCACATCAAGAGAAGACCTCTAAATATGAGATTCTAAATTGGAGACAAGGTAGAGAATCTAAGCCTAAGGAGGTTACAAGTTTCTTGAATCCTTCATCCACTCCTCAATTTTAATCACCAAATAAATAAAAGACTCATAATCCTAACATCCTAATCTATAATAATATATTCGAGTCATGGGGAAAGAAAGAGAAGAAAAGTCTTGATAAGGAGTGTGAAGTTGAGATAGAGCTTGATTTTATGCAAGTCCTTCCCACCCTTCCTCAAAAAAATTCTTATGTTCCATATCAATCCTTTTTTACTCCTAATCCTCATTAATATTCCTATAAATTTCAATAAATCCTTTTCTAAGAGAACCTATCCAAGCAAATTGAAGATTTAGAGTTAAGGATGAAATTTCTAAGTCTAGGTGTGATGAAAGGTTTAGACCCAAAAGAAGATCCTATGCCTAAACACACCCCATCTAACCTCCATCAAGAGATTCAAGCTAAATAAAATGTGAATTAAGTTATTTTAAAATTTAAGGTAGAAAATCAAGCTAATTTATCCCAAGGTTTGCCTCCCTTTCCTCAAGAGCTTCTAAAATAATCCCCTATATTTTACTCTCAATCTAATTTTGAGTTATATGTGCCTCCTCCACCAACTAGTTCATGTTGTCCTCACCCCATCACCCTTTACCTTGATGTACATATGGTATGGGAACCTAAAATAGATTAGTTAGTTGATAAAAATTTAGAACTCTTGCTTGAAGAAAGCCTACCTCCTTGGCAACCTCATTGGACTAACTCACATGACTTCAAGATGCCCAGTCTTGGAATCACAAAGAAGGAGATTGAATATCTTATAGTCCTTGAGGATAAAAATTAGGTTAGGATAGTTGATATACAATTTGGGATTCCTAAATAGGTCTTAAGTACTGAATAAGAGGTGGTCTCTTATGTTAAAACTTCTGATTGGGTTGATATGGAAAAATTTTTTCCTTTTTCCAAAGAGGAAGAAATATTCATTGGTTCTTCCATCACTATACAAGATATCATGCAGAAAGAATAAGTTCTCAATCAGCCATGGGATGATTTTTTTTCAAACATTGGATTAGGTCATACTCTTCAAGGAGGTTATGATCTATTGGAAATATTAGCATTGATGTCAAAGGTCTAGAATTATTGGTGATAAAGGCCCCATTGCATTTAATGGTGTTTTTAATATTCATATCTTGGCTAATGTGTATTAATATTTATTTAATATTAATGAATATATTTTTTGTTTCATATAAGTCAAAAGAGGGCCCATGGATAAGTCAAAGAGTCACGGGGTAAAAGATGAAAGATGAATGGGATGCATTTTCTCATGAAGAGTCATCTTAAGGAATTCCAAGAGTCACCATGTGAAGACAAAAGAGGTATGGCACATTTTTCCATGAAGGGACACTTTGAGGAATACAAAAAGTCACCAAGATAAAGAAAAAAGAGGAAAAGATGTTTTTGATTATGAAGGGTCACCATATGAATTTTCAAATGCAAGGATATGAAGGGTCATGCAAGTTTGGCACCATTTTCTATGAGGATTGAAGGGTCACAAAGGGTGAATGACAAAGGTCATTTGGAAAGCTATAAATAAAGGCTTGAGAATCCATTTGTAATATGCAAAAGAGTACATAGTTTGTATTTTTTTTCAAGGAGAGAAAAGAAATAGATATTATAGAGTTCTATCATTTGTTGAGTAAGCAACATTGAAAGATAGTTGTGTTTTATACACAAGAGGGGTTGGTGCTCCTATGAGTTGGTGCTCATAAATAGTTGTGTTGGTTCTTGAAAAATGGGTTGGTGCTCCTATAAGTTGGTGCTTGTGAACTTTGTATTTTGAGTTGGTACTCTTTCATATACTTGAGATTATTCTATGTGGTTTTTCCCACTTTGGGTTTCCACATAAAAATATAGTGTTTCTCTCTCTTGTGTGGTGCAAATTATTGTTTCAATTTTATTGCATATCTTGAATGTGTTATTAAGTGGTTAAAGAAAAGAAATTATATTAATTAAAAAGATATATAATATACTAATTCACCCCCCCCCTCTTAGTATATTTTGTGCTTAACAATTGGTATCAGAGCAAGTTCCTTTTGAAAATGTTCTACAGCTTGAACGTAGATTGAGAAATCACAATAGTTGGATCACATGAAGGATTTTATACAAATAATTCACCTTTGTTTGATGGGACAAATAATGGTTTTTTGAGTATAAGGATGAATACTTATTTTATGGCCCTTGGATTCGACATATGGTAAGTAGTGGTGGAGGAATATGAAGAGCCACAGACACTTGTAACTACTCTGACAGAAAAGAAGGCAAGTGAAAATAATGTTAAATTTTTAAATGTTATTTTATGTGGTTTGTGTGAATAAAAATTTGTTAAATTTATGAAATTTAAATTTGATCATGAAACTTGGGTAAAACTTGAGAGTATTTACAAAGGTGCTGAAAAGGTTCAGCAAGCTAAGCTTCAGACTTTCAAAAGATAGTTTGAGAGTTTGAAGATGGAAGAAGAATAAAATATAGCAAGTTATATTTTGTGAGATAATCAAATAGTTAATCAAATTCAAGGTCTTATAAAAAATTTAGAAGAATCAACTATAATTCAAAAAAAATTGAGATCTCTACCATTGAGATATGATGCAAAAGATGGATGAGCTTCATGGTATTCTTACGGCATATGAGATGCGGACTGAACAAGATAAACCCTCAAAGAGAGAAGTTACTTTCAAGACATCAAAGAAAGAGAAGGATAAGATTCAAGAATCAATTGATAGTTCTAGTGATGATGAAGATGACAATGGATCTCTATTCATTTGTAAGCTAAAAAAGGACACAGGTAAATATCAAGGAAAATTACCTTTTAAATGTTTTAATTATGAAAAGATTGGACATTTTATAGCTTAATACCCAAATAAGGGTAATGATGACAATGAATAAAGAAAGTATACATACAAGAATAATTTCAAAGGTAAATTCAAGAAGGGATTCAAGAAAAAGAGTTTATATTCTAAAGATCCTAGCTCAGCCGAAGATAGTGGAGCCAGTGATTCAAAAGAAGAAGAGATTCTATTCATGGCCATACATGAAGATGCCTCCACAAGTAAAAGTATAGATAATAAAGAAGAAGAATAGGATGAAGTTGAAGTGAATATGGAAGGAAAAATAATTTGTGCCTTAGAAGAGTTAAAATCTCCTAAAAAGAAGAATCAAAGATTAAAGCTCCAAATCGAGAAAAATGAAAAGAAGTCAAAGGAAATAATTAAAGATCTACAAGAACACTTTGAAGAAAATAAGAATAATGAAGAATATATAATGACATATTTGAAAATAGTAAGTAAAGAATTTTAAAGGTATGTTATTGAAATTGCTTCTTTAAAAGTAGATCTTGAGAAAACAAATCAAGCAATCAATGATAGAGCAGCCAATGATTCAAAATTTGAGAATAGAATTAATATGTTGAATAAGATATTAGAAAATCAAAGATCAATGTCAAATAAGACAAGTATTGATTTGAAAAAGAGAAAGAGGAGGTAACTACTTTCACAGACAAGGAAAAAGGAAAGAGCTATGTTAAAGCTCTTATAAAAGAAGAAATAAAAAGGGAAGAAGTTAAGAATATAGAGGACATCTCAAACAAAGAAGGCTAGAGGGAACAAAGCTACAAAAGGCAATTAGGTCAAATATACACAAATAATTCCTATTTTTATGGTTACTATTTTTATTGTAATAGATATGGTCATAAGAAAATAGAATGTCAAAAAAGGGCTAACAATTTCAGAATAAGGAGAAGGAAATTCATATAGAGTCAAGAAAAAGCCACAACTCTTTTGCTCCTCTATCAGGCTTTAATGAAGAGGCCATAATATGTTACAAGTGAAACAAATTTGGACACATATTTCAGTACTATAGAAGCATGATTGATTCAGTCAAGAAGGACCAATGTTTCAAGGCTCCATTCATTAAGAAGAAAGTTCAAACAAGTTCATGGTAGAGGAAACAACCTAAAAAATCTATGTTGGTATAGATAGCTTTGTATGCAATAAATGAAGAAAATCCATGGTTAATTGATAGTGGATGTTTGAGGCACATGATAGGAGACAAGATCAAGTTCATAACCTTGAAGAAGATTAATGGTGGTGTAGTAAAATTTGGAGATAATACTACTACCAAAATTACTAGAAAAGGTACACTAAGTTTGGATATGGTAGAACTAAAACTAAAAATGTTTTGTATGTAGAACATCTTAAGCATAATCTTTTGAGTGTAAGTCAAATGTGTGATCAAGGGCACACACTAAAGTTTTATGTATAAGGTTGTGAAATTGGAAGAAACGATTTAGATGTGTTCATTACAAATGCTCAAAGAATAGGCAATAATTTGTATATGTTATTAGACATCAAAGGTCAAAGATGTTGTTTGAGTCAAATTGAAGAAATTTGGTTATGGCACAAGAGAATGGGGTGAATAAATTTTGACAATCTTATCAACATTATCAAGAAGTAAGCAGTCAAAAATCTTCCAAAGATTACAAAGCCATCTGACAAGCTTTGTGAACTTTGTAAACATGGGAAGCAGGATAGAAGGTGGTTCAAAACAAAAGTATACTCAACCACTCAGATGCTAGAGCTTGTTCACACTTATCTATGTGGACCTATGAGAACTCAAAGTAATCAATGTGAGAAATATTTTATGTTGCTTATTGATGATTTTTCATGTATGACATGGGTAATGTTTTTAAATAAAAAATCAAAAGCTTTCAAACATTTCAAAGAATTCAAAGCATTAGTTGAGAATGAAACCAGTTTGAATATTAAGTGTCTAAGATCAGATCGAAGAGGAGAATTCATGTCAGATCAATTAATTGATTTTTTGAAGACCATGGAATAAAGAGACATTATTCAGTAGCCAGAACTCCATAACAAAATGGAGTAGCTAAATGGAAAAATAGAATAGTTCAAGAGATGGCAAGGATAATGCTAAATGAATCCAAGATAGTTGATAAATATTGGAGTGAGTTAGTTGCTACAGTAGTGCATATTCAAAATAGAACATTATTTAGATTCAATAGTGACAAGAATCCTTATGAGATATGGAAAGACAAACTAAAAACAGTTGATTATTTCAAAGTTTTTGGTAGTAGATGCTTCATAAAGAGAATCGATGAAAAACTTAGTAAGTTTTAATCTAGAGCAGATGAAGGTATATTTATTGGTTATTCTTTCAAAAATAAAGCTTATAAATGTTATAACAAAAGAACCAAGAAATTTTTTGAAAGTGCAAGTGTCAGGATAGAAGAAGATGGAACACAAAGAATTAGTGATCCAGTAGACATTCCTAAAATCATTGAAGAGGATTTTGAAGAATCAGATGAAGATGAGAAGAAGGAGAAAAAGGACACTAAAACTCCATCCAAATATGTTCAGAGAGATCATAATGAAAGTGACATCATCAGGGACATAAATGAAGGAATTCACACCAGAATAATAATGGTAAGTGAATCTGAGTAAGTTAATTTCTCTTTGTTATCCAAATTTCAGCCTAGAACTTTTTTAGAAGATAGACATGATAAGCATTGGGTTAAGCTAAGAATGAAGAATTAAATCAAATAGAAAAGAATGATACTTGGGAATTAGTGACTAGACCAAAAGATCATAATGTGATAGGAACAAAATGGGTTTATAGAAATAAGTTGAATAAAAATGGAGAAGTGACCAGAAATAAAGAAATATTAGTATGTAAAAGATAAGCTCAGATTGAGGGAATAGATTTTAAAGAAACTTTTGCACCAGTGGTAAGGTTAGATACTATTAGAATGTTTCTTGCATATGCAGTGTTTAAAAACTTCAAAGTGTTTCAGATGGATTTCAAATCTACCTTCTTAAATGAGAATCTAGAAAAAGAGGTCTATATTGAGTAGCCTGAGGGATTTATTCTCTCAAATATTAGTAGCCATGTATGCAAATTGAAAAAAGCATTGTATGGATTGAAACAAGCTCCCAGATCTTGGTATGCAAGACTTGATAAGTACCTCCAGGATTAAAGTTTCAAGAAAGGATTTGCGAATAGTAATCTCTACATCAAATTAGAAGGTGAGCATAAATTGATTATTATGGTATATGTTGATGATATCATTTTTGGAGGAACTATTGAGCATATGATAAAATAATTTTTTGATAATATGCAAAAATAATTTGAGATGTCTATGCTTGGAGAATTGTCATTTTTCTTAGGATTGAAAATATTTTAGTTAGATAAAGGAATTTTCATATCTCAAAGTAAATATGCCAAAGAAATGTTGAAGAAAATTGGTTTTGAGGATTGTGCACCAGTTGACACACCAATGTGTATAGGAAATAAGCTAAGCAAGGATGAAGATTCACTTATTACAGATCAATTTTTGTATAGATCTATGATTGGTAGTATTTTATATTTGACAACATCAAGGCTAGACATCATGCATGCAATAGGTATGGTTGTAAGATATCATTCATCTCCAAAAGATAGTCATGTTCAATTGGTGAAGATAATATTTAGATATATCAAGGGGACATTGGATTATAGATTATGGTATCCCACATGCAAAGATTTCACTTTGGTTACATATACAGATTCAGATTGGGCAAGGTGCTTGGATGATAGAAAGAGTACAAGTGGAGGAGATTTTTTCCTTGGTGATAGACTACTATCATGGCTAAGCAAGAAGTAAAATTTAGTATCACTTTCTAGAGCTAAAGCAGAATATATTGCAATAGTATTGTGTTGTACTCAAGTGCTTTGGATGAAGAAAACTTTGGAAGATATCAAGGTAAAGTATGATGAACCTATTTCTATTTTTTGTGATAACACAAGTGGAATTAATATTTCAAAGAATATAGTGATGCATTCAAGAACAAAATATATTCCCATTAGATATCATTTCTTGAGAGAGCAGATTGTAGATCACTAGGTTAAGATGGAGTATATCAATACTATAGAGCATATTGCAGATATTTTCATAAAGGCACTACCAAAAGACACATTTGAGTATCTGTGAGAGAAGTTGGGAGTAATTTCTTTTACTTCTTGCCATTGAGGTTCAGCATTAGTTGAGGGGGAGCTAAGTCTTAGATCCAGGTAGGCCCTTTGCCATTGATGTCAAAGGGGGAGAATAATAGGTATAAGTACAGATGTATAAATAGGTACAGGGAACACGTATAGGTTACTACAGTAAAGGGGAGTTACTGTATGTTTTTTAGATGGTAGTATGTGTAGGTTTTAGGATGTGGTAGTTTTAGTTTGAGGTATTCATCAATGACAAAGGGGGAGATTGTTGGAAATTTTTTCATTGATGTCAAAGGTCTAACATTATTGGTAATAAATGCCTTATTACATTTAATGGTGTTTTTAATATTCATATCTTGGCTAATGTGTGTTAATAGTTATTTAATATTAATGAATATATTTTTGGTTGCATATAAGTCAAAAGAGGGCCCATGGAGAAGTCAAAGAGTCACAGGGTAAAAGATGAGAGAGGAATGGGATGCATTTTCTCATGAAGAGTCATCTTGAGGAATTCCAAGAGTCGCCATATGAAGACAAAAGAGGTATGGCACATTTTTCCATGGACACTTTGAGGAATATAAAAAGTCACCAAGATAAAGAGAAAAGAGGAAAGGATGCTTTTGCTTATGAAGGGTCACCATATGACTTTTAAACTGCAAGGATAAAAAAGGTCATGCAAGTTTGGCACCATTTTCCATGAGGATTGAAGGGTCACAAAGGGTGAATGACAAAGGTCATTTGGAAAGCTATAAATAAAGGATTGAGAAGCCTTTTGTAATATACAAGAGAGTGCATGGTTTGTATTTGTTTTCTAAGAGAGAAAAATAGGATATATTGTAGAGTTATATCATTTGTTGAGTAAGAAACATTGAGAGATGGTTGTGTTTTATACACAAGAGTTTTGGTGCTCAAAAATCCTTGAAAGGGGTTGGTGCTCACAAATAGTTGTTGTGTTGGTGCTCAACAAAGGGGTTGGTGATCTTATAATTTGGTGCTTGAAAACTTTGTATTTTGAGTTGGTGCTCATTCATATACTTGAGGTTGTTCTTTATGGTTTTTCCCACTTTGGGTTTCCACGTAAAAATTTGGTGTCTCTCTCTCTCTTGTGTGGTGCAAATTATTATTTTAGTTTTATTGCATATCTTGAATGTGTGATTAAGTGGTTAAAGAAAATAAATTAGATTAAGTAAAAAGATATATAATATGCTGATTCACCCCCCCCCTCTCAGTATATTTTGTGCTTAACATGATCTACTAAATAATGGAGAAGGCAGCCTTGGCACTCAAGTGAGTATGCAAAGGAAAAGCAACCTTTCAAATATGTCCTTTTAAGAGGAATATACATTTCATGATGACATGTTTGAAATCATCAAGATGGGATATCATCCTCTCAACTAGTTTGGAAAAACACATCAACTCTTGAATAATGGAACAAGCTCCTATTGGCCTCAATCTTCTAAGGAATAAGAAACCAATCCTCTTAAAGCCATGCCTACAAAGAAGATACAAGTTGAATATGAGATGAAGAGTGGGCAGTAGTATGAGGTATGTGCACATGTTCAAGAGGAATATATATACATTAAAAACCTATTTAAGGATAAATTAATTGAGATCATATCAAGTGAAGTGCTAATGAATAGGTCTGATCTACAAAGCATCCAATTCAAAGAGAAACATGCTTAGCACTATGACTCATCTCATGAAGAAGAAGATTCAAGAAAAATTCCTTTTGATCCTAGAAAGGAGGTATGGTTAGTTTCTATTTGTGCATAGTAGTTTTTTTTTATTCCCCTAGGTTCCTTGATCACATGAGTATCTTGTTAGTGTGTTTGTTTTGCTTGTGTGTGTCTTTTGTTTTGTGTGGTTGAGGTAATTAATGGTCTTGTCTTAATCAAAGCTTGTAGTCTTGGTCAAAGGTCTCATTATTTTGTTTCAAAATTTATATGAGTTCCTAAACCTAATGGATGGATAAGGATACTAGTCTAGTCAGTATAGTAGGCATACTACCCCTATGAGACACTAATTTGTTGACCAAATTTGACCTTGCAAGTCAAATTGGGGCACTTATAGGTAAAAACTTGAGTTTTAGGTGATTTTATGGATTTAATATTATGTAATAAGATGTATTATATGTATTTTTATGTTATTCCATATCATATTATCCATGGTCAATTAGTCTTTTAATCTATTTATCATTTTAAGTCATTTTGGGGTCTTAAATAGAGCATTTAATAGGTTGTATGACCTCCTTAGTAAATTTGAAGATTATAAAATATTATTTAATGTCCCATGTGTCCTAATAGGTCTTAATTGACTATCATAACTGAAAATTGGTAGTTTTTTCAAAAGAAAGGGTAGTTTTCTTAAGGAAAAAGGAGAGTTTGGCACTTGTACAGCCCATGGGGAAGTGTGCCACATGGGAAAATATCATATAATGTATATTAATCTTAAAAAAATATATTTACATGTTTTAAATTATCTATAATTTCCATTTTAGGCCTAAAACCATTTTGCTCTTTTTCCACCCTTCTAGACATATAGAACTAGTCTTCAGGTTTGTACTTGATATGGCCAGCAAGGGAGGTTTCAGATAAAATGCCTTGGGGAGATGAAATTAAACTATTATATATTAAATTCCATAATAATATTTCAAACAATGATGGATTTTACTTTATGAACCATCTTCATGAAGTTGACTATGTTTTTTTGCCTGCTAATCTATGCACCCTATAGGTTTTGCTCCATTTTGGGAAATTTCATATTAAAAAGTTGGTGATTTCAACTCTAGATTATTTTTTATCCCTCATATCATTATTTTCATTCTTATTTTCATGTTTTTCAAATATCTCATGGGCTAATTAGTTTAGTTTTCAAGTTCATGTTTCATGTGCAATAGTAGTCAAGTTCACTACTTGCAGAATATTTTATTATTTTCAAGGGATTAACATGAGTATAATATGGTGTTTTAAATTTTTAAATTACATATATACCACCTCCTTCCATTTTTGGTCTTATAACTCCATATTTTGATCAAACACCCAGTCTTGTCACACTCACAATCAACTTATTGCCTGCTCTCAATCTTAGTCATGATGCTTGAGCTCTAATCACATTCATAATGGATTAATGGAGAGTAAAAATGTTTTTTTTTTTCATTTTATTATTATATAACTAGTCATTTTAACCTTCTAAATAGCACAAAAGTCTATGATAGCAGTTATTTATAGCATCTACAGTCAGGCAGCCTTTAATGTGCATCTACAAGAGCCTCATGAGATGACTTCATGGTGGAATGGAATTTTGATAAGTGATTAAATATTTTAGGGTGATAATGGCACATTTAGAAACCTTTAAAATCTTATATTTAGTCATAAGCATGTAGATCCATATCTACTACTAATTCTCATCTTTACTGCCTGTATATGATAGTGTCCACCTACAGGAGGTGTCAACTAAGGATTTACTTTGGAGTGTTCAAGCATATGATGAAACCATTCATAAATTCATAGTGTGTTAATTATATCATTCTAGACTCATTTGATATGTTATATTTATATGAGAGTTTGAAACCACCTTCCAAAGGTCCAATGATAGAAATCAGGTCCTTTTTCCCTAAATTAGCAAAATAGAGGCCTAGGACCTTTTGGTGGAGGCCATTCAACAAGGTTTAAAATTTCTTATATAAATCCTAATGTGATCATATTTTAGCCTCTATATAAAATAAAAACTATGAAAATTTTATAGGGCAGAGGACCTAAGAAGGATGGTTATTGAAAGGCCCTAATATGCATTTTTATGTACCAGTTTTAAGCAATGATCATCTAGAGTTTTGACTCCAAGTTGACTTTAACACTCAAATTTTCAAGTGGAATATGTTTTCATAATGTATGGAAATTATATGTTGAGTATTACCTATTTTCCCCAATAATTTTATAGTATGCGATTGAAGAGCAAGGTAGTAGGTCACATACACACCTACAGGTGTGTCTAATCACAAAATGTATACCTATAATAGACCCTAAATTCACATCATCCATTGCAAAGTATTGAACATAGAAACATCAAATTTTTTGATGTAAAATGGATCCAAAATACCTCATATAATATCTAGAGTCATTTTAACTCATTTTCTAATGTTGAATCCATACGTATAGGGTCTAAATGGCTAAAACATAGTTAGTTTAGTGAATTGTAGGTAGAAAGTAAGACCAGAGCATGGTGTTTATGTGATAATTGAAGCCCTATAAAAGATGAACATAGGTAAAATAACTTATTATATTATAATATAATACATAAATAAATCATAAACACTTACCAAATTCTAATCCATGCAAATAATACAAACATGGGTCCTTCTCAAGCAAAAGTTACAGTCTATTGCAACTGAGACTGATAGTGAATAGAGAAGTAGTGTTTTGAGTGTGATAAATGAATAAAGGTGAAAAAAAAGTTTAAAACCAATGTCAATGATGTTATTAGTTTCCAATTATACCTATAATCATTATATCCTAGCTAAACTATGCAAGGTAACCTATAGGTAGGGTTCCAAAGAGCAAGTCACGGTCTAAACTAAGTAGAGAGCAAAGGGAGTATTTTGATAAGGTCTATGGCTATAAAATATGAAAAAATGGATAAAATAAAGTATAAAATTGTCCTAATAGACTATTTATATGTTTTAAACACTATATATAAGCCTCAACCATGCATTTCCACCTATAGGCATGAGTCTTAGAGTGAAACACAGTTAGAAAGGAAACACAATCTAAGCTAGGCAAGGTGTATGAAGGGTATATGAAAGGATGAAATAATGAATGGATATTTGGAAATATCCATAAATACCATGGTATTATTTATATTCCATTGAGAGTGGAAAATAATAAATAGGTGACTCTAAACCTACATCATATAGTCCACATCTTGAAATTCTTGCACACAGTCCATTTTGCACAAGCCTAGCTTGGGTTTTTTTTAAGTTAAAGGGTATATAATTAAGATAAAGGGATAAAATTTTATTTATATAATATTTTAAACTTAAAAAATCTTATTAAATTGTTAATTGGTCTAAAAAAATAGGGTAAGTACCCTCTATTTTGTCTTAGATTAAGGGTACTTCCCCTTGTATACAAACCCTACAATTTTGGAAAAGGGAATAGCCAAGTGAGTTAAAGGCTGGTCAGACATGGAAATAAGGTTTTTAAAGTTATAAAACATCTAATTAAACATTAAAATATTTTTTTATAAGGATATAAATAAATAGGGAGGTTCAAAACACCAAGGTTGCAGTTAGACTCACTAGGTAAAGTTTAGGCCTAAGGACCAAATAAGAGACCAATGCCACTTCTAGCTATAGGTGAGATTTTAAAATAATTTTAAAATGTATTTGGGATAAAAATAGAGGTATATATGATATTTTTATACAATTAAAACCATCAAAACTCATTTTGGTCTTTAAGGTACAGACAGGCCTACTAAGCATGAATAGGCCTAAAATTCAAAAGGGGGGGAAACTTCCTATATAACCTTATATTATCACTAAAATTAATTTGGTAATGTTAATAGGGTCTTAAAATAGTTTATAAATATTTTTTAAGGTATATAAGTTGTATGGGAAACCAATTTTGGCTCAAAGGCAGTGTTAGGCATATGCACATGGAAGGAAGAGCTCAATAGAGCAACTTTAGAAGTTCATATCTCTCTTGGTGATTTACATGGGGGATAAATAAGTGTATATTAGTTATCATAGGTCCCAAAAAACATTATTTTGGAATTTTTTTGTGATTTGAATGTTCCAGTTTTATGAACAAAGCTTAAGAGGTCAAAATAAGATAAAACCCTCACAAACCCTTGATAGTGACCAGTTTGGAGAAATGAGTTTGTAAAGATAATATAATGGCATATTTTTCCTAGGATAATGATTTAAAATTATAATATACTCTCTCAAAATACTCCCCATGTTTTTGGACTCTACAGAATTTTATAGATAGGGTATAAAATAGGGTACTTTTGATTATTTTATGTGTTTTGTAGGTTCTAGGAGTTTAAAGATGAAATAAAGTTTTGGGGAAATATTAGTAATATTAATAAATCACTATGTATATTTATTTATTCATAAAATATCCTAAGTTTTCAAATAATAGTTCTCATCTCAACCAATCAAAACTAGCATAATGGACAAGCTAGTGAGAAGGGTGGAAAATTTTAAGTGAGCTGATTTTAAGGTGTCCCTAATGCTTATAAGGACATTGATGGTATTTTAAAGTGTCATACACTACATCCCATGTATTATCATTGGAAACTAAAGACAAATTTGAAGCCAAGTGTGCAAGGTGTGGGAAAGAGGATTTTCTTAAAGTGCAGGCAATGATAGCTCATCTCTAGAAGTTTTCAGAGGACCAAGCCTACAACTAATGCATGAATGGGAATGTTTTAAATCCTTCCCATTAATTCCAATTATCATACCTATCCCTAATCATTTTTTGGACATTCAAATAGGTCTAAATCATGAAGGCAATTTTTTGAGCTAGAATGAGGAGTTTCATGCCACTTTTAATGATTTTTATGACTTGGATGGGCGTTTGTGCTTCTTAACATTGTATGTTTCATCACATATCCTATTATCATGCACAAGTAACTAATTTTATTAGCTTCACAAGTGTCCTTGTGAACATTTTATTTTTCTCTTCTCCTCTCTCTCAAGTTCTATAATAACTAGCCATTTTAGCCATTGTAACTTATGGTCCACCTGAGTATGGCAAATCCCTACTCATTTTAATATGATTTGATAAATAATACTAATTATATTTACCTCTTCAATACTATTAATAGTTTATTATAATTGAATTTTGATTCTTTCTTAGTGAAAACTATGGATTCCTTAGTATGTTATCTCATTCTTTCATCATATTTGTAGTTGGAAAGTTTATTCTTGCAAGGCATGTGAAGTGTTCTAGGAAGTGTTAAGGTTGAGTGAGTTATTTTATTCACTATTTATATTCAATTCCTCTTGTCTATTCCTACTAACCTAAACATTCATTCTTAACCTCATAATGTAACATTGATGTGAGAAGATATAGATTGGAGAAGTGTATGTTTGATTAGTCTCTTGGTTTCATGTGTAACATGTAGCTGGTTGGTAGTCATCAATAAATTGTGTATCACCTCCCTTAGGAAAGTTTTCTTTCAATTTTCTCTCTCCCTTTTTTCCCCCAAAATTTAGGGGTAGTAGTGATCCAGAGTGGTACATAAAGAGAGCTAGCCTTACCTAGAGATTCACCTCATCCTTAGGCTACCCACAAGCCTAGAGGTATTTCAATTATGTCACTTGGATGAGTAGATCTTATACATATCCTCAAAGGGTGAAAATCCAAGTGACAATAATAACCAATTAGAATGTAGTGTTGATTTGTAGGTCATGTATCATCCTTTTAAGAAATATTTTCTAATTTATTTACTTTTTATGAAGAAGCTCCCTCTATTGAAATGGTAATAGTTGTACGTTAATGCTAAAATGTAACATAGTCACAATCTTTACCCAATGCTTTTTCCATTTATCTTAGCCATGATCTTCCTAGTTTTGGATTGCATTGATCTAAAGTAGAGTCAATGTGAAATATAATGGAACATGTTTTGATCCTAAGATTTACTAGAAACTCCATTGATCTAATAAAGTTATTAGGTCTAGTAATCTAACCCAAGTTTTTATTGTCATATCCAATATATTGGAGAAGTGCCATTCTACAGATATTGACTTCATGTAAATTTTTAATCTTGACATTGGTGAATTTATTTTCATCGATATGAGGACTAAGAATATAAATCTTTAGATATGAGGAACACTTTTTTGTTATCTCCTTTAAAAATATACTTGCAACATTAGCTTAAGTGTTTTTTTTTTTTGAACATCCTTATTAAGAAAAAAAATCTCAATATTTTTTTCTTGTTCTATTTGTAGCTTTCTTTTTAGTAATTTCCCTTGTAACTTTTGTAACCTTTTTTGTTATAACTTCCCTTTTGTAATTGTTCCTTATGCAACCATTCTTTTTCCTCTTATTCTTTTTATAATAATTTATTTTTTATTTGTTCCCTTTGTAACCTTTTCTTGTCTATTTTTTCATTTTTCACTTGTTCATTAGAAGATGAAATCATATATTTATTAGGTTTCTTAACTACTTAAGGTGTTCTTGAATCAAGTCATGTTTTGATGGATGTATCTAATCTAGGATAATTGTTATTGATAATACTTTATATTTTTCTCTTCAATGACCAATAATTATCTATATGAATTCCATGCATTCTATGATAGTAACAATGGTATTTCCTTAAAGGATGCATATGAGGCAATGTGATCAACTTGTTTCAAAGCATTTCCCTTTTATTCTCACTTGAACTCTTATTAGCCTTATGTAATTTTTTTTAACAACTAGTTATATATCTTTCTTGTTTTAGTTTTGATTATTGAGATGAAATATTTTGAGTCATAAAACTCTTCAATAGAAATGTGGATATGTGATTAACACTTGCATGATCTTGATTATTTGTATATGAAATCTTATTCTCAAACAATGCATACAATATTTCACATTTTTAATCATGTGTTTCTTTATATTGCTCTTGGTTACATTTTTTATTGTTATAAGCCACTAAATAATTTATAGGTGTATTAACATATTGAATGGAAATAATAATGTTATCAATAAAGTATTGAATATTGATCCTTAATTAAATACATATTTGTAGAATGACCTATGCATATATGATAATCATAATGTGCATAAACACTAAATCTTTTATGTTGATCTCTATTTATATGAACCTTTAATGGTGGAAGGAGAGATATGAGTTTAGATGAAAGTAAATTTGGTAATAACACATGAGGACATTTAGTTAATCATGAGAATTACCACCTTTATGGAGCAAGATGAGATGAAAAATAATCCATAAGATGAGACATAATAAGTTCTTGGGAGTGAATAGACATAGAAAAATCTTTAAACCTTAAGATTTTAATGAATACTAGTACAAGGATTGCCCCTAAGATAATTATTATCATAGGTGAATGAGGAATCATATCAAAAAATTAAATATTGACATAACATTTGAAACACTTAAAAAAATAAAATAAAAGCCTATAAGTGTATATAGGCAAAATATTTAAATGACTTGATAAGGGTCAATTAAAGAACTAACAACCCTAATATAACCTTTGGGAATTTTTTGGAATAAAAAAAGTTTTTTAGTAAAAATTATTAGATAAATGAAACCTATTTTTTTAATAATAGATATGTCATTTATCTTCTGGTTCAAGTTTACTAAAAATGCTAAATTATAACTTCCAAAAAATTGTATAGTATTTTGGAGAAAAAATAGAGTTTTTTATCCATTCAATGTGACTAGCGAAAACTAGGAAAGTTTGAAAAAAATAGTCAATTTAATCAAAAAATATTTTAACCAAGGAATAGCCTAATAGAGTAAGCCCTAATAGGTGAATAGGCATGAAACCCTAGGGAAAAATGAGGAAATCATTATATTTGTACCTATAGATACCTAAATCTAGTCATAAGTAATTAATAGTATTAATTTTTGACACATCCTAAACCACATGACTTGCCCCCAAATACATGACTCTTATTCACCATTCCTCTAAGACATTTATTTATATGTGAGCTCAACCCTTTTTTGGTGTCACTACTACATATAAATATCCTATTTAAACTAGTTTTTACTACCTTTAGATTATCTCCAGCTCAGGATGACTATCCTTGATTTCATAAAATAAGTCTACACTAGATATAAATATCTATTATCATGGACTTGTTTACCTAGAGTAGCCACATCTTGTATCAAATAACAACTAGTTTTGAAATTTTGAATTGGGACTTCCCACACATTTCATAGGGTTGGACAAATAAAAATGTCAAAATATTTCACTATATAAGAAAATCAAATTCATTTCAAATGGCCTTGATCTCTAGCTTATCATTATATTGAGCACTATCACATTATTGCACATTGAGAAAATATGTCTTATTATTCTAAAATTCAATAGCATTCACATATAACAACTACAAGCCAATTCTAAAGGATCTTAAATAAAGTCAAGAGTTATCATTGTCAAGTATTAAATCCATATTTCTAGCTACATATATATAGTCAAGGAACACATTTACACAATCACTTTAGGTGAAAAAAATATGTGTGGATTGATTTTCCTCTTCAGAGTATTTGTATATGTAGTCAAAGTTCAATCATCAAGGGGTTGATCATGTTCATCTCATCCCATTACACTCACCCTCTCTTTTTATAATTTTTAGCTCTCATGAAGTCCTTAGGGTTTCCAAACCACATAAGAAAAAAATAGTGACTTATGCATGGCATAATATAAATTTAATAATATCATCCTGATCAATAGACAAGTGTAAAAGGTAGATCAACAAGGGTAAAATGAGCCAATAAGTGAAAAAAAAAAATAGTACAAAACTATTTTATCTAAGATGACAAACTCTGTGGTAGATAATGAATTATAAGATATCTTTACATAGATTTTTCTATCACCAGTTCACAATTTTATTATGTTTAACAAATTTAAATCACTTAATGAGTTATGTCATATAGTCAAATAAAGAGAATTCAATCTCATAAATATAAATCGCTAAAAAATGGACCAAATGCTCTATCTAATTCAAATATCAAGTTTCAAATCAAACCAAATTACAAGGTCAAATCCAACAAAAGAAAAAATAAAGCAAAAGTAACAGCCAATGTAATATCACAACCAACACACAAGCTTCAATTAACAGCTCCACCAAGGAGGAAATTTACAATATTACCACAACATGCTCACTTTTTATCCCAAAAATTACTTTATTGAAATCTCATATCTCTTACTCCACCATTATATCTTAATATGACCAAGCCTTAACATAAGGACTTTGATAATAATTCATATTGTGACTATGACATTTGTATTGGGTATTCTAAAAATAAGTATTTTAGGTTAAATCATAAGATAGAAGATATTATTAATGATAATAATATTGAGCTAAGTACACCCACAAAGGAAGCTAGACCATAATAAACTAACAATACAAAGTTAAAAATATTCAGTAATCCATTTCTAAACCATGATACAATAGAATATATATATATATATATATATATATATATATATATAACTCAGATGTACTATATACATCTAAAATTTCTCACCTCATCTCTCATCAATAATAATATTATTAATCGACACTAATTTTGTCTAGTTTATCTAATTTATTATATAGTCACATTATTATTTCCCTTCTAGTCATTTATCTAACATATCCCATTTATTCCCTTTGTTATACTAACCTTATTCTCATCCCATGACTTGATTAATTCTTCTAATCATGACATTATCATGTAATTTTCCATCCTAACCTAATTTAGTCCTTATTTTTGAATTTTAAATTCAATTATACCTAACTCCTACCTACCTCCACTTGATCCTAGAAATAATTCTTTAATCCTATGTTCAAACATCTACTAATCACACATAGTCTTCCAAAAATATTCTAGAGTCTTCCAACTCTAGATTCCTTCATCACCTTCCAATCTACTAGATATTTATTCTCTAGAATCCTCAAAGGAATTTTATATTCCTTTTAAATTCATCTCCTCCCTCTATATAAAAAACCTTACTCCATGATTCAACCATGAACTTTAAATATCACAACCTATGTTATTGAGATAACTTGTATATTATCAAGTAAAATCATCATCATTCATTGTTTCTAAAAATATTTGAGTCTACATCAAGTAAATTCATTTGTCTTGGGGCACATAATTATTATTTGGAAGTGGATTAATTACAATAATTAGGTACCATTATGTCTTATTTCATTTTTTTACCTTTAATCTACTTACCTTGTCTAATCATGAGGGTTAGTTGAAGTTGGAATTGATTTTCAGTAATTTAGCATGTTTATATTATTATTTTACATATGTATTTTGACTTTAAATTTATCCTAACTACATTTGGAAACCACTGTGGCATTATAATTTTAAATTCTAATATAGTGGATAAGACATGGTTAGATGATAAATTAAATATTATAAGCAAGATTAATTATACAGAAGATTATAAGGTTGATGTAGGATATGAAGGTATGTTAGAGAAGTGGTTAAAGGGGGATTAGTAAGAATAAATTGGATGAAACCAGATGGGTTTAGCAATGGAAGGGGTGAGTAGATTTAAGTGTCTACATTTTGTCCCTATTTTAAAGGGAATCATGACTAGACTAATTGAAAGAGTAATGGTATTTCAAAGAAGAAATATGTTCATAGATGTTAGTAGGATTAGTGGATATATGATGCCCCCTTGAGGGTACATGTATGGAGGAATGAAGTGGGTGGAAATTTGAAATAGGAATGAGGGGTGGGATGAACTAATAGACAAAGAGGGGTTGGGATGCCATGAAGATGATGAATGATGATGAATAAGATTTATGTAAGCACTGAGCTATGAATAAATGATGCTCTTAACAAACACACATGTAAGGGAGTGAGGATGATGGTGTCATGATTGTTGACACATTCTAAATGGGGACCAACCATAATGGAATGATGATAAAAGGCCACAAAATTTTCACATATCCTAAATAAGTACACATGCCTAAGAGAGTTTTAGTATCAGATAAATGGGTCATAGTCTATTGATGTATCCTAGGTAAGCAAGCATGTCAGGGAGAACTACAGACAATATTATTGATAGATAAGGCCACAATATTTTGGCATATCCCAATCAAGGACACATATTGGGAGATCTATGGGTCAAGATGAGATGATGAATTTATTTATTAACGATGGTCATCATGGTCATATACATATATCATGGTGTATATTTCCTAATTATAAATTCAAAAGGATTACATAGATTGTGATGATCAAAAACTTGTTAAAACATTGATGGTTTTGACAATAGACCATGACAACATTAAATCCCAATTATCCATCCACATAAGCTAACATCTAATATCCAATCATTTCTTTAAATCCTATATCATTTATCTAATCCTCAACATCCCTAAATAAATGATTAAATTATCATGCCTAACATCTAAGTTAGATTATCTCTAACAATCCATTATTTTCATCATCTAATCTATCATGAACTACATTAGCTCAAGGTATTTTTATAATATATAGGTAGTGCTTAGTCATATGGGATGACTGAGGTCATCTTATTTTCCATCATGCAATCACTCATCATTCATCAGTCATATTTCATGTCTTCTAAAATCCTTCATCATCCTGATTCATTGTCATCAATTCATGCATCAATCAAATCCTTAAGCTACAATATCAATCATCAATATAAGACCTATGGCTCTCCTAGGTATGCATCCTTATTAAGATACATCAAAATATTATAGATCTCTTTGTCTCTATTTTTATGGTTGGTTCCCATTTGGGGCATGTCTTCAACCATGACACCATTATCTCTCATTCCTTAGCATGTATCCTTACCAATGGCATCATAAAAATCATCATGTTATAGTTCATCAATTGGTAGCATTGTATCACATTCATCATATCCATCACTATCCATTACATCATCCTTTTCATATGTTCATCATCTCTTCTCTCTCCCATCATATTAAATTCTTCCCTCTTTAGGGAGAACTACATTGGCTTGAGGTATTTAAAGACTATGTAGGTAATTCTCAACCACATGGAGTGTTTGAGGATAGCTTGGCCTAGTAACCCCTTCTTTTTGGTCTCTTGGTCACTTAATATCATCATTTCTTATCCATTTTCCCCATTCTATCTCCACTTGACAAATGTTTTTAGCTACACCCATTGTCTTATTTTGGCCCATAGCTCTCCTTGGCATGTGTCCTTACCTAGAATACATCAAAAACTCATAGCTTTATTTATCAATCATCATCTTATTTTGGTTTGTATTTCTCCTTTGCATGCATCCTTACTTAAGATACATCAAATTATCATCTAATATCGAATCTCCCCATAACATGTACCCTTGCTTTGGATACATTGAAATATTTCAACATTTTTATCATCCTATCATGGTTAATTCATGTTGTATTCAACACACCCCACCTTATATTTTTATTTGAAAAGTGGGGACCCCTTCATTTTTTAGAAATAATGAATATCTTATAGGGTTACCTATGAGTTTTTCAGGGTTATGATACTTTTATTATCTGTATAAATTTTGTGTTTTTTAACATTGAATAATGTTTTGGTATACCTTTTTCATTTGGAAACACTTATTCAAACTAACTTATTAATGAAAAAATACAAAAATAATGGATTTACATGACTAAAAGTTAGATTGATCTATTTTGGAGTATTTAGTCTTTGGAAAGTTTAGTCTTTGGAAGATTCTCATTATAAACATTCTCTTCAAAAACATTCCCTTCGAAAAGTTTATATCAAAAAATTTGGTCTTCGATAACTTTGTTTCAGAAAGCTTACAGATGGTAGCCTTTTTTTGTGAAGTCCTCTGAGCTTATTCATCGATGATTTTGTTTTAGAAAGATTATCTTCAAAAACTTTTATTTTGAAGGGATTTCATTGGGAGGTTTGTTTTGGAAAGATTCTCTTCAAAAACTTTATCATCATAGGCTTTGTGTTGGCAAATTTCATTTCAAATATTTTATTTCAGAAACTTTGTTTCAGAGACTTAGTTATCGTAAGATTTGTTTCATGAAATATCATTTTGTAACCTTTCTCTTTGGGTAATTTCCATGTGACTACTTCTACCCAAACTAACCTTCTTGGAGAGTACTTAGTCATCATCAAATTAGTTTCAATAATTTTCATTTCAAAAACTTTACTTCAAAATATTTGTTTTAAAGACTTTGCATTAGAAGGATTCCTTCATCAACCTTACTTATCAACAAATTTATTTTGGAAACTCTGTTTCAAAAACTTTGGGATAAAATATTTTAGAGAAAATATTTTCAAAGAACAGTCTATATTTTAGAGTCTTTTGGATCAAAGGTAAAGTTTGACTTAGCTTGGTTGGGTTATACAATGACACATGACAAAAGAATAAATGTTACACTATAGCACCCTGAATGATAAGGCATCTTATGTGGCATATACACTAGGACAAGGTGGTTAAATTTGAATTGAATGAAGGTATTGAACTCATAAATGTTAATGATTAATGGTGTACAAAATGAAAATCAATGTAAAAATCTATTTACATCGAGTCCTCGATCAAGTTCACATCATTCCATCTTTGAGCTCAAGTAAAATTTAGCCTTAAGCAATCTCAAAAGCCCTAATTACTATCAGAGTGATTTGTAATCCACAAAATTAAGTTCATTGGTATAAACCAATATCAAAAGTTTGGAGTGTACCAATACTCATAAAATCACCATGGTATCATCATCCAAGTCATATAAAGGAGCCTTGGCACCATCTAGGTTCTCTATCAAAGATTCTATAGAGTATTTGGATACTATGTTTGATGCTACTATATTTAATGGACACTATCCAAATTATTTAACATTATGGAAAGTAATTGAAAACATAGACTCCTTTGTACTTGAATAAGACATCTCACTTGAATATAAGTAGCTAGTAAAGGGCCTACTCCCTTTCAAATGTCAAGCACTAAATTATGTATTTGTAAAGCTAGAGGTCATGCCATGTATATATTTATTATGGGACCTCTTCTTCAAATGGAGAATAATGGATGATGGATACTTTCACTATGTTGATAATAACATAGTTATAATTTATATAGTAGGAAACACTTTCAATGGGTATTTGAGCCTACTCATTTTATATGTCACTTTTGATTTGCACACTATTATTACCTTGAAGAAGTCTAATAATGCAAATCAAGCATTATCAAGGTGGATTCTCCCTAGATAAAGTTTCACTTTGAAATAACATGTTAAGAGCCATATCCCCATCACCCATTTCAAAAAGGGAATCCATGTGGGAATGGCACTACTGAATAGACTTTTTGGCCATATGAACATCTATTTCTTATCCCTAGAGTGGGTTTCCCTACTAGACCTATTGATTACCTCAGAGCACACCTATGATTTGGGTGAATTTATTAGTGAATATCTCTAGGAATAAATCTTACATAAAGACAAGAGGCCACTAAGAGGAAATTTTTGCATGATGTCTTATCTATTAAATGCAATCATGGGCATAGTTTATAGACACAATGGAGTCCTATGGGATCCAAACACAAAATTCATCAAGAATAAGATTTATGACTATTATAGTTTTGTGCACATATATTCACATGTGTGAAACATATAAAATATTGTTGAGGACCTCTACCCTCGAGTATGGATGGCCATCCACATCCAACCTTTGGCAATAGTTTCCCCACCATAGCTGAGACACTTACCAACAACATAGGAGATTACTAGCTCTATCCAGAATACATAGTTATTATGGTGGATGGCTACAAATTAGATCCTCTTTAGCTCCCAAAGTTTATTCCAAACAAGGTAGCTAAGCAAGAAATTACATATAAAATATGGAAGAGTATTGCTGAGGAGTTGATAATAAATAAGAACACCACATTACATGGATCCCACATCACCATTATGAGAATGAAATATATAATTTGTAGGTAGTTCAAAGAGGTTGGTAATGTCAAGAAAGCATATACATTACCTACCCTCCCTCACAAAGATTGAGATCCTCATGGAAAGGTCTAGAAGAAAATTTATACCCTTGACCTCAATTATAAACACAAGCCAATGAATCATGATTTTTTGTTCCTAAATGTCAAGGAAAGGGATGTAACTATAGGATTAAGTGAGGAGTTGTTGAGAGTGATATAGGAAAAACCTTCTCTCACACTTGGTGAAGAAAATATTAATATCCCACCACCTAAAGGATGGAGATATTTTGATTTTTGTAGTGGTAGGCAATCACAAATACTCGAAGAAGAGGGACAAGGTCCCCAAATATCTCAATTCCAACCCCAAGACTAATAGTAGTTGGTATGTGAGGCACCACTCATTGGATCATAGGATAAATAAGCTAAGGAAGAATAACTATCTACCTACATACAAGTAGAAGAGGAATCAGTGATCCCAGTTCAAGCTTCCATAGTTGAATTAATACAGGTCAAGCAAGAGATAGCTAAGGCGATAGCTCAAGTAGAAGGTATAACACAAAGGGAACAACCCAAGATTATTTTATTAGACTCTTTTTATGAAGAGCAAATAATAGATTAATTAGCCCCAATACCTAGAATTATTCCCCCCTCTCTTCCCCAACAAAGACCAGTCCTATAAGTAGACAGAACAATAAGGTGCTATCAAAGGAAGCCTAAGGGAGATGGACTACAGACCCCTCAAACACAAGAAGTGGATGAGGAGGAGTTCTAGTAGGCCAAGGTATTCATCCTAAAATAACTAAAGTCTAAGTGACCTTTGACAAGTGAACCATATGGTAAGGGTCCTTTGCTCATCTCCCATTTAGGCCTTTCCCCTTTGATGTCCTTACCTATAGTTTATATCACCCCTGGGCTAGTTATGTCTACATTCATTCCTCTTAGGTTTCTTTATATGGGTTTACTTTTCATGCACCCATATATGAATTTATCCACTACCACTTCACCTTCTCCACCCTCCAATGTTTTGTTTTCTATTCTATTAGACTCCATCCCATCAACACTAGTTTTTCCAATTCTAGCCATTGCCTAATCCATCACTCCAACTATATCTCCTTCTATCCAATTGGGTTCACCCTTGCCTTATTCCATGCCAACCACAATAACCATATTAGTTAATATTGACCAAATTTGGTCTACATACCAAAAATATTCATATTCCAAGAGTTAAGTGGAAGGAGTAGGATATTCTTTTCTATAGTTGCAAAGAGCAGGTATTTGAATAGTTTTCCATAGTGTCCAAGCCTTCAAGGATCAAGCAACATTTCAAGTGCAGTTCAAGTAAAGATAAGTACAAAAACCTTTTTTGACTAAGTCTTTAATTAAATTCTTTTAGACCTTTTATTTGACTAAGTTTTCATTCTTTCAGGGAAATTCTTTCATGCTTTTATTTTGCTAAGCTAATTTCTTTTAGGACCCTTTTTTGGCTAACTATTTAATTCTTTCAGAAAAAATTATCTAAGATAAAGTTTCTAAAGCTATTAATTCTTTTAGATAATTTTTTTTGAATCAAAATACAAAGACCTATTTCTTTTAGATAAATTGTGTGCATCTAAAAATCATAAGGGTCATTTCTTTCAGGAAAATTATTCAAACAATTTTATCAAAGGATAAGTCTTCAACAAAGTGGTCCATTTATAAAAATCATGAAGGGTAAGTCTTCAAGAAAAGTATCCCAAATGCTTTTTATAAAGGATATCTTTTTCAAGTAAAGTGGCCAAAACATTTTCCTGAAGGGTCTTTTCTCAAGAAAGTGAACCATACAGAAGTTTTGAAGGGTCATTCTTCAACAAAGTGGTTCATTTTCAAAAGTCCCAAAAGGTCAATTTTCAATGAAATGGTCCTATACATTTTTTTCGAATGGTATTTTCTTCAAACAAATAGTGCCCCAAACAAAGTCTTGAAGGATCTTTCTACATCAAGGTGCCCTATATGATTTTCCCAAAGGGTCATTTCTCAAGAAACTGGTCTAGTTCAAGGTTTCTAAAGGGTCTATTTTCAAGGAAGGTGCCCCGAATAAAAGTCTAGAAAAATTTAAAAAGGAAATAGCCCATGGAATTTATGATCTAGAAAGTTACACAAACATCAATTTTAGGCTACAAGAAATAACCATTTGAATTCAAAAAGTCCATGGCATTCATCTGGTTATTCATTGTGTGTATCTAGACATTTTGATTCAAGTGGTATAATTTCTAAGTAGGCACTCTTCTAACATCATAATTGACATGCATGGATGCATTAGGGAGAACTAATCATATGGGTTTTTCACTTTAGTCCCAAGAACATATGCACCAAGTTTTAGGTCACCCATTAAAGCACATCAAAAAATATGAAGACTCAAAGTTGTCCTCTCAAGCAAAATCTATTAAGTTTCCATACTTAGCCATTTTTGAAGAAGCTCAAATAGAGATGGGTGAGCATATTTATGAAGCCATATCTTGTATGTATGGTAGTCTTAGTAAAAATTAATCATATAGGTTTGTCCAACTTGGTCCCTAGTTATTATGTGCTAAGTTTTTTATCATCTACCAAAGTGTGATAGAAGTTATGCATGTTCAAATTTGGCTCCTCAATCAGATTTTACTAAGTTTGCCATACTTAGCCAAATGAACTAGACCATCATTAGGATGTCATGCTAGATTGAATAGACTAGTCAACTTGAGCATTTTATATC
The DNA here is from genome assembly GCA_037957365.1 of Torreya grandis. Lineage (NCBI taxonomy): Eukaryota > Viridiplantae > Streptophyta > Pinopsida > Cupressales > Taxaceae > Torreya > Torreya grandis. Next base: position 3,070,665 of record JARHVA010000860.1, read on the forward strand.
TTCACTCAGAAGGCTCCTAAGACTAGTAGATTAAATAAGTTCATCCCCTTTAGTATCAAGAACATCTCCTACAATTTTGGTGCCTCCATTATTCTTGTGCTTCAAGATCTAAGCCTTCAAAGTTGGATAAAAATCATAAGACATTTGCACAAATGCCAAGTTTTGGATAGAGCAAAGGAAATCTATTTGAGCTTAAAATTACTAGTCACAAAAATGTCAATAATGGTCACATGAACATCAATTGATGGAGAGTGAGGACATAATTTTTAAGATCATGAACTAGTCATTAGCTTTCAAATAGTGGGTCCTAGTAGATCAATGGTTGGTGTTTGATCGAGCATTTAGATCTAACAATGAGTGAAGGTCAAAGAGGCTAGAGGATCTTGAGAGAAAATGTATGCATAACAAGTGGCATAAGTATATTTAGTTAGTATAAAATTGAAGTATCATAGGTATTTATGTACAGATATATCAATAGAGTGAGGCAAAGTCAATAAGTCAGTGTATCTATGGAGCTAATAAGCATAAAGATAGTTGGGTATGATGTAGATGGTTTTAGCTAGCAATCAATAGCAAATAATTAAAATTAAGCTCAATATATTTTTAACAAAATTCAAAGAGATTATTTTAGACCTAGGTAAAGTAAAATGACAAAGCACCAAAGCTAGAAGGCAAACTAAGGTTGAATCAGGGTTGCATTTTAGAAACCAAGCATTACCAATAGAGCTTTATATAAGTAAAATAGATATTTTAGATCTAATACAGAAGGTGGAGATAAACTAGTGATCATAAAGTAGGGTTAAATAGTTTGTATATTTTTATAGATATTGTGACTATGTGAAAACCAATGGTCTAAGATTAGTTTTCACTTATAGTGGACCTATGTTCGATATAAGAGAAAATACAGACCATGGGGACATGTCTCACCTATTATCATGGTCATATTTTTAGATTCATATGACCACCTAATGTAGATGTGGCACATTTCAATCAATTCTAAGACATGATCCTCATCAGTAGATCAATTAGATAATGACATGGTTCCAAAAAGAGACCTATCAGTTGGATAAGGACAATGGACATATAATTATTTTAAATAATTTATTCCTTGTTGATAAGATACAAGTTAGCATCCTTGAGAGTGTTAATCCATCAAAATTGGTTGAGCCTTTATCAATTCATAGCTCTCTCTCTTTCCTTCTCTTTTATATAATTATAGGATTTTAAGCCTTAAAATTGATCCCATTATCCCTCTTTTTGGTATGACTAGACTCTACCAAAATTTGTACTATGACACCTCTTTGATGCAATAAAGATTGAATTCCATCCTTTTCTAAGCTGGATTAAAGTGCATTCTAAAAATTCATGAACTATAATTAAGTGATTGTATGTTCCTTTCTTATGTTTGAGTTTCTCTCACCATCAGGAAGTGTTTAGTAATTCTTACAAGTCATTATAAGTGTGATTTATAGTTTATTATCTAGCTTGAAAATGGATTTTTGCCCTCTTTCTAATTTGATGACTGATTAATGCTTTATTCTAAAATATTTATGTGAGATTTATATTCTTTGGTCTTAAAAGTGTCTCATAATGTGTTTTGTGTGAGTTGGAGTGATCAAATAATTAGTGCATCATTATTTTTACATTTTTTTTAAGTTTTTATCACAATCTCTCTCCCTTTTCTAAGTAAGTGTTGGTTTAGGTTTACTATAGGTGCTAGATCTATAAATAATCTAGCCTTCTATGGAGTTTTGATCCACTATTAGGATACCCATAACGTAATACTAGTACCATGTTAGACTAGATTTGAATCAGAAGATTTGAACAATCCCGTTACTTAGCTAGGGTGCAAATATAGAATACCAATAGTTTTGGCACACCTGGTGGGACTAGTTTCTTTGGTATAATTGAAATCTAAATATTGAGAATAAGAAATCTTAGTAGCAATCATCAAAATTAAATATCCTTCAAGTTATAGAGCTCATAGCATATTCTAAATAGTGATTTCATTCCAAAGGTTACAACAAGATCATAAGTAAAGGTACTCCTTTTTAACATATTGAATTACCTTATAGTTCTTATAAAAGATCAAGATTCAATAGTACAAGACCTTATCCTCCAAAACAACATTCATTCTCTAGTCATTTTATTATTTTAGTCCAATCTATTATACCCATAAGCCAAATCCATTTTGCCCAAATGGTTATTAAGAATCAAGTGTTTATCCCATTTAACAGGGGTAGTCCCCTAAATCTAGCCTAATATGATGACATTCTTTTGTTTTCCCTAAAAAGTATCCCTTTCTTCTCTAGAGAATGGGATAAAACTACTGCTATTGAGCATATCCAAGATGTTGCCAATCTATGTTTTGTTCATAATGTTACTTAATATAATGTGGATATCAGATTGCATGATGTTTCCTTCAAGGGGAAAGCATTGAAATGGTATAGGAATATTCCTTTGATCTCCATTTCTACTTTAGATGAGTTAGGTACAACCTTAGGCAATTTGAAGAAAATTTTGATCATCTATCTTTGGTTAAAAAAATGACTACCATAAAAAGGTACCCCCATGAATTTGTGTTTAATCTTAACCTCAAATTTTAAAAGACATGGACTGAGATCCTTGCATTGGTCAGACCATCCCCATATTATGCATTTTTATACTAACTTAAGGCCCTTTATTCTAATATAAGTGTCATGATACAGTCTATGAATGGTTATACCCTACCAAATGCCTATCAAATTTTAATCAAAGCAAAAAATAGCTTAATACAAGCTGGTAAACTTGATCTAAGGCCTCTAATACCCATTTTCCTAGAATTACAACCTGTTCCCCCTCCTCAAGTTCCCCAAATTCCATTTATAGATCCTATTCCATCTCCAAAAGTCCAAGTTGTAGCCCCTCCTAACCAATCTAATGAGATTAGTGATTTGAAAAGCATGTTACAAGCTTTTGTAAATGATGTTATTTCACTCAAGATACAATAGTACCAAGGTAGACCTTATCAGCAACAAAACCAAAGTACTTATTAGTATTTCAATAACCAAAGACCTCCTTATCAAGGTTTCAAGGACAATATGCAACCTTATCAAAATCAAGGATCCATAACCCAAACTAAGCCATATGTAGCCCTTGATCCCAATGTACCTTCTTGTTTAAAATCTATTGTTCCTCAAAATAACTTGATGCAACATTTAGGTTGGAAACCTTCCAATCCAAATGACACTCAAAATCAAGCCTTGGTATCATAAGAAATTACCATGCCACAAATCACACAAGAATATTTCTCTCTTTAAGGTGATCAGTATCAAGACATGAATATGGTAGTCTAAGGAGAAGCTCAACAAGTTCTAGGGTAGCCTAATACTATCAATGTTAATTGGTAATTGGATGATCACATTGCATTCAACCAAGTTGGTGAAACTAACAACACAAATGGTCAAGTGGTATCTCTAACTAGAGCTAAAAGAAGAGTAACTAAAGAAGCTAAAGATGAGAGAAATACTTCTAGTGTTCCTATTTTTATTTCAAAGAGTGTCAAGGATCAAGTTGGTATTCTTATATCACAAAATATTTAGAATATAGAGATAGTGAAAGTTCCCCAAATGCCCCTAATTAGAGAATATTCAGTGGCTCAAAATTTGTAGCCAAAGGTTAGTGGAGAATATTTTAGCATAATAGAACAAATGAAGAAATCAAATGTTAGCATTAGAATGTGAGATTACCTTGCCATTATATGGAAAAAGGACATGCTTATTTAAGAGCTTTCAGATCTTAAGGTATCTAATGAACCAGTTGAGAAATAAGGAGCTATCTTGGCCATTTCAGATTAGTAAATCAAGAAACCTAATCAGTAAGTATATAACATAATAAAGGTGGACAAATAAAATTTTAAATCAAACAAAACCCCTTCCTTTTATCTCTCTTTGATAGTAGGTAAATGTTTAGTCCATAATTATATGGTAGATAGTGGAGCTAGTAGCACTGTCATGCTCAAACAAATTACAGACAAGTTTGGTCTTATCGACGAGCCAAATACCAAAAGAGTATTACAATTATATGGATAAATAACCAAGACAGTAGGCATAATCAAAGGCCTAAAAATGACATTGCATGTTTTCCCTAATGTTTATATTCAGAAAGATGTAGTTGTAGTGGACCTACCTCCCTATTTTTCCATGTGTCTGTCAAGAGATTTTACTTGAAATATTAGAGGATATTTGTTAGCTAATTAAACCTATTTAATGTTGAGAACTAGGTATGGTAATAATTTTATAATACAATCTAAACATATTAAAATATTTAATTTGAATCCATATATACCAATCATGGTGAACACTAATTATGTTATCTCAGACAAGGTATTAGAAAATAGTAAGGTAAAATCATAATCACCTCTAGATGGAATCCCAGATCTTTTCCTTGATGAATGGACCTCTAATTTTCATGGACATGATCCCTAAAATTTAATTAAATAAAAATAACTTGGTTTCTATTGTCTTCATGAAAATTATTCACCAATTCCAACATTGATGAAAGATGATCAGCCTAGTGATGGACTATGGTAGTTATATTTTGATGGATCTAGGAATAAACATGGCACTAGAGTTATAATGATGTTAATTTCTCTAGTCAATTAAAGGTATTTCTCTTCTCTCACATTTTAGTTTGGTTATTCTAATAATCTTACTAAATATGAATCACTAGTTCATGGTTTGCAATGGACAAGAAAGATGAAGGTCAATTCTTTACAAGTCTTTAGAGATAATGAACTAGTAGTTCACCAACTAAGAGGAATTAATATATGCAAGAACCCATTACCTATGTCTAATAAGCATAGATTATGGGAAATAGTTAAACACTTTCAACCTTCAATATTCAGGCCATATCAAGAAATAAGAACAAGCATGTAGATAGGTTGGTTGTTATTGGGTCATAATTTAGTATCCCAGATGACATAAATGGGAAAATTTTCAATCACATATCAAGGTATTTGTGAGAACTTTTATCCTAGACAACCATGATAATTGGAAAGTATTTGAAGATGATATTCAAATTGTTAGATTCTTATAAGAGGAAGTTGAATTCTCATCAAGGAAATAAGATAATTATTTGCAGTAGTATGATGACCAAATTTTATAGTTGAAGACAAACAAGTTGCCTAAAGGATTGGTCACCCTTAAAAACATATTCATTAGAGATGATCAATTGAGAAAAGAAAAGTTTATTTTATCAACCAAGGAAGAACATTATATAAATGTAGATATTTCAACTAGTAAGAGTTTAAAGCTAAGAAAAGTTTTCACATATTCAAAGAAAGAAGTTTTTATTAAGTTATGTTCAAGTTTTGCAAATGTCTTTGCATGGTAGTATAGGGACCTTAAAGGATTTGATCCAATTCTAGATCAACATACCATTGATTTAGAGGATGATACTAGTCTAGTCAGATAGAGACAAAGGCCAATTAATCCAAAGCTTGAACCTCTAATGAGATCTGAGCTACATAAGCTCATTGAGTTAACTATAATATTTCCAATTAAGCACTCAACTTGGGTGACAAACCTTGTTCTAGTATGGAAGAAGAATGGTGAAACAAGGCTATGTGTTGACTTTCATGACTTGAAAAAGGCCTATTTTAAATACCACTATCCATTTCCATCAATGGAATAGATATTATAACTAGTTGTAAGTTTAGAAAGGTTCTCTTTATTAGATGGATATAGTGGATATAACCAGATTTTGGTCAAAAAAGAAGACCAGTAAAAAATAGCCTTCACCACAAAGTGGGGGACATTTTCATACAGAAATATTCCTTTTAGTTTATCCAATGTTGGAGCCACTTTTTATAAGGCTATGGACATGGCATTTCAAGGTCTCCTCAACAAGTTTATTCTTTTTTATTTAGATGACATAATAGTATTCTCTAACAGTACATATGAGTATATGATTCATCTCAGACAAGTGTTTGAAAGGTGTAAGGAATTTGGAGTGTCTTTGAATCCAAAAAAGTGTGTTTTATCTATGCATGAAGGTAAGCTTCTTGGACATGTCATTTAAAAAAATGGTACAAGTATAGATCCTAATAGAAAAGAATCAATTCTTGTACTTTCATTGCCTAAGCATAAAAAATCCTTATAAATCTTTTTAGGCAAGATCAATTTAATAAAGAGATACATTTTAAATTTTGTTACTTTAGATATTCCACTCATAGCCATGTTGAAAAATGGTTAGAGTTTTAGTTGGTCTAAAGAAGGAGTAAAATTTTTTGAAGAGATTAAGAAAGTTATAGCTAGTGCTTTTACACTATTGAACCCTGACTTTACAAAGAATTTCTTCTTATATACATATGCTAACATTGACACAATTTTAGGTATTCTCATGTAGCAAAATAAAGAGACTTTAGAGTATCCAATAGCTTTTTTCATTCAAGTCTTAGAGGAATATGAAAAGGGTTATTCTTTTATTGAGAAGCATGTTATTTTAGTTATAAAGTCTCTTTAAAAGTTTAAGTACTTTCTATCTAACAATAAGATACATTTGATGGTTGCACATCCTAGTGTCAAAGATTTTCTTTTGAATAAAGATATAAATGACAAGAGATCTAGTTGGATAACCAAACTCAAAGAATATGATATTAATATTTGAGTAACAAAGTTGGTTAGAGGAAAAGGACTTTATGAACATCTAGACCAAGACTTGCAGGAGACTAATGAATAGGTTATGGTGTCAAATAATCAAGAATTTGCAAGTGATCAAACCTCAACTTCTATTTAGTTCCAAGATATGGTAAGATATCTACAAGATGGTATTTATCCTTCCTATCTCACTCCTTCAAATAGGAGATATTTTATATTACAGTCAAATCCTTTTATTCTTATTGATAATGTGTTCAAAAAGGATATCAATGACATATTGCTAAGATGCATAGAATCAAGTCAAACATAAAGGTTACTTGAGAAATTCCATGATGGACATGGTGGAGGACATTATTTAGCAAGGATTATAACCCACAAGATCATGAGAGGTGGGTATTATTGGCCAATTTTATTTGGTGATTGTCATGCATAGATCAAGAAATGTAGATAGTGTGCCATGTTTGTTGGAAAGGTGAAGCTTGCATCCTTACCTCTCCAACCAATTTCAATAAATCAACCTTGTATCCAGTAAGGATTGGAATTTATTGGTATCATCAACCCCATTTCATTCTTAGGACATAAGTGGATCCTAACTACCATATATTATTTTACCATATGGATAGAGGAAGTAGCATTAAAAGAAGCTAATGAAACTAGTATTTTGGACTTTTATGAAGGTTTGCTTACCATACTTGGGGTCCCTTCAAATATAATTTTTTATAATGCTATGGATTTTATAGGATTTGAGAGTAGCTAGTGGATAGTTCAACATAGTGTTTTCCTCAATATCTCATCAAACTATTATCCACAAGTTAATGGCCTTATTGAGTCCACCAACAAGAATTTGTTGAAGAACATTAGGAGTGTTGAAGATAATCAAAGATCATGGCATCCCAAATTGAAGTCATCTCTATGGGCTAACATGATCACCTACAAAAGATCAATTTCCAATTTTCCATACTAGCTAGTATATGATAAATAAGCAAGAATACCTATTTCTCTTGAATTCCTTGCTTTGGAATTAATCCATAAATTTGAAATTTTGTATAATAAGCCAATGAAAATAAGATATGTTGAGCTCATGGAGATAGAGGAGACAAGGCATTAGGCCATGTTGGCTATAAAATCCCATCAAACAATGATAAAGAGATGTTTTGATAAAGGAACTTCTTCAAGAGATTTCCAAGAAGGAGATTTGGTCCTCTAGTGGGATGAGTATAGAACCCTTTTGTTTGGGGCACCTTTCAAAGGGTCTATTTTTAAGGTGCCCCAAACAAAAGTCTGGCAAGAGGCTTGAATGAAATAGCCAATGGAATTTATGATCCATATAGTTACACAAACATTATATTTATGATATAATAAATAAGCATTTGAATTCAAAAAGTGCATGGTATTCATCTGGTTCTTCATTGTGTGCATCTAGGCATTTTGAGTCAAGTGGTAGAATTTTTTAGTAGGCACTTTGTTGACATCATAATTAACATGCATGGATGAGTTAGGGAGAAGTGATCATATGAGTGTGTTCACTTATTCCTAGTAACATAAATTCCAAGTTTCAAGTCATCCACCAAAGCACATCAAAAGATATGAAGACCCAAAGTTGGCCTCTCGGGTAAAATATGTTAATTTTCCATACTTATCCATTTTCAAAGAAGTTTGAACAAAGCTGAGTGAACATATTGATGAGGCCATATCTCACACATGTGTTATTCTCAAGAATAATAAATCATATGGGTTTATTTATCTTGGTCCCTATTTATTACATGTTAAGTTTTAGATCATCCTTCAAAGCATGGTAGAAGTTGTGCATGTTCAAAGTTAGCTCCTCAATCAGATTTTACTAAGTTTCTAATACTTAGCCAAATGAACTAGACCATTGTAGGATGTCACTAGTTAACTTAAGCATTTTATATCTTCACTCAAAAGGATCCTAGGACTAGTAGATCAAATACGTTCATCCCTTTTAGTATCAACAACATCTCTTACAAGTTTGGTGCCTCCATGATTCTTATGCTTCAAGAACCAAGCCTTCAAAGTTGGATAAAAAACATAAGACATTTACACAGACATCAAGTTTTAGATAGAGAAAAGGAAATCCATTTGAGCTTAAAATTTAATATCGTGTGAACATCAATGATGATCACATGAACATCATTTGGTGAAGAGCGAGTACATAAATATTAAGATCATGAACTAGCTATTAGCTTTTAAATAGTGGGTCCCAACATATCAATAATTAGCATTTGATAGATAATTTAGATCTAACAATGAGTGGAGGTCAAAGAGGTTAGAGGATCTTGAGAGAAAATGCATACATAATAAATGTCACAAACATGTTTAATTGTCAAAAGATTGATTTCTCATGGGCATATGTGCATAGATAGATCAATAGAGTGAGGTAGAGTTAATAATTCAGTGTATCTATGGAGATAATAAGCATAAAGATAGTTGGGCATGATTTAGAAGGTCTGAGTTGGTAATTGATAATAAATAATCAAAATCAAGCTCAAGGCATTTTTGATAAAAGTTGAAGAGGTTATTTTAGACCTAGGCAAAGTAAAATCACAAAGAGCCAAACTTGAAGGTGAACTAAGGTTGAACTAGGGTCACATTCAAAAAACCAAGAATTGCCAACAAAGATCCATATAGGTAAAATAGATATTTTAGATCTAATATAGAAGGTGAAGATAGACCAGTGATTGTAAAGTAAGGTCAAACAATTTGTAGATTTTTATAGATATTATGACTATGTGAAAACTAATGGTATAAGATTGTTTTTTACCTATAGTGTACTTGTGTTCGATATAGGAGAAAATATAGACCATAGGGGCATGTATTACCTATCATCATGGTCACATTTTTAGATTCAGATGGCTACATAATGCATGTGTCATATTTCAATAAATTCTAAGACATGATCCTCATCAAAAAATCAAGTAGATAATGACATAGTTCTCAGAAGAGACTTCATAGTTGGATAAGGGCAATGGACATTTAATTATTTTATAGAATTTGTTCCTTGTTGATAAGATCCAATTCTAGAGTGCTAATCCATCGAAATTAGTTGGCCCTTTTTCAATGCATAACTCTATCTTTTTTCCTCTTTTTTATAATTACATGCTTCTAAGCCTTAAAATTGATCCCTCTATCCCTCTTTTTGGTATGACCAGACTCTACCAAAATTTGTACTATGACGCCTTTTTGATGTAATAAATACTAAATTCCATCCTTTTCTAAGTTGTATTGAAGTGTGTTTTATGAATTCATGCACTATAGTTAAGTGAATTTATGTTCCTTGCTTATGTCTAAGTTTATCTCACCTTTAGGAAGTGTTTAATAATTCTTGCAGGTCATTATAAGTGTGATTTATAGTTTATTTTCTAGGTTGAAAGTGGATTTTTTCCCTCTCTTGCTAATTTGATGACTGATTAATGCCTTATTCTAAAATATTTATGTGAGATTGATATTATTTGGTCTCAAAAGTGTCTCATAATGTGTTTTGTGTGAGTTGGAGTGATTAAATCATTGGTACATCACTGCTTTTACCTTAGTTAATCAAACTATTCTTGGGGTCCAACATGACCTACTAAAGAACCTAAAAAAGTATCTTCCTACCTTCTCCCACTCAAGTGGGAGGATGATTGAATAACATATAAAATCTTTCAAGGTCACCTTGAGATTAATGAATTTTATCCATGAGTATGTTTCATGTAGACTTTTTTTGTTTAATCTACAATATTCTTCTTATGAATGGTATCCCAATTTGCAAGAAAATACCATCACCTCATGGGATGAGTGTCAAAGTACATTCTTGGAATAATTTGTATAGGTAACTAATATAAGTATAGTATATTATCTCTTTACCAACATGAAAATGGAACCTAATTATTCCATTTGAGCCCTCAATTCAAGATTCTAGAAGATGCACACCCAATTTAATGACATATATAAGTTAGATGAGAATCTAACACTTAAAATATATAAGAATGCTTTTGATCCTATTAATACAGTGTTTTTGTAAAGAGATACTACTATCTACATGTTAACTTTAGAATTTTAGGAATATATTAACATCAACAAACAAATCAATCCATAGCTTATCCCTCATAATCTAGGAGGTCAAACATTCAACAAGGGACTTCCAACCTTGAATATGATTCCACATGTGAATCATAATGCTCCTACATTCAATTAGAATCAGTTGTACACTTTACCACCCATGATTTAATAGATAATGAATAATAATTATGATTTCTTAAACAATCATACATAAAGTAATAACTAGCAACACAATCAACATTAGTCTCACACTAAGGCAATAGTTGCTTAGGGTTTTGACTCCAACAAAGCCGAATCAGATTCTATATAGAGAATGGTTTAGAAGTTAAGCAAGTATTTCTTAAATATGCAGAAGAGGATGGGTAGTACTAATAATTATAAATAGGTTCATTAATAATTTATAATAGCAATAAGATAATTAGCTACCAAATATCAATAGCATAGAAATAGCTTTCCCCAATTGGTGCATGGTCCATAACACATCTCAGCATAGAGAGTTGGACTATATAGATTTATTTACATCCTTTGAAATATTCCAAATAGAGATTATTAGACAAGATCAAATGATGAATCCTCTAGATTTCACTCATGAATTTGGACCTTCAAGTTCAACTATGGTCTGTGAGGCTTTTGAGTCTTCTTTCCCTAATGAAGATGATAATATCCAAGAGGAAAATTATGATGAAGTAAAAGCATTCTAGAATTTTAATATAAATAATTATAATCTAATTAACAATTAGTCATTCACTAATTCTACTCCTCTTAACAATATGGTTATCCCTCTGAATCCCAAGGTTGACAATAACCCTCCTCCCCTAAAGGGAATGATTAACCTCATCATATAGAGGAATAGAATAAAGGGGGATAAAATATTATTGAGGATATGAAGAAAATTAATTCCAACATTTCTCTTCATGAGCTAACACAAATCACATAGCAAAAGAAAATCTTATCGAAGTCCATCATATGCAAGTCTATTGTAAAAAATTTTAAGACAGCCAACATGAATGTTATATATAAAATAAAGCCTAAACTTCCCCCTTTTTCACTGACCATTCAAGAGTTTTATAAGAATATACATAATTACCTAGTAAAATTAGGATCTTTAGAAATGGTGATGTCAAATTATATTTTTCAAAATCTTGGTTTAACACCAAAGCCATCCAAGAGGACTGTGTCATAGCTAGATAATGTGATCATAGGAATCCAAGAAAGGAGGTTAGTAATATGTTAGTTCAAGTAAGAAAACTCAAATAAAAACACACTAACACTTACACTCCAAGCCTAGAACTTAGGGAGAGATTAGTAAAAAAACTAAATGATGAGCACAATTAAAACATAAAAGATAATAAATCCTTTACATTCATTGGGAGCTCTAAATGCTTTTTTGAGTGGCTTGCTTCGTTTGTGCATCAAATAGTCTTTGGTAAATGAAGCTTATTGGCTCTTTCTCTCTTTATCACCATCAGCTTTGATATGGATTGATATATCTTGGATCAATATTTTGGCATTATAACATTGCTTGAAACAAAATAGCTTATGTCTTTCTCCAAATTTACATTATAACTTTAGCTTATGAGAGGTTGAAAATGAAGAGGCATGACATTGTATTTATAGTCTAAGGAATTAAATCCATCCTAAGGTGAGTCAATTTGGAGTTTAAACATGGAATGGGTTCAAACCTAACCTAGGTGAGTCAAATATAACCCCAGTAGAGTTAATAGTTATCAAGTAATTATGATTTTCAATGAATAGGCATGGGTTTCCAAAATAGATATTTTAATATATTTTCAAAGATGTTGACAACTCATAAAGGCAATGATGAAAAGCTGGATATTTTGAATTTTTGAATTTCTTTTTTTAGTTATTCATTAATTTCACATATATAATTCAACTAGGCATTGAATTTGGTTTAGGTTATTAATTAATTTTGATTAGCCATCTAGTATTTCCAAGATTTGATTTAAGTGTGCAAGTGCCCCACTTAATAGGTCTATAGGCCAAATTGATAGTTGTAGTGTTTCAAGGTGATTAGGGATGAATCCATGAAAGGTTATTATTTCATACAATAATATACCTAAATTAGGGATGTCTCAACATGATTTTAATCTTTGATGAATGATACACAAGCAAATTTGAGATGTCTAATGATTTTTAGGCTTAATTTACAATGGTTGGTATGAATCAATCTGAAGTCCAATCAAAAGCTAGTTGTGGCTAATTTTAAGTGTCTATAGATAAAATATTAGTGTTTGTATTGGGAGAAATGAACAATGTGAGAATTCAAGTTACCTCAGAATGTAGAGTATAGATGACTATTGACATCTTGGTAGTGGATATTCTTGAAGGTTATGTATTGTTGTTGAGCAGATATTGGTCAAAAATACTGAGTGGATATCTTTCCATGGACTTTTCATAAATTTGGATACTTTAGAGAGACATAACCAACTAGATAAGGATCAACTGAGAGCCAAGAATGAAGCATACCATTATGGAGTACAAAATTACCAATGAAGAGGTAAGTTATAAATCTCCTAGTCTTAGGATTTACACATTTTCCATGAAGCATGAAGCACCAAAAGAAATTTTGGGCCCTTCCCAATTATGGACCCTCCATTTTGATGGATTTAGATCTAAGCAAGGATTGAGTGTTGGTATTGATTTGATCAATCCACAAGGAGAGAAATTATTTCTAGCATAAATCTCTAATTCTCATGCACCAATAATAGAGCAGAATATGAGGCCCTAATTTTAGGATTGTAGTTCACCCTCAAGAACAATGTCAAATAATTTTTCATATACATATATTCTAAACTTATTATTAACTAGGTAAAAAATAAATATCAGTGTAAATTTTCATATTTAAATAAATACAAGCATAGAGCCCAGGATTTAATTGAATCACTTAAAGCTTTCAACATAGTATCTATCTTAAGATAATAAAATGGAGCCACCAATTCACTATTCACTTCAACAATGAATTTTGAACCCTTAAAGGAGTCAAAAATCTAGAAGTTCTCCATTGAATTGGTACCATGTCCATCAGTACTAGACAATGTTGAAATTTTTCAAGTGTTTGATGATGACCAATAAATTATCCAATTTTTTACAAACTTAGGACAATTAAAATCTCAAATAATTGATGATGAGGAAATAAACCATAGGTGCCATGAATAATTAGATGAAGAGGGCATTATCTATCTAAAAGATAATCACCTCCCATTGGGAATGATCACACTGGAAAGGACCTCAATATAGATCCTAAAGCTTAATCATAGAGGCAGCTCAAGGTTAATGAATTAGAATTCAGCTCAAAAAAAGTTAGTGATGAAAATAAAGCATACTTTGTCAATATTGGCTTAAGCTACACACTAGAAGAAAGGTAAAAGGTCAAGGAATTAATTATTAGGTATAAAGATGTAATTACATGGACTTATGATGACTTAATTTTATTTAATCCTAGATTCATCACACATATAATTCCACTTAAGCCTAATCATAAACCAATTAGGCAAAGGTAGAGGCTAGTTAATCTTATCTTGGAACCAATAATTTAGAAGAAAGTAGAAAAGTTGATAAGTGATAGGATTGTCTTTCCTATTAGACATTCAACATGGGTGGACAATCTAGTTTTGATCAAGAAAAAGAGTGGTGAGATCAGACTGTGTATCAACTTTAGGAATCTAAATAAAGCTTCAAAAAAGGAAAATTATCCCTTTCCCTCATTAGTTAAGGTGATACAAACAACAAGTGGCTATGATATGACATCTTTCTTGGATGGATTTTTAGGTTATAATCAAGTACTAGTCAAATTAGAAGATAAGATGAAAATAACATTTAATATGAAGTGGGGAACATATGCATATAAATTAATACCATCTTGGTTGATCAACACTAAAGTTACTTTTCAAAGAGAAATGGATCATGCATTCCAAGGACTAATAGGGAAGTGAATTCTTATATACATAGATGATCTCCCTATATTCTCCTAAAAATAGAGCTGATCATATCAACCATCTTTAGTCTATTTTTGAGAGGTGCCAAAAATTTGGGGTCTCACTAAACCCCAAGAAGAGTATATTCAGTGTTACCAAAGGCAAATTACTAAGCCACATCATTACCAAGGATGGGATCACCATTGACCCAGACAAGATTAAGGAGATTTTTAAAATAATGTTTCCAAATAGCAAAAAAAGGCTCAAATCCTTTTTTGGAAAAATAAACTTCATAATAAAATTTATATCAAGATTTACATATATTGTTAGACCCCTAAACATAATGCTTAAATATAATTCCAAAGTGGAGTGAACACCTAAAGCTAAGAAGTCCTTCCAAGACATAAAGAAGGCTATCTTACAAGCCCCAGTGTTGGTAAGCCCATATTTCATGAAAGACTTTTTATTGTATTCATTCGGCTCATAACATACTATTGACATCATGCTTATGTATAAAATGGAAGAAATAGAATATCCTATTGCATTTATGAGTACTAACTTGAAATATGAAGAACTTAAGTATTCCCTGATTGACAAGTAAATATTCAATCTCATTAAGGCATTCAAAAAGCTTAGACACTACATCCTCTAGAATAAGACTATCATTA
Source organism: Torreya grandis (assembly GCA_037957365.1). Taxonomy (NCBI): domain Eukaryota; kingdom Viridiplantae; phylum Streptophyta; class Pinopsida; order Cupressales; family Taxaceae; genus Torreya; species Torreya grandis. The sequence goes on from JARHVA010000860.1 coordinate 3,085,965, forward strand.
TAGTGTTGGACCCTATTATCCATATCATGTTTGGATATAATGAATTGGGGAATGTAAAGGTAAATGGATGGAAAAATTACAACAATTTGATATTTAAATAAAACCTACCATGATCATTAGAGGATAAGGCATAGTTTAATTGATGACTAACCCAGATCCATGCATCACCATTGAACAGGTTTATCAGACACAAGTCTCCCAAGAAGATTGGTATTAAGTATTATTCAATTCCTACTCACTGGAACATGCCCCTAAGAACTTAAAAGAGATCTTTATAGCTTAAGGTTGCTCATTACATGGTCAGGAAGAGAGTCCTCTATAAAATAATTATGAAGGCCTTTATTTAATATGTGTGTCACCTGAGAAATCTCAAGAAATCTTAGAAAAAACTATATAAAAAGATAGGTATCAACCATCCATCTAGAAACACTATGTCCCATAAAATACTTAGAATGAGTTATTACTGGCTAATAATATTTAAAGATTCTCATTTCCATATGAGGATGCACCATGAATACCAAATTCTAGCCAAAAGAGAGGTACACATAGAAATGCTACTATAGCCTATAATTGAAGGTAGATCTTTTTCCCAATGGGGCCTAGACTTCATTGGTGTTATAAACCTAAATTCCTTATTTGGACATAAGTTTTTGCTCACTACTACATATTATTGCACTAGATGGACTGAGATAGTAACTACCAATAACTCTAGAGCCCAAGATGTGATATGTTTTCTTAAATAACATATCACAACCAAGTTTAGCACCCCTACCTCTTTAGTTTTTTATAATAGGCCAACATTTCAATTAGTTTAGTTCAATAAGTGGGCCCATGATAATCATATTACAATTAGATCTTCCTCTAATCACTACCCTCAAGGGAATGGATTGGTTGAGACAACCAATAAGAACCTCATAGATGTAATCAAGAAGTTAGCTATAAATAAACCTAAGGATTGGAATTTCTTACTAAAATATGCACTCTGGGCAAATTAGACTAGGTATAAATAGGCCCTTAAAGTTTTTCCATATCTACTCATTTATGAGAAATAACCAGTATTCCTAATCATGATAAAATTTCTAGCATATCAATTTATACAAGAATATATGGAGAACAATGATATATTGGATTTTATATTATTGAATATCATCAAAATATAAGACTCTAGGGATAAATCATTTTAAATCGTCAATAAACATTAGGACATGGTCAAGAGATGGTTCGATAAGAGAGAGAAATCCAAAGCATTCAAGATCTTGAACTTGGTATTGCTATGGAAAAAATCCTATGAAATAAAAGGAATGCATGATAATTTAACCCTAATATGGATAGGACCGTATCAAATTTTTAAAAAAATGGGCAATAATGCATTTTGTTTGAAACATCTTCAAGGTAACGATCTAACATACCCACTCAATAGATAGTTTTTTAAGCATTACTTCAAGGTTATCCCATCTAGAGAGGTCTCTGAGTAACAATAGACATTTTGGTAGAGGTAGGAATATATTATATTTAATTTATTAGTTATTTTTCATATTTTTATTATTTGCCTTTATTAGATTAGTTAACATTTTCTATAGTATCCCTTTTGCTTTATGTAGTTTTCCTATTTTCTAGAATAGTTTTGTTTTGATTCCATGATAGTCAAATTTTGATCAATCGTGGTATAATCAAACATAGTTTGAGGTGTTTTGAATCCAACTTGAATCAAGGGCTAATGCATATTTTAGTTCAAAACTTTTAATCCAAGTAAGCAATGAGAGAATTATCCATGAATATGTCCTAAATCTAATGATTTCATCAGGTATGTGAAAGTTATTCCCACAGTTTTATGCAAATGTAGAAAACTCTTCTTATTCCCTTGGGTTAAATTCATATAAAATGTTAATACTTGTTTAAGGTAATAATAATAGACATATGCAAGATTTTATAGGGACATTTTGGTTAAATCAAAACTTTAATAAGACTAGCTCAATGTGGTCACTTGTTCCCTCTTTCCAAAATCAAAACAAAGAAAAAAATAAAAATAAAAAGGCATAATCCAAAAGAAAAACAAAAAAGGATTCAAAGCCTACATGATGAAATAATATCAATGTATCATGCATCATGAAAAAATATGAAGGAAGGAGGAATAAATGATCAAAGGTATCTTTGTCAGGGATATAAATACCTGGCTAATAACAGAGCAATGACCAACTCCCCATATATACACCTAATGCCCAATAAAAGTGAAACCTATGGCTCACCCTCATGTATTTGCCTAAAAACCTAAGATAAGAGGTAAATAATAACACTTCTCACATAAATATCCAAGGTGTAACTAAAGTTAGTATGTTGCATAGTATTATTAAGAGTCTATTTCTAGTTATAGTTTAATTATTTATTTTGGGATAAATTTATGGTTGATATTAGGATTATAAAACCATGGATTATGGGTTTTTGAAAAATCTAGAGTATTCACCCATGTGAGTCACCATTTATTGTATTTAACACACCCCACCCTATATTTTTCTTTGAAAAGTGGGGATCCCTTCATTTTTTGGAAATAATGAATATCTTATAGGGGTACTTATTAGTTTTTTAGGGTTATTATACTTGTATTATTTGTATAACTTTAGTGATTTTAACATTGAATCATGTTATGGTATACCTTTTTCATTTGGAAACACTTGTTCAAACTGGCCTATTAATAAAAAAGATATAAAGAATGGCTTTACATGATCAGAAGTCAAATTGTTTTATTTTAGAGTATTTAATCTTTGGCAAGTTCATTCTTCAAAATATTTCATTCAATAAATTTTCATTGGAAACATTCTCATTGGAAACATTCTCTTCATAAACATTCCCTTCAAAAAATTTATATCAGAAAATTTTCTCTTTGATAACTTTGTTTCAGAAAGCTTTCAAATGACAGCCTTTCTTTGTAAAGTATTCAAAGCTTATACATCGGTGACTTTGTTTTGGAAAGATTCTCTTCGATAACTTTCATTTCAGATGGATTTCATTGGAAGGTTTGTTTCATAAAAACACTCTTCAAAAACTTTCTTTTCAGAGGCTTTGTGTTGACAACTTTCATTTCAAAGATTTCACTTTAGAAAGATTGTTTCAAAGACTTAGTTTTTGAAAGCTTTGTTTTGGAAAATATCATTTCATAAGATTTCTCTTTGGGGACTTTCTATGTGACTACTTTTACCCAAAATAAACTTCCCATAAAGTATTTAGTCATCGAAAACCTATTTTTGGCAACTTTCATTTCCAAAACTTTACTTCAAAACTTTATTTCAGAGAATTTTCATCAAAAGGATTCCTTCGACAACCTTACTCATTAGTGACTTTGCTTTAGAAAATTTGTTTTGGAAACTTTGGGATAAAATCTTTTGGAGAAAATATTTTTGAATAATAGTCTACATTTAAAAGTCTTTTGGCTGAATGGTAAAGTTTGACATCTCTTGACTAGGCTACACAATGACACATGGAAAAATAAGATAGGTTACACCATGGCACCCTGAATGACAAGGCATCCTACATGGCATGTACACTAGGATAAACTAGTCTAATTTGAATTTAATGAAGGTGATGAGATCATAGGCATTAAGGATTAACTTTGAACAAACTATAAATCAAATAATTCCATCTTCAAGCTCAAGTAAATTTCAACCTTAAGCAATCCTAAAAACCCTAATTTCTATCAGAGTGATTTATGATCCATAAAATTTAATTTAGTTATATACACCATTAAAAAATCTTAGAGCATACTAATACTCATCAAATCACCATGGCATCATTATCTAGTCCTATAAAGGATCCCTAACACCATCTAGGTTCTTTATCAAGGATTTTATGGAATATTTGGATACTTTATTTAATGCTACTATATTCAATGAATGTTATCTAATTTACTCAGCATTATGAAAAGTAGTGGAAAATGTAGAATCCTTTGCACTTGAGGAAGACATATCAACTAAAGATAATAATCTAGTAAAATACCAAATGCATTTCAAACATCAATCCCTACTTTACATAGCTCTAAAGATGGAGGTCATGTTGTGCATATATTTACTATGGGGCCTCTTCTTTGAAGGGATAATAATGGATGGTGGATACCTTCACTATATTGATAACAACATAGTTATCACATTTATAGAAGGTGAAGCATTTCACAGGCATCTAATCCTACCCATTATATATGTCACTTTTGATTTGTACATTGTTATTACCTGGAAGAATCTCAATAATGTGGATCAAGCACTATCAATGTGGCTTCTACCCAAGGAAAGTTTCACTTTGAAATAACATGTCAAGAACCCTATCCCCACCACCCATTTTAGAATGGGAATTCATATGGGAATGGCACTACTAAATAGACTTTTTGTCCATGTGAGCATCTACTTCTTGTACCTAGAGTGGGTTCCCCTATTGGACCTAGTGATTACCTTGAAGTGCACCTACACTTTGGGTGAAGTGATTAGTGCACATCTCTAGGAATAAATCTTACATAAAGACAAGAGGCCACTGGAAGGAAATTTTTACATGATGTCTTATCTATTGAATAAAGTCATGAGCATAGTGTATAGACACAATGGAGTCATGTGAGATCCAAACATAGAAGTCATCAATAATAGGATTTATGACAATTACAATTTTGTGCACATATATTCATATGTGAAAAACATAGTGAAGATTGTTGAGGTCCTCTACCCTAAGTTCTGGATGGCCATCCATGGTCAAAATTTGGCAAGAATCTCCCCTAGCATGGCCCAAAAACTTTCCAACAACATAGGAGACTATTGTATCTATCTAGACTACATAGTTATTATAGTGTTTGGCCACAAGTTATATCATCTTCAATTCCTAAAGTTCATTCTAGACAAGGTAGTTGAGTAGTAAATTACATACCAGATATGAAATAACATTGATGAGGAGTTGACAAGAAATAATAAATCCATATTATATGGATCCCACATCACCATTAGGTGATGTAATATATAATTCATAGGTAGTTTAAGGAGGTTGTGAATGCCAAGAATGCATATGCATTACTTACCCTCCCCCACAAAGACTAGAATCTTCATGGCAAGGTCCAAAAGAAAATTCATACCCTTGGCCTCACTTACAAACATGAGCCAATGTATCATGATTTGTTATTCCTAAATTCCAAGGATGATAAGGAGATAAAGGAAAGGATTGTAACTAAAGCATTAAGTGAGTAATTTCTAAGAGTTATATAGGCAAAACCATCTCTCATACTTGGTGAATCAAAGTTAAAAATCCCACCTCCTAGAGGATGGAGATCTTCTAATTTTTGGAGTGGTAGGCAATCATAGATACCAGAATAAGAGGGACAAGATCCCGAATTAGCTCAATCCCAACCCTAAGAAAAATAGTAGTTATTAGGTGAGGCACCACTCTTTGGAACATAGTATGAACAAGCTAAGGAAGAACAATTGCCTACCTCCACATAAGTAGAAGAGGGACTAGTGCTCCTAGTTTAAGCTTCAATAGTTAAACTAACATAAGTCAAGAAAGATATAGCTAAGGAGATAACTCAAGCAAGAGGTGGTACACAAAGGGAATAACCCAAGATTATTTTCTTAGACTCCTCCTATGAAGAGGAAATAGTGGCATCCTCAGCCCCAATACCTAGTATTATTCCCCCCTCTCTTCCCCAATAGGCAATAGTCCCATAGGTAATCAAAATAACAAAGTGATATCAAATGAAGCCTAAGGGAGATCAACCATAGACCCCTCCAACACAAGAGGTGGATGAGGAAGAGTTTTATTAGGCTAAGGTATTGATCCTATAATCACTAAAGGCTAAGGTAACTTTGACAATTGAACCATCTAGTAATGGTCCTTTACTCACAACCCCTTTAGGCCTTTCCCCTTTGATGTCCTTACCTATAGTTTCTATCACCATTGGTATAGTTGTGTCTACATTCAATAATGTTAGGTCACTTTATGTGGGTTTAATTTCATGCACCCATCTATGAATTTCCCCACTATCGATTCACTATTTCCACCCTCCACTATTGTGGTTTCCTTTCCATCAGTGTTTATACCATCAACACTAACTTTGTCCATTGCATCCATTACCCAATCCATCACTCCAATTATATCTCCTTCTACCCAATTGGGTTTACCCTTAAATTCTTCCACTCCAATCACCATAACCATAGTATTTACCACCAAAAGGTCACCTAAGAAGCAGCTAGTCTTTGTTGTCCATCCAATGCCACAATATGGAAACATAAACAGCTTTACTCATAACCCCTTTAGGCCTTTCCCCTTTGATGTCCTTACCTATAGTTTCTATCACCACTAGGATAGTTGTGTCTACATTCAATAATGTTAGGTCACTTTATGTGGGTTTAATTTTCATGCACCCATCTATGAATTTTCCCACTATCGATTCACTATTTCCACCCTTCACTATTGTCATTTCCTTTCCATCAGTGTCTATCCCATCAACACTAACTTTGTCCATTCCATCCATTACCCAATCCATCACTCCAATTATATCTCCTTCTACCCAATTGGGTTTACCCTTGACTTCTTCCACTCTAACCACCATAACCATAGTAGTTACCACCAAAAGGTCACCTAAGAAGTAGCTAGTCTTTGTTGTCCATCCAATGCCACAATATGGAAACATAGACTAGTCAAAAATCATATGGCCAATAATTCCCAATATTTCCACTAAGATTGAGTCAGATCCTGAAGAACATGCACAAGTGGAATATCATCCCTCATATTCCTCAAATCTCATTCTTTTAGATTAGGCTAATGAATTAGGATTCTTAACCTATAAGAATCTCAATCTAAATATAACTAAAATACCAATGGTGAGCTCATTGTTTGATAAGTCTAAACTATTAGTATATAGGGTAAGGAAGAAGAAAATTTAAAATAGCTTGGGCAAAAATTTAATTATGGAAAAAAGGGAAGAAGTCTATTCCCTTAGTAAGAGGAAAAATAGGCAAAAGGGTTAGTCCCCATATATTGAGGGCCTTAAGTCCTACATGGAGACCCTCATAGAAGTTATCCTTACCATACATGAAGGGACCAAAATGGATAGACTAGAGACTGAAGATGAATTATAAAATCTCAAAGAGAAACAACAAGTGATTTAGGTTCCCCAAGTCATTGAGTAGGATGTGCAGACTATAGCACTAAGGTTGTATGATATTCTTGATTTTATCCATTCTTTGAGAGTTAATTTGGCTTCTCATGTTAATAATATAACTAGATTATTCAAAATTCATAGAGAGGATGACAATAAATGAATTTATTCAGTGTTATATACCCCTAATAAGTCATGTAATGATTTAGACTTGATAACCCTATTGAAGGCATCAAATAATTTGAATTTAGAATTAATAAGAACATAGGAGGCCCAAGAATTGGTGTCTTCCTCTGAGACTCTAGTGAATAATTTGGTCAAGTAAGAGAAATAGGCCAAGTAAATTTTGATAGAGTTAGAATTGATTATAATTTGAGATAGCATAGGTAAGTTGGTGACTTAGGCTACATTTGATCAAATGATTAAATAAGCCTCTTATGGCTTTATTAGAATCTACAAGGTTTAAGATTAGAAGACATTTAGGCCAAATTGAGCATAACTAGGAAGAAGGTGATAAAATTGAAAGTCTTCTAGGTTGGCTTCATATCCACCAAGATATAGCATGCCAAACTAATAGAGTAGATAAGCACAGTGACTAGGCCACACCTCCTAGATATAAACCTAATCTAATCATAGCATGTTAAGGCATACAAACACTACTAGGACCTATATGCTAAGAAGGTAGCTTAATAAATACTACCTACCAGTTCTACTCCACAAAATTCATAGACTCGAACTATAATGCCAACTTATATAGCCACATCAACACCACCTCATATTATAGTGCCCATGGTAAGAATAACTCAATCAACTAGTGCATCTCTAACTACTATTATAGTTACTATGTCATCAAGCATGAGTATTACTACAATTTTGAAGATAATTTTGAGATATGTTAAGTAAGAAATTATTTAGCATGAAGGTTAATTTTTTACATTTTGCATGTAATGGTTATAACCAAATAGTGAAGTCTTAGTTTCTTTTATATTGTAACGAATTGAATTATTTTGATAGCATGTACACATATCATGATTGGGATATTTACAAATTATTAATATGTAACTAAGACTTATCTTATAGTCTATCAAGATGTAAACAAAGTGTTCTAAACTTGAAGGATGAGGTGACCCCTTCCCCAAAATATTTATATACATGTAGAACCCTATTTTCAAAGGGTCAAAGTTTTGAATGAATATATAGGAAGAAATCAAGGAATTGATTGTCAGCAACTGTGTTTGTTCTTTCTTCTTTCCTCTCTATATTAATGAATTTGAATTTTATTTATTTGTGTTGATTAAATAATTATGATGTGTGCCAATGTTATGGATGATTCTGACTTTTTTGTTAATGAATGTTAGTCTTATAGCTATAAAATTGATTGAAGATTGATATGTTTCATTGGTTTAGATATTTAGTATAATTTGAATTGATAATACAAGGTGTGTATAAGTATCTCATTCAATATAGTATTTAAGGTGTGAACCACAATTGCCCTAGATAACTTCTTGGTATAAACTATAATCTCTTATCATAAACCTTTAGTTGAGATCAGTAAGCATCCTATATCTAATTACCCCAAACTTTTATCCTTGTTTATTCATGAGTGTGTAAAAGATACAAATAACAAACACTGGTTCTTGAGAATTTTGTCCACCAAAGAGACAAACTAATAAATTCCATTTCAAAGACATATAACCTTTTTTCTACCTTAACCTTCTTCTTTTTTGAAGTTTCTTTGAGATATACCCACCATAGGATAGTATTCCACCCATCCAACTCACCTAGTGATTTATCCTTTTTATTAGAATCCATGTATCTACCCACAAACTTGGTTAAACAACTTACAGGCTTAACCTGCTATTCCACCACCTAGTTGTTCTAACCACATACATGCAACTCATGCCCCAGAGTGGAACCTAGTTCCATAGAGATCCTAAAACATTAGAGGCTACCTCATTTAAAACTCTCTGAGGTGTGCGTAAAACCCATATTAACACTTCCCATTTGGGAATAGATTAAATGTCATGACATCATCATTTTTTCTCCCTCACATATGTTTTTTATTAGGGCATCATCAATTTGTATCTCATTATTGGCATCAATCATCCTCTTCATCATTTCATATATTTCTCATCTATCATGTCCAACTTGACCCCTCTTTCTTCCATCTATCTTATTATACCCCTCATTCTCTCTTTTTAGTGGCTATGCATCTCATTCTTCTTTGTATGTCCCCTTAAGGGGGCATCATCTATTCTAATTTACTAATACCTAGGAGTGTTTTTCTTTTTTGAAATACCATTACTCTTCTTCCAGACATAATGCCCTCTTAAAGAGGGGAAAAATGTATATATCCAAATTTGTTTGCCTCATCTCGCATCAATAAAATTATTATTAGTTGAAACTAATTTAATCTAATTCATATAATTTCTTCCAAAATCACATTATTAGTCCCCTTATATTTATTTATATAACACATCCATTTTATTCCCCTTGTCATACTAACCTTATTCTCATCTCATGAATATATTAATTCTTCGAATCATGACATTATCATGTCATTTTTCATCTAGCCTCATTTAGTCATTATTTGTGAATTTTATATTCACTTCTACCTAACTCCTACCTACCTCCAATATCTCCTACAAATAATATTTTAATCATATGTCTAAACATATACTAATCACACTTAGTCTCTTAAAAATATTATGAGTCTTCCAACTCTAGAATCCCCCATCACATTTCAATCTTCTAGATATTTATTCTCTAGAATCCTCCAAAGAATTTTATATTATTTGGAAATTCATCTCCTCCCTCTATATAAATAAACCTTCCTGCATGATTAAATCATGAAATTTGAATATCACAACCTATGTTATTGAGCTAACTTGTCTATTGTCAGGTAAAGTCATTATCCTCCACTATTTCTACAAAATTCCAAGTCTACATTAAGAATATCTATTTGTCTTGGGGTAAATAATTTTTATTTAGAATTGGATTACTTGTAATAATGAGGTAACATTGTGTCTTCTTTCATTTGTGTTTGCATTTAATTTTCTTACTTGCCCAATCATGAGGGTTAGTTGAGTTTGGAGTTGATTTTTAGTAATTTGGCATGCTTATATTGTCATTTTGCATGTGAATTTTGACTTCAAATTTATCCTAACTACAAGTACATTATGCATAAAATTCACATCTCCTCCTTTGACATATGGGCATCCAATAAATGGTATTATTGGTATATTTACAGTCAAATTAACATCACATCCTAAGATCACATTTGATGATAATGAGATTATTGATGATGATTTAGACATATATGCACTCTTTATTCAATATTATATCAAAACAACCCATGCATGGTGTCATGATCAACAATGGGTAAAGTGAAAATGCATGTACAATGACATTTATTCATAGTTTTGGATACACAAAACAAGATTTACAAGATACATCAAGAATATTCAAAGCATTAAATGGACATACATAAAATACTCTTGGGCATATAGTGTTACCTCTTTTGGTTGGTTCAAAAATAAAGGCTAATCCATTTCTAGTCTTACAAAGCACTAGGTTTTTTAATATGTTATTAAGATGCCCTCGGAAATAAAATCTCCACATAATACCTTAAATGGTACATTGATACCTTAAATACATACATTGTAATCAAGTGGTAGAATTTATAGGCATTCAATATGATTACCCTCTACAATCAATGGTAACTCCTCCTCCTCCCCTACCACCTCCAAAGTTGGTTATTTCACATATTCAAGAACACAATAAAAAAATAGTTATTGTACCCATTCAAGAGCACATTACAAACATAGTTATGGCATATTCAATAGCATAGTGCAGAATCAGTTGTTTCACTTTTATATAATATTTCTATATAGTGAGTACAAAGGAAAGTGGTACACCCTCTTAGACAGCAAGTTTCACATCAAAGAAATAATCAAATTTCAAATAATTCTAAATCTTCTATAATGCATCTTAAGTTAATACATTAGATGGTTAAACATGTTCCATAGTTAACAAAAGCAATGAAACCTTATCCTACTATACCAAATATTGGGCCTAATATTACACCCTCTCAAGTTATACATCCTACAACAAATACTATGATCAGAAATCATAACATTTATGTTAAAACACTTGATCCCTTATTAGATGCTAATTCATCTCTATGTAGTATTTTTCATCCATGAAAATTCATTTTCCAACTCTATGATACATGTACACACTATGGTCCTCCCATTGATGGGATAATAGTCTATCTTCTTTCAAAAATTACAAAAACATTCAAAAAATTCTCAAAAAATCAAAAATATTGACCTGAGCATGACATGAGTTTCTAGTTTACTTCTTTATATATATTATATATCAAATATTTTGGTAAATAGCATATTTTATTTCAAATACACATGCATTTAATAAGGTATATGAGAGTGATGCAGGACATACATATCATACATGGATTCTAGATGTTGGAGTCCCTTTTACCTAGTGGTCATGCCTTGTTGGGGCATCTCATTCTATATGTTACATTATCAACATGTTATATCTATATATGACCTCTCTACCATGTCAAGATACATATATTACAAATGTATTTCTATTTTCTCATATCTTACATTGTGCTACATGGATATGTTATTTTGCTATGATATGATATTGATATGTATAGATAGAATAGACTAGTTTACACTTGTTCGATGTCCCTATGATGTTTTTATTTTCTTGCACAATAGGCTACAAATTGTTTACTTATTGTGTGTGGACCTTGGACCATGTGTGAAAAAATTTCTTGAACATCTATATGATATTTTTTCTAGGTATGAGAAACATTTGAAAATGTCCATTACTTGACAACCTTTACCCTATGTTGTGTGAAACATTTAAACATGTCCCTTTTTAGTGGCATTTGTAATGTCCTTTGCATGTGGATCTTGGTCCTATTTATTGTGACATATTCATATCCATTATATGTGTCCCTTAGCCCTATTATATGGCATTTTATGACATTGTGTGATAGTGTGTGTTGTGTTTTTTATGCTTGTTTAGCTTAACTAATGGTGGCATGATACATATCATGCACTTTTACTACATAGTCTAAATTCATAGATGGTTACGTTAATTCATATCTCATTGTTATATATATCTATACATGACACTTGTATGCCTTACATTCAATATGTAACATACATGCTTCAAATATAAGTACATTAGATTTATATGGTAACATATTCTCGACATGTTGACATGATTACACATGATTCTATCTTTATCACATGATACCATTAAATATTATTTTGAGATAAATGACTTACAGGGTACATCCCTCATTTCAAAAGGGGGAATCATAATGGGCTTGTCTTATAGATCCAAAACTCCATGAATAAATAAAAACTAGAGTGGGGACAAAGTAAATATTTCAAAATTTCAAAAGACAAGTTTTTAAATGTCTAAAGTAATTCAAATATCTTAATTTATAATAGAGTATAGATTTTAAAAGATTTAAATTAAATGAGAAATAAAAATGTGGCATATATTGGTACATCAAATACAAATTTTGGGGGCATGTGACATGCATTGACTTTACAAAAACATGAAATACATATTCAAACACACTTGAATCTATATGTAAAATAGTTACAAGATCAAATTTATTGTTGAGCATATAGATGCATGGCATTCTATATCATTTTTCACATATTTAAATGGCATGATACTTGTTCATGCACAATTTTAAATTTTAAAATGCATGTTTTTTGTTCATGCTTATTTTTGATAGGTCAAGGGTCATGATACTTGTTCATGCATGTTTTTCAAAGTTTAAATATCATGATGCATATTCATGCACATTTTAAAATTTTAAAATGCATGATAATTACTTGTGCAATTTTCAAAATCTAAAGGGCATGATACTTGTCCATGCAAATTTTTCAAAGTTCAAAAGGCATGATTCTTGTTCATGCACATTTTCAAAGTTCAAATCTATAGTTTTAAAATCAAAATTTCATTTCAATCTAAATATATTAGCACTGAAGTCATGATGGGGGCATGAATATTTTTAACTCTCTTTTGATCATACAAATTAGAATATATATCCATCTATAGTGGTGTGATTTGATTTGTTACATATAATGTACATTCACATCTGGTGACACTCAAAGGAATTGGCATTACTTCTATCAAATCCATTATGTGGTTCTATATTTATGTTATGCATGATGTATATTTCAATCTAGTGACACTCAATGGCATTGGTATCATTTCTAGCAAACCCATCATGGTCCCACCTTCTTTGGACTAGTACATTGATTACTATTCCCCATTCATAAGAGTTTGAATATGCATATTTCAAACTCAAAAGATTGAAAGTTATTTAAAATTGTTACGTGATCACTCTAAATTCACCAATGGTTCAAATTCTCCAAGTGCTTCAATAAGGGGGCATAATTCTCCATCAATAGTTATAGGTTACAAAGCAATTTAGTTTTATCACTTTATAAATATAATCCTTCCTTGTTCTCCTCTCAATTTTTCAATTTTTCAAATTTAGATTTTTCAAATTTTAAATATGGACAAATAACTACTTCATGTGTTTTTTCATGTTTTGTTAAATTTGGAGTGCCTTGCACAATTGGAGTATCCTCTCAAAGACAAAGTGTGTTACATTCAAGTTTAATTCTTTCTCCTCTACTCTGGTAATTTCATTACTATAATAAGGTGAGGGGGAATGTAGATACCTAAATATGGTAATAAATATGTGAAAATGATAATTGTTGACACATCCTAAACCACATGACTTGCATCCAAATACATGACTCTTATTCACCACTCTTTTAATCCATTTATCTATATACTGACTTGACCCTTTTTTCACCATCACTTTTACACATAAATTTCTCAGACAAATTTTCAAATTGATTTTTACTACTCTCATTATTTATTCAACTTTGGATAGTCGCCCCTAATTTCCTAAGATATGTTTGTACTAGGTAGATAGGTCCAATGTCTTTAACCTATCTAACTATAGCATCTACATCCCATAATAAGTAAAGGCTAGTTTCAAATTTTTGAAATATTTTTTTGACTCTTCCTACATGTTTCATAAGGTTTGATAAAGGAAATTGTCAAAATATTTCACTATATAAGCAAATCAAAGCCTCATTTCAAAGGTACTTGGTCTCTAGCTCAAAAATATATATTGAGCACTTTCACACTATTGCACATTAATAAAATCATCAATATTACTCTCAAATTCAAGATCATTCATAAGGAGTAGCCACAATCCAAGTTTAAAGCATATCAAATCAAGTTAATATCTATCATTGTCAATTATGAAAACCATATTTTTAGTTACATACATATAATTAGGGAGCACAATTTCACAATCACACTAGGTGGGAGAACTACACGTGGCTTGATTTCCCTCTTCAAAGTATCTATATGGATAGGCATCATTCAATCATCAATGGGGTGACTGGGGCCAACTCAGCCCATTACACTCCCCCTCTATTTTTATAGGTTTTTAGTTATCACAAAGGCCTTGGGGTTTCCAAAGAAATTGATAAAAAATGATGAATTATGCACAATAAAATCTAAATTTATTCATATTATCCTGATGAACAATCACAAGAATAGAAGGTGGAACAGTCTAATTTTCTCACATTTAATATGGAAAAGCTTACAATCAACTAAACAAACTAACCAATGTTGTTGTTTGAGTGCGGTCTTGTCCAAGAATATTCTCAAATTTGGTTTTTGATATTGCATAGCCACATTTATGTTTTCTCTACTTTTCACTATCAAACATCAATCATAGTTATTTAATATGAGTCTATGGTTAATACACATGATTGGCTTACACTATTATCTAAGAAGTGTGGAAATCTAAAAATATTTTATGATTTTGTTCCTGATTTTGAGCATGCATAATTTAGTCCTTTGATGATTTTAAATTTCTAATATCCAAAATAATTTAAAAAAAATTATATTTGAGATAAGTACATTTATTTTAAGTATTTTCTAAAAATTATAATTTTTCATATTTAGCAAGTTTCAAAATCAGAATTATTAATAATTGTACATATTTAACATTTTGATATCTTTCAAGTTTTATACATATTTGAAAAAATATTTTATTGTTAAATAAAAAAAGGGTAAAATAGTACCTATAAAGATGAAAAAATTAAGAATCAAGTCATAAAATCAAACCCAAACACTGAAATCAAAAAACCTTAGAGAGACGGATGAAACCCTAAGGGTGATATAGGGTTTCACACATTTTTATTAATACACGGGTGTTTTACCTTATTTTTTATTTAATAGTTTTTAATAGATATAAAACTTAGAAATATTATTCAAATTATAATATATGACATTGAAACATATATCTGACTATATATGAGAATTGACAATTGAGATTGATCGATAGGTGGCATGTGTAAAAAATAGTAATTAAAACCAAGAGTAAGATACTTAGACTACATATCTAGATACTTTAAGAGGAAATCAAGTCACACATATTTCTCCCACATAAAGTGATTATGAAATTATGCTCCTTGACTATATGTATGTAGCTATAAATTTGGCTTTGATATTTGATAATGTTAGTTCTTGGCTTGATTTAGATTTTTTTAGATTTGATTTATAATTGTTCCTAGTGGTTGATATTGAGTTTGGGAAGAATAGCACATATTTTCTCAATGTGCAGTAATGTAATAGATAGATTCCAAATAGATATCAATTCCCTTAATGAATGACCTTTGCTTTTTATTTATAGTGAACCTTTTAACAAATTTCCTTTATCCAACTTGTAAAATGTACAGGATGACCCAAATAAATATTTGAATTTTTTAAAATAGTCATTAAATGGTGTGAGGGCAAAGTCACTCTAGGTGGATAGGTCCATGATAGTAGAGATGTATACCTAACACAGATCTATCCCAAAAAAGTAGGGATAGTTGTTCTAAGGTTAGAAGTAGTCTAAAATTTATATAAGAAAGTTTGAGCATTGACTTGTAAATTCATATGTAATAGTGATGGTGAATACAGGGGTCAAGTTTGCATGTAGATAAATGACTATAGGAATGGAGAATAAGAGTCATATAGTTGAGCATAAGTCAATTGGTTTAATATATGTCAACAATTAACATTATCAATTAGTTGTGATGACATTTAGGTATCTACACCTCCCTCTTTATTATAGTAATGAAATTTTTAGAGTGAAGGAGAAATAATATACTTGAATGTGTACAACATGCTTTTTCTTTTGATAGGAAAATCTAATTATGTAGGGAACTCATTTTAGCAAATTCTACAATAACACATGAAGTAGTTAATTTCCATATTTGAAATTTGAAAAATATGAACTTTGAAATTTTAAAATTTAAAGGAGAGTAAGGAAGGAGTACACCTATATGGAGATGAAACCAAATTATCAAATAACATTTCGAATGTAGTGAAACATTTAAATAAATTTGCCTATTTATTGAAGCACTTGAACAGTGGTTCCTCATGTTTAACCATTGGAAAATAGAGAGTGATCACATCCCAAATTTGAATAACTAATCAATCCCTTGAGTTGTAAAAATGGTTAATCTAACTCTCATTAATGGGGATAAATACCCAATGTACTAATCCAAAAGAAGTTGGAACCATAATGGGTTCACTAGAACTTACGCCAAGGCCATTCAATGTCACTAAACTCAAACTTACATCATCTAAAATAGAAGATGGAACCACACAATGGGTTCATTATAAGTAATGTCAAGGCCATTGAGTGTCTCTAGACTTGAGAGTATGTTACCTATAACAAAATGAATCACATTATTATTGATAGATCTAGATTCTATTTGCATGATCGATATATAATAAATAACATTCATGCCCCCATCATGATTGTAGTCCAATATATTTGAAGTGATATGAAAACCATTTTCCATTGAATTTATAAATTGTATTGTAGTGCATATGTGCATGAATTAGTATCATGCATTTTGACTTTAAAAATTTATATATGTGAATCAACCAATATCATGCCCCCTAAATTTGTGCTAAATGATATAGAACGTCATGCATCTATAGGCTCAACTATAATTGTATGTTAAACCTATAATTCATGTTCCTAATTATTTTCATATGCCCATGCAGATGCAACTAATTTTTATGATTTTATATTCAAGTCTCTATAAATTGAGTACATATGCATGTCATATGCCCCTATAATATGCATTAATGTGTCAATATACATCATGTATCTAATTTTTGAATTACTTTGAATCTTTGAAACTTGTATCCTATCATAGCATCCAATTTTTATACTCATGGATGCCTAAATCTCTATGATAATCCCACTATAATAACCCTTTTGAGATGAGTGATATAGCTTAAAAATAACTCATCTCAAATGAATAGTTAATTTTATAATGTCATAAATACATAATCATGTAGCATCGTGTCAACATGTGGAGAGTATTTTATCATAGTATAATGTATATCATTAAAGCATGCATGAAACATATGTATTGTGAGGAATACAAGTATTATATATATAGCAAAGAGGAACACAATAAAGTGGTCATGTCTAAATAAGACTACACATTAAAGGTGCATGATATAGATCATGACACTGCTAATCAAGTTCAATAAAGACAATAATCACAACACATAATGTCATGCAATGTCACACTTAAGGCATAGGGTTGCATGCAAAGAACATTAACATGTCACAATAAACAATAATAAGGGCCACATGCAAAGAACATTAATATTTTTATAAATAAGGGACATAAAAATATTGCACACATAGGGCCAAGTTTCCATGCACAATAACCAAGCAATGTCTAGCCTATTATGTAAGCAACTAACATCATCAAAGGGGTATAGAACAAATTAAAATTATTCTACGCCATCCTTATGTATTAATGTTTCATCATAACAAAGTAGCATATCCATGTAGCATAATGTAAGATATAAGTAACTATCAAGACACTTGTAAGATATGTAGCTCAACATGGTAGAGAGGCCATACATAGATATAACCTACACAATAATGTAAATTGTTTAATAAGATGCCCCTAGCATAGGAATTTCCACTAGGTAGAAGGGATTCCAACATCTATGAATCTATGTATAATATGTATGTCTTTCATAATACTTAGATACCTCATGAAATGCATGTGTACAAAAATATATATTCTATCTACAAAAATATCTCATAAATAACATATCTAAAGAAGTAAAATAACAACTTATGTCATGCTCAAGTCTTGAATTTTTTATTTTTGATAATATTTTATATGTTTTTATATTTTTGAAATATTCTAATTTTATTTTTACATTTTTTAAATATTTGATTATTTTTTTGTATTATTTACATATTTGAAGTGTGCAAAATGCAAAAAGAAACTAGCTAATTTTCTCATCAATGGGAGGACCATAATGCATGCATGTATCATAGAATGGTAGGTTTATTGATCATAAATGATAAATTATACATGTATATGAATCAAATTTTGAAAATTTAATGTCATAGGACTTGATGGATTCCATTGTATAGTAGGAAAAAGTTTCACTTCCTATGTCCATTATGGAACACACTAAACTATCTAACGTACTACCTTAGGACACATTATGGAATATGAGGATTTATTTGAAATCTGCATAACTCTTTGATGTGAATCTTGTTGTCTAGGAGATTTTAATACTCTCCTCTAAACTAACTATATAAAAATACTCTACATAGGTGCAACAACTAACTCTTCATTATGTTCTTGAACAAGTGTAATAACCAAATCAATGGTACTCATGTCAAATTCCTAAAAATTTCATAACCTAATTACCATGTATTTATTTAATATGTCAATGTAATATGGATGGCATTGTATGGATCTTATATATCAAAGGGGATCCTAATAACCTTTCAAAGACCCTTATGCTTGATAAGACTAAGAATGGAGTAGCCATTATTTTTGAACCAACCTAAAGAGTTAGCACTATATGCCTAAGAAGTATTTTTTTATATGTTCATTAAATGCTTTAACTACTTTTTATGTATCTTTTAAATCCTAATTTATGTACCAAAGAGTGTGAATAAGTGTCATTATACATGTGTTTTGACTTGAACCATTGTCAAATATGACACTTTGTATGGGTTATTTATAGATATAACCCTAAATATTGAGTGCATGTCTATTTGAATCATCATCAACAATATCAATGTCATTAAATATGATCATAGGATGTGGTGCTAATGTGTCTATAATTATACCAATAATACCATTTGGTGGATTTCCATATGTTTGAGGAGGAGGATACACATTTTACACATGGTGTACCTTTGAATTATCCATATTTTCTATTATTCCATGGTTTGAATATGGATTATAAAAGATTTTAAACTTTGAATTTTATTTTTTTTGTGGTCTAGTATCTTATGTGGGTGTGACTCACTCAATAGTATTGTCATCAATAAGATCTTGTATATTATGTCATAGCCCGTAACACTTATTGTTATAATGTCTAATACATTAATGATGGTCACAATATGCATTATTTTTTAATCCCTTATGTTGAGGCTTAGTCATATCAACCTCTAATTGTGGATGGAGACATATGATATTATAGTAAAGAAACTTTTGTAACAAAATATGAGGAGGTGATGGTAACCATGAAAATTATCTCCTTGTTGTAATTGTCAACTAAAGCTTATTTATTGGTTATGATATTGTATTGACTATTACTTTTTCTTCATTCTCACTTCCATTATATTTGACATTGTATCTTGGTTTACTTTGAAACTTTGTATCTAAATTATTTTTAACATTTGGTGCATACTTGATCTTGACTTCTTGTTCTTTGATTATACGGAATAACTCATCAAAAGACATGAATTTTTCAAACATGATAGACTCATGAAGTAATACTATCAAACATGTGTGAAGATATCATATAACTCATTATCTTCCATAGAATTGGTTGTCTTAGCTAACATAATTTTGTATAAAAGAACATATTCACTGATTGGTTCATTGGATCCTTGTTTGAGTTTAGCAATTTGGCTTAAGATAATTATTCACCAATGTTAATAGAGAAGTGTGTTATAAAAATTTCTAACAAAGGGTTAAATGCTTTGAATAATTATATTAGAATATCGTATAATCATCATAAATCATATTATTTGAGGATTAATGGAAATAAATTGATCAATAATTTGTCATTGTATGCATAATCCAAGCATTCTACATGAAATGATCGAAGATGTTGTTCAGGATCACCTTTACCTTCATAGAGTGGAATCTTAAGAGCTACAATTCATGTTGGTAATAAGTAATATGTTATTTCATGTGCCAAAGGATTATGAATAAAATTATGATCATCCATTAAATTAGTATCTCTATAAACACCTTGATATAATTACAAAAACATGGCATGTAGGATTGTAATAGTTTACTTAAGGGAATATGCATTAATCTATGTTGTTGATGGGTCATGTGTAGTAATCAAATGAGGTGTGTATGATGTCTATGTATAAATAGGCATATTAATATGTTATAATTAATTTGATGACCACATACCTAGATATAATGTCACAAATGTAATTTGAGATATAGGAATAGAAGTAATATGAGTAATTGGGACACCTGAAGTAGAAGTATTATTTTTATTAAGATCATAAAAGGCATCATATTTTTCTCCCAATGCAGAAGCTTAATCAAGTTTTTTTTAATCATCTCTTTTAATGTATAGTAATGTGTCAATAATATGTGGATTTAAATTAATATTTTCAATGAATTATCTATCATTAAGTATATCAAATTGATTTGTATTAACTTTATTAGTTTTGATAGTCATGATAAGTCCATCAACAGGGTGCTTGGTATGCATTATATAATCTACAGAGAGAGTAGGAGGGAAAAAGTGAATCATACACACCCTTTGATGTTTGGTGGTAACCTAAAGGCTAGTATTTTATGGATTGATGGCTATCTCAAATTGGATATTGCAATAATATGAATTGAATAATGCTTGAGATTGTTCATTATCCATTTTATCCTTTTTATTATATTTGAATTTTATGCATGAAAATATATAGTGAATCCAAATAAAAACTATAAAAGTAATATAAAATGTGATGATAAACCTTATGATCCTAATAAAATGATAGAATCAAAATTCATCCATTATATCCATGATTTGATTTTGAATTTTTGAATTTTAAAAATGTGTAAAATGAAAGAGAGAATGGGTGTAATTATGAAGGTATAGATGTTTAAATCTAGAATTATATATTAAACTAGTCTTTTACAATTAACAAATATATCTCAATGCTCTGCCCTTTAGTTTAAACTTCCTTACAGCTAGAAGGCTCACACTTGCCACCTCACTAGGTCTAAATACTTACTTATTAGTCCAACCATCATTATTTTGATTATCTATATCACTTGTAACCATAAAATGAGTAAAATATGATATATATATATATATATATATATATATATCCTACACTATCAGTTACATAACCTCAACAACTTTCCTCCATTCTAGACAGATGTATTCAGGTCTGGATAATAGCATCAAAATTATTGTCCCTACTTCAATGCAAGTGTCCTTACCATATAAATACTCAAATTTAAAAATATTTTGATGTGTATAGGTTAGCCTAAGAATGTCACTAACCCTTCCCTAAGGATTGTTTAAAAATATCTAATATAAATACAAGTCAAATCCAATTCATTTGGACATCTATAAATTATAAATCAAACACCTAATTGAGCTCAATCAATAAATTTCACAACTAAGTTATTATACCTTATACATTATTATTTTCATATCAATCATATTATAAGTCTAAATCACTCAAAATGTGGCCCATGATATATATTTTTCAATTTATAAACTAGATCACTAAATTCATCTTCATATAGCATATTGCATCCTTATGCACATGTATTTCCACATATAAAGGATAAATACATAAGTCTAAGGCCCTCCTTAGAGTATTGGCTATGTAGGAAATAGTCATTGACAAAGGGGTTTTTGAGGTCAACTCTACACCATGAGCACACTAACCCATTTTTTGTAAAAGTAATCTAACCTAAGGTGGAGAGCTAGTGTTTTAACTACAAATAATTATATAGAGTTTGTAAAAATATCCAAATACATCATATGAAAAGGTGATAGAAAACCTAGAAAGAGTTAGATAATTGCATCTTAATATAATGAACATTCCATACATGACATTTACATCAAGATTTGGATTGTAGCATCAATGCAAGTATCCATAGGGTTATGTAATTGTCTAGGTAACCAAGAAGAATATTTCTAAAATCTAACAACTATTTCATGAAAGTCATACAACCTATTTTTACACTTGTACATCTCAAATTTGTTTGCACATCATTACATATGCTAAGTATTGTTTCTTATACATGATTTTGAAATTAAAATATTATTTGGAATTATACTTTATTATTTATCATTTTTGTAATTCAGCACTGAAATTGATTATCGTAAACTAAATTATTTAATTGTCTTACTTTAAGGGATATGTTATCTCACTCTTGAATATCCTATTCCTCTTGACCATTAATTTACAAAAAGTGTTGAATATTTATTGAACATGACTTTTGTGTCTTTCCATTCAACTCCTAGTGTGCTCTAGGGTTTATTTATTTATTTATATTTCTAAATTGTTAAAATTATTTCAAAAATCAAATTGCTTTCCAAATCAAAATAATACATTAACATAATGGATTGTTCCCTAAAGTTTGTGAGCCTCTTTTATCTAGTTCTCATTTTAGTATTTTAAACATTTCAAATGGATAAAATGGAATTTATTCCTCTTCCTAACCCTAAAGAAGGTGGTATCTACTTTCCTACTAATAAAATCCATGTTATTACTCCTTCAGAATGTAACCCTTCCTCAAACCACTCCATGACCCATAATTGCTCTTGATGGTGGGAGTGTGATTAGAAAATCTGTGTTACCTAGGGTTTATATTATTCAATCCCTTCTATATCAAATCACCATCACTAAATAAGATCTCTAAAATAAAAACCAATAATTTATCTCAAAACTTAAATCACTATAAAATCATATTTCATATATATACAAAATTTAAAATGTGCTAGTAATACACATACATGTGTATCTTCTACCAATGTAATGCCCAACAAATGATCATTTCAAAATTAAGAGTTTAAATTAAATCTATTTACAATAACTGATTTAAATAATATGCAAAAGGCTCATAGAAGTCTAATGAGATTTTGAGGGTACTGCATAGACACATCTTGATCACATTGCCTCCTTTCAACCTATATGAAGAGAAAAATAGTATTGGTAATATCATAGAATGCATGGGAATCATACAAATAATTATTTGACTATAAAGAATAATATCCAATGCATAGTTAATAGTGGTGATCATTAAATAGATATATCTCACTTTTACTCATAAACATTCAAAAAATCAAATATTAAAAAAATACAAAAAATGTAAATGATTCAAAAATGCCAAAAAAATTTATTAGTTCACATGTTTTCTAGATTTTGCATATGTTTTTTACTTTATGTTAATATATATCATATCATGTCTATATACACATTCTTCATGGGTACTTATACAGGCATACATTAGACCCATTATATCTCAAGCATGCAAATATTGAACTTTTCCTCTTCTATCATGATACACTACGTTGGGGGCATCTTGCTTCTATATGATGATGATTGACATAGGTTATATTCTTTTACGATCATTTTCCATTAGCTTACTAAGCTTATATATCTTACACATTCCTATACTAATGTTTATTTTACATAGTGTATTTGATATGTTATTCTACATGAAATTTTACTAATACATGTATGCAGTGATTAGTATGACATGTTTGTGTTAGTTGCTTATATTTCATTACTTAATTTATTTACATTAGTGTACTTAAGTGTCATTCTTTTTTACTTATTTGCCTTTCTTGTAGAACATTTTCACATGGTCCTTATTTTTTGGCCATAGTACCCTGAGTGTTATTTATTTAGTGTGTATACATTTGCACATGTCTTTCACTTGAGTGTGTGGCATTTGAACAAGCCCTTTATTTGTGTCTCCTTGGACCCCTTTTTATGTGACATTTGAGTACTCTTATATGTGTGATTGATTATTTTTTGATCTTTTTATCTTATAAATGTTTTCATGGTCTATATCATGCATCTTAGGGCTTTTTGTGTATGCGTATTATGAGCTTCATTGATATATCTACTTTGATATAACACTATTATATCCTTCTTTACTATATGATTCATACAAATACAACATATTTGTCTTATCCTTTTGAGATAAGGTTATTATCAATTTTGAAATTCCCTCACCTCAAAATGGGGTCATATCAATGTGTGAATGTCATATAATATGTGACTCCACATACATATAGTTAATAAAAAGAACATAATTTGATTTATTTTACAAGTTTACATTATTCAAATATACATTTTGGACAAAATTATATGCATTGGGCACATATTTGGAAAAATGATTTTCATATTTAGGATACATATTATATATATGTTATAGATTAGAGGTTACATTTTTATATATACTTCATCTTAAGGCATGTTTGAGTTATACATGCACCAAATTACAAATACACTTTCAAATTATAAATATTTTTATGCATAGACCTTACCAAGATGCACCAGTTGAGATTTTATCTATTGTAGTAGTTAGCTATTTTTTATTAGTGCAGTCAATATTTTTCCCTCTCAATGGACTTGGCACTATGATTATATTATTATAGGTGTATATGTTTATACCATTTGATTTAGGTAATACTAGATAAATTGGTTAAATTGGCTATATTGGTAATACTTGACTTATGTGATTGAGATTATGTGTTCTTAAAGGATTTGGCACAATTCATCCTTATACCAAATTGGGGGTGTGATCACCCTCTAATTCCTCTCTTCAGATCTCTAAACTTTAGTTATGAACCTCTTTCTAATTCTCTAGAAAAAAATCATCTCTACCAAGACAAACTACTAAGGGGAAACATGGTTGCATCAAAACACAGGTGTATTACTTCATTGCTCTCTTTCTTTAAAGTAGTTTCAAATTATTAAATTTCAAATTATATGCACTAATTACAACTTTAAAATTCTCTTGGTTTCCAATGATTCACATATAAAAAATTCAAGTGGGTTAAATCAAAGATAAGGTGTGTTTTACACACCATGCTACATTATTTTTCCTTTAACCTATTAATTTCATCCTTATGCATTACTAGATTAAATCAGGGGAAATGTAGATGTTTAAATATGGATTCATATGTTAAACTAGTCTTTTACATTTGAAAAATATATCTCAAGGCTCTACCATTTACTTTGACCTTCCTTGAAGATAAAAGGCTCACACTCGCCACCTTACTGGGTTTAATTACTTACTTGTTAGTCCAACCCTAATTATTTTAATTATCTAGATCACCTATAACCATAAAAGTCCAAAAAATTGATATATATCCTTCACTATTAGTTATAGACCTCAACAACTTTCCTCCATCCTAGATAGTTACATTCAGGATAGGATAATAGCATCAAAGATATTTTCCTTACTCTAATGCAAGTGTCCTTACCCTAAAAAGACTCAAATTCAAAAATATTTTGATGTGTATATGTTAGCCTAAGAATGTCATTAACCCTTCCATAAGGATAATTTCAAGAGAACTAATATAGATACAAGTTAAAGCCAATTCATTTGGACATCTAGTAATTATCAAGCTAGAACCTACCCAATTTCAATTAATCAATTGCACAACTAAGTTATGTTTCCTTATACATTCTTATTTTTATATCAATCATAAGAGCAATCATAATACAAGTTTGAAGAACTCAAAAGGTAGCCCATGAGACATATTTGTCAAGTTATAAGACAGATCACTATATGCATATTAATGTAGTATATTTCACCATAATGCACACACATTGCCACACATAGGGGATGACTACATAAGCTTGATTCCCTCCTTAAAGTATTGGATATATAGGCAACACTCATTGATAGAAGGGTCTTTGAGATCAGCTCGACAACATGATCCCATTAACCCATTTTTTAGAAAGGTAACATATTTTAAAGAGGAGAGCTTAGGTTTAAGCTACAAAGAGTGATATAGAGCATGTACATGAGATCTAGATGCATCAAATGAAAAGGTGACAAAAAACCTAGAAAGGCCTAGGCAATTACATTTTTCTATAATGAACATCTTGTACAAGATAGTTACATTAAGATTTAGATAGTAGTATCGGCACAAGTGTCCAAGAAACTAAGAATAATATTATATAATTTTACCAATGTTTCTTAAACATCAAAAAACCTATTTCCACACCTTTACATCTTAGAATTATTTGCACATCATTGCATAAGCTAAGTATTATTTCTTCTTTATGATTATGCAATCAAAATAATGTTTGACATTGTACTTTCTATATTTAGTATTTTGTAATTTAATATTGAAATTGAATATCATAAAATAAATTATTTGATTGGCCTACTTTAAGGAAAAGGTTATCTCACTCTTGAATAACCTACTCATCCTAACCCTTAATTTCAAAAAAGGGTTAAACAATGTGGCGTGTTTAATTTTTAGGTTTTCATATACATTTATCCCAGTTGTAAAGAGTGAACAAGGCCCAAAGGGGAACTAAATAAATAATGTGGTGTGTTTAATTTTTAGGTTTTCATATACATTGATCCCAGTTGTAAAGAGTGAACAAGGCCCAAAGGGGCACTAAATATAAATAATTCCACTATTTTTTAGTTATATTATCCTATATTTGTGGTACATTGAAAATAAATTTCTAGAGTTATCCAGTTATCTATGCACTACATAACCACATGGTTGAAAGGCTTCATATGGTTGAAAATAAACAACACTATGTGTTTCTTATATACCATGAGGTACATGGAAACTAAAGTCAATATATAGTGTTATCTAATGGCTTGATTATTGGATTAGTACCCTCATACCATAGTATAGGTAAAATTGGTGACTAATTTACCTAGAATGATAGTTCTTATGAGTTTTACAACTACTAAAACACATTTATAGAAAGCAAGAAAAAGAAAAAAATAAGTTGGAAACTAATAGAAGAAAATATTTGTATACATGGAAATCAAGATTTCAATATGAAACCCATAGGTTAAAGAGAAATCCTAGAGCAATGCTCAATCAAATCCTAAAAAGGACAATCAAATTTCTCTTTTGTGTATGGGAATCATGAAATAGTTGAAACCCTAGAACAAAAACCAAAAAAATAATGTTAAAAAAAATAGGTTCACCAATATGTTTTAACCTATTTTTCATTTAATAGGTATAAGATTTTAAAAGATTATTTATATTTTAATATATGAAATTTAAGCATAAATGTGATTGTAAATCAGAATTAACAATTGAGATTGATTGAAAATTAGCATATGCTAAAAATAGTAAGTATAATAAAGAGTAATATACATAGCATTTTCTAGTTTCTAGTTAATTATAGTAGGTTTTTTTAAGTGAAAAACAAGATAAATTAATATTTTGATAACTTTGGCTCAAAAATAGAATTTGTGGTTGTGTTTAGACAAGTCAACACTCTTTATATCTATGTAGTGCAACCCTATCCATTGACTATGATCTTGTCCACTATGAAATTGAAAAAACTATTATTAATCGATCACACATGCCTATGTCTACTAAAGATGGTTGAAATATTAGGATTATATGAATGTCGTATAGAAATATTTGTTTGCCTTCTCTTTACTTTGGAAACACTATGTGTACTTATGAGAGATATAAACCTATAAAAAAGAAGGGGAAGTATAATGGGTTGAGCTGACCCAAATCACCTCCATTAATGATTGAGTACTACCTACATATACAAATACTCTAAGGAGGGATTCAAGCCACAAGTATTGATCCCACATAGAGTGATTGTGTAATTTTTATCCTTAAATATATGTATGCAACTATAAATTTGGCTTTAAGACTTAAGAATGTTAGCTCTTAACTTGATTTGGAATGCTTCAGAGTTGATTTTTGACTACTCCTTGTGATTCATATTAAAATTGGGAAGAATACAATATATTTTCATAATGTGTGATAGTGTAATAGATAGATGCCAAATAGATATCAAGTCCCTTAATGAATGACATTTAATTTGTATTTATAATGAACCTTTTGAATAATTAAATTTATCCAACTTGTGAAATATACAAGATAACCTAATGATTATTTAAAATTTTGGAAAGTAGCTGATAAATGGTGCAGGGAAATGGCCACTCTAGGTGGATAGGTATATGGTAGTGAGCCTATCTACCTATCATGACCCTTTCCTATAAAAACTAGGGATAATTATCATGAGGTTACAAGTAGTCTTAGAGTGATATGAGGAAATTTGAGTATTGACATGAAAATTACTATGTAGTAGTGATGGTGAAAAAAGGGGTCAAGCTTTCATATAGATAAATGACTAGAGGAATAATGAATAAGAGTAATGTATTTGAACGTAAGTAATTAGTTTAAGATATGTCAATAATTAACATTGTCAATTAGCAATGACTAGATTTCGGTATCTACAATGTATTCAATAATATATTTTACCCTAATTTGGATTTAGAAACCGTAATAGGATATAAACCTATAATGTGAATTTAGATTATTAAATAAGACATTTAAACATGAATCTATATATAAAAGCTTGAAAGAGAATGCAATGATTTAATAAGTGGCATATGTTAAATATAATAATTAATCTAAGTACTTAGATTTTTTTGTTAACTATATTTTGATATTGGAAAACATATTAAAGTAGGCCCATGATTCTTTTGGTTAAGGAATTAGTTATTTATCTACATAAAGTCAATTCCATCAGATATAGGTCAGTATCGACTATCAATACTAACATGCATGGTTGGTAGTGACTTGTGTCAAAATATGCACCTATGACCATATGATCACCTTAACACATCTCTAAAAGCTTTGTGTGTGCAATGTCAAACCTTGATTCACCTTGAAACCCTATGTTTACTTGTGAGGACCACAAGATGAGAGTTATTCGGCATTTCTAATTGGTTCTCAATTTTAGATTTATAGGCCTAAAAAATATTGAGATATAGAAAAGGCACAATACAAATAGGTAAACAAGCATGGATATACTAGGGTTTTGGAATAATAGGAAATAAAGTCTAAAAATAAAACCCTAATGTTGAAATTTAAAACCTTAAAAAGATGAAATCCTAATGGAGATGTAGGGATTGACACAGTTTGATTAGTATACAAGTTCACCAATGTGCTTTACCCTATCTTGGTTTTATAACCCCTACTAGGATAGAAACTAGTATAATGGTGATTCATTCAGATTTATACAATATACACAAGTACTCATGAAATTTTATTTAAACTACGATAAAACACATAATCTAAATATAGTAATGAATGTACAATAAGAGGGAAGAAGGAACTTAGTTTGTTTGCCATGATGTTTTGATTTTTGATTGTCTGAATATTACATATTTGCATTATGTAAATGATTTGTGTATGGTATATTCTTACATGTTGTCTCACGGTCACTTACATCATATTTTGTTATTATTGATGATAACCTATAGGGGTTGGTATTGACCGTGTACATGCATATCTCCTTTTTTATTTTGGGATGATCTATCTATGTTTGTGATGTTTGTTTTTTACTTTAATCACCTTTAAAATCATGTAAATTCAAATGTGTGAGCAAAACCTTTTTCTACATAAGTAATCTAATATTAAATGGGGATGTTGGGTAAAAGGGTTGAGTTGGACTGACCTTGGTCAATTCATGTTGGCTCATTAAGTGTTACAATACACTATTAATACTTTAAAGTTAGTTTAAATTTGAATGTAATTATACCACTAATGTGTATGGGTAAGTGCAAAAAGTTAGGGGACAAAAATGGCCTACCCATGGACATTTTTTTCTTTTAAAAAAATGAGAAATATTAACTTCTATATATTTGAGATGGTTACACTCAAAATTTGAAGATGATATATGAACATGAATTGTAGAATTTAGAATCTAATTTTTAAAAATCTATTTTTTTTTAAAAGTGGATAAGTGTAAGTAGGTTAAACATCTAAAAATTTAAAAGGAACTCCTTTTATAATAAAATAATATAGATAGTTGGTCGTGTGATCCCTCATTGTTTAAGTATTGTTTAGTGTTGTTTGAAACCCTTTGGTGGAAATTTAGATAATACCATCTAATGTATGACTTATATTTTTTTTTTTAAATTAAATAATGTATTTTTTAATTATTTTTATAAGTAAATAAACCTTGAAAACTAACAAAAAAATAGATAGATGATCATGTGGCCCACCATAATTACCTAAAAAAATTGAATGTATATATAATTAAGCCTAGTTTGTGCCCATATATATGTGTGTGTGTGTGTGTGTGTGTGTGTGTGTGTGTGTGTGTGTGTGTGTGTGTGTGTGTGTGCGTGTGTGTGTGTGTGTATATGTATATGTATATATATGTATATATATATATATATGTGTGTGTATATGTATATATATATATATATATATGTATATATATATGTACATATATATATATGTATATATATATGTATATATATATGTATATATATATATATATATATATGTATATATATATGTATATATATATATATATGTATATATATATATATATATATATGTATATATATATATATGTATGTATATATATGTATGTATATATATGTATGTATATATATGTATGTATATATATGTATGTATATATGTATATATGTATATGTATATGTATATGTATATGTATATGTATATGTATATGTGTATATGTATATGTGTATATGTATATGTATATATGTATATGTATATATGTATATGTATATATGTATATGTATATATATATGTATATGTGTGTGTGTGTGTGTATTATTTTTATTTTATTTTATTTTATTTTTCTGGATCAATGAAAAAATACAAACATGTATATTTTGGCATATAGTGGCCTAAAAATTTATAGATGAAGACCTTAAAATAATCAAAAAAAATCTAAAAATTATATATTTTGAAATATGAAAGTGTGCTCAATGTCATAGTAATGATTTTATGAAATATCACATTGAAATTCATAATTTTTATGATGATGAAAGTTGGATTTTCTTATTTTTAGTCAAATAACTCAGATTCAACTATGTGTTTTCAGGCTTGAGAATCAAATCCATTTCTAATCCAAAATGCATGTTTTTGAAATTACACATAGAAAAGAATGTACATTAAATATCGTGTACACATTCTTAAGAGATGAAAGTATGAAATGTGTAGTGCTATAACACTTACATGTTCTTAAAAGTGGTGGGTGTGTATGGGTCACCAATGCAACCTATGTTTTCCCATCCATGCCACTTTAGAATTATATCTTTAGAATATAGATATTAGTTCTACTTATTAAATAATATCAAATAATAAAATGAAGTATCAATAACTAATAATCTACACCTAAGACCTCATGAGCATATAAATATTAAGATAACAATGTTAAGATTACATCAATACAAATCAAATCTTCATTGGAAAACTCATATTTGTGTATGATTTGGCTTGAATGTAATGTCAATAGGTCTTTTTAATACCATTTCATGATGGAACATCTCATTTAAAACCTTGGATTAGTTAAAATTGATGAAGAGTAGAAAGGTGATGCACAATAAGACTTGATAATCTGACAACACTTCTTATCTAATTTGAGCATGTTCATTACAAAGTAGAAGAGATTTATCTATAATAAATGAGTACCCTTCATCTTGACTCTAACATGGATGGATATAAATAAATCCTCACTAATGCACATGGATTGATCACATGAGCCCTTCATCTTGTCCAAGATGAATGGTGAAGGATAGCTCTTGAAAATATCAAAAATGATTAATATGATCCATCCATATTCCATGAAATATGGAAGGTGGATAATTATCTTTAAAATATCCTTGTAAGAGTAAATGTGGCCCCTTCATATTGTTTTCAAGATGAAGGGTGGAGAATCATTCCCAATAAATCACATGGATAATTTATATCTCATAAGAATCATTATGTGCCCTTCATCATATCTCCAAGATAAAGGGTGAAGAATAATCCTTCATATTAATTCATTTAGTAATTAGTGAGCTTCCAAGAGAATATTCCATAGGATCTCAAGATTATTTATTGAATGAAGATGCTTCTTGGAGGGAGAAAAAGAAGAGTTAATAATTGAAAGGAAATTATAATTCCATTTGTATAAAATTACAATTAGAAGAATGATTAATTCAATTAATTTAATTAATATAATGTGGGGAATTTATTGTAAGATTGATTTAGAGAAGGGTAATTAATTGCATTAATTGATTAGTGAAGGAGAATTAGTGAATTGATCAGAGTAGAAGAAATAACTAGATAAAATGACCAGAATGATAATTGAACATATCTAATATGGTGAATTATCCCACCTAGATATGCCCCAATGTGATTTCAAACTCATACATTAGATGAATAGATGATTTTAGACCAATTTATGTGTAATTATGAGAAGTCATTCCATTTTGTAATTTTGACATGGAAGTGATAAAAATGGTGTCTAAATTTTCCCCTATTTGAGAAGAAATTATGAGACACAAATGAAGTAACATATTCTCAAATAATGAGAAGTAAAAAAATATGGATGAAAAATTATATGATGAAATGATGGATGATGTAATTTCTTCATTCCCAACTAATAGGTTTAATAAAATGAATGGAAAGATAAGTATATGGTTTGAATGAAATTAGTTAGGGATGATTCCCATTTGAAAGGGCATGCAAGGATGAAGGATGTGGATGGGATCTCAAAAAAGAGAGGAAGAATACATAATTGAAGAGAATATTAACTTGTGGATAACATTATGCTACTTGATCTAACCCTTGCATGACTTTATTTCTAATGTTTATGGATTGATTTACACCAAGCATGGTAGGATTGGGAATGAAACATACATAAATAAGAGACATACTTTGAACTACCCTAAATAGGGTGAAATTTTTGGTATTATGCATGATCCATCCTGAACAAGAAATTGCATGCTTGATTTTCTCCAAATGAGGTGAAAGTTGCAAGCTTGGAATGATGATGTACCCCAAATAGGGTGAAATTGATTTCCTTTATCCCAAATAAGGTAGATTTGATTTGATGAATTGACAGAGTGATTGATTTGAAATCATAGATCAAGGATTTAACATGTTTCATAAATTAAAGATTATATGAATTATCTAAAGTTGATAATTTAACACAAACATGTGTGTTAATGGTATAACATTTTTTTGTAAAATATATAAAAAATTGAGCACATAAGAATGCTCAAAGTGATGATAGACTAAAGAATATAAAAATAAGATAATGATTAAATAATGATGTGATCAGATTTGAAAAATATGGATTTTAATAAAAATAAAACAAAGGTAGTCAATATGACATCAAATTCTAGTTGGTATTGAATATTGTCAACATAGTCTAAAAAGACCTCAGTCTGATGTATTTCTCCCCAAAATTGGGAGAGAACATGATGAAGAATGGAATATATGATTATAAGGATAATATTGGTTGATAAATGTGTATGACTCTCTTTTACATGTTTATTTATAGATGCACATCCTAATGAGCATATTTGTATCTAGAATGTTCAAGTGTGCTAATTTGAGAATGAAAGATATAATGATGTGAACTAGTTAAAAATGACCAAGATGATTGGATGTGATAAGAGATTATGATACAAGGGGAGATAATTTCACTATGATATTATTGATTTAACACCTTTGATATTTGATTTTTAATTTTTTACATGATAGTATACATCATGATATAAAACATGATGATGACCTAGTTGCAATGTGCATAAGGACCAACCCCCAATCCAATAAACAATTGATAATAATGTACCAATGATTAAAACCATGATGACAATGTTGATGTATGCCAATGGCTGGACTCAAGTATAATTTAATGACAAGGGACACTATGATGATGACCTCATTAGCATAATGGACTAAGTCAAGGCAACAACAATAAAAATAAACAAGCAAACAAACAAGCAAACACATAAATAATAAAATAATAGAAAACATCTTGTCATTTAATTGAGTCAACATCCACATGTGAAGGCTTAATGATAATTATGGTTGGAATGGATACACCCAAACAAGGATACATGTAATGGGTAGAAGTGGGAATAGAACATCCTAAAATAAGCTACACATTTAAACCTACCCTAAATAGGATGGAAGTGATGAGTTTGAATTAGAGTGTTTTGTTTTGACTTTGCCCTAGGGTAGATTTAGGAAGGACACTTCTCAATGGTATTTGATTCAATTGTATTAAGATTAATAAAGGATTAAAAGACAAGACAAATGTTTTTGGATTTTTTGGATTTATATATATATTGGAAATTTTGGCATTTTCTAATTTTTAGGATGTTTTAATGTTATGAATGTTTGGTATTTTATAAAAAAATTGAATGTTTTTGAGTTTTTAGAATCTCAACTCAATAGAGAATTACAAGATGCAGAATGACTTGACTCATAAAATGGCAAGAGTGTATAATTAATTCATAAAATAAAGAGAGCATAATATAAAGTTGGATAAACTTACCTTAAAAAATTTAGTGATGCCTACATAGTCTAAATAGACCTCAAGCCACCATAGTTCAACCTGAATGGGGATTAGAATGTGATAAGCATAAACTTGGAAGGAAATATGATTAAAATGATCATGATTGAGATTGGATTGAAGTTGATAAAGAATATTCAACTCATAAAATGATGATAATGTGGAATTAACAACTCATAAAATAGTGAGAGTATGGAATAAAAATGTTTTAGGAGTGTTTGGAACATTATACCCACAAGGGATCACTAAAAAATGGGAACACCTGTTCTAGCACCAAGATGGGATTTAATAGCATATGACAAGATTGGAATGATCATGTTAGAAAATAATGGATGATAAGTGTATTAGGAACCTCCAAGGACCATATCACATGGGAAATAAAATTTCTAGTCATAAAAGTATCTCCAAGAGGATATGCCAAGTGATTTTCCAAAATAGGGCTCAAAACAAAATTCACTTTGTAGTTAAGATCAAGATGGTAAGGAAAATTACACCAAGGTATGATTAAAATAAATATATTTTAGGATAAGGTAAAATGGTCAATATGATGGGAATGGAATGGATTTCAATGTAGATAAGGATGCCCCCAAGTGTCAAGGTACTTGTAGACAATAGATTATTTACACATGATGCCAAAAACATGGTTCTCATCATGGTACTTACCAAAGGCATCAAAAATAAGCCTTTTGATTAATTATTTACCTTTCTTTTTTTATTTTATTTTTTTAATTTTTGACATCTTAAATCAATGGAGGATTAAGAGATGCATAATGTTCAATGTTTGATCTCTAACCCATACTGATTTTGAATAGCTTTTTTGCTATAATAATGTTGGTTATGTAGACTGTATTAATGTTGTTGTGATTTTTGTTGGCCATTGATTCTACTTCCTCCAAACCTATAAACAAGGTATCTTCATAGTCTCTTTGAGAAAAAGTGTTATCCAGGAGTGTATAAATGGGTAATAATTGGATAAATTATCTCATTTGATAATGGAATATAGGTCTTAAATGAATAATGGGATCATAATGTAATATAGAGTGATTGAAGGATAAATGAAGATTGGGAATTTTAGTCACACACATTATTGTTGATTCTGGATTCAACTTGATTTTGGTTATGGCAAGGCTAATATTGACTTCATAATGTCTTTATCATGTAATGAGGAACTAACTGGCTTAGCTATCGGTGCCTCAAAAAGGTTTTCACCAACAAACTTTTCTTAATTGTTCCAATTTGGATTATCCAATAATGCCTTAAATAAAGTTTCATTAAGGGATGATGATAACTCATTTTGATTGTCCCTTAGCACCTTAATTAAGGTTTCACTAAAGGATTGTATTTTTGTATTTTGATTATCATCTATCACCTCAAACAAGGTTTCACTAAAATATGTTGAGTTTAGACTTTGATTTTCCCTTGGCACCTCAAACAAGGTTTCACTAGAAGATTGTTTTTGTGCTTTAATGTTGTCTTGGATCCCTATAAATTATACCACTGAAATGATGTCATGGAAGGAGATGAAAAATGTGTTATTTTTTTAGTCCCAATCGTTAGTTGTGAGTAAATATATGTTAATATAATTACTATGTTGGTTAATGTGAAAGGCATGTATAATGTCAATGGAAGGGTAAAAGTCAACACAATCTTGATAGAGGCTTATAGGAGAACTTGTGTTGATGTTGGAGTAAAAGTCCTTGATATCCATCAAAGGATCACAAATGTCTTTAAGTGGATCTTCAAAGAGAGTGTAGTTAATGATGTAATATCCCCTAAAATATTATGATTCAAATGTTGATTCTAACTTAAGTGGATCTAATAGAAATATATAGCCAATGTTGTGATATCCACTAATGTATTCTAATTTAGAAGTTGATTCTGATTTAAGTGGATCTAATAGAAGCATATAGCTAATGTTTTTATATCTACCAATGTATTTTAATTTTGAAGCTAATTTTGACTCAAGAGCATTTGAACATGATGTTCATATTGATGTTTATTCTATTTCTGACACTAAATTTGGTATCATTTCTAGAATAAAACCCAATTCTAATATTGGTTCTAAAATAAAACTTGATCCTAAGGTTGATTCTAATAATAATGTTGGATCCAAAGGGAAACCTAATTATGATGTAAATATGTCTACAAAAATGGCTCATTAAATTTCATTGTCCATAAGTACCTTATTCACCTTTTACTTGGAAACGAAATCTTTAAAACAAAGGAATTTTATAAAATGGGGAATGTTTGGCAATGAATGGAAGATAGAATATTGGTCAATAGTGTGTTTTTTGAAGATGAATTCATTGAATAAGGGTTCATTAAAGGAAGGTTAATAGTCATACAGAGGCTCTTTAGAGCAAGTCTCATCAAAGATAGGAGGATGGTCAAAAGATTACTCATCAAATATGGGGGATTCAATAAGAACATTAGAAATGGGTAATTTGTCTTGATCTTGACTTGAAAGTGAATGAGTATGATTATAATTAATAAAGTGATCTTGGCATATCCTTAGTGATGGATTATCATCCTTGGGTGCACTTGGTTCCTTAGCAGATAATGGGCCTTAGAGTGGTAATGAAAATACATAATTAGATGGCCTAATTATCTAACTCTTGTTAGGTTGTGGAGCTAAAAGCTTCATTGATGCAGACATGGAGGAGGTTGTTGAGAGGTTGCCAAGTTGCAGAGCAACCACGTCAATCTAATCAGCTGACGTCGGTCATATACAGTGAGAAGAGCAACTGACATCGGTCAGGGCTCGGCTGACGTCGGTCACCTCGAGGCAGACAAGGACCGACATCAGTCACTTGTGCGGTTCCAAAACTACCAGTTCACGGATAGTTAGTTAATGAACTAGGTGTTTGCATGTTAAGAGGCCAATTATAGACTTGAGTTGTGGATCTAATTATTGTAATTAGATATCTAATTATTGTTTGCATGAGATCTATATAATAGACTCATGGGATGTATTGTAATTTGTGCTAGAGAGTAAGAGAGAAAATATTATCTCCTTCAAAGTGAAGAGAGAAAGGTGTGTTCCTCCTAGTGCCACAGTGCCAAGTGTGGGTGATGGTTTAGAGAATCAGAAGGATTCTTCATGTATGTAGGATCTTGGTCAGTAGGTGTGCAAGGCCACATTTGGAGATCTACATGGTAAGTAAGATCATTGATCTATAGGTGTATGTGTGTGTGAGGTCTAAGGTTTGTAGGTGTGCAGAACCAGGTTGATCTATAGGTGGTAGCAGAATCAAGGTGACAGCAACACAATAGGGAGCAAGATCAGGCAGGATCTACTTGGATTATGGTGTGTACTCGGTCATAGAACAAAGAGGAAGGCAAGGTAGTTTCTTCCAAAGTAAGATCATTTGAGTTTCAGGTTGTTGCAAGTTCATGGGAGATCTACTTGGAGTACGTTGAGTACTTGGAGTGTGTGGAGCACTTGTGGAGTGCATGGAGCACTTGTGTACTGGCAGTAGCGATACTGACTGGTGGTACTGGCAGTAGTGATATTGATTGGTTGGAGGTGAACACCAACTTTGTGTTTGAGTTGTGTGTTGGGACCGTAATTGAGAGAGTGAGCTCTTGAAGGTGAATTACTGAACACTTGGTGTGGCAAACCTGTAAGGTGGAAGATTGTGGTGTATCTTTGTTGTAATTCTTTTCTAGAAGAGTATTAATACAATTGGGTATTGTCTCTCATATTCTGTGTTATTTTTGAATTCTAGTTACTTGTTACTTCTAGTTTAATTCCGCATATTAAGTTGCTTGTACATGGTAATCAATGGTGCTTCCTCAGTCCTAATAATGGAGTCAGAGCATGTTTGTTGTTCGAGATTCCTGACAGTTGGTATCAGAGCCAAGGTGTTGGTTCATAGCTTGATACCACTGATAGTTGGTATCAGAGTTAAGGTTGCAGGGAGCAGGTTTGTGTTTGATTACATGTCACTCTCAGGGGTTTCTGATTGAGTGGGAGTATAGTAATGGCAGAAGAAAGTAAACTAAGAATGGAGGAATTCAAAAACATGAATGGTCAATTACGATGTTATGGAAAGAGAGAGCAAGTAAAGAGAAATTGTTGGTTGGTAGATGATCAGCATGAAGGAACTAAAGAAGCAGATGTTGCAGGTATTGTTGCACAAGATGCTCTGGGATGTTTCTTGGATAAAGTAGAATCTTGTTTTATAGATTTTGTTGCCTCTTTCCATGCAGTTTGAAATAGATTATTTTTCCATGTTAAGGTCTTTGGAGACTTTGGAAATATTTATTTAGGGGCTGGTGTGCCTTGCCAAAGAATTGGAAAAGGGGAAGTGAATCTGAAATTGCAGGCAGCCAACACATGGGTGTTGAAGGAGGTCATGCAGGTCCCGGTCTTAAAGATGCAGCTAATTTCTTCAAGAAAGTTGGGTGATGAGAGATGCATAAGAACTCTCATAGCAGATACACTTGAATTAGCGTGTGGTAAGAAAGTAGGTATTCTTTATCTACTTGCTTATATTACTGATTCTTCTTCTATTGTGAAGATGTGGCTTTATAGGCTTGGTCACATTAGAAAGAAGGAGATGCATGTTCTTAAGTGAAAGATAGATGTGTTTGACAGACTTAAGAACTGGAAAGCCTTGGTGTTTTTGGAGGAGATGATTGACAGAGATCAGTGGAGAAGGCTAGACATCTCTGAGTAGGGTGGTTTGGATAGGGTTTTGATCCATGGAGAGCTCATGGGTAAAAAGTCATCACTCATAGGCGAACACAATTACCAGCATCGATCAAGGGGAACCGGTGTCAAATAGACAAGTGCCAATGTTGGTCATGTGAAGACCAGAGCTGGTGGTGTCAAGCAGGGTGGCTACCGATGTCGATCATAAAATTGACATCGGTGACTAGGTAAGACCGATGTCGGTCAAAAAACTGGCATCAACAGAAAGGATAGTCACATGGAACTGACGTCGATTGGATGCAAATTGTGTGGTGACCGAGGTCAATCACTGAGACAGATTTTGGGTGGATAGCAAGCTGTCAAGGAGTCTCAAACACCCATAGGGAGGACTAAAAGGGTAAGTAAGCCTCAAATTCATTATTCCTCTTCTTTATACTCATTTCTCACTACAGAGCAGGAAGGATCCAGGAAATAGTGGGAGCATGGCATGAACAAGATGCAGAACCAAATGGGAGATTTGGTAGGGTTGCCATCTGAAAGAAAGCACTGAGAGACAAATGGATTCCTTAGTTAAAGAATAGATAGAATGGACATGTGAGATAGAAGGCCAGGTCATATGGTCTTGAGGAAGCTACAGGACAGTGGTACAAGTTTTGATAGGTGGATGACAAAGCAGGGCTTTAGTCAATGTCAGTGTAACCATTGTGTTTGTCTTACCAAGTGGATGATGGTCGTGACATTATCTTGTTACTATATGTGGAGGATGAGCTTGGTGTAGGTTTAGACATATAGGGTTTTGTTGAGATAAGGGTAAGGTTAGTTCAGTGGCATGTCATGAGGAATTTGGAGCAGCAAAATTATTTGGCATGAGTGTGTTCTAGAGACATGGAAGATCACAGGTTGATTTTGTCTCTAGATGATTGTGTGAAGCTGGTTAGCACACTGATGGGTTGGATAGTTCTATAAATAGTGTCTTGATTCACATGATGAGGTTAAGTACATGCGTACTGGACCTGAAGTTGCCCATGCAGTGGGAGCTATCACAAAGTTTGGAGCTGATCTAGGAAAGAAGTAGTGGAGGGCAGTTCAGTGGATTCTTAGGTATCTAAGAGGGACTAGTAGCAGGTGCACATGCTATGCAGGGTCAAGTTCTTTTCTACATGTGCTTGTAGATGTGGATGCGGTAGGTTACTTGGATGACAGGAGGTTTACCATAGGTGTTGTGGTAGTTAGTCTTCAAGGTTGAACTTGAAGAGGGATACAAGCCAAGAAATAGATTAGACAGTGTATCGGTAAAGGTACAGTGTAGCTATTTATCTCTAAGTTGGAGATTGTTAGGTTGTGGAGCTAAAAGCTTCACTAATGTAGACATGGAAGAGGTTGTTGAGAGGTTGCTGAGAGGTTGCTGAGTTGCAGAGTAACTGACGTTGGTCTGATCAATTGACGTCAGTCATATATAGTGAGAAGAGAAATTGACATCAGTTAGGGATCGGCCGGCGTCGGTCACCTCCAGGTAGACAGGGTCTGACATCGGTCGCCTGTGTGGTTCCAAAACTACCAGTTCATAGACAGTTAGTTAACGAACTAGGTGTTTGCATGTTAAGAGGCCAATTATAGACTTGAGATGTGGATCTAATTATTGTAATTAGATGTCTAATTATTGTTTGCATGAGATCTATATAATAGACTCATGGGTTGTATTGTAATTTGTGCTAGAGAGTAAGAGAGAAAATATTAGCTCCTTCAAAGTGAAGAGAGCAAGGTGTGTTCCTCCTAGTGCCAAGTGTGGGTGCTGGTTTGGAGAATCAAAAAGATTCTTCATGTATGTAAGATCTTGGTCAGTAGGTGTGTAAGGCCACATTTAGATATCTACATGGTAAGTAAGATCATTGATCTAAAGGTGTATGTGTTTTCAAGGTCTAAGGTTTGCAGGTGTGCAAAACCAGGTTGATTTGTAGGTGGCAGCAGAATCAAGGTGACAGTAACACAATAGGGAGCAAGATCAGGTAGGATCTACTTGGAGTACGGTGTGTACTCGGTCATAGAGCAAAGAGGAAGGCAATGTAGTTCCTTCCAAAGTAAGATCATTTGAGTTACAGGTTGTTTCAAGTTCATGGGAGATCTACTTGGAGTATGTTGAGTACTTGGAGTGTGTGGAGCACTTGTGGAGTGCGTGGAGCACTTGTGTACTGGTAGTAGCGATACTAACTGGTGGTACTGGCAGTAGTGATACTGACTGGTTGGAGGTGAACACCAACTTTGTGTTTGAGTTGTGTGTTGGGACCGTAATTGAGAGAGTGAGCTCTTGAAGGTGAATTACTGAACACTTCATGTGGTGAACCTGTAAGGTGGAAGAGTATGGCATCTCTTTGTTGTACTTCTTTTCTAGAAGAGTATTAATACTATTGGCTATTGTCTCTCATATTCTATGTTATTTCTGAATTCTAGTTACTTGTTACTTCTGGTTTAATTTCGCATATTAAGTTGCTTGTACATGGTAATCAATGGTTTTTCCTCGGTCCTAATAGTGGAGTCAGAGCATGTTTGTTGTTCTAGATTCCTAACAACTCTAAGTTCATAGCAATAATAGACGTAATGCAAGATAGGTTTTACCTAAGCTGAAAGAGTTAGTCTATGACATCTTTTCTTACAAATGGACTCATACTTGATATTTGACATGATTTTTATGGCTCAAAATTTTAATGAAAATTGGATAAAGGTGCTAAAATAGTTTCCCTTTTACTAGCATGACCAAGTGTGTAACTAGTATATGGGATGCTTGATGGATGTCATTGTGAAATAGTGTGACTACTCTTGTTTAGGATAGAATCTAAGTTTTCTAGATCAAAATATATATGTAGTCGAGCATTTTATTTTTAGAGTCCTAAAAGGAGATTATCTTTATCATCAAATAGATATCATTCATAAGCTT
Organism: Torreya grandis; assembly: GCA_037957365.1. Lineage (NCBI taxonomy): Eukaryota > Viridiplantae > Streptophyta > Pinopsida > Cupressales > Taxaceae > Torreya > Torreya grandis. The sequence goes on from JARHVA010000860.1 coordinate 3,128,389, forward strand.
TGTTTTGATTTGGTGTGAACATCATATAATAGAATGTAAAGGTAATATAATATTGGTCGAAGGATGCCCCCAAGAAAGGATACATGAAATGGGAATGACTAAATTGAAATTGGCCCCAAACAGGTCATAATTGACTTGATTGAAATGTAATTTAACCCAAATAAAGAATAATTTATTTGATTAGATTTAAGCTCAAGTTGTACTTTGATGTTGGATTGGATTCAAATGACAGAAATGATGAATGTCATGACTTTTTCATTCTCAACCAATAGGTGTGGTAGATTGAATTGAAAGATAAGGATATGATTTGAATAAATGAATTAGTGGACCTTGATCAAAGTTAACCTAATTATAATGTAATTTTGTTTAGATCATTATGAATTAGGTTTGGACTTGATATGAAATAGATCTTAAAACATGATTTGAAAAAGAGGATTAAATGTTTGACTCAAATAGAGTTGACTTCAAAATAGTTTGATTGAATTAGATTTGAATAGTTGGCTTAATTTGAATTTGATTCATAATTTTGGTTTGAAATTGAAATTTGGAATTCAATTGGAATTAGGGCTTACTCAAAATGGGCATCATAATGGTGTAATTTGGAAAAAAAGGGAGTTTTTAACATAACACCTAGAGATAATTAGAGTGGACCAATTTTGATATCATAACACTTTTGGGGGATATTAAATTATGACCCAAAAATTAAGCAAAGTAAATATTGTCACATTGGAGTTTCACCCCTTGAAAGAGTGGTTTCAAGGCTCCTCCCTCCAACTGATATAATGGGATCACTCTAAGGTTGTGGGTCACCTATGGTTAGATTAAACCTCTAGAGAGGATTGGTTCCCCTGATGTATCACCTATACTAACACTATTTCACTTGAAAGGAAAGGGTAGAGATAAAAAAAAAGATTGAATTGAACATAAGACCTTAAAAGGGAGGTGATGCACCAAAATATTATGATATCCCATACTTGCTTAATCATAAACAATATAGGTAAAAGAGATAATATCATGCATAACTCACAATCTTATAACTATTTTACATAAGTGTTTTATAGGGAGGCAACGAGCTCATTATATCACTTAGAAGGGTTAGAAAATAGCCTTATAGAGGCTCAAATGGTGAAAATCCATAGCTAAATACTATATGAACTTAATATCACACAACTTGCAACCTATAAATGAGTATTCTCCTGTATAAAGGTGAGGGAATGGGACAGCAAATCAAGGAAAAATCAGCATCTTCACATGATAAGCGCAATAATCCCATGAATTCACATAAGATATAGGAATATGATAAGGAAAAATCAAATTTATTATTAATTCAAAGGAATAATATATAGAAGTACAAGTGTCTGGAGGGGTAGATTTTTGTTATAATCAGTAGATAGATAATGGATGGACAAATTTCTATAGCATTTTTGTGCTTAAAAGAGTCTCCCTTTATGGTTATAATTTACCTACTTAGATAGTTAGAGTCTATAACTCAAGGTCCTCCCTTGGTATTACCCACTACCTTGGGAAGTTATAACATTAATCATAATTGGGGAGGTGGATTGAGATAGTGGTGAACTCCTTAGTATTGTTATGGCCACCTTGTGTAATTGCTTGCCATGCACGTTTAGGATTGCAACTTATCCTATGATGACTAGGGAAAAATTCCACCATAGTTCAACTCATTAGAATGATTTGGAGTTGAGTTGCACCATAATTTTCATGTTAGGCAACTCCATGATTGATTTTATGAATCAATGTAGTTATATAGTCTATAGATGAATTTGATGGTTAAATGGGAAAAATGAGCCATTGAATAAGTCTCAGCTAGTGCCAGTGTAGATTCCAAAAAAATCCTCAATGGTGTGTTCTAGTTGTGTCAACATTGGGCTCATTCTAGGCTTTCTTACTTCTACAAGTGTATTCCCCCTTAATCCCTACCAACTATATTCTTTTTATTTGTAGGTCTAATTCCCCTATGATTATTTCCATATGGCACCACTTCTTTGGTGTAGAAACCCTATTGTGTTATTTTACATTTATTAGTCTAGGAAAATCATAGGTTAATAGGTGACTATGTGTCCTCTTTTGACTAGGCTATAAAGCCTTGGGCTCTACCAGATCCATGTGGTTACTTATGGTTAGTTCCCAACCCCTTCTACATGGCTCCTTCTCACTCTTCTATTGCTTAACTAAGGCTTCAAATGGATGTTTACTATTATCTCTATGGTGAAGTGAAATTTTACCACATGGAATCATCCCACTCACCTACTACTCTGACATATTTTTGGGTTTGTACATAGCACCGTAAGGTCATAGAATAGTGGGATTTTTCCACGTGGCATCATCTTGCTAGCCTGGAGGGTTTTGAACCTATACAAATGGTTTTAGGTCATTGTTATTATGACACATGGAATAATCTTGCTAACATTATTTCTCACTACTTTTTTGACATGGAGATTTACTGGGCAACTTTGAATAAATTTGACTAAGTGTTGAAAAGCATTTTAAAAGCGCTTGGGGCCATTAGGAGATTTACATGTGGCACCAAGTGAAGATAGAAAAGATTCATAAATTTTACTTTTTGAGCCTTTGCACAAAAATTAAGACATAATTCTTAGTCTTTCAAAAAAATTAAACTCTTAGTTGTGTAAAAGTTCTGACTACCTTTTTACCAAAAAGTGTGAATGTTGACCTCTTTGAAAATATGCTAAGTCTTTTCTCCTTTTAAATCATTTGCATCAAAACATGTGAGGACAAAAACCTTAAAGCATGAAGGCTCGATTCCTTTCCTAACTTGTCTTTTTTTTCCAATCCTAAAGCCTTAAACTAAATTGGACGTTGCTCTTCCATGATGACCAAAATTGGTCAACATTGTAGCAACTTATGTAGGTTGCTTGCCAAACAAGAACCTAGTAGCTAGTGAATTAATCCATTGGGCATGGAGTTTTATAAGCATCCAAAACTTCTCACATTAAGAAAGTGAAACATGGATGCAACTCACTTAGCCCACTATTGAATCAAATGAACTAATATTCACCTTCAACAAAAGGGAAATCAAGGAACAAGAAAAAACATAGAAAAGCATTTAAGAAAAGGAAAGTGAATTAAAAAATATGAAACAACACTTGGAGGAAATAAAAATATCTAAACTATTATGTACATAACTCTAAAAACCTTCAAGAGTAGAACTTGAGATAGATCCCATTAATTGGGATAGGTTGTTCTTCTCTACTTAGCTTTAAGAACTAAAAGGCATTATCTTATTTTCAACTAATTATGATATAAGGGCTGCTCCATAAGGTATAAAACTTTATGGGCTTCTCAAGTTTGTCTCTATCTTCATCCCATTTGAAAATAAGATCTCCTTCATGTAATGTTCTTAGAATTTCCATTTTATCAAAAGAGCTCTTCGCTTGAGCTTGATGAAACTCAATTGTATGCATATCTTGGTCTCTAACCCCTTCTAATTTCATCAACTCAGAAAATCTGATTTCTATGGCACTTTCATCCATCATTTCTAGTTTTTTTATTAGTTCTAGAGTTGGTAGTTCAAGATATATAGACATCCTTGCCTCTGTACCTTAAACAAGCATGTAAGGGGAATTATCAACAACCCTTTTAGGAGTGATTATGTCATCCCATAATGTTGTTCTTAGTTTTTTATGCCATGTTCTTTGGTTCTCCTCAATGGTTATCTTTATAATCTTGATAAGATTCTTGTTAGTGGATTCTGCTAATCCAATCCCTTAAGGGTAATAGCTAGAAGATGTTCTCAAATATATGCCATGCTTGACTACCCACTCACTTATCCTAGTTCCAATAAAGGCCATTGCATTATCAGAGATGATTGTATAAGGGAATCCAAGCCTTATTACTATACCCTCATAAAATTCTAATACATTAGTTTAATTATCTTCCCTTCAATCCACTCCCTATGTCCATCTTGTAAAGTAATTAGTGGTTATTAAGACCCACTTATTCCCTACACTATAAGGTGGGTTAATCAACCTTATGAAATCTAAACCCCACTGCATGAAGGGTTGCTCTACCTAGATAGGGTGGAGGGGAAGAGTCATTAACCTCTATTAACCTATTAAAAAGGCACATTTTTTTAAATTTTTAACCCATGCATATGCATCTCTAAACAAGTTAGGCCAATAGTATCATGCCCTCATTATCTTCATAGTTGTAGTTCATGGAGCAAAATGTCCACCTGAGAGCTCATCATGAAATTATTCTAGAATCCTAACAATTTGATTTGTTTCAACATATATCAAAAGAACACCATTGATATCCTTCTTAAATAAGATGCCATCCATAAGAACATAAGGAATATATTAAAGTATAAAGTACCTCCTGTTAGCTTTATCCAAATCTATAGGGCATTCACCTATTTAAAGGATGTTGAACATATCTTAGGTCCAGCTAGTAGGCAACAAAAATAGATCTGAATATTGGCCATCTTGGAGTACTAGGATAGCATTCTTATAATCTTGAAAATATAAAGTTATTTTCTCACACAAACCTCTACCTGTTACCAATTTTTTTACCTTGATGTTTATATCTTACTCCATTACCTTTATAATCCACCCTACCATTTTCTCATTCAAATATTTGCTTAAGAGGAAATCCTTAACACTTGGATGTGAAACCATTAAATGCACCTTATTTTTAGAAACCAAATGCCTAAACTTCTTGATACTTATTATAATAACTAGTACTTACTTATCTATAAAGTAATATTTTTTTTCACAACCTTCCAAGTCCTGGCTAAAGAAAGTTATCGGTTGCTCCATACCTTCATTATTTTGTTGTAATAACATAGTTGAGATAGTGTCCATACCTCCAAATTCATATAGAGTGATGTTTTTAGTGAAAATGAGATTTATGAGGGTAGGAACTTTTGTTATGGCTTGTTTAATTGCTTCAAACCTACCCTTCCTTTTCTTGGACCAACAAAAGATATATTTTTTATTTAACATAGTAGTTAGAGGCCTTGCAAGACTAGAAAAGTCTAGGATTAACCTCCTAACAAAATTGATCCTTATTAAGAAGCTTTGTAGCCCCTTTTTGTGACTAGGTAAGGACAATGTTATAATGGCACTTACCCTCTCAAGATCAATTACAAACCCTCTTTTGAAGATAATATGGCTTAAAAACTTGCCTTCATGGATTGAAAATATGCATTTCTTGGGGTTAAGTGAGACTCCAAACTATCTACATCTATTAAATACTTATCTTAGATGAGACAGATGATCATTAACATACTTAATAAATATTGTAATATCATCAAGATAGATAAGTATAATATTGTTTATTAATCCTTGAAATGATATATCCATGGTTCTCTAAAAATTTGCCCCTATATTAGACAAAAAAGGCATTTTTCTATAAGTTCCCCATTTAGTAATGAAGGCTATCTTAAACTAATCCTCTTCTTGAACCAATATCTGATTATAACCAGAATAACCATCAAGGAGTGAAAACTAGTTTGAACCTATCACCATTTGCAATATTTGTTCCATGGATGGTAATGGGTAGTGGTCTTTCAAAGAATCCCTATTTAGATCCCTAAAATATACACACAGTGTTATCTCTTCATTCCTATTTCTAATAAGGACTAATTTTTCTACCCAAATTGAGTGTTTTAGGAAATATTATGTTGGGATCTATTAGTTTGTTCAGCTCTTTCTTCATGAGAGGCTCTATCTTTGGGTTTATAGTCCTTTGTTTATGCTTACTAGGTTTGGCATTTGGGTATAATTCAATTGTGTGTTAACCTAAATCAAGATTAAATCCATTAAGATATGTATACCCCCAATCAAAAACATCTTCAAACTCTTGACAAAGACTAACAAATGCATGACTTTCTTCTAGACTACATACCTTTCTAATTTTGAGAAACTTGTCTTTATCGATGGTAGTTTCTTCATAGTCTTCACTCTTAACTAACATGTTTAATTTCTCTCCTCTAATTTGAACATCAGTATCGAAGATATATTCAAGAGTAACTAAACCCTTTGGTAGCTTATTTTATGTTAACTAGATAATCTACTCTTCACATCATTATCGTAGTTTGACCTAATTTTTAGCTAGAAATTTAGCTTCTTGTAGGAAATTAGTTATCAACTGGTCACTTTCAAACACCTACCAATTAGTGTTATTATTAGGTATATCAGGCCTTATAAACATCTTGAAAGGTTATTTTACTTTATCACTTTTGATATCATTAGGAACATCAAATTGTGCATCAATGGTATCTAGCCTATTAGCGTGTTTATTCATATCTCTTGGGATGGATTGGATGTTGAATGCTTAAAAGTCATCTATGAGGTCCCATACTCTATGTTTTTAAGATTTAAACAAGTCATTTTTGTTACATTTAACCCTCTTACTTGATTTTCCACCAACTCACTATCACCAAAAACTTGTAGTTGTTTATACCTCTCTTTCTAGTCTATTAGAGACCCTGTATGAGAGCTTCATACTCAATTGAATTATTGGTGTAGCTAAACTAAAATCTCAAAGTATAATAATACTTATCCTTCAATGGATACACCAACATGACACCTCCTCCTACTCCATGCCTACTTCTAGATCTATCAAAGTAAATTTTCCATACTCCATTATCATGCTCATTAGTCTTCACAAGATTTGGAATGAAAAAATCTTCTTCATGCAAGCAATATGTACCTAAATCAGCTTCTTCAATGAGCCTATAAGGATAAAACTCATGATTATCAACCCCTCATTCATCAAGTAATAAATCAAGTGTGCCTTTAAGGTGTGTACTTGGCTCTTATTCAATAGGATGTTTTTTCTGGTCAAAGATTATACAATTGGCATTTGTGGCACTTGGCACATAAGGTTAAATATGATTCTTAACAATTGGCTCAAACCTAATGGTGACTTAGTGCCACACCTAATTATAAATATCATATGAGAACAATTAGATGATAGGTATCCTCTAATCTTGATAGTAAAGTCTCTTGAAAGGCATAAAGTAAAGTACAAAAGGAGATCAAATATGAAAACATATTAAGAAATGGAAAAGTTAAGACAAACATGCAAAGTGAATTCTAATATTTTTATGACACCAAGAGTCTTAATGACTATTCCATCTAGTTGTATTTCTCTTGTAGAGAGTGGCTCATATTCTAGACCTAACATGTATGTTATCTACTTTAGCATGACATAGCTACTAGCCCTTAAATATATCATGCAATTATGGGATAAATAATTTCCAATGATTAAAGAAACATATAATGGTGGAGGATTCAAACCTTTTTTTGATTGATCTTACTTTGGCTGAGGTGTATTAGTAATTATTATTTTTGGTCCTTCTTTTGATGACCTTTTTGAAAGACCAAAGTTAGACAAAGTTGTTTGCAATAGGTCCTTTTGTCTTAGAATCAATAAATAATCCCACATGAATATATTCACATTTTTTTATTCATATGCTCAAGAAAATTGAATGGGGGAGTACCAATATTATTATGTATTTTAGTAGTGGAATTACCTTCCTATGCTTGTGTTGATTGACAATGGCTTTTGGGCTGCTCTCAACTCCCTAAAGTCTATTTTTTTTGAATTTATTATATATTTAAATTTAAAGTATTACTAGAAACCTCTTTTAATATTGAAGGAGATGATGTGGGACACTTACTAGCTATTGGTTCAATTTTTACAACCCTTTTCTTAGATCTAGTATTGGTTACCATACCTGAAGAAGAAACGCGATGTTGCCCCTACAGCTAATTCACTCCATAATACTAATCTCCTTACTAATTTAGAATCATAGTATCACATTATATGGCTCTTGAGAAGTCCCCAATTATGGCGATACATTGATTTTCATCTCTTATTATGTTTTTATGTTTTGCACCATCAATGTTTGGTTTAGGACACCATTAAGATAAGTGGTTTGGTTGTGGGGAAGACTATAGGGAAAACACCACTCATAGTCCTATACCAAGTTTTTTTCATAGGAACAAGAGGGCCATATATGTTTTGGTAGTATTGGGATTGAAAGTTTGATAAGATTTATAGTATTAATTTATCATTGGCCTTGAGTATTTACTTGATATGATGGCTTATTTAGCTGATAAGGTCCTTGATAAGGAAGCCAATTAGGCTGATAAGGTGCTTGATAGGGTCTATAATTCTAAGCTCACTAGCTTTTAATGGTAACCAATTCATTTCCAAAAGTTTGAAGAAGGCTCTTAACCTTTTTTAAATGATTTTATGGGTTAGGAGTAGCTTTGTCTTAGCTTAGTGGTTGGCTCATTAGCACAAGAAGGGGTGCTAGTGAAGGTTATTTAGAAGGTGGTAACTATTTGAATATTAGCATGGTAGGTCTTAGAGAAATCTTTCTAGCTTGTATAAGGCAATTTTTAGCCTTAATTACAATCTCATATGCAATGAGAAGAGTTGTATCCCCATAGATTGGATTATAATAGCTACATCATTATTTAGGTCTCTTAGATAATAAAGAAAAATGTTGTTAGACATGGGCTTAACCATATCTAGGATTCTATCCCAAGTTCTTTGGAACCTAAAAATGAAATCACTCATGAATTCTTATGGGGCTCTCTTAATAGTAGTCAGTTCCTCCACTAAGGATAGATGGTTGTTTTTCTCTCCAAATTTCTTGCATAATCCTTCCCCTAATTCACCTCATGAGTTGATAGAATTAGGTTGTAAGCTTCTATACCATTAAATACCTAGCCTTTAAATGAGGAAGGTAAAAGAATAATAGCAATGTTTTCCTTAGTAGTATGATGTACTAAATAGATATTAGTAATGCCTTTGATGTCCTCCATAGGTGTGGTTGTATTCTCTCTATAAAAATAGTGAATACTCTTGAGGGTTACAATGGGCATATTATTATATCGAGCAAGGTTTAGTGGGATTCCTCTATTGAAAGGAACAAAAACCTAATTTCTAAGGGCATCCATATAAGGGATTGGAAGAAACCCTACCCTTGGTTGGGAAAATATACCAAAAGGAGGCATAGATTGAGCTCTTGAGGAAGGTTATCTAAGATATTTAGATATTCTTATAGGAAATAAGGATGCTTTAGTTATTCTTCTTCTAGAGGGTGTATAAAATTCAATAAACTAGAAAAAATATCTTGTCTCTCTTAGCATGAAAATGTTTAGAGTTGTTAGGTGCTTATTTAATGTCTTCAACACTATAACTTGCTAAGAGTAGCACCAAATTCTCAATATAAACTCTTATAATTCAATGCAATTAAGTAGGTCCCATTGGGTGTGACACAAACTATTGTCACTTTGAATTTGCACTCTTTAAAGGAGTGGTTTCAAGGCTTCTCCCTCCAATTGATATAATAGGATCGCATTGAGGTTGTGAGTCAACTATGGTTAGAATAAAACTCTAGAGAAGGTTAGTTCCCCTAATGGATCACCTAGAATAACACTAACACTATTTTAATTACAAAGTAAAGGGAGATAGAGAAAACAAAGCTTGAGTTGAACCTAAGACCTGAAGGAGGTGATACAGTGTAAGATTATGATTTCCTCTACTTTCTTAAGCATACACAATGAAGGTAAAAGAGTTAATAGCATGCACAACTCATAATCTTACAACTCTTTTGCATAAGTGTTTTATAGGGAGGTAGGGAGCTCATGAAAGAACTTATAAGGGTTAGAAAATGGCTTCATAAGGGCTCAAATGGTGAAAATCCATAGCTAAACACTGCATGAACTTACTATCACATAACCTACAACTTGGAAATGAGTTTTCTCCTATATAAAAGTGAGGGAATTAGACATGAAATAAAGGATAAATTAACTTATTCACATTTTAAGATCAATAATCCCATGAATTCACACAAGATATAGGCATATCAAAAGGCAAAACTAAATCTATTATTCATTCAAAGGCATAAGAGGTGTCAGTACAAGTCTCTACAGGGGTAGATTTTTTTTATAATCAGTAGAGATATCATGGATGGATAAATTTTTGTATCATTTTTGTGTTTAAAAGAGTCCCCCTTGTGGTTATAATTTTCTTACTTAAATAGGTAGAGTCTAGAGCTCAGGGGCCTCAGTCAATCTTACCTACTACCTTGAGTAGTTGTAGCATTCAATCATGATTGGGGAGGTGGCTCAAGATAGTGGAGATTTACTTGGGATTGTTATGGCCACCTTGAGTAACTACCTACCATGCCCATTTAGGACTGTAGCTTATCCTATATGACTAGGTCCAAATTCCACTAAAATTCCACTCATTTTGTGAGTTAGATCTAAGTTGTACCATGATTTACATGCTAGGACACTCTATGATTATTTTTTCAAATCAATGCAGTTACATAGTCTACTCATGATTTCAATAGTTAAATGGGTGAAATGCACCATCGAATTAGTCTCATACATTACCAATGTAGATGTTAATAAATTCCTTAGTGGTGGGTTCCAACTACATGTCAACATCAAGCTCATTCTAGGATCTCTTACTTTTTCAAGTATAATTTCCTTCGGGCTCCACCAACTATCCTCTTTCTATTTATGGGACTAGTCCCCCTATGATTACTATCATATGTCATCACCTCATTATCTTGGAAACACTATCATTTCAATTTGTATTTTTCATTCTAGGAAAAACTCAATTTAATAGGTTCCCATGTGTCCTTCTTTGATTGGGATATAAAGCCCCAGGCTATGTCAGATCCATGCACCTACTTGTGGTTAGTTCCCAACCCCTTCTACATGGATCATTCTCTCTCTTTCATTGCTTGGTTGAGGCTTCAAATGGATGTTGATTATTCTCTTTATGGTGAAGTAATATTTCACCATGTGACATCATCCCACTTACCCACTACTGTGACACACTTTTTGGCTTGCATAGACTACCCTGAGGTCATAGACTAGTGGGATTTCACCACATGATGTCATCCCACTAACCTGCTAGCCCAAAGGGTTTTGAACTTGTATGAATGTTTCTAGGTCATCAAAATTTTGACATGTGGAAACATCCCACTAACCCATTTGTCTACTACTTTACTAACATAGAGATCCACCAAGCAACTTTTAAGAAATTTGACTAAGTGTCAAAAAGCATTTTAAGAGGGTGCAGGGCCACCAAGATATTGACATGTGGCACTGGGATAAGATAGAAAACCTTTACAAACTTTTTTTTGTTGATCCTTCATTCAAAAAGTGTGACATAATGCTCAGTCTTTAGAACTTATTTAAACTCTCAGTCATGCAAAATTTATGAATATATTTTTGTCAAAAAATAATGAAGGCAAACCTCTTTGAAAATATGCTAAGTATTTTCTCCTTTTAAATCATTCATGTCAAAAACTATGAAGACCAAAACCTTGAAGTATGAAGGCTTGAATCCTTTCCTAACTTAGACCTTTCTATCGATCTTGAAGCCTCAAACTAAATTAGATGTCGCTCTTCCATGATGAATAAAAATGGTCAATAGTAATACCTCTTTGTAAAGGTGTATGTATATTTATAAACACCTAAAATTGGTATTTGGATGCTAAGAGTGTTTCTTGAGTTATCTTATTCTTAGTTTATCCCTAGACCTAGCATTTACCACATTTTTCCATCTATTATGTAGACTACAAACATCTTTTGTTAGCCCAAACACACTCCCAAGACAACATTCCCATAGCCTAACCCAGTGTGCCTAGCAATATTTCAGTTGGACACTAATGCCAAATTAAAGACACTAAAATCACATGGCATTAGTGTCCCCAATTTGGTGCTAGTGTCTCTTATCCTAACTCTCCTTAATGGATACATTTTAAAATGTGTTCCCCTTAGAAGGTTATCCTAATAACATTTTATCATTTTCACAAGCTATGAATCTCTATAAATACAAGACTATTTGACGTCTATTCACTAGATGGAAAATATATGCAAAAACCCAATCCAAATAAGAAATAAGTTGAGCAAAATTAAAGTATTTGATCCCTATTATACCCTAATTCTACATGCTACCATCTATAGCTTCCCTAAGCCTAAATTTCAAATATTTAAAAGTTCAAGCACACTCAAGGCATTCGAGACCACTCTCATTTTGGCATTCACTTATACTTGCACCAAGGTACAAGAATTACATCAGGATTGATCCCTCCTCAGAGTATTGGTATGTAAGCAACTTTTTCATATTGGGGTTTGAGGATGTCCATCCTATCCTACTAACGAACACGCATTTTTATCTCATGCCATACTTACAAGGAGGATTAGGGTTTGCCCACTAAATCAGGTTTTCTAGGCACAATACAAAGTTCTAGATTTCATGCACATAGGAATAAAACCTAAGAACACATGCGTAGATGCTCTAAAAAATAGGAATGGTCCTAAAAAGAGGACACTATCATCACTTGGAGGACACTACATTAATATGACACTACTGTCTAGGTGGGGTACTATTATCTATTGATTAATTAGATCTCAGGACCCTGTTGTGACACTTAGACCTATCTAAAACCTAATTTTTAGAACCTATATCTTCCATTATAGTCACTTTTTAGATAAGTCTCTATTTATGAATATTTATTACTATTTTTATAAAGTGAAATGAAGTTAAAATCCATAAAAAATTAGAGGTTATTTGTTTCATATTATTTAACTAGTTCAGGCACCTCAACACTTTAATCTAACTCATGTTTTACACATGTAAAACCCCATAAGGTTAAACCAATGGTGAACCTAAGTTACTTTGAATATTACTTCAAACCCTAGTTTGTATTAATCCAATTTTTTTGTAATAAATTAGGGTTGCATACTTCTAATTTTTTTATTTTTTTAGACAACCTAGCTAATTAAATAAATTTCATATTAGGGTTTCAATTTATTTACATATAATTTAAATTGGTGCAAAAAAACTATATTCAAAAAACCCTAACCCTAGATGCTCTTAGGGTTTGTATCCTTTTTTTCCTATTTTCATTAGCTGCTATTAATTTTTCAAAATTCATGTATTATATTTTATTATCTCTATTCTAATTTATTTACTATAAGTCATCTAAAAAAGATCTCTCTCTTCCATTAAGAAGAAGTATTAAACTAGGTGGTAATCCTATAGAGCATATTAAAATTCCTACTATCTAAGCATATAACATAGAAAAGGAACCTATTAAAACTCCACCTATGAATCCTTCACACCCTAATTATGTGGATTTCAATGACAATTCATCTGAAGATGAACAATACAATTAAGAGCAAGATAAGGTACACATTGAGAATTAGGACACTCTCCCTCCACTTAATAATAATGACATAATTATGAACAAATATGAGGTATTACAGGGCTTTAGAGATAGAATTTAAGAACCCTTGATCATGCACAGATCCTATGAGCCCTATTAGAAATCAATAATAAAACAAATAATGGTGGATATTCAACTCCCTTAATTAATAATGTTGATACACCTCGAGTGGGGCCAACTCAACCAACTCAAATAACACAACCTAAGATTGTGATAAAACCATTAGTGATAGCTACACTGTTTGTGGCTAGTTCTTCCACTCCCAATATACAATCCCCTATGCATAAGATTCATACTCTACAGTCTAAGGTGTTATATCTCAAGAAGGGAGCCTCTAGGCCATCATACACCTTGGATTCCAACATTATCTTACATACACCTTTAGTGTATCACATAGTGGACAATACCTTGCCTTTATATCTTGTATTACCCAAGTTTACCTTATATGATGGTAAAGGTGACCTAGAACATCATCTCAGAGCTTTTCATGCAACATGCTTGGACTATGTGTCCAACGATTAGATTCTCATGAAGTTATTTCTATGTAGTCTCAAAGATTATTCCCTACAATATTTCAATGATTTACCAAATTAATATATCATGGCCTTCAATCCTTTAGCCAACATGTTTCTAGCACATTTCTATATTATCATAAGTATAAGATATCATATGCATAATTAGCATAGTTAAATCAAAATTCAAATGATCCTATCATAGACTATGTCTTAAAATAGAAGATAATATTAGAAAAATTGACTTGCCCCATGGCAAACAGAGAACTTCAAGACATATTTAAACAAAGTCTCTTACCAGCATTGTACAAATCTATCTTGTTCAAGAAGTTTCTTAAATTTACCAATTTGTGCCACACAGTCAAGGAAAGAGAGATTAAGTTATTATCAATGGGCAAACTCAAGTACAAAAATGTATCAAAATCAACTATTAAGAGTTCAAAAAAACCTCCATACAAGTTAAGGTCCATAGAGAACAAAAGTGATCAAAAGGCCATAGTTAATGCAGCTTCTAAGCCATCTCCCAGATTGGTTTTATCCACTCCTTAGTGTAGAGTTTTCACTAATCTTCTAGAGTGACTAGTACATGTTCTACAATAGCTTTTAGAATGTAATTTCATATCTTTCCCTCCCATTAAAGAGGTTGATACAACATGGCCTCTTCTAAATAACTATGATTCAAATGCATTCTACAAGTATCATAGGACACCAGGCCATATGATAAATAGATGCATTAGCCTAAATCACAAGATACAAGATCTCATCAAGGATAATATTATTGATGTTGACACACCCATAGAGACACTAAAATAATAAAACAAAGGCTAAATCACTAAATATATTTTTATATCCTTTTCTAAAGTATATAGCAAATGAGGTGGGAGGCACATTAGGTATTCACTATACATACTAGTCACACCCACCATCATATTTTATCACATAGTTACAAAAGAGGAACATCCCTTGCATAAAAATTTTGGCATGTATCACACTATAATTCCACCTAGACCACTTATAATATTTTCGAAGTAGGATATTATGGATGATGACACAAATTTACATGTGCTCTTCATACAAGCATACATAGACCACCATCATATTCAAAGTGTTATGGCTGACAATGGGTCAAGAATAAACATGTGAACTATGACACTCTTACAACACTTAGGTTAAACAAAGTGTGATATATTACCTATAGATAGAGTCATTAGTGATTTTAGTGGCCATGTTTAGAGATCCATTGAGGATATTGTGCTTCTATTGTAGGTTAGACTAGCACACATAGCCACTCAATTTTTAGTGTAGGTGTATTAGATATATTATTGGGTAGATCATGGTTATAGTAGATCCAAGCCATCACATATAAAATACACTAATGCTTAAAGTATATACATTCTAATTAGTTGGTTAAAGTTGAGGGTGTCTTATATGAGTGTCATCTACCCATCCCATAGCTAGTTTTAGCATAGTTTCTAACTATAGTATATCATAAACACCAATTATAATTCTAGAATCATTTCCAGGTATTGCATGGTTATCAATTATATCTCATATTATAGTTCTTATGTATACATCATAGAGTTTAGTAGAGCCATCAATGCAGTCCAAGTCTACTCTTATGGTATCTAAATTTACACATACTCTCCCACAAAAACCATTACTAGAGAGACCCCTACATTAGAGATATGTCATAGATTCTATGGGACCTTCCTCTACTCAGTTTATGTCGATAAAAATTTTATTAAGTTTTATGGATTTTTAGCATAGGACACTTACATCACCTACATCTTCTAATATATAGGTTCTTAAGAACCATACAGTTCACAAGGCATCATAGTTAGTGCCACAGCTTCATAGCATCACTATATAGGTAGATTCAAATATAGATTAATCTACATGGTAGATTATGGGATCATAGTTTCCCATTCACATTACACACATGATCAAAGTTCCCCTATTCAATACATGCTATGGTGATAATGAGTTTCTCATGAGACTCATTGGTTAGAATGGTTCTTGTTCTTGTGCATACTTCCTTCTCTCTCTCTCACTCATTTTGCATAGCTTATTTTAATTTGATTCTACATAGCTTATATCCAAAAAACACAAAAATAATATAACATGTCAAAATACAAAAACATTCAAATATTATTCAAAAAACACAAAATTTATAGATTCAATGTATTGTTATGTTTACATTTCTACTACTTTCTAGATATTACATATTTCTAGCTATCTTAGTATAGTTAGTTTTATCATACAATAGATGTTTCACTTGTTCTTGTTGAGTGCTTGTAGATTACATAAAATACTCATATCCAATACATTGCTCCAGACTTGCTATCATCTACCCACAGGGGGCATATACACCAGTCTAAGTTTATTCATTTGATACATCCACCCACTCAGGGGCATCTCATACATAGTTGTTACTACTAAGTTCTATCCTTACATACTATACATTCTATTTTATGCATTGATACATCTTGATATTGATCATTTCTACTCATTTCTTAGATTTTTTTCCAACTATCGCTAGTTAAACTTAGCATATGTACATCTTAGCATTTATACATATTTGTACTACAGAATTATACATGCTTTCATTTCTAGATTTTAGAGTTTAGACTTGATTATGTTTCTTATGCTTCTTCCATTTTGAGGGCATTTGAATATGCCATTGCTATTTGGCTCTACACCACTTTTATGTTTGTATGCCTTGGACATGTGACCATATCCCTTTGTGTGTTCTTTTTTGATTATATATGTAGACATTTAAACATGTCCTTCTATGTGGATCTAATCCAAATTACTTTTTGATTATGTATGTGGACATTTGAACATGTCCTTGTATGTATTCATTCTTATATTTAGTGACATGTGCCTATGTCCCTTGTATTATGGCCCTTTGGCCTAATTTTTTGTGCCTCATGTGTTTTTTATGTATGCTTCCTTGTATGCATCTTCACCATGACACTTGTATTTACTTGTTACACACACATTGGTTTTTGATTTCATGAGGGACCTCATGCATCTACCCTCCATATATGGGTGTTATGATAGACATCATACCCTATCCCCTTAGGTAGTTACTCATATTTTTTTTATACACATTGATTACATCTATCTTGACTCCCTTGTGTAATTCTAGATTACAACATACATCTTAAATTACCTACTTATGCTCAGATTATTTTACATGATGTATTATTTGTATATTATATTGGAATATCATGTAGATATCATATATATGATTTGGCTAACACATTTTACAAAGCTACTTATTTTGAGGATAATTATTACATAGGTTCCACAACTACCCTCAAAAGAGAGGGAATTCATAGGGACTTATCACAAAGATCAGGCTCCTATATTGTTATTTATATATTATATTTCATCATATAGGCTCATTTTCAAAAATTAGACACACTTCAGACATGAGAAAAAATAAGGACTTAAAAAGCAATTCAATCACCTAATTTTTAGACCAAGTAAACATTAGTGTCTAGATTGGGACACTAATTCCATAAGGCACTATTGTCTATATGCAATCAAAAATTCATCATGTCTATAAATCAATCCTAGCATAGAGAAGATAGAGCATACCTACACTTCTGATTGAGTTACACTTGTTAAGTGGGAGCATGACCAATAAGGGGATCCACTAGATCTGATTAAAGGATCACTTGTCACAACATATCATGCTAGGAAGGGTTCTAAAGACTACAGTATAACACAATCACAAAACAACCCTAATGGAGTCCTAAGGTTTAAAACATTCACTTATTCTAATAACAAGAAAGTAAATCTAATCCAATGCACAACAAAGCTTGTAGCACAAAGTGGGGGTTAGAAACAATAAAATAAATAACTAAACTAAACATGTATTAGAATACATATACTCATGTCAATGTATATGGAATCCTAATACATGGGAGAAGAATAAAAATCCATTATCTATCTATTCTTATAAAGGATAAATAAAGTTAGTAATACTTACATTTGAAGATGAACCTATTGAGCCTTAATCTCTCCCTTGGCCAAGGTGTTTTGCAAGATATTGTTGTGGTATGTAAGGATAACAAAGATAAATCATCTCTAGGCTACACAACCTATCTAATCATCCAAAATACTTCTCCATAAGATAAGATTCATATCTCCAAAAAAAGTATGGAACCCTAAGCTTTATTCATCAACTAGAATGGTCAATAAGTAGATGTTCTTTCACACTTATTTGCTCTTAATTCTTCTCTTATGAAATTATGGGAAATGAACATGTGTGTGTGTGTGTGTGTGGATATTGCCTCAAATCCTCTCAAAAATGTTGGTTGTATAGGTTTAACCCAGTTGACCCAATGTGTTTTTAGGGATAATTCATTAGGTCTGAGCTAGGTCAGGCAAAAGGCTAACAAGCTAAGAAAGTGAAAAATACCCCTAAACTGTACTAGGTCAAACAAGTCGACCTAGTATAGTTGACTCTCCAAAAGAGTGTTAAGGAAAGAAAAAGAGGGATGGAAAGAGGAAAAGACTAGAATAGGTAGGACTGTGAAGAATAAGATTAGGGTGAATGGTTTTAAGAGAAAAGTGTGTAGATGGCAAGTGGAAAAAGGAAAAACAATCTTACAAAGCACTGATGGTCTGCCCACCCCTTTCCTAGTGTACCCCTTAAGGCATTCACTCAAATAGATTAAGACTCAATAGATTCTTAAAAGATACAAAGTGTCAGTAATCAATAAAAATTTGAAAATATTATGTGTATATATCTGCTCCACTTGAAGCTCAACACATGTCACGTAAGTGCAACATGGGATGGTGCTTTAGGATAGAACATGATAACACATAATGTTGATGTTAAGTAAAGTGAAATAATCATAAAATAAGATAAATGAAAAGAATAAATTGAAAAACACATACGTTTAACTTACCTTAGTGTCATAAATAAATAAGTAGACTGTAAGAGATGTGGTGTCTAATGTAGAAAACACTAGATGAACCTATAGAAGTTAGTGCAAAAAATAGCCAAACATAAAAAAATTTAGAATATAGGCATATGTCAGTGGAAAATATTATTTTCACCATCATGAATCTAACACATTTTATGGTTTTCAAAATGGATAAGTAAAAACAAAGATATAAGCAAAACAAGAAATATGCATGATAATAATTGAAAGATTTTGAATTGGTGAAAATGTTTTTAAATAGGGAAAAAGATAATGCATTTGTTATTTTGATTTGTGAGAGGAGAAAAAAGAGAGATCTAGAGATAAAACAAGCTAGGATGGTGAAGAGATGATAGGCTACATAGGGAGAGCCTTTAGAGGTGGTAGTAGGTGCACTACATGTATGTAACTAAGCATCTCAAACTAGTTTTTGAAATTTGTATTGAATTAAGTGTATTTTTAGTAAAATTTGATTTTAAGCATTTTTATATGTCATAATGGAACAAAATTAGATTCTAGGGGTAGAAAATAAGAAGACATAAAATGGGTTTATAAGGTTTAGGAAGAAAGTAAGAAAA
Source organism: Torreya grandis (assembly GCA_037957365.1). NCBI lineage: Eukaryota > Viridiplantae > Streptophyta > Pinopsida > Cupressales > Taxaceae > Torreya > Torreya grandis. The sequence goes on from JARHVA010000860.1 coordinate 3,147,671, forward strand.
TAGCACTTTTTCAAGAAAATACAAGGGGTTGATAGGCAGAAAGCACTGGATCAACCCAATCAACCCAATAGGCTATGAATGAGCAAAATCCATAGTGTTGACCCAGTAGGTATGGGTCAACCCTATATATTCTATAAGTTGAAGGCTTAGTTTAGAATTTTAGGTGGCCTAAAAGGTCTAGAATGGAAAATCAACACTAGGGAAGGGAAGAGAAGGGGGTTGACTCAGATTTTTGAGTCAACCAAGTGAAAAGATAGGAAAATTTTGGTTAAAGTAGTTTGACCAAAGAGCTAAAATGATTAAAAAAAGCATGCAAAAGGCCAAAAGAGGGCTAGAATGGCCTACAATGACCATGTAAGGTCAAGAAATATTGAGTAGGCTAAAATAGGCTAAAGAGAATAAAATAAAGTAATTTAGGATTATTTTTTCTTTAAAAATTAATGTAAAAAGAATTTATTATGACTATACATGAAATGAAGGAACTAATACATCCTTTTTTATATCTTGGGTGTAGGGATGATGGATATTTTAGAGATATATGGATATGGCAAGGTTACTGGACTTATTCAATAAGTTATCAGATGGAGATAAGGCTAGACTAGGATCTATAGGCCTATGTGGGATAGTTGATATGTGCAAAATCCCCCTTAGTGTTGACATATTAGTCATGTTCCTTACTTTTTGGCATATATTGACTAGTACCTTCAGATGGGAGGTGGAAGGGGATATAGTAGAGGTGTCTATCATGCTAGAGAATGTCCATGCCATCTTGGGACTACCTATAGTAGGAGAGTAGGTGACCACAAGGATACCAAATAGCCTAGAAGAGAGGATATCCTTAGCCATGTGGGCTATAGGCTTAGAGATGAAATTACTAATTAGGAGAGTTAACATGTTTGATGTATATACATCATAGATTCTAGACATTCAGAAGGATGTGATAGGCCTTATGACATAGGGAGTGATATGTCACAAATTAGATGACAAGGTACCATTATTCATGGTAGCCTTAAGCAGGATGATCTTGGAGGAGTGAGTTATATATGATCTAAGCTATATCATTTGGGTCTAGCTAGTACATGATATGTATGAGATGTTGGTCAGAAGGTAGAGGACCATGAGATTGATCATATTGTTGATAGCATGGATATATGAGAGGTTTCTTATATACTGACTAGTTGGGTTGCCCCATGTGGTTGATGATAATTCATCTCAAGTACAGAGACGGAGAGAGGACCAGGTAGCATGGGTCATGCCCTACATGCTAGTGCTACATTTAGTGAGATGTATAGACATCATGTAGTAGCCATATGAGCACATATCAGCTACATGTGTGAACTAGGATATAGTTACACTAGTGATAGAGAGGATAGAGGTTATTGGACACTATTTATGGTGGAGAGAGCCATATTTGGTGGCACAAGTGCCAGGGTAAATGGGCCTACCTCATATAATGACATTAATACTAATTCTTGAGTAGTGGGCTTGGTATGTGAGGGATCTATAGGGGAGGATAGGACTGGGGCCATATATAGTGAGGTTGACATTGAGGCCACATCAATAGAAACCATAGACTAGTTGATCATGATGAAGAGATGAGTAGAAGGATAGGAATACAGAGGTAGGAATAATGTACCTCAACCATCTCTATAGTGATATGAGTAGTGGCCATTGATGACATGGGATTGATAGAGGTAGGAGGAGTAGGAGAGAGTGGATACTATTTCCATCCTAGATGACCCCATAAGTGAGCCAAAGGAGATGATAGAGAGACCTCTCAGATGTAGTCTCAGGCTAACACAAGCCATGATATCTAGGTTTGAGCTAAGGAGGCAACCTATAGAAGAGGTGCTAGGAGGCCATATAGATGGGGAGATTATGTTAGGTGGTTATGTATATGGTGATACCATAGTAGTTGAGACACATATAGGTAAGAAAAGATGGTTAATTTATTGCTTTAAGGTTTTTATTTAGAAATAGAGGCAGACAAATATTTTGAGATATAATAGTGATCTAATATCCATTTGGTGTGATTTTATAGATGTATTGAGGATGTAGAGGAGATATGGGGGTATTTGGTGAGGGGATAACTCCATGAAATCCTAGATGATACTTTACATCCATATGACCCCATGACACTAGAAGATCTGAGTGCACCATCTACCCTAGTTCAAGCAAGTTAGTTCAGATTAGCTGGAGAGGTAGTGAGGCAAATATTGGCATAGAGAGAGGATGTAACCACTACTATAAATGGGTGTAGGGAATATTTGAGCATGGCAAGCCTTATAAGATGAGAGAGCTATCCATCTAGCCATAATAGTGTAGATGATAAATATTTAGACCCAAATGGTAGAGTCATAGGTGTAGATAGCACACCTACAAGGATAGGTAGAGGTATTGAGATCTTATATGGCCTCCTTATAGTGTATTATTCAGAGGAGTCAAACTAAGGCCTTAGTAGGTATCATGGCTAGGCCATGAGATAGACATAATGGAGCCCATCCATAGAGTTGGAGCATTGTATATGGTTGCATATGTTGTATTAAACTCATGAGATATATATATATATGGATCATTTTGGCATATTGTTGTTAGATGTGTATGTTGTCATTATTATTTATTATGGATGTTCATTATGGTTGAGGTTGTGTATGCTTAGGATATATTTCTTTCTAGCATGTGTATTTAGCTTTGTTGTATATGTTATAGGAAATATATGAGATGTGTTTTCTTTTATAGCATTATGAAAAACACATGCATGGTTAAAAATAAATAGAAAAAAAAGGACTTATAAACATATAATCAATCAAGAAAATGTAGAACACATTATTTCAAGATGAAAAATGTGTAATAAAAAAAATGATTAAGTATAAAAAACTAAGAAATGGTAAAAATAAGATGGTAAAAAGGAATTTGTTTTTAAACCAATGTGAAAGATTTTGGCACCAAATTAAAACAAGTAAAATCATACTAATATTACATTGGTAAGTATGACAAAAAAATTAATAAAGTGGATGGTATGTAAAAGGGCACAAAATGGTAATAAAAAAAATTAAATTAAGTCAATTAATCATACTAAATCATGTTGGAAAGTATGAAAGAAAAGCAAAATTTCAAAAAGATTGGTCTTAAATTGGTCATTTTAATTCAAGCTGAGAAGTGTGAAAAATTCAAGAAATGATTGAAATCTTACATGCACTCAAAAAATAAGAAGATAAAAAGATGAAAGAGAAATTAAGTAAGCATAACACATACTAAATCAAGATGGAAAGCATGTAAAATGATGTGTAACTTCATAATCAATTGAATATTATCTCAAATTTGACACATGTAATTTGGATGGTGACTTAGGTATTGGAAAATTTTGAGAGGAGGGTCAGGCCTTATCCATGGTATTACATTGTAACTCGACAAAGAGAACACCACTGGGGTGGAATAAATAGGAAAAATAGGTAATCAAGTATGTGGGTAATAAGATGGAAAATATGGTAATTTGTGAGTTGTAGGTTAAGGCTAAAGGAAGATAAGTGACCAAAGATAAAAACTAACTAGGACACTTATGCTTGATAATGAACTAGCATGTGATCTCAAGTTTCAATCATGTATATTCTTAGTTTATGGAAAAATGAAGAAGGGAAAAAGGAGATCCAAAAAGTGGATCAGTGTAAGGAGATAGTAATGAGTAGGATTTTTTACTAACTGATCACATGGTAAAAAGGAGACAATGACCAAAGGGAATGGGGTTTGTATAACTAAGTCACCATGACAAATTATCTGTGGAAAAGAGGGATAAGAAAGCAAAACAATCGTAAAGATACAATAAAGAGAGTTTTGATTAAAAAAACTCCAAAGAAAGAAAGAAAAGAAAGCAATGATAAAGAAAGATTAATATATGTTAATATAAATGATAAGGTAAGTAATATATAGTACAATAAGTAATAAATCATTATATAAGATAAGGAAAAATTTGACATAGTGTCAAATGATTTAATATATAGAAATAATATTGGAGAACACATCTAATAAAATTTAAATGTGAAAGCACCATGCATGTGCTCATAAATACTAGTAAATCTATCCACACACATTATCCAATATATCGAATAAGTCTCTATGAAGCTAGATACACAGTGATGCTAAAGTTTTATCAATATTCAATGAATATTGGGCAAATAATTATTTACTAATCTTCAAAAGGAAGAATACTCAATGGATCATGTTAAGGAGGAAAATTAGGTAAAGGATGGTCAAGAGAATTCATGGGAGTGGGATCTACTGGAGATTCAATAATCACCAGTGGAGAGGAATCCACAGGTGAGGGAAGGTCCACAAGTGAAGGAATCATAGGTGTAGGCACAAAAGGTGGTGAAGGGACCATAGGAGGGGATGTAACCATTAGAGGTAGAGACATGGGAGAAGAATGAGGAGCCTTATTGTGAGAATGACTTATGGGAGGAGTGGAAGAAGGTCTGATAATGGTTATAAGGTCATCTTTGAGATATTATAGGATGCAATAATGATTGATGTGATGGGTGCCACATAGATGCCATAAATAATATACCTCACTATACTTGGGTAGATATTAAATAAGTACCTTCAAAGGAGGTATAGCTTTGTCTAATGATGGGGAAGAAGGATGCAAGGTATCAATATATTGTCTCAACTTGTGATAATGGGTGGAAGAATGAGTATATGTCCCATGAAAGCCTTAGATATGCATGTGTGTGGTTTTAGTAGAAGCACTCATGGAAGGAGGTAAAATAGGAGTGAAAGAAGCTAGAGAACACTCATCAGCCCATTTTGTGGGTAGAGGATCCATCTTAGGCAAGGGAATTAAACCATTACTAAGGGAGGGTGATGATGAGGAAAGAATGAAACTAGGCACAACAAAAGGAGTGATAGCATTAGAAATAGGGGTAGGCTCAGCAACAGTGGGAGAAAAAAAAGATCAACTATAGGAGGAGCAAGAAAAGGCTCAACTATAGTAGGCTATACTAAGGGAAGAGTAGGATCTATATAAGGTCTAAGGATAGTTGCACTAACCTCAGGGGTAAACCATCTATGAGGGTCAGGGTACCTAGTAAAGTGGTAAGGCTCGATAATAGCTCAATCCATGAGCATAGTCCTACATGGATCCTCAAAAAATAGAGGTGTAAGTGCCATCTCTACCCTATGATAAAGAGGGAAAATAAAAAAATCAAGAACTATAAGTTAAGTATAATGATGACATGTATAAAAATACTCAATTAAAGAAGAATTATAACAGACTATCTCAGCATCACAAGTTTATACAAGACCACCTAATAATGGATCATCTAAATAATATCCATCATCATAATTTGGGGTATGAAGATCAATGACACAAGTAGGGATAACCTTATCATCCGATGAAGCATGCTGAATAGAATGCCTAGTCTTAATAAAGACTATAGGAATGTCATCACAAAGAGGTTTGTGAGAATGAGGTTGCAAGGAAGCAGGAAACTATGAGATAAGATGAGGTGAGAGATCAAAATTTTTTATCTTTAAGTTAATTTCACTGGTATCATCATCATCAAAGTCTAAAAGGTTAGGAGGAATGTTACCAATGAGCTCAGGATGCCTACTATAATCACGAGTTAAGTTAATAGGAAAGTTGAGGCATTGAGACACACAAAATGGAATTCTAGGTAAAGGATGAAGAGTAGGAATTTTGAAGACACCATGATCTTAGCATTGTTCAAAATTATAAGGGTTAGTATCAACCTAAATCCTATAAATGTCTCCATTATGAGGGAATTTAATGCATTAATAGGTGGAAGAAGTGATAGCTCTCATGTGGTGGGTCTATGGCCTACCAAGTAAGATGTTATAAGAAAGAGAGAAGTTAAATATCATCACCTTCATAAAGATAGAGATAGGTGGGATGGTAATGATAAGCCACATGCAACCTAGAGGAGGCATTTTCCTTATATCATATCCTTGGCATGTACTGCATGTATATTTAAGATTGCATTTAGAATATCTAAGAGTCTTAATGAAATCAATATAAGAAAAACACATGCCATAACCCTCATCAATAAATTGACACTTGACTTATATATCACCTATTTAGATGCTAATAAATAATGGAGGATCATTAGCATGAATTAGAATCTCATCAGGAATCATATAAGCAATAGGAAATAAAAGAGAAAGAAAAGTATATATAGTTTCATCAACATTGATAAACATCTCTTCATATTATTTTAAAATACTATCTTCAAAAGAAAATAAAGTTTCCTCCCACCTTATTAGGGGAGGATGAGGGACATTCAAATCAAATAATAATTTCATGAGATGGTTTCTATGATGTGGGTAAGTCCTCATAAGTTCAAGAAATGGAATTTGGGATGAGAGATTAGTGAGCTCCACAATGGGATCCCATTCATCATAACCCATGATAATGTTGTTAGATATATGTGCATAATGATTAAGGAGATCCTCATAAGGAGGAGCTGAGTTACATTAAAATGTATGTTGATAATAAGGAGGATATTTAAAACAAGGTTGTAAATCATGTGGATATGATGAACTAGTTGGTTCAGATTTATTTTGAGAATTGGAAAAAGTGTTAGTAAAATCTTGGTTATAATTAGTATTGGGAGATGATGGAAGAGTGGTAGAAATAGTATGGGATGTGTTATCGAAGAGAGAATCATAAATTGGATCACCAAAAGTAATAAGGTCATCTTTCCCTAACTCATTCAAATGAGTTAGAGAAGAGTCTTGGATAACATGATATGTCTTGGATGAAGGAGTGTAGATAGGTTGGGAATCAATGAAAGCTACCACCAATCCAATTCATCATGTTTTTTAACTATAACTCAATATCATAATCCAACAAAAATTCCATGATGAAGGGAAAAGAAGACAGATGAGAAAGCAAAGGACAAAGAGGTGATTGAAATAGTACATGGTCAACTAGGTCTACCTAGTATAGAAATAGGGACTATAAAACTATACAAGGTCGACTAAGTTAATCCAATACAATGTACAAAAGTCAAAAAATCTACTAGGTTGACTGGGTTGATCTAGTATAGCAGATAAGGAACTCAAGAAGCCTAAAAATATATTTTGAAAATGAAACAAGATAATTTTTCAAGTAATGAAAAGCAATAAATATTGAAAGGAAATAGATAGTTAATTGGATTAATGTTGTCCAATCCAATTGAAGCACATAAAATAAAACCTTGTACTAATGTTGGTTAATGCAATTTTTTACACACATAATTGAGCAAAGAGTAAGCAATTGAATTTAAAAAGTAAATATCTAACTAATTGGTCAACCTGAATGTTTATTAGATCAGCTCTAAGCTACACAATCTATCTAAACATCCAAAAGACTTATCCACAAGACAAGATCCGTATCTCCAAATAAAGTATAGAATCCCAAACTTTATTCCTCAAGTATAATGGTCAATAATTAGATGTTCATTCACACTTCTTCACTCTTAATTCTTCTCTTAATAAATGGTGGGAAATGAACTTGTATATATAGGCAGATCTTGCCCTAAATCCTCCTAGAAATGTCTATTGTATAGGGTTGACCTAGTGTGTTTTTGAGGATAATTCACTAGGTTTGAGTTAGGTTGGCCAAAATGCTAACAAGATAAGAAAGTGAAAAATACCCCTAAACTATACTAGGTTGACATAGTTGACCTACTATAGCTGACTATTTAAAAGAATGTTAAGGCAAGAAAAGGAGGGATAGAAAGAGGAAAAGACTAGAATAGGTAAGAATAAAAAAATAAGCTTAGGGTTAATGGTTTTAGGAAATAAGTATGTATATGGCAAATGGAAAAAGGAACAACAATATTATGAAGCATTGATGGTCTACCCACCCCTTTTCTAATGCACCCCTTAAGGTATGCACTTAGAGATATTGAGACTCGATAGGTTTCTACAAGATACAAAGTGTTAGTAATCAATAAAAGTTTGAAAATATTATGTGTATACACTATCCACTATAGGGTGCTACTATCTAATATCCATAACTTTAGAACAATCTAGATTAGCCAAACTAGTACACTAGGTATAGTACAAATTTGCATAGGTATACTCATAAGTTTGATAGTTATGTTCAGATTTTTCTCAGATACACTCATTTTAGCTTAGATTCATAATAATTATTGAGATTTAAGGGCATCATATGTGGCATGATCACTCCCACATTTAGTTTAGTTATATTAATATAGTATTATATACTTAGTTCAAAATTAGTATACTCAAATACCAGATTGGGGGCATATGCAGGGCACATAGTTTCTATATACTCAGTTGTACATAGGTTGATCAGATAGAATGGAAAACTTCATGTCATTCTCTACATTCTATACACTTGCTATCACATTCTAGGTTGTCACTAATTTCATGCCTTACTCCATATACAGTGGTTGGCATTCTCGAGTATCTTAGAGCTACCTAATGTACCCAAGTAGTCATAAAGCTGACATACATAGTTAGATATACCTAGTTACATACTTTTAGAACTTCATATAGTTCATTTTTAGATGCATCTACTTCACACAGATGGTAAATGATGGATTCATGGCCTACTTGAGTTCTTAAGCCATCCACATGAGAATGTTAGACACACTTACAATATTATCTAATTTATTCACAGATCATGATCCACTGATCAAGGGTGGGTAATGATGGATTCAAAACTAGATTGAGTTCTTGAGCCACCCATATGAGAATTGAGCAAGCTATCAGCTCAGTCTAATTTATTCAATGATTTGATCACTATGTACACTCAAGCATAGAGGTTATCACTAGGTTCATGCATTGGTTCATATATCCAATGTGGTGTATTCATTCCTTTCCTCTCTCTTTACTCAGATTTACTCAATTACTTTATTTAGCATAGTCTTTTGCTTTTGACAATCTTTTAAGGACTAATTCTTGCATGTTTCATTGTAGGTCATTGATTTGGATCATGTTTCACATATATAGACCCAAATTCACATAATTAGACTCAACTAAATGGGATTCACTTTTAAGATAAGTCTAGGTAAAATTATTTTTCCTTTATACTAGTCATTTCACTTTGTTGCATTTCTAGCATAAAATGGGGCCAAATATAATGACCTAAAAGTGTATTTGAATGCTAAGAGTGTTGCTTAAGTTAGCCAATTCATAGATTAGCCATAGACCTATCTTAAAGACTTGACCATATTTTTCCATCCATTTAATAGACCACAAACATCTTCTATCAGCCCAAACATAATTCTAGGACAACATTCCTAAATCCTAACCCAATGTGCCTAGCAATCTGCTAGCTAGACACTAGTGCCACATTAAGGACACTGAAGCCACATGGCACTAGTGTCCTGAAATTATCACTAGTGTCTATTTTCATAACTCTCCAAAATGGATAAATTTTTAAATGTGTGCCCATCTTAAGGTCATCCTAAGTACATTTTATCATCTGCACAAGCTATGAATCTCTATAAATACAAGACTATTTGACCTCTATTCACTAGATGGAAAATAAATACAAAAAACATATCCAAATAAGAAAAAAGTTGATAAAAAGTAAGGTATTTGATGCCTATTATTATGTATTTATACATATTATCATATACATATATCATAATCCCATATTTTAAAATTCAACCACACTCAAGGCATTCAAGACCACTCTCATTCTAACATTTACTTACACTTACACCAAGCACTAGGTGGGAGAACTACATCAGGATTGATCCCTCCTCAAAGTACTGGTATGTAAAAAAATATCTTAATAGTGGGGCATTGAGTATGTCCATTCTATCCTACTAATGAACACACTTTTTATCTCATCTCATACTTACAAGGAGGATTAGGGTTTGCACACTAAATCAAGTTTTCCAATCACAATATAGAGTTCCAAATTTTGTTCATATAATAAATGATAAAAATAAATGATCACCTCCAAATTTATAAGTCACCCTACCAAAGGGGATATAATATATGTGAAATAATCCCATAATCACACAAGAAAATATTTAAACAAATAATTGAATAAAGATGAATAGAAATAACATGTTTTAAAGCACCAAATCAAAAGATGAATTCTTTTTAAAACATTGAATCAAGAGATAAATTCATTTTAAAAACATCAAATAAAATGTGAATAAGTAAAATATGTTTGAATTAATCAACACACCCTATTTAAACCCATAAAAAAATAAAGTGAGTAGTTTTCCTTGATAGGTATTTGACATGCATAAATCTACAAATAAAATGTTAAAAAAATCAAAAATAAAAATGGATAAAATATAGTAGTCAGTATTTTAATGATAAATTATCAAATATAAATTAATTTTTCATGAATTTTTTCTAAGTTTATTTTATAACAAATTTTCACACTTATGCTAAAATTTAGACTAAAAAAGATAACAAATCAAAAGTTATGATTATTTTACTAGCTGTTTTTAGCCAAAAAAAAAATAGAAATAAAAGGTGACAGTCAATAAGTTTAAAAATCCTAAATAATACATCAATTTTCCAAAAAAAAATTAATTTAAAATGAAAATATACACACTATTGAAAAAAATTATATTAAAACAAATACAATATCAAAAGTTGTGATCATTTTACTAGTTGTTTCTTATCTAAAAAATAAATTAGAGATAAAAGGTGACAATCAATAATTTAACAATAACTCCTAAACTCTATATCATTTTTCAACTAAATCTTTAAAGTTTTTTATAGGATAAATTTTCACACCCTAAAAATAAAATTTGGACTAAAATATAAAATAGATCAAAAGTTATGATCATTTTACCAGTCATTTCTTAGCAAAAAATAAAATAAATTATTTTTATTAGAAGATCAATAAAAATACTAAAAGAATTTATGATGTGTAAGTTGGGTCCCACCAGATGTGCCATATGTTAATTAGAATATAGATATTGTTTTTAATTATTCAATAATTTAAAATGATCAAATTAAGTATAAATAACTAATAATCTACACTTAAGACCTCGTGAGCATTCAAAGATTAAGATAACAATGCTAAGATTAAATCAATGCAAAGCAAACTTTTATTGAAAACCTCATATTTGTATATGATTTGGTTCAAATGTAGTTTCAATATGTCTTATTCAATTCCATTTCATGATGAAACATCTCATTTGAAACCTTGGATTAGTTAAAATTGATGAAGAGTATAAAAGTGATACACAAGAAAACTTGAGAATCTGGTAGCACTTCATTGTCCAATTTGAGTATATTTATTGCAAAGGAGAATAAGTGTATTTATATTAGATTTGAATCAATGATGAACCTTCATATTGACTCCAATATGGATGGATACAAATGAATCCTCACCAAGGCACATGTATTGATCACATGAGCCCTTCATCTTGTCCAAGATGAAGGGTGGAGGATAACTTTGACAATATCAAACAAGATTAAAATAAAGCCCTCCATATTACATGATAAATGGAGGGTGGATAATTATCTTCAAAATATCCTTGTAAGAGTTAATTTTTTCCCTTAATCTTGTTTCCAAAATGAAGGGTGAAAAATCATTACCAAAAAATCACATTGATAATCAATGTAGGCCCTTCATCTTATTTCCAATATGAAAGGTTGAGAATGTTCCCCTAAAATATTTCAAAAAAATCATTATGGGTCCTTCATCATATCTCTAAGATGAAGGGTGGTGAATAATCCTTCATATTAATTTATTTAGTGATTAGTGAACTCCCAAGATAATATTCTATATGATCTCAAGATTCTTTCTTGAATAAAGATATATTTTGGAGGAAGAAAACTAAGAATTAATAATTGAAATGAAATTATAATCACATTTGCATATAACTATAATTAAAGGAATGATTAATTAAATTAATCAAAGATTAATTTAATTAATATAATGTGGGGAATTTATTAGAATAATAATTTAGAGAAGGGTAATTAATTATATTAATTGATTATGGAAGGAGAATTAGTGGATTGATTAGAGTGGAAGAATTGACCAGATAAAATGACCATAATGATAATTAAACAAATCTAATATGGTGAATTATCTTACCTAGAGATGCCTTGAGGTGAATTAAAACTTGTATGTTAGATGAATAGATGGTTTTAAACTAGTTTATGCGTAATTAAAGGAAATCATTTCTATTTTTTAATTTTAACATGGAAGTGAAAAAAATAGAGTGTTTATAGACATGAACTCAATTTTAATTGGGGTGACTATCCATAAATGTGGCCCAAATTATCCTTATTTACCTTGTTCACAAATGATTATGGTGTCATTGTGTTTCTCTTGGCTATAAGGGACCTAATCATAAGTAAAATTGGCATAAAGGAGTGGTTGGATGTGCATTAGTTTGTAAACTTTAGTTTTAAAAAATTAAGAAGTCCTAGAAATATTAGTAAGCAATCTATAAGGCCCCAAAACCTAAAAAATGACTATATGTTTACCCAAAATGGACATCAATTACAAAATTTATGCTTTGAAATCCCTAGGTTCAATATTAAAATCCTAGAAATGAATAATTACTGATTAGATTGGATTTTGAAAAAATATCTCTCAAATCGTAAGTCATGCAGTTGTGAGACCAATTCTAGAAGATGTAGAGTTACCCTAATTTCTTATATTTATTAAAATAAATTTAAAGTATAAGTTGACACTTACATTTTTACATTATATATAACAATGTAAATGTCAACTTATACTTCACATTTATTTTAATAAACCACCTCTCAACCATTTAACTGCTCACATCTTTTACATTCTATGGTTTTATACCTTCATACTTTTAGTAATGTGTACATGTTATATCACGTACACATTATTTTATGTTTAAAATACATGTACATTTTTATATGTTTAAAACACATATGTATTTTATATGATTAAAATGTATATGTGCTCTAAGTTTAGTGTTTACCAACCCTAAAAACATAACATGTATGTGATATTATAATAACATGTACACATTCATGAAAATATCTACAGAATTGTCCCCCAAATTTGTGGACTTACACATATGCATGTAATTGTGGATGAAAGCTTATATTCTATTTTTCCTATCTTATCCTTGGTACAAGAATGCATATATAAACTAAACTTTATAAATTTTAGATCTAACTATAATATTTCATTAAGTGTAATATGTAATCTTTCTAGCTCTTGATAATGTAAATTGTTTATTCCAAAACACCTTACAATGAATTTATAAATATATGATCCTCTAACTATGAATTAAGGATCTAGAAACATGTAAAATTCAACCAAAAAATCTAAAACGTGCCCAAACAATAGTGTTTAACCTTAAATTTGGATAAGGATCGTAATGGGTTAGGTTTAAGAATATAGAAATGAATAATCATAAGGGTGATAACAGATCTATAGAAGGCTGATTAATTACAAAATTAAGATTAAACATATACTAAATTTATTATGTTAAGATATGTTAAAAATAGAAAGTACAACTATGCAAGATATTACAATGATAATGAAAATAAGACACTTATTTAGTTTGATGCTAATATATATCTAATATGAAACATGCTAGAAATATCGGATCTAGATTATGGATCAGTTCTGAAATTCTATAAAAATGCCCTTTGCAGTTGTAAACACTTGTTCAACCTAGGATGGTTGCCTCAAAGCTACTATCTAACTCTCATGTAGGTATCTAGTATATAATACTTGTTGAAACTTGATGTGACCCCTGGAATATTTTGGGTTTTATGTCACCTTATCTATGGTGTTCTTAGATCTAAATCATGATTTGTCACATCTTGTCAAATAAAAAAACCCTAGTTTTCATCTTTATAGTGTTCATGGAAAAATTGGTTAGTGGGCTCAAAGTGTTGAACTAATCCCAAAGACCCTTATATAAATGGGTTTTACCTACATAGCCACTACTCTAAAGAGTGACTCAATCTGATGTAGTTCTCTCCTAATGTGTTGGCTTATGTATGCACAAAGGTGTAATATGTGGAAATCAAGTACAATATTGATAGAACCTGTAACTTAGAAAATATAACCCATGTCATGCTCCTTCAATAATTAAAACATGTAGATGCATTATCCCTATAAATAATATGGAAATATGAGAGAATAGGGAAGCTTTTCTCACTCTAAGGATTTTTTATCATTAACTTGTGAGAAGATGTGATATTTATAGGTCTTTATTAGGTAAGGGATGAATGAGGATTGATCCTACATTTTTACCAATCCCTTTGGATAATATATCACATAAAATCACTTAGGTTGACCATAGGTATATGTTACATTATCAAATTAAATAACTTTAGGGAACTAGAAACTTGCATAGGTTTAAGATACTTACATTGACATAGGTGTATGACTAGGACACAAGTGTCCAAGAAGAATAAAAGTAGGGACATGTCCAAAAATTGTAGATATGGAATATTAGCAATTTCAAAACATTCTAGGAAAAATAGAAGACCTGGTTCATCAAAATGACATTAGTAAGATTAAGAGAAGTAACGAGCACATAGAGATAGTAAATGTGAGCCTTTTGGTAATGAAAAAATTATAGAATTGAGATGAACAACCAAGGTCTATTTTTGATAAGTATACAAGACTAAAGTGTTATATAATTCATAAATAGTTTCCACATTTCCTCCCCAACTCTAGTAATGAAATTATTGGTTTAAAGGAGAATATATACCTACCTAGGTATGTATATCATAACATACCTTTATGTGAACCCAACTTGAGTGATTTTTTGGTGACTAACATGTAACCAACATCATGTTATAGTATATAATCAATTCATATAATCTAAAATTGAAATCGTTTTAAATGATTCAAATTGAAATAGATCAAGGTTTAAGAGTGCACTTGTGTATCAATGTAACTACTTTGCCTTTTGGCAATGTGATTTGGAAATATGTATCATTATGAATCATTTAAATTTATATTAAGACAAAATATAAAATATATAAAGTACATATATCTATAGAGAGTGAGAGATATTAGAGGACGCATACCCCAAACTATGGACAAAAATGAGTTACCACCTGACAGTTGAGATTATCCCAACCATGCAACCCAATCATATTTAAAATTGGTGAGTGTGAGTGAAAAAAATTAACTAAAACTCTAAAATTTATGAGGTTAGATTATGTAATCAAGTCTAACCATAAACTTGACAAGATTGAGTGCTTTAATCACCTCAACCATACAAAAAGTGAACTAATTACTATAGTAGATTGGCTCAATACAGTTCATAAAAGTCAAACCTTATGGGTGATCATAGTACATAAAGTGTTTAAAATATGAAATTAATTTTATTTTATAATATTAGGTGAACATTTCATAACATATTGTTTAACCCTAAAATCTAGATATGGGGAATCTAGGCTCAAATGTGTAGATATAACCTAGGGAACAAGGATGGTAGACTATATCTAAATTAGGCCAATTAATTGTGAAACTTAGATAAAACATATACTAAATTTATTATGTTAAGATATGGTAAAGATAGAAAGTACAAATTATAGACACTTAAATCCAGCCACAACTAGCCCTCGACTAGACTTTAGATTGATCCCTACCAAACATCACAAATTAAGCCTAGGAATCACTAAACATCCCAAAGTCAATCATGCATCATTCATCGAGGCTCAAAAGTTTGTGGAGGCATCTCTATTTTGGATCCTATCCTATATGCAACAAAAAAACTCTCATAGATTCATCCTTAATCACCTTGCATCACAATAACTATCAATTTGACCTATGGACTCATTAAGTAGGGCACTTGATCAAATCTTGAAAGACTAAAAATGCTAATCAAAATCAGTCATCTAATTAGACAAGATTATATGCTTACTTGAATTATTCATTTGCAATTGTATGGTTGTCTAAAAATGGAAATTCAAAAATTTAAAATGTTAAGCCTTCCATCATTACCTTTATGAGTTGTCAAGATCTTCCAAAATATCCTAAAATATCTAATTTGAGAGCCATGCCTAGTGATTGAAAATCATAATTAATTGAAAACTATTAACTCAACTAGAGTTAGTCTTAACTCACTTAGGGTTAATTTGAACCCATTCCAAGCCTAAAATCAACCTTAACTCACCTTGAGTGAGAGTTAATTATTAAGGCTATAAATACAAGGCCTTGCCTATTGGTTTCTAAGATATTTTGGTGCAAAGTTATTATTCACAAATATATTCAAGAAGCTCTTTTGATTTATTGCTATAATGCCTAAATGCCTTGTAAGTAGTGTTACCATGCTTAAATATTAATCCAAGCAACATCAAGCCAAGGTGATAAAGAGAGAAGGAGCCAAACAAGCTTCATTGTCAAAGACTTCTTGATGCACAAGTTGAGTAATCCATTCAAAGCGCCATTTTGAGCTCTAAAGAAGGTAAAAGAGTGCATTCTTTTATGTGTTTTTGTGCTTTTATATGTAGTTTTGTTACTAGAGGTGTTAGGATTTTAGTGTGTTGTTTTAAGATTTATTTCTTGGAATACCACAATACTAACCTCCCCTCTACGTATTCCTTGTCCACATGTTGTCATTATTGGTGGGACATGTACCCCATGAAGTTTCTCTCAAGGCCTTTTAGAGCATTCTTTTAATAATTTTCATGTAAAAATTCAAGTTTGCTAATCAAAATAGGTGAAAATTGGAGGATCAAGAATGTTTTTTTAGAATTTGTGAAGTTTCTCTATGTAGTCATGATTTTGCTCTCTAGAATCATGATATTGTATAATATCTCTACTTTACAGTCGTGACATTACACTATCATGATTTTGTCTTTAACCATAGCAATTTCTGGTAATTGTTTTATGCTTGCAAGGAAAATCACAGTATTGTGTTAAAAATCATGATATTGCAATATCATGACTTTTAAAGTTATAATATCATAGCTTCAAAAGTCATGATATCATTTTAAAAGTTTCATATTTCAATAATTTTAGTGATATTGTGTTAACTCTCATGGTTTTATCCTTAACTACCATGACTAGGCTAATTATTTTATGTTTACAAGGTTAAGTTGTGATATTATATGAACTTATGCATTATTATCTTTATTTTAGTGATATTATCTAAATAGTAGTGATTTTGTGATAAACAATTTATTTGCAAGCAAGTTGTGATATTGTCCTAACAATTATGGTTCTACAAGAATAATCATAGTAGTGTTATGTGTTTCTACGATTTTGCACTGTGTAAAATCTTAGAAACCTAAGATCTAGATTTAAAAATCCATTTACTCACTCATATTTTTATTTTAAGAATAAATACCCCCTAATGTCTTTTATAGGACTCAAAGGCCAAGAAGAAGAAATTTAAAACATTCTAAGTTGTAAATTTCACATTTCAAATTGGTGTTTTAAAAATCTTTTTGCTTAAGTCATTTTCACTTTTCAAAAGTTTTTAACAAATGCCAAAGGGCTCAAACTTCATCACACATTTCAATTTGGTGCTATAAAACTAAACTCTCACATTAGTTACATACTCATAAGAGTTTTTGTTTTTATTCTTGTTTGTTGAAAGTGTTTGTTTAACAATAAGAGTGACGTGTGTATGCTCTCCCCCCATACCCTTTAGGGAACTTGGGTGATCAAAAATTATTATTCCTTGCCTTTGTCACTTTAATCCAAAAGCATGGAAATAGATTCTCTAAGGCCCTCCCCAAATCCATATGATTTGGTTGACCCAAAAATGACCATAAATTCTTTTCACTTGTCTTTATTTTCATACATTTTGGCTTGTGAGTGGGATTTCTTCACCTCCTCACGAGTTCTCTAGGAAAGTGTTGACCTAGGAATTCATCTCCCAAAATCATTTCAACCCCACTCTATGGTGGGGTATATAAATTGAGGGTGATCTGCTAGGATTCTTGTTTTGAATTATTAAAACAAGCTCTATTAGTGGTACCCAGCCTCAGAAAATAGGGGAAACTCAGACATCATACTAAACTAAAACAGTGATGAATGTAGTGGTTGTGAAAAAGACAAGACCTTTTCACAACAAGCTAGTTAATGTAGATATAAATTACATGATTACATATCTATTTTTATCCACACTTGGGATCATCTATAAATGAATAAAAATTGATAGTTTAAAATACCCCACTTAATGTGGACATGTTGTTGATGAAGGGCGAGTAGCCCAAAGTTCCATGTCATCGTACGAACTCTTGAAAAAGAAGGGGCCTAAAAAATACTTTTCATGCACTTTTACTTTTAGATTAGAAATTAAAATCCTCTTAATAATAAGTATATAGATGTAATTTGATAGTATGATGCAACCTTTTTAGTTTTAGGATTTAGGACGTTACACTTAGGTGTCTATGTCATTTTGCCCTTTTTACTTGTTTGGCATTGAGTCTAGATATTTGTTTATCAAACCACATTTAAAAAAGAGTCTTGCTTATACATCGATCATTTATTTTAAGAGCCATTACACCATCTATTTGGCATCACACCTTTTCCTTAAACTTTTGTCAAAACCTTTCTTTGTGTGTGTCACTTATTTGAACGAGGTATCATTACAATGCCCAATTCATTTTGAGTCTTGTGCCTTTTGGCTCTTGAAACAAAACACATTTTGTCATACCTTTAGAGCATAATAATGTTTTTACATTTCTTAAATCATTTCAAAGACTTGTTTCCTTATGTCCAAAATTACAATTTTGAAAACCACGTGTGCATTTTAGATATATACCTAGTGTTGTCATGTTGTTCATTTTTGTCTAGCTTGTTGTTTGTTTTAAAGAAGCCTAGTTTTATAAATCAAGTTCAAAATTAGACTTGACAAGTTCAAATCCAAACATTTATTGATTCCTACCTATGCCTCATGTAATTTTGGCCTAGACATAATTTTTTCACTTTTGGTTTGTGTAACTTAGGTTGGTAACTTGCTCAATTTAAAGACTATTTTTGTTCCTAGATTTGGGGAAGTGGTCTATATTCCATATGCTTAATGTTTCATGCTTTTTTCCAACTAATCAAGTTTGTGTTTAAAATCTAAATGCCTAGTTTATACCAAAGTGTTTCAAATTTGTTAGATTAACTCTCTTACCTTTTAGACCTTATTTTGTTTAAAGTCTATATTTTGTGCCTTTTCTAAAAGACCTAGCAATACCTGTTTTGAGCCTAGATTTTGTGCCATATTTTCTAAAAGACCTAGCAAATTTTGTTTATTTAGACCTAGTTTAGACTTGTTTGAAAGAATTTATACCTAAGTTTGGAATTTTTATTTTTATTCATCCACTTGATCATTTATTTAAGACATTTGATGTTTGAAATTTGAGATTAGAATGTTTTGTACCAAGTTTTAGCACTGACCATTTTGGAGATACAGCTCCATTTCCTATACCAAGTAAGACCAAGTTTGGACCATTTGCCCTTTTGAGACCTTGTTTTTAATAGTTTTTAGAATTTTATGCCTTTTTTATAGAATTTTATTCATTATCTTATATATGTCTCATTACACTCATAGTGGGTCCATGTACAATCCACGTTATGATAGCGTGGTCACACAAGTTAACTTTAAGACCCCTATGTGATGATGTAGTTTGTGAGATAGATCCTTATCCCCCTTAAAATATTTAATCTAGAGAATAAATCCAAGTTTTTTAAGCATAGTATTCAGTGATACCTTCTTGAGGCCAACTAATATACCAAGTTCACCATTTCAATGCTAATGATACTTGATCCCCTACCTATACCATTAACCCTCCTTTGGCTTATGCAAGGAACCAAGCTTCATAATGCCCTACCATTACCTTTATAAGACCTCATCCTTTGTCTTGTGTGAGCAAAAAATATACATAATACCCTACCATTAATATACCAAGACCTCATACTTTGGCTTGTGACAGCAACCAAGCTTCGTAATGCCCTATCATTACTATTCTAGGACCTCATCCTTTGGCTTACATAGGAAAAAAATATTTTAAACTCCATACCATTACCATTCTAGGCCATCATATTTTGGTTTATGTGAGAAACTAATATTTTAAATGCCCTATCATTACCATTCTAGGCCCTTCCAAGTATGGTAGCTTAGTATCCCAACAAGGTTGTGTAATTACGACTGATGTATCATAGTTACCATCCTAGACTGGAAACCAGTCTTTATTAAACCCATATTAGATGATCCTATTTAAAAAAATATCATTACCCAACCACCAATCATTCTTCTTTCATTTCCAACTTTCCCCCACTTAGAAAATTGATGCTAGTCTTTGAGCCACAATAGAGCTAATTAGTAACTCTTCAATAGATCCAATCATTTAAAGACCAAGATGTGTTTAAAATTGGTATTTTATAACTCATTATAAACTCCAAATCTTATATAACTAACAAATCCATGATTTTTTTTAAAACACCTATTTGTGATGAGTCAACCTATGATGAATCACCTTTTGATACTATCCCTGTTGTCAATGAGTCTCACTTTGATAAGCTAGTCTTTATCGAGTCACTTCTTAATGATTATAACCACCTTTGGGTAAATCAATATCTAGACCATTGTCCTATTTTTAAAGAGCCTCCCTTTGAAAAGCCATTCTCTATGGAATTGTCTCTTGATAGTTTTCCCCTCATTGAGGAGTCTCACTTTGACAAACTAGTCTTTATGGAGCCCATTATGTTATCATAGGTCATTAATTGTCCAATACCAAACATTAAAAAATATATCATTATAGAAAAATCCACACCAAATGAAGAATCAGCATTGAAGTTGGGTTTTATTCTTGAATTGACATCAAATTTGGCATGAGAAGTAGAATCAATGTCAGTCTCAACATCAAATTTAGAGTCCTTTGAGTTAGACTCAACTTCAAAATTACTATACATTCATGGTTGTTACAATATTGGTTCTGCATACCTTGAAAATAAATTTAAATATATTTGTGATCCTTTCATGGTTTTTGAGGATGATTAATTCAACATTGACACAAGTTTTCCTAATATTTTCTATAAGGATTGTGTTACCTCTTTCCGTTCCATTACCATTCCACATGCCATTAACACTGACCAACCTAGACATTATATTGACATTCTACACCCCCCCCCCTACAAGTGTCAATTGGGATCAAAAGAATCACACCTTGTTAAACTTCATCAATAAAAACATATCATTTGAATAATATTAGGGGGAACAAGACCATATTCATGCAGAAGAAGAAAAATATCCTAGTGAAACCTTCTCTTAGGTGCTAAGAGACAATCAAAGTCCTATCAAGAGCATATTCATAATTTATTGGCCCTACCACAACCAAAATTATGTCGAATCTGGTATTATCAACATTATGTGTGCATAAAAATCTCAATCTTCATTTTTTTCTTAACCATTATACAATCCATTATCATCCAGATTTACATTGCCAAATCAGACCTTTTATCCATATCCACCATCCCTGGCTACACTTTCCTTTACAAAGGATATGAAGACATATTGTATATATATTATAAGGAGATATAATCAATTACCAATGAATATCACAACATTCTTAGAGTCCAAATATGCAACATGTTCTTGTTAGATCAACTATTTAGAAGAGGTGTGGGCTAGCAATTTTCATAATTGACTATTCTAGTTGTATCATATGTTGATTATGATTGCATCTCCACATCAACAAGAATAACTAAAACATTTACCTTTCCATAACCATACCTTTGCCTTGCCATTCACCTTGCCATTTTCATTTCCCATTCACCTTGCCTTGCTCATGTCATTATTTCATACCCTATCATTTACCTTATCATTTAGGGGAAACCCTATTACCATTATTTCTAATTTACCTCTTTTAATATTCTTTATGCCATGTCTCATACCATCCTCCCATACCATCACTATTAACCAAACTTATTTTTAAATTCCATACCTAACCCTTTTGAGCTTGGTTCCATTGGTTCTTATAGAACCTTCTATGATGGGATTTCAATCTAGTTTCATAATTTCATGTTAAAATGGTAGTATATGAAAGTAGTATGATAGTAGATCTAGCAATTACATATTTCATTTATGCTTGATTGGCATTACTGATTATAACAACCTTTGGCCAAATTAGTATTTTATCTTGTGTTACTAATTATAATCGTCTATGGGAAAATTAATTATACTAACCTACGTTGTTGTTTCCTAATTATAACCACCTATGAGAAAGTTAGGAACAACACCTTTACCATACATTACTGCATCACCTTACCAATATTATTATCATTTGCCTTGTCATTTGCCTAAATTCATGAACTTATTGCTACCTAGTTAGATCTCACCACCTTTTGTGTTAGTAGAACTAAGGTGACTTGAGGTCCTAATGAGACTATGTAAGCAATGCTCAATTCACATTAAGGTCATCCCTATCACCCCTTTTCTAATGTTTTCACTATTTTATAATTAATTTAAGTTTTAATGCTCTCATCATTTTATGATTGGACCATTTAATATCTCATAATTGTCAATAGAGTTGAGATGCATAGAAATTTCCAAAAACATTCAAAATCATTTAAAAATACTAAACATTATCAAATTAGCTTACCATCTCCTCATGTGATATAAAGGCTCAACATCCACATACATTTATCCTATTTAAAATTAGTCAATCATCCTTAATCTGTCCTACTAGGGAAATCCATTGTTAGTTCCAATCCATTTCACTTCCATTGGGGGTGTAACCTTCCCTTTGCATGTATCATTACTTAGGGGCACCACCAATTTATCATTCCATTGATCCTTCATCTAGAGATATTGACTTAGTTGATGACATGATGTTTTCTATTACTTTTTATTTTAGGCTTTTTGTGTGTTTCTTTGCTTGGTTATTTGTTTGTTTGTTTACCTATTTGTTTGATTTATTATTATGCCTTGACTCGGTCTATATGAATTTATTGGGTGATTATTTGTGCATTATTCTTGATTCTATTATTATTCATACATCAATAATGTCATCATGTTTCTTATCATTGGTACATTGTTTTCAATTTTTATTGGATCAGGAGTCAGCCCTTATACACATTACAACTAAGTCATCATGGTGTTTATATCATGATTTATATCATCATGTGTTACAGTAAAAATCATATCAAAAAATTTTACAATCAATGAAGCCACTGATACTTCTCCTTGGGAACCTTAGTAAATCTTCCTACCCTCCTTAATTAAATTAATCCATTAACCATTCTGGTTATATCAATGTTAATAAAGATGAGCATATCTGCATTAGTAGGTACAACTAAATCATTACATTGATCAATTCTTATTCTTTTATTCTATTCTTCATTCCATTTTATCCTACTTTTGGGTAAACTACATTGGCTTGAGGTCTATTTAGACTACATGTAGGTAGCACTTGGATACATGACGTATCTCAAGTTAGATAATGCAACTATATTCTTTTGATCATCTCTTTCATCATTTTTTGCATCCTTATATGCTTTTTTACTTGTGGCTTCTTCATTCATTAGACCATTGCATCTATGTTTGCACTCACTCATCTTTAATATGTATGATAGGTTATATCCTTGAGTTATGCTTGCCAATTTGCCCTACTGGGGCACAACCAAAAATAATTATTCAATATAGGGAATCTTAATAATTATAAACACCTACAGTTAAATCATTATTTTGACTCATCTACCCTACTATGGCATGTGCATGTACCACTAATTATAGCTACCTTTGGACAAATAAGTGTCTCAACCTTTGTTACTGATTATAACCACCTTTGGGTAAGTTAATAATTTTTAGATAAATGTAGGCAAGTATTATCTCAATTGGATTAATATCACCCATGGGTTCATTTATTTCTTCTTATTTCTTATTTTTTAGGGACCATTCATCAATAATATATTTCAGCCACTCTCTCAAGGGGGCATCATTATAAGCTTCCCAAACATTGTTTGGAAATTTTTCTTCAATCATTATCTTATTTCATCCTTAATGGCCTTTTTCATTATTTAATAAAATTTTATTATTCCTATAACTTGTAACACCTTCCTAAACAGGGGTACACTGTAGACACTCAAACCTGGCCACAACTAGCCCCTGACCAGACTTCAGATTGATTCCTACCAAACATTTCAAATTAAGCCTAGGAATCACTAAACATCCCAAATTTGGTTATGCATCATTCATCAAGGCTCAAAATCATGTGGAGGCATCCATATTTGGGATACTATACCATATTCAACAAAAACCTCTCATGGGTTCATCCTTAATCACCTTGTGGCATAACAACTGTCAATTTAGCCTATGGACTTGTTAAGTGGGGCACATAATCAAAAATTGAAAGACTAAAAATGTTACTCAAAATCAATAATATGATTAAACAAGATTAAATACTTAGTTGAATTATTCATTTACAATTAATGAATATCTAAATATGTTAATTCCAAAATTCAAAATATCAAGCCTTTCATCATTTCCTTTATGAGTTGTCAAGCTCTTCTAAAATATCCTAGAATATCTAATTTGAGATCCATGCCTAGTAATTAAAAATCATAATTACATGAAAACTATTAACTCAACTGGAGTTCATCTTAACTCACCTTGGGTGAGACTTAATTTTTAAGGATATAAATACAAGACCATATCTATTAATTTCTAAGCTATTTTGGTGTAAAGTTATTATGCACAAGTATCTTTAAAAAAATCTCTTGATATATTTTTATAATACCTAAATGCCTTGCAAGTAGTGTTACCATGCTCAAATCTTAAGCCAAGTAACATTAAGTAGAGGTAACAAGGAGAGAAGGAGCCAAGTAAGCTTCATTGTCAAAGACTTCTTGACGCACAAGTTGAGCAAGTCATTCAACAATCCATTTTGATCTCCAAGGAAGGTAAAAGAGTGTATTCTTTTATGTTTTTTTTGTATTTTCATATGTATTTTTGTTACCTAATCTCCCCTTAGTTTTTATACTAGAGGTGTTAGGATTTTAGTGTGTTGTTTTGAGTTTTATTTCTTGGACTAACACAAGACTAACCTCCCCTCTACGTATTCCTTGTCTACAAAAATAATAATAGATATTTTAATGATAATGAATATAATATATTTAGTTGGTTTTGATGTTAATACATATTTGGATCTCAAACATACAAAAATTATATTGGATCAAGACTCTTGATCAGTCACCTAATTTTGTAAATTGTACCTTTTTAGCCAAAAACACTTGCATTAACCTAGGATGGTTACGTCAATACTACTATATAACTTAAATACAAGTATCTAGTATGGAATACCTTTTAAAACTAGATTTAACCACCAAGATGCTTATGGTTTTTGTGTTGCCTTAGTTTTGGTGCATTCAAATCTGGATCATGGACATTGCTCCTTGTCAAATAGTAAAACCCTAATTTTTCATCTTCATAGTAGCTATGGGAAAAATGGGTTAGTGGGCACATAGTATTGAGCTTTAATAAATATCCCTCTATCAATTAACATTTCCTACATATCCAATAGTTCTAAGAGAGCCTCAGACTTACGTAGTTCTCTCCTGCATGTTAGCTTGTGTGTGAATCATGCAATATGTGATAAGCAAGTACAATAATGGCCTATATTATAGCATGGTAAATGTGGCTCATGGAATGCTCCTTCAATAATTTATATCTATAGATGTGTTTTCCCTATGAGTGATATGGAAATAGAATAAAATAGGAAAGTTTTACTCACTTAAGTGTTTGAATGAGTGTTTTTGTTAAGTTGCCTTTAGTCTATGTTAAGTTTGAAATGAATGAGGGTTGATCTTATATTTGTACCAATCCCTTTAGATAATATCTCACATTAAAGTAATTAGGTTGACCATAGGTATATATTTCATTTTCAATTAGATGACTTTAGGGCACTAGACACTTGTGTTGAGATAGGACACTTACATCAATATAGGCATTTGAATGATATGCAAGTGTTTGGGAAGTATAAAAGTAGGTACATGTCTAAAACTTGCAGGGATGGAAGACAAATAGGTTTACAACATTATAGGCAAGATAAAAGGTTTGAGTCATTAGAATAACATTGGTTAGACTAAGAGATAAGCACTTAGACATAAAGAGATAGTGTATGCGAGCCTTTTTGTAGTGGAAAAGATAAAGAATTTGAAGGCACATCCATGATATGTACTTTACAAGTGTATAATATTGAGGTGTTATATAATTCAAAATTAATGTCTACATTTCCCCCCTTTAATATATTAATGAAATTGTTAGTTTAAAGGAGAAGAAATGAATACTTGGGGTGTATATAATACACATTACCTTTATTTGAGTCCAACTTGAGTGATTCATTAGTGATTGATATGCAAGTAAGATCATGTTATAGTATATATTTAGTGCATATAATCTAAAATTGAAAGCATGGAAATGATTAAAATTCAAAGAGTAAGGTTTAGGAGTACACTTATGTATTGATGTAATTGTCTTGCCTTCTGTAAATTTTATTTGAAATATGTATCATTATGAATCCCTAAAACTGAGATTAGGACAAATATAAACTCTATAAAGTGCATATATCTAAAGAGATAGAGAGACATTGGAGGACACATGCCCCCAACCTTGGAGAAAAGATGATTTGGCACTAGAAATTAAGATTATCTTAACCATGTAACCCAATCATACTTATAACTTGGAGAGTGTGAGTGAACCATTTCAAATCACACTATAAAATTGGTGAGTTGGATGATGTAATAAATTCTAACCTATAATGTATAAACTTGACAATATTTAATGATTTAATCACCTCAACCATACCAAAAGTGAACCAACTATTGCAATATATTTCCTTAATACAATCCATAAAAGTCCAACCAAATGGTTATGACAATCCTTAAAATTGTTTGATATCTAAAATTGATTTGATTTTGCAATATTTAGGCACACATTGTATAACATATGCATCTTAGATATGTCTCATGTCAAGACTATTTATAACAATGTTACCAATGTATAGAATTTTCCCACAAATATGTATATGAATCATATCACTGTGAATTTTGATTAATTTTAAACTACAAGTGTAGAGAACATGTTTCTGAAACATTCCCCCATTATATATGGAGAAATCTAAAAAGTGATATAAGTGCCAATGTGGAGAACGTATTTTCAAAACATACCCCCATTGTAATCTAGGTATGTTTCATACTGAATAAGTGTGGAGAACATGTTTCCAAAACATGCCCCCATTGAATCTAAAACTATGACAAATGTGGAGAACATATTTTCATAACATACCCCTATTGCACTTTGAAACTATGACAAATGTGGAGAACACATTTTCATAATATGCCCCCCAATGCACTTTGAAACTATGACAAATATAAAAGTCATGCCTCTATGGAATTCCTCCATTGATATTCCCCCCTTTTGAGTTGAAGTAAAGTAGTAACTAGTATTTACCTTACCTTAAAATAATAATATAACCATGTAAATTGTGAATGTACCATGTAGCATATAGAGGTAACACACACACACACACACACACACACACACACACACACACATGTATGTATGCATGTATATGTATATGTATATATACATATATGCATATATATATATATATATATATACATATATATATATATATATATATGTATGTATGTATATGTGTGTGTGTGTGTGTGTGTGTATATATATATAATTGAAGCATAAATAATGTGGTCACACCAAATCCTAATATGCATGATGTAGATCATGGAAATGTCTAGATAGTAATAGTACAAGCTCAATAATCAATCAAGCACACACACAAGAGCACTCAAAAGTAAATCAAAATACAATGGTTTGAGGAGACCTCAAACAAGGGCCATAATCAAATGTTGCACAATAAAAGGGACATGACTTAGTCAAATATCCATAAATCAAGAAATGACATATTTAAAAGTCAACATAAAACAAGCAATCACATATTCAAATGTAAAAAATGTAAGCAAAGACATAAGGGGCACAAATAATGGATCATATTCAAATGTTCAAACAATCAAGATAATAGCAAGGCAAGACACTCAAGGAAGTGCATAAATGAAATCATAAGTAACCATCATAAACATATCATACTAGTCTCTAGATATATGTGTTAGCAAAAAATGTTGAGTACATAGCATATCAAACACTATGAAAGATATAAGCATGGATACAGGCATGTATAAGTACATATATAAGCTCAAACATGATAATGTAAAGCGACCATAAAATGATATGACCTGGATGTATCACAATCATATAGGTGTATTCCCCCAATGATCTAGTGACATGAGTAGATGGAAAACCCAACATCCAAAAGATCATGGATCATGTATCTGTGCATGCTTGAATCACACAAAAAATATGTGTGACGTGTATATAGAAAATATTGATATGTTATCTACCAACATGGAACCAAAAACATATATGCCAAAGAGTTAATAGGATATGTAAATATTGAACATATTTTTAGATTTTTAAGTTTTTTTTTTTTAGTATTTTTGTAATTTGTGAAATAAAAAGACTATCCTCTGATCTCATCCAAAGGATGTTCATATGTATCTCCCCACTACAAACCTAGTGCCATAAACTGGTGGTACCAATGAGGAGCATGCATAGGTGCAATATATACCATTGTAATATCTATGATGTTATGTGTATCTAAAATATGACTCTGTGTTCTTGAAGAAGAAATAATAGGAGTGGGTGTTTGTAGAACTCATTATTGGGTCGTATTTAATTTATTTAGAATAATAGTAATAGAAACATGTGTAGGTGATTTGGATATCTGAATATGGTATGTATTAGATGAAGATTTTGTGGAACCCATTATGGATCTCTAATGCAATGGTCTCTCAAGTACTCATTGCCTAGTAAATGGAATTACATGTTGCTTACCTTTTTTTGAAATATTACATGTAAGAAGTTTGATATTTAATTGCCTAGGTATAAATTTCTCTTGTTCAAGAGGATTTTCATATGGAATTCTAGAAAATATAATTAATATATTGGAATGAATGTATTTAAGATGTTTATGCACTTTATAAGGTAATGTTTGAAGTGTATATATCCAAATTCATCCCAATAACATATCAAAGACACCAGTGGAAGGTAATAACCACATGGGTAGGATCTACCTATAAAGGTAAGTCAATCTCACCAAGAACCTATTGTGAGGTCCCATCAAATGATCTAACTGATCTAGTCAAAGGATGTAAATCATGATTTATATAACCTAAATGCATAATAAATGTCATAGTACAAAGGTTATCTCTTGCACCATTGTCAATCATAACACTATTTATTGGATGATGGTCAAGGTATGCTTGAATGCATAAGGAATGAAGATATGAGTCATCATCCCGAATCTCACTATCATTGAAAGTAATGGAGGGTCTCTGAACCATGGGAGGTGTATGCCATGTATAAGTACCATTAATTCCATCCAATGGGTGCTCATAATGAGATGGAGGAGGATGTGCATTATGTGCCATTTGCACTTCTAAATATTTCTTAGGATGGTCTTGCAAAGGATTGTTAAATATTTTTTTCTTGTGGTGGTCAATAGGTTATGAACTTAATTTTTTTGGAGGATCATCAAATGTAATATTTTGGTCATCAATGAAGTCTTGTATCTTATGATTCAAGGTAAAACATATGCTCATAAAATACCCAAAGCCTTGGTGATAGTCACAATAAGCATTTGCATCATATCATTTGGTTAGTGGTCTAATCAAATCAACATCTATAAGATGAGGGAGAGATATGAGGTGACACTCTATAAGCCATGGGAGTAATGAAGTAGGAGAATCAAGTAAGCTTGTAAATTATCTCCTTGGTGCATTGGATAAGACAAGCTGATTAGGTTGTTCTGACACCAAATTAACCAATGTAGTTGTTTCCTTTTTAGGTTTAATAGGTTTAACCTTACAACTTGGTTTGACAGTAAACTTGGTATTGGATGTAGATGTATTTGGTGTGTTTGCTACGTGCTTAAGTTTGTTCAGTGAGATAAGTTTCATTTCATGATCATGAGAAATATGTCATTAGTCATTAAAAGATTTGAACTTTTTGAATACAATGGACTCGTGTAAGGGAGAAAGCAAACTTTGCTTGAAAATATCTTGAATCTTTTTATCTGCCATAAGATTGGTCATTTTATTTAACATTGTCTTGTACCTCAAGACATACTCATTAATAGGTTTATTAGTTGCTTGTTTGATCTTTGAAATTTGGGTATAGGAAATCTTTTTGGTAATGTTAATAGATAAGTGTGCCAAAAATTGATCCATAAGGGGTTTGAAGGTGTTTACTGATTGAGTTGGTAAATCATAAAACCACCATAAAGCATAGTCTTGTAAGCTATTTGGAAATAATTTGGTCAAAATTTTATCATTATGCTATATAAAAATATCAAATATGTTTTTCAAGATCACCCTTACCACCATAAAATGTGAACTTAGGTGCAATAAAACTAATTGATAAAGAGTGAAAAGATATCTCTGTTGCAAGAGGATTATGAAACACCTATTATTAATAAATAGCATAAGGAGATTTCATATAATTTTATTCAATATTGTTAACCCTAGTTTTCAAAAAATTTATAGTTTGGACAAGAGCTTACACCTCTTGGTCTTTTAAGTTGGACATTTGAGAAGTCAACAAAGGAGATGTAGCCATAGGTTAGGTAGATATAGGCATCAGAACTAGTATTTGAGTTGAAGCATTTGGGTTGCCCATGTAAGATGTGGAAATAGTAGTTTCAAGGAACAAAGGTTGAAGTGAATATCATGTGCCCCCATTATAATTATGAATATATAATGTGCTTAAGGGAAGGGTTTTTGGTATATTGAGATGACCCATAACTCTAATAGTATGATCAATCGATGGATATGCTTGTTCATTTACACTTTTTTTTTAGTTTATAATATGGTTCTTAGGATTTCATCAAGATCTTTAGGGTTTTGACAAATACACTCATGAATTAATGTAATTTCTTACACTTGCTCATGATCTATTTAATCATGTTCATTGGTTTCATTAGACTCACAGTTTTCATTATCAAAATATTCTTGTATGATAACCTCATCAATATGTTTTTTAATTCTCAATTTTAATATTATCATGATCCATAAGAATAGGTTCCTCATTGGTTTTTGACATCTTAGGTGGTAAGATGGGAATCCCAAGGTGTTTAAATGCACACCTCTCAATCTAGGGTTATGCCTAGGTTGCATGCAAAATAATATAATAGTAAATGAAGTACAAAAATTTGAAACCCTAAATAACTAAAAACCCTAAGAATTAAAAAAATTACATTCATACAAATAGGGTTCACCAAATGTTTAACCCTAAAATCTAGATATGGGGAAACTAGTGTTAAAGGGTTAGAGATATCTTAAGGCAAAAGGATGGTAGATGTAGTCATATAAAATGTCATTTTAATGCAATGAGTGTCATTTGATACCATCCTATCCTTAGCTTAGCCATAGACCTATCTTAGGGCCTCTTTTTATCCTTTTATAGCTTTTATATGCATCTATCCCATGCCCAAATATACCAAGAGTCGCATTGATCCATCACCTTAGTATCCTCAATCTTTTTTCACATGTGTTATCCACTTGGACAATAGTAAAACCCCATTAGTCTATAACACAATGTGCTATTGGCAAAGGAAGAAACACTATTTACCCTTAACTTCCCTTACCCCTAATAGATATCTTCCACTTCCTAAAGTGTTTTAGAGTCAACTTGGACTCATTTCATGTCTTGATAGGCATCATAACACTATATAAAGACCACTCTCATTAATTTATTAGATATATGGTGATTCTCATGAACAAGCTGAGAAATAATTGTGAAAATTTAGGTTATATATCCCTATTTACCCTAATTTTTGCATACATCCATCTATATTATCCCATAACTCTATTTTATTCAAGTTTACAATATCAATTCACACTTAAATCATTTAGATTGGCATTCATACTCAAACATACTATCATCACTCTCACTTGCACCAACATTTAGTTTGGGAGAACTGCATTAGACTCAATCCTATTTTGATGTATTATTATGTAAGTAGTGCTCAACATATAGAGTGTTGAGGTCATGCCCAACCTACCCTACTAACACCACTCTCCTTCTACTTGTGTTTGTTAAAAACCCTAAAAATCATGGAGGCTTAGGGTTTCATAGAAAAATTAGTCAAAGTTCATAACAAACAATGATTTAAGACTCAATCATATAGGCATAGGCTCCCCAAAATAGAGTGAAGGTTTGCCCAAATTTTCACTACTTTGCCTGCATAGGGTCATTAGCACTACACATAAGATCTATAGTGTAGTGTGATACTAGTAAATAGGGGCATGTTATTTCCCAAATAAGGTTTTGACATCTTTTCTCCACTTATGACACTCTACCTTGATCTTGTATCACTTCCCATCCCACCACTTATCCATCTTAGTCATATTTTCTAGCTAAGTACACCTTTTCTAATTAATCATTATTTATAGAATATTCAAATAGATCAATTATTTTATAAATTGATGATTATATTCCTTGATTTATTACTCATCTCTTTATCAACCTAGGGTTACATTCCATAATCCCAAAAAAGATAAATCATTTGGTGAACCTGACTTTCTTTGAATAACTCCCAAACCCTAGCCTTATATGTTCTTCAAGTTTGTATCCTTCTATTTTTTGTGCTCAGTAATTAATTTCAAAATCTTAGATATAATTCATTATTTTATTTTTTCAGTCTTTCATAGATTTAATTTTTTTTAATGTTCAAAATATACAACTTTTTTCTCCCTACTTTATAACCTACAATGGTAGAATTCGATAACCAATTTGATGAGATAGATAAGAGATAATTGCAAATTTTCATTTTTAAACATTTAGATATGCAAGATGACCTTATCTGTATTGTTCAAGAAAATATTTATAATTCCACTATGGGTCAATCCTATAACCCCATAGATGTTAATATTGTTACACTTACTATGGAGGAAAGTCATATTTTATAATAACTTATTATAACTAGCTAACTCTCATAAGTGGAAACACCTCCTATGGCTAGTATACATCCCTCCTCTCCAAATGTAAAATCCCTTATGCATGAAATCCATTCTTTTTAGGTCAAGGTGTTACATCTTGAGTAGGGTGCCACAAGACCATCTCATGCCTTGGACTCTCATGTTCTCCTACATACATAATTGGCATAGCATATAGTGGTAACTTCTTTAACATTTAGATTTGTGGCACCCAAGCTTGCTTTTTATGATGGTAAGGGTGACCCAAAGTATCATCTACACACTTTTCATTTGATATGTTTTGACTACGTGTCTAATGATTGGCTCATGACTAAGTTGTTACCTCATAGTTTAAAGGACTATGCATTACAATGGTCGTATGATCTCCCTAATCAGTCCATTACAAAATTTAATCCACTCATAGATATGTTTTTGAAAAAAATTCAATCAACATCAATGACAAATTTTACTATGCTCAAGTTGTCAACTAAAACAAAAATCTAATGAGCTAATAGATGAATATCTCTTCCGATATTAAACCATATTAGCAAAGATGACTATCCCCATGGTAGATAGAGAAATATACGATATACTCAAGCAAAGCTTATTACCAACATTACATGAATCTATATTATTCAAAAAGTTTCCATCATTTATACATCTATGCCATACAATGAAGGAATGGGAAGTCAAACTTCTCTCTATGGTCAAGTTAAAGTACACAACTAGATTGGATTCCACTAATAAGAGTTCAAATAAACTCCCATACAAGATGAAGCCCAATGAAAACAAGAATGAACAAAAGATAATAATTAACATAACCTCAAAGCCAATTCCTCATGTGGTTTTATTAGCTCCTCCAAGGAGAAATTTTAATAATCTTCCTAAATTGCCAGCTCGGATTCTCCAAAAAAATTTGGAATGTAATGTCATATTTCTCCTTCCCATCAATTAGTTTGATACGAATAGGTATCTTCCAAAGAATTATGATTCTAATGTATTTTGTAATTATTATAGGGGCCCTAACCATTTTATAAATAGATGTATTAGATTATAACATAAGATCAGAGATTTGATAGAGATTAATATCATTGATGTGAGCGCCCATAGCAAAACACCCAAAGCACAACCAATTGAAATAAAAGCAATGAAAATATTCTCTGATCCATTTCCAAAACATACAGCTTATAATCATCTTAAAATGACCATTCATGCCTTTGATGTCCACTTGAGGTCACTTTACCCTTAATATACCACTTAACCCATCTTAGGGGGCCTTTTGATCCATTTTTAGTCATGTGGCAACTATAAATAGCACCCAGGCCTATAGAACACCACATGAGACCCATAATGGTGTAATTCATTAGTTATTTAGGTCCTTACACCCTCTAAAAGATCATTTAAATCTCCTTTAGAGGATTAGGTTCGACCTAGACCTATTCTTAATTCACCCTCCCAAGTCATTTTTATTAGAACACTATATAAACACTACTCTCACACTCTTACACCCCAGGTGGACATTATCATAAAGAAGCACATAAAATTACCACTTCACATTGAGGGAAAGATCCAAATTATTCTAATATTATATTGACTTATCCCACATATTCAATAATTTATCCCTACTGCATGTATTCAAATCTCAAGTGGCTTCTATCGCATCTTCTCATACATTCACACTCAGGCATTCTAGTATCCACTTGTACTTACACCAAACACTTAAGTAGGATAATTACATTAGGCTGAATCCATCCTTAGAGTATTGTTATAGGGTTATCATTCCCATAAAGGGGTATGGATCACACATTTAGCACATCAGACCCACTAACCCCTTTTTCTCATGGTGTTCATGCAAACCCTTACAAGCATGAAAACCTAGGGTTTTTAGAAGAAAATAGAGCTATGGGAAAAATTATTGATTTTGAAAACTCAAATTTTAGACTAGAGTTAGAATAAGACCTGATCTACAAAACTTATAAATCATTTGGAAAGAGTACATTAGCAACAAAGGAGGACACTAGTGCCATATGGCACTACTATCTAGGAAGGATTCTAACACCTGAATCTTATTTACAACACCCTGATTAGCTTTTATGCTAGTTTTAAGCCTCCATATCATCCATATTAGTTTGTTTCTACTTAAGTACTTATTTACATCAATATTTATATTTTTATAAATGTTAAACTAAGTCAAATATGTTACAAATCAATGTCTATATTTATTGCATATTTCTACCCTGGTTTACTACACTCAGACCCCTTAACAACACAGGGCTTAAAATCCATAAATCCTAAAAAGTCAAATAATTTGGTGAACCCAAATTACTTTAACTATTACACAAACCCTAACCCTAGATAACCCTAGGGTTTATGTTTCCATCCTTCTAATACCCACACTCATATCTCAAATCCCTATATTTTTTTATTTGCATTTCATATAATCATGATAATAATGACAAATGAAGCTTATCACTTTTTAATACATTATTTTATAGATTATTTTACATGCTTGTTTCCTTTCATTTGGAATGAATTCAAAGATTACATAAACACATATGTACATACTGATTTATATTATTTAAAATGTATGTCATATTTCATTCTATCTCTAGCATATTATTATTCTCTTATGTGGAATCCAATTAAGAAACAAATCCTTACATACATAGAGAATCAATTATAATATATTTTATTGGACTTATTCCATAAATTTAATACCCTAATAACCATGTTTCAGGTTTCAATTTCATATCATATGCACAAGAAAGAATATCCTTCTCCTCCTCATCTCTATGAGGGTGATATCTACTTTTCCCTCTAACCAGGTCCAAGCTATCACTCCTCCATGAGATGATGCATCCTATATTATTATTAATTCCCATACTCAACCTTTCCATGCCTCCACCTCTCCCCTATAAGGTGTGTGCCTACATTTTCAATCAAAAGCAACCAATTTTTGTACTTATGAGACTCCAAGGGATTAAATTATCAGTATGAGTAAGCTAATATTAGAATTATAGAATCAAAATTAGTTATTAAGTGAAAAGGTCACATTATTAGAAAATTAAACTACATGTAAAAAAACTTTAAAATATGATATTGTTCATCATGCATATGCATCTACACCTAGCAAATTTGTGTCTAGCACTCTTTCATATCCAATTCATAAAGTACAAGATGATCAATACACTCAAGATCAAAATAATACACAATATGGGAATCAAGTCACTCCCCCCCACCTCAAAATGAAAATCTTATTGTTAATAAGGATGAGATTTTATAGAGTTTTAAAGATAAACTTAGAGAATAACCCAATGATCATGCAAAAATTATGCAAGTCATAATGGAAATAAAGAATAAATCAAATAATGATTAATCTTCTACACCCCTAGATAATAGTATTGTTAGACCTACATTGGGGGAAACTCAACTTGTACAATAACCTATTTTAACTAGACAACCTTAATAATGGTAACATCTCTTATACTAGTTCCTCCTCTCCAAATGTATAATCCCTTATGCATGAGATTCATTCTCTATAGGCTAAGGTGTTAAATCTTGAGTAGGGTGATACTAAGTCATCACATGCCTTGGATTCTCATGTTATTTTACATAAACATTTAGAACATCACATAGTAGCAACTCCTTTGCTATCTAGATTCATGGCACCTAGGCTTACCTTGTATGATGGTAAGGGTCAACCAAATCACCATCTATGAGCTTTTCATGCAACATGTTTGGAATACAGTTCCAATGATTATATTCTTACTAATTTGTTCCCATGCAGTCTAAAGTATTATACCTTACAGTGGTTTTATGATCTTCCAAATTAGTCTATCACTACATTCAACCCAGTGGCAGATATGTTTTTATCACACTTTCAATCAACATCGGTAATAAGATCTCATATGCTCAAGTAGCATAATTGAAGCAAAAATCCAATGAGCCTATTGCATAATGTCTTACAATATAAAATCATGTTGTCAAAGATGAATCGTTGTATGGTAGATAGATAGCTCTAAAACATATTCAAATAGAGATTACTACCATCGTTGCATGAAGTTATCTTATTCAAGAGTTTCTAACCTTCACATATTTATGCCACATAGCGAAAGAAAGGGAAGTTAAGTTTCTCTCTATGGGTAAATAAAAATATACAATGGGATCAAAATCAAATACTAAGGGTTATAATAATCCTCCATATAAATTAAGGGCCACTAAAAATAAGAGTGATTAAAACACCATAATTAACTCAGCTTCAGAGCCATCTTTTTGGCTGATTTTGTTATCTCCTCCATAGAGAGTTTTTATTAACCTTTTAGAATCATCGGCACATGTTTTACACTAGCTCTTAGAATGTAATGTCATATCTCTCCCTCCCATCAAAGAGGTATATATGCCATGGCCTCTTCAAAAGATATATGATTTTGATGCATTATGTGAATATCATAGGGCACCAGGCCATACTACAAACCAATGCATTAGCTTGACACATAACATACAAGATTTGATAGAGGCCAACATCATTGATGTGGGTACACCCATAGAGGTAGCCAAAGTTCAACAAATAGATGTTAAAGCATTGAAAATATTTTTGGATCCATTTCCAAATCATACAACTAATGAGGTAGGGGCACATTAGGTGTTGACCATACATATCAAGCACATCCACCACCAAAATCATATCACATTACTACAAAGGATGCATAGCCCCTACACAATATCATTGGTGTGTATCATACTGTAGTGCCAACTAGACTATAGTTACCAATTATAGTTCTAGGTACAGTTCTCATCAATACACCATAGAGTTTAGTGGAGCCACCAATGTAGGTGAGGTCTCCTCCTAGAGTGTTACCATGTATGCATACTCTCCCATGGAAACCATTATTAGAGAGACCCCTATGTTAGAGATACATTGTAGGTTCTAAATGGCCTCCCTCTACTCCTTTTTGAGATTAGTATTATTGATTTTCTAGGGTTCTAAGCATAGGGAACCCATGCCAGCTATAACATCTTCTACCAGATGGGTCCTTAAGACTCTTACAGTTTATAGAACAACCATGTCAGCTTCATGGATTCATAGGACCACTCTACAGCCAGTGCCAACTATAGATCACTTAGTATAGTTAGTTGTAGGACCTCAATTTTTCATATATCACACATGATTACCATTCCTTTATTTCACATATGCCACATTGATAGTGAGTCTAGTATGTTCCTCCCTTATTATACATAGTTTCCTTATTTCTTGATCCTTGTATATAATTTCATTTGCATGTTACTTATACATAGCTTATATCCATAAAATACAAAAATAATATAATATTCTAAAACACAAAAAAATTCAAATATTTACTCAAAAAATACAAATTATAGATTGTATGCATTGTCATGTTTACACTTCTTATACTCTCTAGGTACTACATATTCTAGCTATCTTAGTACAATTAGTTTTTATCATAAATACATGCTTCACTTGTTCTTGTCAAGCGTTCATAGATACTTATGTTGGTTCCTAGTTATACACCTCTTGCACTCAGCCTTACACACTTTAAGAAAATGGAAAACCAAGATGAAAAACCCACATATATGTCATTATATCTAGGGAAGGGTTTAAAATCAAGATGGAATGGACATAGCTAATGACTGGAAGACATCAAAAAAGGGTATGGTTACCTCCTTGCTACTTATGGCTCTACCTAAACCAAGGTGAGAGGACCTAAGGGGTATCTTTCTCACATGGAGGTATACTATAATTCAATCTCCATGGGGATTATTGGCACACAAAAAAAACATAAATTTTACTAGAACATAACTAAACTTGATCACTCCACTCAGTAAGAGTTGTCACATGGAATGAGAAAATGATCTAGGCCAGACATAAGCTACTAAAGATAAATGTAAATATGATTTCAACCTTCATTTCAAAGAAATTTTCAATAATAGAGGTACAAATGAAATATTTTAATGCTAATATTTAAATCATAAAACATAGATACATTTTAGATTTGTAATATTTAAACATCTGTAGTAAAATAACACTCATAATATGCAATAGGGTGTATTATTTGCAAAGTAGGGTAGGGTAGGGTAAGATGAGTTTGGTAGTTATATAAAAGAGTGGTATACTAGTGGTTTTTCAAGAAGCATGAAATATTTCAAAATACATGACATCACTCATTTTCAAGGATGTAGAAAAACTAAAATCAAGCTAAGGGGAACTACCAGGAGAGATTTGCATCCATTGGTGCCAATATAATGCAAATGCCCAAATGATTCTTGAAACCCTACAACTAGAATTTAAAATACTTTTTCCTATTAAATATATAAACCCATGGTTTCCTTAAGAGTTATTCAACAACATATTTCCAAATTAAACTACAAAAAGGGGTTTATAACCTTGATTTATGCCCAAAATGACAACCAGTAATAAGCATAAAACTAGATATCCAATTAGCAGAACTTGTAAAACATATTATTTCATTTCATCAATAGGAAAGAGTAAAAACCACAAGTATTTTCCATTATCTTAAAATAAAATCTTACATACATCAATGTTTCATAATGCTACCATGGGGAAAAATATGGTGAGTTTGCTCTTTTAATAGGGGAGACATATACATTGCTCTTAGAGATTGATAATGGTTGTATAGCTAAAACCACCTTATCAAGAGAAATAATACACACACAACAAGGATTCTAAAATTTTAAATAGCCTAATACCTATAAAGAACAACAACCAATTACAACCTTTGAAAAGAGGAGAAGCCCTCATTTTATACAACTCTTTCACCCAGAATATTATAGGAATATGTTTCAACTAGAAGATGCCCTTAATCACACCTGAAATCTCTTGATCTAAAATAAAAGTATTATGGTAATTACCTATGCTTATCATGATTAAGATTTCAAATAAACCCTTGATCTACTTGGCTATAAATGTGATGCACTTGGGCTTGAGGGAGAATATTCCATTAGGATGAAAATAAACTCCTTGTCTCATGTGTAACCACTTGGACATGCTCTCCCATTAATTATTTTAAAATATAGAATCTTCTGGATAGTTTCCCTTCTCCTTGTGAACTTTAAAGAAATTCCATTGCCTCATGATGATTACATTGGAATACTCTATCTATGATAGAATCAAATAAGGATCCATGGTCATTTATAAAATATGCTTGGAATGGCCCACCTTGGCCTCATATACCCTACAAGATTTTTTTCCTCTAAGGTGATCTTTGACACAAGCAAAATATTAAAAATGGAAATACTTAACTTATTTTACCTTTTTTGCTTAATGCCAAGCTTTCTCGTGCCCTCCACATTTCTATTTTACCTTTGACCTTTTTAGGGTTGCCACCAAACTTTATAATACTTAAGTGCATTATTTTTCACTTTTTAAAAGCTTGGACTCATCATTTGACCTTCCACGTGGATTATATTAATAGTGTGGCTCTCTTCTATTAAAAATTTCATGCTTTGAAAATTTTTAACTTCCACTTGGATAGGTTATACATATTAGAATGAGTATAAATAATTATGTGGCCTCTTGAATACTTGCGTGGCCTTTGATTTGCTTACATGGCCTCTAATTTCTTTTAAAACATCATAGTTCCCCTTTTAGACCATCTCTCCTTTGAATGCATGTTAGCTGGTAGGTGGTGGACATTAGATTAAATTGAAGGCTTCAGGCACAAATTGTCTGAATAAAAAGCCCAACACAAAAAGTTTGATGACCCAATCCTTTAAAGTAAAGGAAACTCATAACAAAATGTCTAACCAAAGATTTTGAAAAAAATGTCTGACTTATAAAAAATTTGACTTGAAAAATGTTTGACTTGTAAAAATTTTGACTTTACACAAAATTTGACTTTACATAAAGTCTGACTTTACACAAAATTTGACTTACACAAATTCTAACTTACACAAAGCCTGGATTGCAAAAATTCTAAACAAATCAAACTTGAGAATTTTCCAAAAAACTTTAAAAATTTCCAAAAACTTAAGAATTTTAAAAATAAAACTTGCATTTTTTGCAACTTTTTTCTTTGTCATATGTTCTTGTGGACCCTTACACCCCAACTGTAATTTGCAATTTTGAAACCTTGCAATCAACCCTAAGAATTTTGCCACTTCAAAGCCTTTTAGAAGATGGAAAACATCATTCTCAACATTATTTGATCCTTTTAACTTAATTTTTATCATAGACCTTGAAATCTCAATAAAACATGAAAACCTTAAGCATTAGATGGAACTGAGATTATACAGGGTTTTCACAAGGTAAAAGCTAAATATGTAACTCAATTGAATACTTGCAAATAGGAGGTAATGTTTAGATATTTAGGCATTGATATTTGGAAACAACACACAAACTACTAAGTGTAAATTTGGGTACTAACATTGGCTCTCATTCAGGGATGCACACCCCCTATGGCTGTGTAAAAAACCCTAGAAAACAAGACTAGGTGCCAATCCATTGGGCCACAGAGTTAAAAATTGATAATTTATTAGTAAACACTCACAAAAATTTAATTAGATAGGAAAACCAAGAAAAATATATTAGAAGGATCTGAGAATGAACACATGAAAAAAAAATTTACCAAAAGGAATTATATAAACAAGGCCCAATGTAGAGGGGCAACAAAACAACAAAACTATATACTATACGTTACTGTACATAGTGATGGACTCAGTCAAGGAAGTGTTTTAGATGTCTACCATTAACTGGTAGCTCTATTATTTCACCTTCCAAGTATCTCAAAAATAAAGTGTGTTCCCCAATTCTATAGTCAATATAATAAGGGCCCATCCACAAAGCATCAAACTTTCCATGCTTACCTTTCTCATCATGCCTAGTTTTCTAAAGTAAAACCAAATCACCTACTTGAAAAGTTCTCAAATTAACCTTTATATCAAATATTATTTTAAGTCTTTTCTTAAACTTGAGGTTTCTCTTATGAGCTTGTCTTTTAGTTTCATCAAGCTCAAAAATCTTGTTCATTTTACTTTCATAGTGGTTAATTTCATCATCTTCTTCTAGTTGTTGCATAAATTGATAGGTTGGCAACTATAAATTCATAAGAAAGATAGCTAGAGCTCCATAGACAAGCTCAAAAGGGATTTTGCTTGTATCTCTCTTAGGTGTAATCCTATCATCCCATAAGGCAAACTTCAACTATTCACCCCACTTTTTATTGTTTTCTTCTAAAATTCATCTAATGATTTTGATCATGCTCTTATTACTGGATTTTACTTGACCATTTCCTTGAGGGTTATAATTGGAAGCATAAGTTAATTCAATCCCATATTCTTTACACAATGCCACCAAAGGTTTATCTCTAAAACTCATCACATTATCTGAAATTACCTTAATAGACACACCAAATCTATAAATAATTTGATTCAACAAAAATTCCATAACCACTTGGTGTGTATCCTTCTTTGTAGGGATAACCTTAACCCATTTCACAAAGTAGTCAGTTGCAACCAATATCCATCTATGTCTAGTACTTAATGAATCAATGATTTACCCAATGAAATCCATTCCCCATTATCTAAATGGGCCTTTAATTGTCATATACTGCAAGGGTTGAGAACTAGAAGCTTTCAACATCCCAGCAAAGCACTAACATTTCTCACATTTTTTAACTTTTTGTGCAACATCCCTGAATAGATGACCACTAATAACTAGCTCTCAAAATTTTATGAGTTGTGACTTTATGTACAAAGTGACCACCACATACTCCACTATGAAATTATTCAATCAAATCCACTATTTGTTCTTCTACCAGGTATCTTAGGAGAATCCCATCCAGACTCTTCCATACCAATCCACTTTCAGTTAAGAGATATTTCTAGGATATAAGCTTAAGAGTTATTATTTGGTTCTTATCTAGTTTAGGAGGATAATTCATATTTTACAAATAGTAAACAATGTCTTTATACCATGAAAAGACGTCAATTCTATTCAAAGAGTCATCAACAATAAAAATAGCAGTGTTTACCTCAATAACTTGAAAATTTGTATCAACCATGAGCTTGGATAGACCCATCCCTCTCACTAACTTAGTGGTATAAATATACATTTCATACTCTTTAAACTTGTTAACCCACCTACAACTCTTTCTTGATGCTTCAATCTAAGTTAATATGTCATTCACCATTGTATGCGAGACATATGCAACAATCTTTAAACTCAGAATATAAGGTCTAAAAGTCTTAACAACCTTCAAGAGAGTGAAATCTTATTTTTCCATGATGGTGTAATTTAGTTTAGATCCTTGATAACTTTTCTAAATATATTTATGGGCTACTCATGACCATATTCATTCTTTTACAACAAGACAACAACAATAGTATTATATGGAGCAAAAGAGAATATCTAAAATTCTTTAGTGTAGTCAAGATTGGCCAAGACAAGAGTAGATTTGAAGGATCCTTTGATGTCACTAAATTATTTCATGGACTCTTCCTACCAATTGATGGTTTGGTCTTTATTCAACATAAACATTATAGGCAAAATAATCTCTACAAAATTAGACACAAACCTGTTGAATGTGGAGCCCTTTCAACACCCCTAAGGTAAAAATAAAATTATCAAGGAAATTTTAACATGTAATTTTTAATTTCGAAAATGGGGCAAGAGGGTGTATTTTCTAGTATTCCAACCACTTCCCACATTTGTGGCATGTTTTATGGAGAAGTGGGTAAGGTGTTGAGAGAATCGGGGGATTATGTTTATCCCGAGTGTTGTAACCTCCCTTATTTGGTGGGGATATGGTTATCCCCATGGTATGGTGT
This sequence comes from Torreya grandis, assembly GCA_037957365.1. Classification (NCBI taxonomy): domain Eukaryota; kingdom Viridiplantae; phylum Streptophyta; class Pinopsida; order Cupressales; family Taxaceae; genus Torreya; species Torreya grandis. Next base: position 3,191,430 of record JARHVA010000860.1, read on the forward strand.
ATTTTTCAAGGGTTTTTAGAAAGTATAAATAGGGGTGAGGGTAAACACATTAAGGATTTCAGTTTGCATCTCATTTTTTATCTTTGTAATCTCTTTTCAATCTATGTGATTGGGTTTGAGGTGTATCTTAGCATATCTATAATTTTGGTGTGAATTTAGGTTGGATAAAGTTATCTCTATGAGAGGTTTCTTATTGAGAGTTGTCTTATACTCTTTTTTATAATATTATAAAGATCCTCTTGGTGGATGTATCCCACATTGGGTAAACCACATTATATTGGTGTTATGTGTGTATTTTCTTAGATCTAAATTTTCTTTCATATGTCTCTACTATTGTGATTTTGAAGAATGAATTCCATGTTGCATGTTATTGCATAATTATTTATTAATCACTTATTCTTAAAAACTAGTATTAGATCCAGCTTTAGTGATTTTTCTAAAGTGGTAAATCATAGGGAAAGATATTAGCTTGAGTGGGAGCTATGGCAGATAATGGTAGATCTAAAGTTGAAAAATTCAATGGGAAAAATTTTGGATTGTGGAAGATGCAGACGGAGGATTACTTGTTTTAGAAGGATCTTCATCACCCTTTAATGGGGAAGGTAGGTCAACCTTTTGGTATGGATCAGGCATATTAGAATTTGGTTGATAGGAAAGCACTGTGATCTATATGATTATGCCTTGCATCATTGGTTGCCTTCAATATTTTAGAAGAGATGACCACATTTGGTCTAATGAATAAATTAGGGGAGTTATATGAAAAACCCTCAACCTATAATAAAATATTTTTGGTGAAAACGTTATTTAATATGAAAATGTCTAAAAATGGTTCTATAGTTGATCATTTGAATGATTTTAATATGATTGTGAGTATGTTAACTTATATTGGTATTAAATTTGAATAAGAAGTTAAGGATTTATTGATTTTGTGTTGCTTACCTAATAGTTGGGATAGCCTGGTTATGGCTGTGAGTAATGTCATCCCTACTAAGGGAAGTTTAAAGTTTGAGGATGTTATAGGTGTGATTCTTAGCAAGGAAATGTAAAGGAAGAGCACCAAGGAATCATCTTTAGGGAATGCTTTGATGGTGGATACTAGAGGGAGACAAAAGGATAGAAGCAAAGGAAACCATGGAAAGTAAAAGGGTCAGGGAAGATCTAAATCTAGAGTCAAGATGGTGTGTTGGCACTATGGGAAAAGTGGACACACAAAGAAGGAATGTTGGAACTTCAGGATAAGAAGACTAAAAAAGAGGAGACCAAGGAGGTAAATATGACAATAGGTACCATTAGTGAGGATGCTTTAATTTTTTCCTTGGATAATGTTTCTAAATCTTGGGTATTAGATTCAAGGGCTTTTTTCATGCCACCCCACATAGGCATTATTTTATTGATTATGTTCAAGGAGATGTTGGACATGTTTATCTTGGTGATGATAAAGGTTGTGTTCAGGTGAATATGCAGAATGGGAATAGATGGCTACTAAAAGATGTCAGACATGTCCCATAATTAAGGTAGAATTTAATATTAGTAGGGTAGTTGGACATTGAGGCTTGTTCGATGATGTTTACAGTAGACTCTTGACAAGTTACCAAGGGTGATCTTGTGGTTGAAATAGGTACAAAAGTTAACACTTTATATTTGACTAGTAGTGTTGATCACTGTAATTTAATTATTGCAAATTGAGATGCAACTTTTTAGCACTATAGGACTGATCATATGAACTGGAAGGGCATGGAGATATTGAAAGATAAGTTGCCCAAATTGAAATAGGTTGATATGGACTTCTATGATGATTGTGTATACAAGAAAAAAAATCAAGTTAAGTTTCTAAGGGTTAAATCTACAAAGAAGGAAAATAAGTTGTATTTGGTTTGCTCGAATGTATGGGGGGCAGCTTAGTTATCTTATATTGGTGCTTTAAATTATTATGTTACATTTATTGATGATGTAATTAGGAAAGTTTGGATTTATTTCATTAAGAAGAAATATGATGTGTTTAAAACATTCAAGACATGGAAATCTTTGGTTAAGAATGAAACAAATCTCAAGTTGAAATGTATCAAGATGGATAATGGAGGTGAGTATTATAGCAAAGCATTTTATGATTATTGTTCACAGAATGGAATTCATAGGAAAAGGATAGTTCTAGGGATGCCACAGGAGAATGGAGTGTTAGAGAGGATGAATAGGACAATCATAGATCATGATAGGAGTATGAGGTTGCATGTAGGGATGCCCCTAATGTTTTTGGTGGAAAAAGTTAGCATAGTGGTATATCTAATTAACTGAGGACCTTCAGTGCCTTTGGATAGAGGCATACTTGAAGAAGCTTGGTTTGGTAAGAAAGTTAATTACTATTTTCTTAGGGTCTTTAGATGTGAGGAATTTGTTTATTTTGGCAAGAAAGATAGGACCAAGCTAGAGGCTAAGTCTAAGATATGCACCTTTATTGGTTATGGTGATGATGATTTTGGTTTTTGTGTTTGGGGTCTTAGATATAAGAAAATATTCTAGTCGAGGGATGTTATCTTTAAATAAAAATTCATGTATAAGGATTAGATTTAGGAATAGGAACAAAAAGAGTACATAGTGTTGGATGATATTCTGAATGGTAAGGTGTCCAAGGACATAGTTTAGGAACCTCTTACACAAGAACCCCAAACTCATATAGTAAGGTCTTCTAGGGTAAGAATAGTTTTTAAATGTTATTTTCCCATCTTTGAGCTATTTTTTACTTACTGATAATGGAGAACTAGAATGTTTTGAAGAAACAATGTAGGTGAATGCTAGGAATAAGTGGGAGCAAGCCATGGAAAAGGAACATAGTTATCTCATGGGGAACTAGATGTGGGAATTGGTGAAGATACCTAAGGGCAAGAGAGCATTGTATAACAAGTGGGTATACAAAATGAAAGAAAAGGATGGAGGAAGGAAAAGGTATAAGGCTCAGCTAGTGGTCAAGGGGTTTTCATAGAAGAAAGGTGTTGATTTTGATGAAAATTTTTCTCCTATTATTAAGATGACTTCCATTAGAACTATACTTGGTATAGTTGTAGTAGAGGATTTGCACTTAGAATAATTAGATGTAAAGATTGTGTTCCTTCATGGTTATTTGAAGGAAGAATTATATATGGAGTAGCCACAGGGTTATGAGGTTGAAGTAAAAGAGAAATTAGTGTGCAAAATAAAAAAGAGCTTGTATGACCGAAAATAAGCTTCACAATAATGGTATAAGAAGTTTGATAGTTTTATGTTAGAATAGGGTTACTCCAAGTGTCATTATGACCATTGCATGTATGTCAAGAGATTTGAGGATGGTAATTATATTAACCTATACTTGTATGTAGATGACATGTTGGTTGCAGGAAAGAACATGAAACAAATTCAAGTACTCAAGATAGGAACAAGAGGAAGCAGATCTTATCCCAGGAAGAGTATGTGAAGAAATTTTTGGAGAGGTTTAGTATGCAGGATGTTAAGATAGATGGGACTCCTTTGGTAGGCCATTTTATATTATCAAAGGAGTAGTGTCCTAAGATAGAATAAGAAAATATAAATATGTCTAAGGTATCTTACTCATCGATGGTTGGTAGCCTAATGTATGCTATGGTTTGTACTAGCCTAGATATTTCCCATGTAGTAGGAGTAGTAAGTAGGTACATGAGTAATTTAGGTTATGAGCACTAGCAAGCAGTGAAGTGGATTCTTTGATATTTGGGAGGAACCATGGGTACAACATTATGTTTTGGTAGATTTAACACCACTTTTCATGGTTATGTAGACTTGGATATCGTTGGGGATGTTGATATTAGGAGGAGTATGATAGGTTATGTATTTATTATCATGGATACAATGGTTAGTGGGATTTCTCAGATATAAAAGGTTATGGCTCTATCAACCATAGAGGCTGAGTATGTTGCTACTATAGAGGCTAGTAAGGAGATGATTTGGTTACAACAGTTACTTAATGATTCAGGGCATAAGTAAGAAGTTGGGGGATTACATATTGATAGTCAAAGTGTTATACATTTATCCAAGAAATTCATTTTCCACTCAAAGATGAAGCACATATAGTTATGGTATCATTTCATCAGGATAGCTTTAGAGGATAACATGGCGAATTTAGAGAAGATACATATAAGCCAAAATCTTATGGATATGATGACCAAGGTAGTCACATTGGATAAGTTGAGGTTATGTTCATCTTTGGTTGGTCTTCTTGAAGATCATGGAGGAGTGTTAACTTTTTTTCAAGGAGAAATGAACTCCAAGTGGGATATTTTTGAATGTGGAGCCCATTTCATGACCCCTAAGGTAAAAATAAAATTATCATGGAAATTTTAACATGTAATGTTTATTTTCATAAATGGTGGGGTTATTTTTGAGTATGCCAACCACTTCTCACATTTGTGGCATGTTTTATGGAGAAGTGGGTAAGGTGTTGAGAGAATAGGGGGATTATGTTTATCTTGGGTGGTTGTAACCTCCCTTATTTGGTGGGGATATGGATATCTCCATAGTATGGCCCATTTTTAAGGGTTTTTAGAAATTATAAATAGGGGTGAGGAGAAAGACATTAAGAATTACATTTTGTATCTCATTTTTTATCTTTGTATTCTTTCTTTGATTGGTGTGATCAGGTTTGATGTGTAGCTTAGCATCTCAAGAATTCTAGTGTGAATTTAGGTTGGATAAAGTTCTCTCCGTGAGAGGTTTCTTGTTGAGATCTTTCTTGTACTCTTGTTTATAATATTATATATAGCCTCTTGGTGGACATAGCCCACATTGGGTGAACCACATTATATCAGTGTTATGTGTGTATTTACTTAGATCTAAATTTTCTTTCATGTGTCTCTATTGCTATGATTTTTAGGAATTAATTGCGTGTTACATGTTATTGCATAATTATTCTTAATCACTTATTCCTAAAAAAACCTCCTTGTGAAATTAATTTATCCAAAGGACTGAATTCCCTTGTTGGACTATGGGATAAGAACTTTGTTAATGGCTTCTACTCACTTGAGGTCAATCATGACACCATATTTGGACACTATATGCCCCAGCAACTTGGATTTTTATAATCCAAAGTGACACTTTTTAGGACTAAGTAAAATTTAAAACTCCTTACATCTAATAAACACTTTCTCTATATGTTCTAAATGTTCTTTTCTGCTCCTAGAGTACATAATAATATCATCATGATATAAAGTTATAAACTTGTTAATTGCCCCTATAAATGCAACATCCATAGTTTGTTGAAATGTTGCACTAGAATTCATTAGCCCAAAAGGCATCCTCATATATACATACGTGCCCCAAGGCATTGTAAATGTGGTCTTGGGCCTCTCAAATTCTTTCACCACAACCTAGTTATACCATGAGAAACCATCTAACATAGATAACATCTCTAATTTGGTGACACTTTGTAGTAGGTTATCCATATTAGGCAAGGGGTAATTTTCCTTCAAATAAGCTTTGTTCAAATTTTATAAATCCACACATAGGAAAATTTCACCATTTTTATTTTATACAGGGACTAAGTTTGCCACCCATTATGAGTACTTAATGGACTAAATAATTATGCCATCCCTTAGCTTCTTTAACTCATCCCACATCTTGGTGGCCAAGATGGGGTTAATAGGTCTTTGCTTCTACCTGAAAGGCTTGCTATTAGGTTGTAATGGGATGACATGTTGAAATAAGTCTACCCTATATGTTTTTAATTTAGAATAACACCAAGCTAAATAATCTTGGTACTTTTTTAGCAGCAACATATAGACTTACTTCTCAGGTGCACTTAGGTGAGTACCAACTAGAGCTTCCTTGGATTCTCATGAGAACCCAAATTACACTTAGTCACATCTTTTGAAATAAATGAGTCTCAAGTTTTGATTCTATTAACTCCATCAAAAGATGCTTCTAAACTCACTAATCCCTTGGGGAGAGTATTTGTCTTCAACTAAATAATATCCTTTCCAAAAAAGGTTTCCTTTTTGTCACAAACCTAAACCATGGATTCTAAGTCTATGAGTTGATCATGGAATTGCTTCATAATTTAGAAACCTCTTAATATGTTCATCATCATCAAAAACTTGCCAATGATGAACATTATCTGGGATTGAGGGCCTAACAAGCACCTTCACTTGATATTAATAGTGTGGTTTCACATTTTCAATTTCAAACTAAGCACCTAACCCTAATAGTATATCAGCTTATTCATTGAAACTTCTATCATGATATCAAATATTGACTACATCAAAGAATTTCAACCTTTTATTTTTTGTGGCATAAGAATTTATTAACCTACTTAACCACTAACGCTAAATTACCCTTTACAATCAAGCTTATGATCCCATGTTCATGAGAAATTCTTAAACCAAGCAAGACTGCCTCATACTCAATAGTATTATTCATGCACTCAAAGGATAACTTGAAATAAAACTTAAAAAAGTTACCATTAGGGGCATAGACAACAACCCCAACTCCATTTCCAAGATTAGAGCAAGCCCTATTAAAAGACACTTTCCAAATAACACTTTCATTATCAAACCCATGATCAAGAACAATAAGCTTCTAAACAACATCTACATTCCCAATGAAGCTACCCAACTCCACATTCATGTATAGTACCTCATTTATATCTCTTTTCAAATTTTTAAATACATGCAAAATTTTTAGCTCTCTATGAATTTTGACCATCTTACCCTCTAAAAGAATGGTGGAATAAGATAAGTCCATTTGCACACTTCCACCCATACTAGTATCCCATTTTGTGATAGTAGCATCCCCCATTTAGGTGGGTAGTCCATAACAACTACATCCATATTCAAGAATTTACTTGGATGAACTACCAACTGCACTACCAACCCTTTTAGCTTGTCCAACAACTGGAACCTCTCATGAATCTATGGCATAACACTTGCGAAAAGATGATGTAATTTTCACTATGATATTATTAAGGACACCTAGGGGCATACATTATAAGAGGATCTAAAATCAAACATGTGGTTGTGAACAATCAAACCATTAATCAGTAGGGTTATGTAAAATGGATCCACATTCAGCTAACTTTCTACCAATGCAATCCCTAAACAAACCTCTTTAGATTATTCATCATCATACAGGTGTGTGTGGGGTGAATTAATTTCATTTGAAGTTGTACTCTCACTAAATTATAAATATTAAAATTCCCTCTTCCAATGTTTAGGTATTCATAATAGTTCAACTAGTGGCACGGTTATTTTCAATTGACTCAAAGAATAGGACATATCACACATGTTATACTAATGAAGGGGAGTATTTTTAGGAAGGGTGACAACACCTTCAAATGGAATACAACCATTTAAAGTCAAGGGAGGAACATGCTAGGATGGATTATTATTTTTTATAGCAGTTGTCAAGGGTGCTTTACTTCTAACATCGCTCATACCCTTAGGAATACTAGACAATAAAGGTATTATATTCTTGGCTAGAGCACCTCTTTATTTGATAACATAGGAAATAGGTGTCAGCTTGGAAAAATTAAGGACTATTGTAGTTTTTATAACTTCCTTATTTGCATCCCCTATTCTTTTTGTTAGGTTGTGGAGCTAAAAGCTTCACCAGGATGCGAACAGGAGGAGTTGCTAAAGTGTCACAGTAATCAGCGTCAGTCAAGACAATCAACATCGATCAGGGGTGGACAGGAAGCTACCAACATCAGTTAGGGATCAGCCAATGTTGGTCACCTCTAGACAGATAGAGACTGATGTCGGTCGCTTGTGCGATTCCAGAACTGTGAGTTGATGACCTGTTAGTTTAATGAACCAGTTGTTTGCATGTCAAAGACTATTTTTGGTCTTGAGTTACATGTCTAATTATTGTAATTAGGGTCTAATTATTGTATGCATGAGATCTATATAATAGACTCATGGACTATATTGTAAATTGTGCTAGATAGCCATTATGCTTGTAGAGAGAGCAAGAGTAGCTCTCCTAGTTCCAAAGGGGTGCTGAGTGTGTATGATCAGGGAGAGTTACAGGTTATGCAAGTTCTGGTAGAAGATCCACCAAGGTACTAGTTGAAGAATCATAAGGACTTGGTGAGGCAAGGACAAGGGTTCTTTAGGGTGTAGAGACATCTACATGGTAAGTAAGGTCTAGTGATTTGCAGGTTGTTGCAAGAGAAGGGAGATCTACTTGGAGTATGGTTGTGTACTTGGTATACTGGCAGCGTTGTTACTGACTAGTGGAGGTGAAAAATAACTCTATGTTTGAATTGATTATTGTGACCGTAATTGAGAGAGTGAACTGTTGGAGAATTACTAGTGAGCCCTAGAAGTGTGGCATCTTCTTTATTGTATTTTCTTCTGAATGAGTATTAATACAATTGGGTATTGTCTCTCATTTTCTATGTTGTTTCATATTTCTAGTTACTTATCATTCTAGTTAAATTTTGTGTTTAGTTGCTTATACAAAGGTAATCAAGTGTGCTCTTAGTGGGCAGTAGATCCTGACAATTGGTATTAGAGCTTTGTAAGCCTAGGTCCTGTCAATTGGTATCAGAGCAGGTTGACCAGGTTGGTAACAATCTTGACAAGTTGGTATCAAAGGGTGGTTAAGTACACTAACAAGTGGTCAGAGCGTGTTAAGTGTTTTATTGATTACAAGTCACTCTCAGGGGTTTTAGATTGAGTGGGAGTATAGCAATGGTAGAAGAAAGTAAGCTATGAATGGAGAAACTGAATAGCATGAATGGTCAATTACTGATTGATGGAAAGAAAGAGCAGGTAAAGAAAGATTGTTGGTCGATAGAAGATTAGCATGAAGGAATTAAAGAAGTAGATGTTGCAGGTGTTATTACACAAGATGCTTTGGATAAAGTAGAATCTTGGTTTATAGATTATGTTGCCTCTTTCCATGCAGCCTAAAATAGAGCAACTTTTTATGAGTATGTCTAGGGAGACTTTGGAGAGATTTATTTAGGGGTTGGTGAGCCTTGTCACATGGTTGGAAAAGGGGAAGTGAAGTTGAAATTGTAGATAGGTAACACACGGGTGTTGAATGAGGTCATGCAGGTACCAGTCTTAGAGATGAGTCTAATTTCTTCAAGAAAGTTACGTGATGAGAGATGCACAGTAACTCTCATAGCGGATGCACTTGAATTAGACAGTGGTAAGAAAGTAGGTATCCTTTATCTATCTACTTATATTACTGATTCTTCTTATGTTGTGAAGATGTGGCTTTGTAGGCTTGGTCACAAGAGCAAGAAGGGAATACATGTTCTTAAGCAGAAGACAGATATCTTTGACAAACTTAAGAATTAGAAAGCCTTGGTGTTCATGGAGGAGATGACAGGCAGAGATCATCTGAGGGGACTGAATTATTCTAAGTAGGGCTATTTAATTTGGATAGAGTTTTGATCTAAGGTGAGCTTGTGGGTAAAAAGTCATCACTCATAGGAAAACACAGTTATCAGTGTTGGTCATGGGAAACTGACATCGAATAGACAGGTACCAATGTCAGTCATGTGTAGATTAGTAGAGTTGGTGGTGTTGGGCAAGTTAAGACCAACGTCGGTCATGGGGAACTGATGTTGGTAGTAAGGGTCAGTCATAGGGAACTGACGTCGATTGGGTGCAGACTAGGAGATGACTAAGATCGATCACTAGAATGGATGTTGGGCAAATAACACGCTGTCAAGGAGTCTCAAATGCCCATGTGGAGGACTAAAAGGGTAAGTGAGCCTCATATTCATTATTCACCTTCTTTATACTACTTGTTGCTCATCGATGGTCAAGAACCAAGAAGAGGTGAAGAGGCAATGCAGGTAGAATCCATGAAATAGTGGGAGCATGGCATGAATTCTTCAAAAGAGAACCAAGTGGGAGATTTGGTAGAGTTTCCAACCAAGATGAAAGCACTGAAATATGAATGGATTCCCAAGTTAAAGAAGAGAGTGGATGGATATGTGAGATGGAAGGCCAGGGTATATGGTCTTGAGCAAGCTGCAGGACAGTGGTACAGGGTTGACAGGTGTATGACAAAGCATGGCTTTAGTCAAGGTCAATGTTCCCATTGTATTTTCTTTACCGAGTTGGATGATGATTGCAACATTATCCTGTTACTATTGTGTGGTTGCTTGTTGCAGGGTTACACATGCAGGGAGTTTTTGAGCTAAAGGTAAAGTTAGTTCAGAGGTATGTCATGAAGAATTTGGGAGTAGTGAAATTCTTTGGCATGAGAGACATGAAAGATCACAAGATGATTTTGTCTCCAGTGGGAGCTAATGTGAAGAAGGTGTTGGTTGGATTCAATACGCAGGATGCAAAACCGGTAAGCACACCAAGGGCTGGATAGTTCAAGCTGAGCTTAGAACAGTGTTCGAAATCACATGAGGTCTGGTGTAGACCTGAGTTTTCCCAAGCAGTGGGAGTTGTCAGAAAGTTTGGAGCCAATTCGAGGAAGGTGTATTGTCAAGTATCTAAGAGGGACTAGCAGTAGGTTAACATGTTATGCAGGGTCAAGGTCTTCACTACATGGAGTTGTAGGTTCAAATGTGGCAGGTTACTTGGATGACAGGAGGTACACCACAGGTTGTGTGGTGGTTGGTCTTCAAGATTGAACTTGAAGAGGGATACAAGCTAGGAAATGAATTAGATGAAGGTACAGGTGCAGCGATTTATCTCCAAGTGGGAGATTGTTAGGTTATGGAGCTAAAAGCTTCACCAAGATGCGAACAAGAGGAGTTGCTAAAGTGTCATAATAACTGGCATCGGTTAGGAACACCGATGTCGATCAGGGGTGGACAAGAAGCTATCGACATCGGTCAGGGATTGGCTAATTTCGTTCACCTCCAGACAGACAAAGACTGATGTTGGTCACCTATGTGGTTCCAGAACTGTGAGTTGACAAATTGTTAGTTTAATGAACCAGTTATTTGCATGTAAAAGACTATTTTTGGTCTTGAGTTGTGTGTTTAATTATTATAATTAGGGTCTAATTATTGTATGCATGAGATCTATATAATAGACTCATGGGTTGTATTGTAAATTGTGCTAGATAGCCATTGTGCTTGTAGAGAGAGCAAGAGTAGCTCCTCCTAGTTCTAAAGGGGTGTTAAGTGTGTATGATCAGGGAGAGTTTCAGGTTATGCAAGTTCTAGTAGAAGATCCACCGAGGTACTAGTTGAAGAATCATAAGGACTTGGTGAGGCAAGGGCAAGAGTTCTTCAGGGTGTAGAGACATCTACATGGTAAGTAAGGTCTGGTGATTTGCAGGTTGTCGCAAGAGAAGGGAGATCTACTTGGAGTATGGTTGTGTACTTGGTGTACTGGTAGCATTGTTACTGACTAGTGGAGGTGAACAACAACTCTGTGTTTGAGTTGATTGTTGTGATCGTAATTGAGAGAGTGAACTGTTGAAGGAGAATTACTGGTGAGCCCTAGAACTGTGGGAGCTCTAGAGGTGTGGGAAGAAGTGTGGCATCTTCTTTATTGTATTTTCTTCTGAATGAGTATTAATACAATTGGGTATTGTCTCTCATATTTTTTGTTGTTTCATATTTCTAGTTACTTATCATTCTAGTTAAATTATGTGTTTAGTTGCTTATACAAAGGTAATCAAGTGTGCCCTTAGTGGGCAGTAGATCCTGACACTTGTATTTGCATGGGTAGTGTCTTAATGAGCAGCACCTTATTGCCTACTTCTTAGACTATATTCTTTATCTTATTTAATTGATGCATTAATTATCAATTATTTAACCTTAATTGAATAAATTCCCCCATCATATTTATTAATCACGATGGAGCATAAGAATTTAACATCATGGTTGGGCAATTCATATGTTTGTGTCATTAAAATCATAAACAAATTCATAAGTTGTGACACATACCTTTTGTACTGCACTCCAAAATTGATCCACAATGGTAGAACTCAATAATTATAGGGAGGCAAACATTTTACTTTGGGAGACTTGATAATCAATCATCAAAATATCATCATCATTAGATGTAGAATTATGTTCCTCTACATATTCATCAATTTGTTTAGAAATATAACATGAAGGATGGGGAAGGAATCATTTATCACACCAATCGATGTCAACATCATAATTTACAGCATTAACTTTAGCATTTAATGGATCAAGCACTTCCTTTCCATCCCCTCTATTCTAATTTTTGTCATTTCTTTCATCACAGGTAGGACTTTTTCATTTATCATTATATCTAAAGTGGAAAGGTATACCTTGTGCTTGATTCTGATTCTGAGTTCTCTCCTAACTTGTAGACCCATGAGGCAGCCCTTTTTTAGATCTATCCAACTTGTAAGACATCTACTTGACAGTAGAGGCTAAATTTTTCATGGTTTCCTCAAGGTTGGCATTCTTAGTGGACTAAAAAAATTTAGGATTAACCAATTTCACATTATCCCACTTATTCAAAGGTTTACCCAAAACCATTATATTGTTTTCAAGTTGGATGGCCATGTTAAATTCTAGTCTCAAGTTTGTAAGAGCCTTGTCCTTCAAGTAGTACACTACCTTCTTATCAAAGGCATCACAATATTTAATCAGGTAATTTGTATCACTAGGCCTGATATTTTTAGGTAGCCTCATCATAGTCTTGTTTAACCTTATATTAAAATCTTACACATACTCACTAGGGTTCATCTTAATGTTTTCAAATTTAGCAATAAGGAACATAGGATCAATTCTATCACCATACTATATTTTGAATTTCTTCCCATGAATCAATTCATCCACAGAAAGGGAATTGAACCACTCACTAGAATCTTCCTCCAACATGTTCACAAATAAATTATTGTAAACATCATCATGCTCAACCTTATAATCGTCAATGGTAATGTGAAAATCCCTCAAATTTTGATCACTAGTCACTACACTTTTCCTTTGAAACATAGGGAGGTAGTTCCTTACTTCATTTGGAACTTCAATGGGGTAACCCTCCATTTCATCAAAATTGATAGGTCTAAATCTAGGAATCCTAAATTCAAGATGCTCATTCTCATCTTGATCCCTATGTCTCATGATTTGTTCAATGATGGTTTCAAGATCAAATAGAAAAGGGTTATGAGGGGGTGAGTGAGGTGGACTTGGTGGATCAAATCTAGGAGGAGATTTAGATGTTTGAGAAGGTGTTGGGTAATAAATTAAACTATAAGGATCTGAATGATCAAGATAACTATGACAATCTTCAATTAAAGGAGGTTTAACAAACAAGAGTTCAGGTGTACCAGAATCTTGATAGTCTAAACAATCTTCTACTACTAAACTTTGTCCTTCAATTGGTCTCCAAACTTGTCTCCTTCCTCTTTGATAAACACTCAAGGGTGAGACAAACTATTTTTATGGGTCACTTTTGAAGGATGATCTTAGTCCTTCTAGCTTTAAAAGCAAAATAACACTCACAACTGAAGGAGTTAAAAATAGGCATTGATCTTCCTTTAAACCAAATACTATGTTAGAGTCACCACTAGAAGAAAACTTCCAGAATATAACAAATTATAAAAATGTTGTGATTCATACTAAAAGTATACTTTTTTGAAGTTAGTGATGAGATAATGAAATAAAGATACTAAAAATCTAGATTCATGTTCAAAGAGAGAAAACACTTAAAACATGAACATGTTAGTGCCCTTTGTAAGAAATCCTTCATCAATACAAGTGTTAAGGTATTGTGTCCCTAGAAATAGCACCATTGAATTATTGTGATGTTTATGGCATAAATAGCCAAAGTATAAAATAATGGGTAGAAAACTTTTAAGACCTAAAACTAATAATCAGCTCTCTAAAATATTCCTTGAAAACACAAGTGCCAAGGTGTCTTTTCATTCCTTGATAATGGTGTTAGTGAAGTGTTACAGCATTGATGGCACAAATAGCCAAAGCAAAAAATAATAGGTAAAGAACTTTTAGAACGTGAAACTAATAATCAGCTCTCTAAATGAGTCCCTAGTAACACAAGTGCCATGGGTGTCTTTTCATTCCCTATCAATGGCACTAGTGAAGTGTTGTGGCATTGACGGGTGTCTTTTCATTCCCCAGTAATGGTGTTAGTGAAGTGTTGTGACGTTGATATCACAAATAAACAAAGTAGAAAATAATAGGTAGAGAACTTTTAGAACTTGAAACTAATAATTAGCTCTCTAAAAGAGTCTTTGATAACACAAGTGCCATGGGTGTCTTTTCATTCCCTAACAATGGCACTAATGAAGTGTTGGTTCCCAGTTGTACACCTCTTACACTCATCCTTGCACACTTTGAGAAAATGGAAAAACAAGATTAAAAACCCACATATATGTATTATATTTGAGGAAGGTTTTAGCATCATGATGGAATGAATGCAAATAATCACTGAAAGACACTGATAAAGGGTATGGTTAGCTCCATGCTACTTCTAGCTCTACCTCGACCAAGGTGAGAGGACCTAAGGGGTAGCTTTCTCACATAGAGGGATACTATAATTCAATATCTATGGGAATTATTGGCACATAAAAAAACATAAATCTGATCAGAACATAACCAAACCTGCTCACTCCACTCAGTAAGAGTTGTCACACAAAATGAGCAAATGCTCTAGACCAGACACAAGCTACTAAAGATAGATGTAAATATGATTGAAACCTTCATTTTAAATAAATTTTCAACAACAAAGGGATAAATAGAAGACTACAATGTTGAGATTTAAAGTTAAAAACATGAATACATTTTAGATATGCAATATTTGAACATTTGCATGCAAATAACACTTAGAATATGTACCAAGATATATTATTTGTAGGGTAAGATAGGGTAGGATGAGTTTGGTAGTTATATAAAAGAGTGGTGTGATGGTGGTTTTTCAAGTAGCAAGAAATATTTCAAAATACATGACATCACTCATTTGTAAAGATGTATAAAAACTAAAATATAAACTAAGGGGAACTACCATGAGTGATTTGCATCTATTAGTGCTAGTATAATATAAATACCCAAATGATTCTTGAAACACTATAACATACACTACAACTAGAATTTCAAATATTGTTTCTTATTAAATCTATAAACCTAGGGTGCCCTTAAGAGGTATTCAAAAACCCATTTTCAAATCAAACTATAGAAAGGGATTTATAACCTAGATATATGCCCAAAATGATAACCAGTAATAAGCATAAAACTAGATATCCAATTAACAAAACTTGTAAAACATATTATTGCATTTCCTTAATAGGAATGAGTAAAAACCATAAGTATTTTCCATTATCTTGAAATAAAATCTTACATACATCAGTTTTTCATAATGTTGTCATGAGAAAAAATCATGGTGAGTTTGTTCTTTTAATAGGGGAGACATATACAATGCTCTCAGAGCTTACTAATGGTTGTATAGCTACAACCAACTTAGCAAGAAAAACAAGATATAAACAGAAAGGATCCTAAAATTTGAAAGAGCATAAGACCTATAAATAACAACAACCTTTAAAAAGAGGACAAACACTTTTTTTATACAACTTTTTCACCTAGAATATTTTAGGAATATGCTTAAACTAAAAGATGCCCTTGATCATGCCTGAAATCTCCTACTGTGCAAGAAAATCATTATGGTAACTACCTATCCTTATCATGATGAATATTTCAAACAAACCCTTGATCTACTTGATTATAAATGCATTGCAATTGGGCTTGAGGGAGAATATTCTCTTGGGAGCAAAACAAACTCCTTATCATGTGTAACTACTTGGTCATGCTCTCCTACTAATTATTTACAAATCTAAAATCTTATAGATAGTTTCCCTTCTCCTTATGTATGCCAAAGAAATCTCATTACCTTTTAATGATTGCATTGGAATACTCTATCTATGATAGAAGTAAATAAGGATCCACGACCATTTAGAAAATATGATTGGAATGGCCCACCTTGGCCTCATAAACCCTGCAAGATATTTTTCCTCCAAGGAGGTCTTTGACACAAGAAAAATATTAAAAATGGCAATTCTTATCTTATTTTACCTTTTTTTCTTAATGTCAAACTTTCCCATGCCTTCTACATTTTTATTCTACCTTTGACCTTTTTAGGGTTGCCACCAAACTTTATAATACTTAAGTGTATTATTTTTCACTTTTTGAAAGCTTGGACTTACCATTTGACCCTCCACATGTATTATATTAATAGTGTGTCTCTCTTCTATTTCAAAGTTCATGATTTGAAAAATGTTAACTTCTAATTAGATAGGTCATACATTTTGGAATGACCAAAAATACTGACATGGCCTCTTGAATGCTTATGTGGCCTCCCATTTGCTTATGTGGCCTCTCGTTTCCTTTAAAACTTTATTCCTCCCCTTTTGGACCATCTCTCCTTTGACTGCATGTTGACTAGCAGGTGGTGGACATTGGCTTGAATCAAAGGCTTCAAGTACAAAGTGTCTAAACAAAAATTCTTATGACCTAATCCTTTAAATCAAGGGAAACTCAAAACAAAATGTTTGATTAAAGATTCCAAAAAAAATGTCCAACTTTCAAAATGGCTGACTTGCAAAAAGTTTGACTTTCAAAAAGTCTAACCTTACATAAAGTCTAACTTTATACAAAATATGACTTTACACATAGTTTAACTTTACACAAAATCTAACTTACACAAAGTTTGACTTTACACAAAGCTCGAATTGCAAAAATTCTAAAAAAAATGAACTTGAGAATGTTCAAAAAAACTTAAGAATTTTTCCAAAAACTTAAGAATTTCAAAATTTGATCTTGCATTTTTTTCAACTTGTTTCTTCACCATATGTTCCCACGGACCTTTCTACACAAAATTTAATTTTTTATTTTGAAATTTTGCAATCAATCCTAAAAATTATGCTATTTCAATGCCTTTTAGAAGATAAAAAACATCATGCTCAACATTATTCAATCTTTCTAGCTTGATTTTTATCACAGCCCCTACAATCTCAATAAAAAATGAAAACCTTAAGTATTAACTAGAACTAGGATTATACAAGGTTTTCACAAGGTAAAAGCTAGATTTTTAACTCATGTGAATACTTACAAATAGGAGGCAACTTTTAGATATTTAGGCATTGATATTCAAAAACAAGGCACAAATTTCTAAGTGCAAATTTGGGCACTAACAACTTACAAGACCCAAGTCTATTAAACAGATCTAGATTTACTACTATCTACCCACTAGGGGAATATACATAGATACATAGGATATTCATCTGATACATTTGCCCATTTGGGAGCTTCCTATAGATAGTTTTGATTTCCAAGTTACATCTTTCTAAACTCTACATCACAGATTTAGCATTTTTCTATCTTGATATTGATCATCCTACACCTACTCAAATTTTTTTCCAACTACTACTACTTTAGACACAAATTATATACATCTTAGCTCTTATACAGATTTGTAAAATGTGCTTGTGCATACTTTGATTTTTAGCTTTCTTAGTTTAGACTTGATTGTGTATCTATGATTTTTCTATTTAAGGGCATTTGAATAACCAATTACTTTATGGCTCTACGCTACTTATTTTCATTATATTTATGCTTTGGACATGTTCCCATGTCCTTATGTGTGCCTTTATAATTGTGTATACAGACATTTGAACATGTCCTTCAATGTGGCCCTAAGCCATGTTGATTTTTGTTTTCATATGTGGACATTTATGTAGACACCTAAATTTGGCCACCAATGGCTTCATATCCAACTTTAGACCAATTCTTGTCAATTATTGAATATCGAGCCCAAAAAATTCTATTAGTCTCCAATTTGGCTTCATAACCTTGCATTAAATTAATTTGGCCTATTAAATCAATTAAATAAGGAAAATACACACATTGAATTAATCAAAATCAAATAAATGACCAAATTCCTAAAAATAATTAATTAACTTGCACATCCTAATCAAAATCAATTAGCAAGTCAAATCAATTTTAAATCTTAATTGAGTTCACCTATGAACTAATAAATCAATTACTAAAAAGGAAATTCAAGAGCATCTTACCATTGTGAGTTATCTCAAATTAAAAATATCTAAAATAATATTATAATAATATGCCAAACTCAACCAAATTTTGTAAACTCAACCATGGTTGTGAGTTGTCTCTTTTGAAAAATATCTAAATAGAATATCCTAGGAATATACCAAACTCAACCAAGCTTGTCAAATTTGACCCATTCCAAGGGATTTGAAAGCCTATAAAATCAAGCTTAGAGCTCTTAATTTTAGGATCTCAATCAAGTTAGAGTTATAATGCAAGAATAGATTCATGAAGCTAAAAGCATAGTGTTATAATGTTGAAATTGAGCCAAGCCATCAATCAAGCCAAGCATTCAACAATGGTGCATAGAGGAGATGATGTTAGCCATATGTCATTGATGAAGTCATTTTATTCATAATCCTAGAAATCCAAATCAATAAATAATTTGGAGCTTTCAAGGATGGTAAAGATTTTTATTTTTTGTATTTTAGTTGGGTTTTCAATTGTTGTTTGTTCATTAAGCTTCCCATAAGATCTAGGCCTAGAGGTGTTATGCTAGTATGTTTATTTCATTTTGATTTAATTTTGGAACTAACACAATTCTAATTATATTCTCTTTATCAAATTATTTGATCATAAATGGCATGCCTGGTGGGACTATCTTCGTGAGAGCGGAACCCACAAAAAAAATTTAATTTCAGAGTTTTAATTCTTTTTTTGTTGTTTTTGCTTTAAGTAAAAATGGTCAATAAATAATTCATAACTTTTTATTTAATTAAGTTTTTTGTATAAATTTTTTTATTAATATATATAAATATTTCATTGATATTTTATAGAAATTCCACAAAAAAAATCTTTATATTTTAGAATTTGTAGTTCTTTTAGTGACTATCACTTTCTATTTTTTAATTTTCTGGTAAAAAATGGTTAGTAAAGAGATAATAACTTTTTAATTATTTTGATCTTAATTTTTTCATACAGGTATTTCCTATACCTATAAATAACCTCCAAAAATATCATGACAAATGTATGTGTAGTTTAAAATTTATGGCTAAATTACTGATTTCAGGTATTTATAATTTTTGTGTTCGATTTTCTCATTTTTTACCTTCTAACTTGTTTGCATGTTTCATAAGCTTATTTTATTTATTTTAAGTTTTTTATTGATATTTTTGATAACCTTTTCCTAACTTAATTTTTTTTTTGTGAGGGTTTTGCCTTTGGGTTGACAGATTTAACCCTTCAAAGTTGTTTGTCTCATTTGATAAATAAGCTTCAAGGCTAAACAAAGTTCTGACCTTTTATTTACAGGACCTATTTGTAAAAAACCATTTCAATATAAATTAGTATTTTTAAACTTCATTTGG
This sequence comes from Torreya grandis, assembly GCA_037957365.1. Lineage (NCBI taxonomy): Eukaryota > Viridiplantae > Streptophyta > Pinopsida > Cupressales > Taxaceae > Torreya > Torreya grandis. Next base: position 3,210,762 of record JARHVA010000860.1, read on the forward strand.
ATGTCTAAAAAAAACTAGAAATCCTTCATTTTAGTGTTTAAAGAAATTTGTTAGGGTGTTTTATTGGTTAAGTTTTTTTGGTTTCTTTAAAATTTCACAACTTAAAGCCAAGAGGCTAAAAGAACACCACTACACATTTTGTTTAGTGCTATAATATTGAATACACTTCAAAGTTTTTTTGCAAGTTGTTTTCATTATTTGTTTAGTCTAATCTTTTTTGAGTGAATAAGTAGTTGTGTGTGTATGCTACCCCATCCTTCCCCTTTAGGGAACTTTTGAGATCAAAAGCACCAACTTATTTTTGGGTGGTTTATAATTATTTATATTTGCACAACTTAAATCTAAGGGGATAGTAATGAATCTAATCAAACACATTCAATTTGATGCAATGAAATTAACTTCACTTATAATTACGCATGATACTAAGTAAAACATAGGGGATATTATGCAAGCAACATCTAATTTAAACCAAAATGGTGTTGGCACACAAATAATCAATCCATAAAAAAACATGCCTTTATCTAGTACCATTAGTGGTTTTCAAAATTAGAGAGTATGAACTTCTACGTCCCAACCTTAACCAACTACTTCTAATCTTCAACCAATTGCTTCTTCAAGTGCATAACCAATAGGATTAAGTAGCCAGCCAACAACCATTGTCACATCATGAAAAAACATGTCAAATCCTACCCCTCTCCAAAATGTGATGAGTATTATTCCACAATAACAAGCATAATTTATTATCCCAATGCAATAGAGGCTGAACACATTACCACCTCAACAAGGGGAAACCAATGTTCCACCTCACAACGTAGCAGTGAACATACCTCTTCCTTCATAGGCCAATATACCAACATAAAATCAAATGATGTCTAATCAATAACATATTCATATTAATCACCAATAGGTACTGAATATCCAACATGCATCCACTTCTCAATAGGTATTCACACAACAAAGAGGTTCCAATGTTCCTCAAGTACCTTCTAGGCAGCAATTACCTCTTGTACATAATGTACCATAGGTTCAGAGATAGGGTCTTATCTCATAAGTTCCCACTCAACACCAAGGTTTGAATAGTCAACAACAAGTCCCTATTTAACCACAACAAGCATAGTACAGTTATATCCCTCCATCCTAGCCCCAATATCCACAAAATTAGTCATACATATTCAACCCCAACTAGAATATCACACTACCATAGGTATAATTTTAAAAATTACACCCTAATCCATGCATGATCATTACTGGACCATTCCCTAGCCAATCTAACCTACTCTAACAAATCCCTCCATCATATCCCAGTCTAATTCATCCACTTGTGAATGCCCAACCATCAACCCGGGCCAATATTCTAACAAGTTTCCTTAAGAAAGAATTACAACAAATGAAGAATGTAATTTCTACCATCCAAGCTAGGAAACAAGTTTAAAATTTCAAATTGGATGATGTGAATTCATATCCTTTTAACATGGATTACCTAAAAATTACATTCCCTCTAGGATATGAGCCACCCAAGTTTGACAAATACAAGGGGAAAGGTGATCCTAAAGCACATCTGATAGAGTTCTTTAATGCATGTCAACCAGTGGCATCTATTGACATTTATCTATTATTGTTGTTTCTAAGGAGTTTAGCTGGATAGGCCTTGGAATGGTTTTAAAACTACCAAAGAACTTAGTTTCTAACTTTGATGATCTATCAAATAAGTTTGTGCAACACTTCTCATATTATCTTGAGCATGAGATTTCATTGGTTGACTTAATGCAAGCAAGGCAAAAACTAGGTGAAAGCTTCATAAGTTATCTTCAATGATAGAGATCTCTTTCCAGCCACTTTACCCATAGTCTATCTGACAAGTAACTAGCAGTTGTGTTTACCAAAAAACTACATAGTGAAATATCCTACTATCTAGAGTTACAATGTGTGCATACATTCAAAGAGATCATTGACAAAGGTTTACTGATCAAAAGATCCCTTATTAACAAATAAATTATAGAACTAAACTCAACTAATCAGAACAATGGCCAAAATAAAAATTAGAGCAATAATCAACATCAAAATCCAAACCAAGTGCAAGCATCATAACTAACACAAGCCAATAATAATGATAGGCCAAAATAATTTAACCACAATAATAATGTTGTTATGAATAGAGTAATAGAGTCATGCCATGTCCAAATAGTGCAAACACCATCTGTTCAGCTAGCACCACCTTTTCATATTACTCCTACCCAACAACCTCTTCCATATTTACAACATTCATAACAAGTACAACTTAAGCCAGTGTAATAAATGCAATAATTACAGTAGCCTTTGACTTTGTAAAACCCACATCCTCCATAGAGAAACCCACCTACTTATCATCCTTTTACCAACCTTGGAGAACCCATTGAAGTAGTCTTTTAAAAGCTCATAATAGCCTGCCTAATCAAATACCTTATTCTAAAAGAGCAATATTGTGAAGGTATAAACATGCCAAACTGGTACAAGCCAAAACAATTCTATGAGTTTCATAGGGTTAAAGGCCATAATTTTCAATGTTGTATGCAAATCAAAAATGTCATCCAAAATATGTTGGAGAATGGCAAGATCACATTGGATAATGGAGCTTCCACATCCAATTAAAATCTTGGCATCTGTCAAAACCCATTTCCTCAACATAACAAACTGCTAGTGTAAAACCAACAACAACAACATCAACAACAAAGGCCGAGTTAGCATAATCAGTAGTAAAACCAAGGCCAAAATAGTGGCCATAACCAACAAACCTACCATGACATTGCAAATGACTATAACTTAATTTTAGGTCATATCTCAAGAGGTAGCATTAATACCATTTCCATCAATCCTAGACCAAGTTTCAACCAAATAAGACAACTATTAGTCATACCAAACCAATCCAATCATTTTAGTAACCCTTCTTTGACCTAGGACCGCATACAAGTAAACTAGCAAGGAAGTATTCCCATGTTAGTACCTTATAATTATAACTCATCATTCACCCATGACGACACTCAAGTGCATCAATGACTGAGACTTATCTTATCTGGCCCTCCTCCACCATCATCGGTTAACAACAATAGTCTTATATCTAATCATGATTATAAAATCATAACTCGATGGTCTAAAATTACCATACCAAGCCTATAACCACCTGCCACCTTACCCATCATCCAACCCACCATTTAGCCTTAGAATAATCCATTTAACATTGTTCAAGAAAAGACATTTGATATAGTGGAACAATAGAAAAAAATGATAGCACAAATATCCATTTTAGATTTATTATGCACATCAATAATCCACAAGCAAATATTGAATGAATACCTTAGCCAATCTACTATTCTGAATGACATATCCCTTGATCAATTTCAAGCTTTGGTAGGACACCTAGCTCCAACCCAACTAGTCATGTTCAACCAAAGTGATATATCACCTCTTGGCCCCCTGCATAACAATCCGTTATACATTAAAGTATATATAATGTGACATAAAGTGAAATGTGTCCTTATAGATAATGGATCAGATATAAACATAGTGTCTCTAAAGATCATCAATATTCTTGGGTACACAATGATGGATCTCCAAGTAAAAACAATCACCATCAGATCATATGATAATCAAGAGTGTGAATCATAGGGCACCATTAGCTTGTCAGTTATCATTGGGCCCTTGACTCATGATACCCTTTTCCATGTGTTGGATCTTGATTTGTCATATAATATGCTTTTGGGTAGGCCTTGGTTACATGAGATCCATGTAGTGCCATTGACATTACACCAATGCATCAATTTCTCCCATTCAAGGATGGAGGTTAATATTCTAGGAGATTTGCATCTATATGAGCATTATAAACATCTATAGGTTGAGTTTCAAAGTTACAACTACCATTTCAACATGAATCTATCTAATAAATAGGATAAGGTGAAGGCAATACTCCTTTAATTACCAAAGGACAACTGCATTGATCTTAATACCCTTGATTCTCTCAGTCACATGCCACCTCCTAAAGTATCCAATCATTTTACCATCTTGACTAATGGCATAGGAGAGTACTTGACTCATAATATATTTCATGTTGCAAATCTTCCTCAGAACCCAAAATCCTTTGGAAGACCTGTGTTATGCCATGCATGCACTGGCAAAGAAAGGGCAAAGTCCACATTTATAATCTAGGACCAGTCATTTTCATACCATCTTCTAGCCTAGAACAAGATCCTCATGATGGAGATGAGTCATGGTTGTATAATGATAATTTGGCCAATTGTTACAAAAACTCAAGGTATCCCATTCCCAATCGTATCATGTAAAATCAAGATTATGAAGGGGCCTCAATCTAAATCTAATAGGAATGTTATAACCTATTTCTATGACCAAGTATAAAATACCTTATGGACTTGGATTTAGAGTACCTAGGGGTGACCCCATATACCTTACTCATGTTTCATTGCCATCAACTAGTGATGAGGATGCCAACAATGAAGTAGATTCTGATCATAGCTTATTTCATGACTCAGCCCAAACCAACCTATTTGATAATCAGACCATTTTCACCCTTCACCCAATCACTCATAATAATCCCCTACCATTATATTATCACCAACTAATAGATTGGGACCAAAAAGAGACACGCATACTAGTTGATGAGTTTCAAAATGATGAAGTATTTTTTGATTTTCTAGGCCTTAGGGACAATGTTCTATTCGGATATCATAAATCAATATTCTCAATCAAATTAGATCCTAAAGCCTATTTTGGAGAATAACTGAACACCCTTAGCCAAAAGCAAATAAATAAAACATTGAGGTCTCAAAGTGAAAACCTATTTGAGGCACTTTTTGACCAAGGAAATAGTAAAGATAAAGTCCAGTCTAGTAGTGAAAACCTATTCACAACTAGATGGGGGTGTTCAACCTTCTTCATGTATAGACCAGGAGACCACCAATGATGAACTTGTCTATGGGTCTAAATTTAGTATTAAAGAGCATCAAGATTTTGAGAAAATCATGTAAGAAACTAATAATGTGAATTTCACTATGGATCTAAATTTAGCCCTAAAGAGCAATAGGATTTTGATCAAATCATTCGAGAGGATGTTAAAAATGAACATGATAATGGGTCCAAATTCAATATTGAAAGGCATGAAGCCTTTGATCAAGTCATACAAGAATTTTTTACTATCTTTGTCATATGGCCTAATCTCCCATTAGGAGATTTTGATTCATCATGTCTTAGAGAGCTTGTTGCAGAACTAGTCCTAATAGAGGACTCTAATGTTACCAATCAGTTCAAGTCATTACCAACTATCCTTGACAATGGCTCCACTCTTCTAGTCAAAGATACAATAGAGGTTAACATCAGCTCCCTAGATGACCCAAAGTAGATCAAGCTAGGTGCATCCCTTACTAAGAAAGAGTGTGAAGTATTCATAGCCTTACTAAGAGAGTTTGTAGAGATATTTGCTTGGGAATATTTTGACATGCCTAGTTTAGACACCACCTTGTTTCTGTACCACCTTATGGTCAATCCTGATGGCAAACTAGTAAAACAAAAGTTTCACAAGATGCATCCTCGCATTGTTGTATTAGTAAAGAAAGAGTTGGAGAAAATCTTAGAACTATGATGTATTAGACCAATTGACTACTCTGAATGGATTTCTAATGTAGTACCTATCAATAAGAAACCTGAGGGAATCAAAATCTATACTAATTTTTGTGACATTAAAAAAGCATTCCCTAAGGATGACTTTCCATTGCCTAACATTGACATGATTTTCAACTCCATAGTAGGTTATGAAATGCTTTCACTAATGGATGGTTTCTCATGTTAAAATCAAATCAGAATAACACCAAAAGACCAACACAAAATAGTGTTTACCACTCTATGGGGAACATTATATTATTAGGTTATGCCATTTAGCCTTAAAATCATAGGGGCCACTTATCAAAGAGTTATGATAGTCATATTTCATGATATGATGCATGACACTATCGAAGACTATGTTGATGACATACTAGGCAAATCCAAAACTAGGGTCAACCATCTAACAACATTAAGGAGGATATTTGAGTGACTACAAGAATATAAATTTAGGCTTAACCCCAAGAAGTGTGTGTTCAGAGTTACATCAAGAAAATTATTGGGCTTCATCATATCTCACAGGGGAATTGAAATTGATCTAGCTAAAGTAAGAGCCATAACAAAGATGCTACCACCAACCAATCTAAAGTAGCTTCATAGTTTGTAGGGAAAGATCCAATCCATTCAATGCTTCATATCTCAATAATCAAATAAGTTCCATCTATTTACACACCTACTAAAGAAAGTTGTTACATTTCATTTGAATAATGATTGTCAAAAGGCTTTTTAGCAGCTGAAGGACTATCTTGTAAATCCCCCAATTCTATTACCTTTAACTTTAGGGAAACCATTCTTGTTATATCTTTCTACTACTAATAATGCTCTGGGGGCACTTCTAACTCAACATAATGACAAGGGAAAAGAACATGCAATGTAATCTCTAAGCCATACACTGGTTGTATATGAGCATAACTATATTCCCATTGAAAAATATTATCTCACTATGGTCTTCATAACTCAGAAACTATGCCACTACATGTTGAAAAATAATACCATGGTTATTTATAAAGTAGATCTAATTAAGTATCTATTATCAAAAATAGATTTTCAAGGCTGCATGGCCAAATGGATCATGCTACTCAGTGAGTTTGAGATAGAGTATGTAAACTACAAAGCAATTAAGGGGCAAGTTTTTATAGATCAGCTTGTTGAAGCACCTCTTGAAGACACAAAGCCATTAACATTCCAATCTCTTGATGAATCCATCATGACCATCATTGAAACACCTATTAAGGAGCACCCCTAGAAGCTATATTTTGATGGATTGTTCACTACACATGGATCAGGGGTAGGCCTTTTATTCATAATACCTCATGGGGATCTAATCCCCAAGTTATTTAAAATCAGCTTTCCTTGTACCAATAACATGGTCTAATATGAAACACTCATTTTAGGGCTTCGATAGGTAGTATAATGGAACATATGTTATCTAATAGTTTATGGTAATTCTTATTTAATCATCAATCATGTTATAGATCACTTCCAAACTAAAGATGACAAATTGGTTCCATACAAGGAAATGGTTGACACTCTCAAACACCAGAGCATTGTCATTCAATTTGAGCATATACCAAGAGCAAGAAATAGAACAGTAGATGCCATGGCCACCATTGGATCATTGATTCATCATGCAAACATAGCTAGTGATTATCAATTTCTTATAGAAAATCTAACAGCACCAGCTCATGAACCTTCAACTATTACAATGATATGTGATATTGTTGGTCCCAACTCTAATTGGTACTCAAACCTATATGCCATACTTCCCATTGAGGTTGAGTTGCCTTCATTACGCATATCTTTCAAGCATGTTCTCAATGATAATGACTATCAATTAGCTCACCTAAAAGAGATAGATTTACTTGATGAGAAATATATGTTTGTTGTGAACAATTTGTAGGCCTATCAGAATCAATTTTGGGGTCAATATAATCATCATGTAAAACATAGAACATTTGAACTTGGTGATCTTGTCCTAAAAGAGAACCAAAATAATACCATGGCCAAAAAGAAACATAAAAGAAAGTTCAAACCCAACTGGGTGGGTCCTTTCATCATCACTATAGACTATGGCACTAAAGAATATAGGCTTGCCACACCATATGGAAATTAACTTGATGACTTGATGAACATTATTCACCTCAAACGGTACTATGCTTGAGTAACTTGATGTATTGTCTATAAGGACCATTTCAAGCTGTACCCTATTATCAATATTCTTCTTTATACCATTATCAAACTATTTGTTCTACCAACCTCTCATTTTGACATTCCAAATAGACCGTCCAACCATTCCATTCCTACTTGACCAAACATGTTTTGAATCCTATCAACCTAGCCCTTTTGACCTTGGTTCATTCATTGGTTTCACATTTTTAGCACACAAAATAAAACTAGTTTCAGTGGTTTTTTTCAAGCACTTCAGACAAAGGTAGTATTTTGGAGCAGTATGATAGAAGTATTGGTAGTTTCATCTTTCATTTCTTATTCCCTTTTTATCAATTTGTTTATGTGAGCCTAATTATATCACTTGTTGGGGTAAATCTGTGTTCACCAATCTTGATACTAATTATATCGCTTGCTAGGGAAAATTGGTATCATTGATCTATCAATTGTATCTTAGTTATAACCACCTATGGGAAAACTAGGGGAAGCATTTATTTCTTGTGCCTTGACATATTATCTAGCCACTCCTATGTCATATTATGCCATAATACCAACTGTGCCTATTTTGTTTGAATTAGTTGTTACACTAGTCAGGTTCCTCTATTGTGAGGTAAACTACTATGAGATAAGGCCATTTTGGGACTGTGTAGGTCATTTTTAATTCATGTTGAGGTTAGTTTAGTCCCCCAGTAGCCACACTCTTGCCATTTTGTGACCATCATTTCAAGTTCTCATGTTCTCACCATTTTGTGAGCATCATTTCAGGTTATAACACTCTAGTCATTTTGTGAGCTTGGACCATTTTAGTGTCTTGTCATTCTCTATTGAGTTGAGATGCTTTGAAAATTCCAAAAACAATTGAAAATTATTTAGAAAAAACCAAAAACATTGACCACTTATTTGCCTTAAGGATTATGGGAACCCTCACTAAGTCACAAGCAAATCACTTGTTCCTTAGTTTCTCCATCTTTTTTGTCCTTTTTTCCTATGCTATCACTATTTATGAATTCATCCCTATTCTTCTATCACATCCATCATGTCTTCTATTAATCATCATTTTCTTCCCATTTCCTGGGAGAACTATATTTGGCCTAAAGTTTTATTAGATTGTAATATCCATGGAACTATGTAGGTAGCATCCACTTGCCTAGCACATATGGACACAGCTCAGCCATCCCCTTCCTTTTCTTCTATTCCCTCATCTTGTTTGTTTGTTTAGTTGTCACCTAGTTTCTAGGGGCAATGTTTGTTGTGTTTTTTATACTAACATAGGGACTAACACTTGTTTGTTTCTTTGTTTGTCTTATTTATTTCTTTGTTTGTCTTGTTTTTTTCTTTGTTTATCTTGTTTGTTTCTTTGTTTTTCTATTTTATTTGTTTATTTGTGTGCCTGTTTGTTTGCTTTCAGCACTATGGCCATGATTCAGTCTATGTGTGTTCATTGGGAAATTCCTTACACATTATTTTTGAACCTATCCATATTCAAATGTCTCCATTTTCATCATGGTTTTTATCATTGATGCAGTTATTTTCCATTGAGTATCGAATATCTAGAGTCAGTCCTTATGCATATTTTTTCCAAGCCCCCATGGTTTTCTATCATGAGGCCTACCATCAAATAATATAACAAAAATTATCTTTAAGAGGTCTAAAACATCAATGTAGCATCGCATCTCCTTGATACTAACATCAGCAATAATCCTAATCCAATACCAAATCATATCCCAAATAGAGTAATTAAGTAACAAAAGAATTTCAACCTTTGTTAGTTTAGATGAGCATCTCCCTACTAGCAGGTTTTCCTAATTCATCTTTATCCTCTGTATCAACTTATCAATCATCAACCATCAATCATGTTTTCATCATCGAGGATACTACATCAGCACTATACACCATCCCACATGCATTCTCAATTATTATATTGCCTGCTGGAGAAAATCATTATGTTATCACTAATTTTCTTTTCTTGTTTATCTATCCTAACTAGGGTAGCTCCATCTTATCAATGATTATATTTCCTTCTATGTAAAATCATTGTGGTATCATGCCATGTCACCACAATGAGGATACAATGCTTTATAATCGCCTTTGGGCAAACCATTATACACCATCCCACTTACATTTCTCAGTGGTTTTTCCCAACTTTGAGTAAATCATTATGTTGAAACCCCATCATCTTCATTTTTTGGGTCCCCTCATTTTTATTCTTTCTTTTGAGGGACCATTTGTCACCCCACTTGCCAACCACTCCCTCGAGGGGGCAGCTATAGTTCAATCATTACCATTATAGTCATAAGCATAAAGAACTATTTTATTATTTGAAAAGACATTACTATGTTTATAGCTTGCAACATCTTCCAAAATAGGGGCAAATTATAGACACCTAGATTTGGCCACTAATGGCTTCATATCTGACTTTAGACCAATTTTTGTCAATCATTGAATATCTAGCCCAAAATTTTCTATTAGTCTCAAATTTGGCTTCATAACCATGAATTAAATTAATTTGGCCTTTTAAATCAATTCAACAAGGAAAATACACACATTGAATAATCAAAATCAAATAAATGACCAAATGCCTAAAAAGAATTAATTAACTTGCACATCCTAATTAGAATCAATTAGCAAGTTAAATCTATTTCAAATCTTAATTGAGTTCACCCATGAGCTAATAAATCAATTACTAAAAAGGAAATTCAAGAGCATCTTACCTTTGTGAGTTGTCTCAAATGGAAAATATCTAAAAGAATATTATAATAATATTCCAAACTCAACCAAAGTTAGTAAACTCAACCATGGTTGTGAGTTGTCCCTTTTGAAAAATATCTAAATAGAATATCCTAGGAATATGCCAAACTCAAACAAGCTTAATAAACCCAACCATGGCCAAATTTAACCCATTTGAATAGATTTAAAATCCTATAAAATCAAGCCTAGAGATCTTCATTTTAGAAGCTCAATCAATTAGAGTTATAATGCAGGAATAGATTCATGAAGCTAAAAGCATAGTGTTATAATGTTGAAATTGAGCCAAGCCATCAATCAAGCCAAGCATTCAACAATGGTGCATAGAGGAGATGATGTTAGCCATATGTCATTGATGAAGACTTTTTATGCATAATCCAAGCAAGCCAAATGAAGAAATCATTTGGATCTTTCAAGGAAGGTAAAGATTGTTATTCTTTACATTTTAGTTGGATTTTTAATTATTGTTTGTTCATTAATCTCCCCTTAAGATCTAGGCCTAGGATGTTATTCTAGTGTGTTTATTTCATTTTGATTTCATTTTGGAACTAACACAATACTAATCACCTTCTCTTTGTAAAATTCCTTGATCACAATTTGAACATGTCCTTGTATGTCTTACTTTCTTAGATTTATTGAAATTTGCCCATGTCCCTTGTATTGTGGCCCCTTGGCCTACTTTGTGTGCATTATGTGTGTTGTATGTATGTTTTTTTGTATGATTAATGGTCATGACACTTATTTATTTCTTGTTAAACACTCTAATTTTAAATTCCATGAGGGACCTCATGCATCTCCCCTTCCTAATTGGGTGTCTCAATGGACATTATGCCACATAACCCTACATAGCTACTTAGTTATTACTCAAATTTTGTGTTCATATACATTGTTATATCTATCTTGATAACCTTGTGAATATTATATCTAACATACATTTTACACTAAAAACATATGCTCAGATTAACTTACATTATGATGTTATATATGCATACTATATTGGTTTATTATGTAAATATCATATATGTTCTAAATAACACACATTTTGTAGAGATTTTTCTTTTAAGGATAGTTATTACACAAATACAATAACTCCCCTCAAAAGAGGGGCATTGACAGAGGTTTATCACATAGACCAAAGTATTTGAATGCACTCAAAGTATAGTTTTTAACACATAGGCATAGAATACAAAAATTAGTTTCAAGAAAATTTTGTGGAAAATAGTGACAAAGAGATTAGTTTTAGTTGCACAAAAATTAGAAAAGCTGGACATTAGCACACAAATTAGGACACTAGCACCACAAGATGTTATTGTCCATGACATGGTGTTATTGTCTAGTAGCCTTAGTTTTAAGGAATTCTAGATTAGACAAAAAAGTATAGTAGGTATAGTTTAGGTTTGCACAAGTTTAGTTATAGATTATCAATTTTGGTTTAGTTTAGCTTAGATTCATACTAGTTTATTTAGATTGGGGTCATCATCTGTAGAATGATCATTCCAATTTTAGTTGAGATAATTAGATATGGGTTTTTACAACTCAATATAGAATCCATATATTCAGATATCATATTTAGGGGCATGTACGTGGCACATTATTTTTGTATGCTCACTTATACACCAGTTGATTAGATGAAATGAAAAACTCCATGTCATTCTCTATGTTACACACACCAAACACCATGTTCCAATTTACACACCATATTCGATCCTTACTCCATCTATAGTGGTTGGCATTCCTAAGCAGCCCAAAGTTGCCTAATATTCCTGAGTGGCCCAGAGACATTTTAAATTCTAGAGTTATTGAGTGGCCATAAAAATGACATATGCAATTTTAATTATAGTTACACATATTTAGTTATATCATGTAATGTTAGTTTAAAATGCATCTAATGCACATGGGTAGGCAATGATGGAGTCATAGTCTATTTTATTTCTTGAGCCACCTACATGAGAGGGTTGGACACACCATTAGTCCAATCCAAGCTATTCATAGGCCATGATCTACCAAGGAGTGGTGGGAAATAATGGAGTCAAAACTAGATTGATTTATTAAGCCACCCACACATGGGGATTGCAAAATCCATTGGCTTAGTCTAAGTTATTCACTGATTAATCACTATCTACACAAACACACACAAGTTGTCACCAGGTTTATGCATTGATTCACATACCTAATAAAATGTATTCATTACATTCCTCTCTCTTATCTCTTTACTCAGTTTTATCTTTACTTTTTATATATCTTAAGTATTTATCTATGCATGTTTCATTTGTAGGACTCGTAATGGATCATGCTTCACTTACTTAGATTTAGATTCACAGACCTTGCCTCATAGGAAAGTCTAGGTAGCTTCTTTTTCCTTTATCCTTGTCATTTCACTTTACTTTATTTATATAATAAAGGGGGTAATGTAATCATCTAAAAATGACCATTCATGCCTTGGATGACCACTTGAGGTTACTTTACCCTTAGTATAGCACTTGAACCATCTTAGGGGCCTTTTTGTCCACTTTTAGTAGCATGGCAGCTACAAATAGCACCTAGACCTATAGAACACCCTTGAACCTATAATGGCATAATTAATTAGTGACATAGGTCCCTACACCCTCTAAAAGGTAATTTACATATCCCTAAGAGGATTAGGTTTAGCCTAGACCTATTCTTAATTCACCCTCCCAAGTCATTTTTATCAAAACACTATATAAACACTACTCTCACACTCTTACACCCTAAGTGAACATTATTATAAAGAATCACACAAAAGTATCACTTCACATTAAGGGAAACTCCCAATTCTTCCAATATTATATTGACTCGGCTCATATATTCAATAATCTATCCCTATTATATATATACACATCTCAAATGGCCTCTAAGGCATCCTCTCATACATTCACACTTAGACATTCTAGTATTCACTTGCACTTACACCAAGCACTTAGGTGATAGAACTATATCGAACTTGTCCCTCTTCAATGTATTGATATGTAAGAAGTATGCCCACATGGGGGTGTGGATCACATGTCTAGCACATCAGACCCACTAACCCTTTTTTCTCATGGTGTTCATTCAAACCCTTACAAATATGAAAACCTAGGGTTTTCATAGGTAAATAAAGTTATAGGAAAAAGTATTGATTACACAGACCTAAAATTTGGACCAAAGATGGAACAGGGTCTAATCTACAAAACCCATAAATCATTTATAAAGAGGACATTAACATAAAATTAGGACACTAACACCATATGGCATTACTGTCCAATTAAGGCATTACTGTCCAAGAAGGATTCTAACACCTGGATCCTATTTATGACACCCTGATCAGTTTTTGTGCCAGTTTTAAGCCTCTAGATCATCCCTCTCAGTCTATTTCAAACTAATTACTTATTTACATCATTTATTACTATTTTTATAAATGTCAAACTAAGTCAATTCTATTACAAATTTGAGGTTATATTTATTGCATATTTCTACCTTGGCTTACTATACTCAGACCCCTTAACAACCTAGGGTTTAAACTCCATAAATCTTAAAAAGTTAAATCATGGATAATGAGAAAGCAGACACTTCAATGTTTAATATACTTATCAAGCACATCCACCACCAACATTTTATCATACTCATACAATGGGCACACACCCTCCACATAATACCATTAGTGTGTATTAGACTATAATGCCATATAGGTCTCTTTTAACTTTCTTAGAAAAGGAGATCATTGACAATGACTAAGATTTATACACACTCTTTATACAAGCTTACATTTATCATCATCACATTTAGAGTGTCATGGTTGACAATGGGCTAACCATAAATATGTGTACTACTACACTTTTGCATCACTTAGGCTATTCAGATCAGGATATTTCTCTGGTAGATATAGTTATTTATGGCTTTAGCAGCCATGTTCAAAGCTCCATTAGGGAGATAACAATTCTATTATAGGTTGGGCCTATACGTGTGTCTAATAGATTCATAGTTGTACCTTGTGCTATAATATTTGATATGTTATTGGGTAGGCCCTAGATATAACAGCTTCAAGCCATTCCTCTACTGTACACATATGTCTTAAGTATATACATGTTAATCAAATTATTACAATTGAGGGCCTTTCATATGAGTATCATTTACGTAATTCAAAAATAATTACACAAAAATCACCATTAATTGCTCCAAACATAGATTCCATTAGCAAGCCTTAGATACCAATTGAACCACCAGTGTAGGTGAGATCTACTTCTACAACATTACCACATATACACACTCTCCTATGAATACCTTTATCAGAGAGACCCCTATGTTAGAGATATGTTATGGATTATAAATAGGCTCTCTACCTCATTATTACCTATATTAGTTTCATTTAATCCCCAAATCACTCTACATAAATCATATATACTAGTTATAACTTCTACCAGATGGTTCCCTATGAGCCCCACAATTCATAGGCTAATTTAGTTAGCTCCATAGGTTCATAGCCACACTCCATAGTCAGTTTTAAATTAAAAATATTCAATACATTCAATTCCTAGATCTTAGATAACTTATCGCACATCATGTATGGTCACTCTTCCTTTACTTGATACAGATCACCTTGATAATGAGTCTCTTGCAAGATTCTTCAATTAGTATGTTCTCCTATTACTTGTACATAGTTTCATTTTCATGTTTATTGTACATAGCTTATACTCTTAAAACACCCAAAAAAATGTCCAAAAATATATAAACATTTAAATATTGTTCAAAAAATATAAATTTTATATTGTATGCATTTACATGTTTACATTGATTCCATTTTCCAAGTACTACATATGTTATCTATGTTAGTGTAGTCAATTTTATCATACATACATGCTTCACTTATTCCCTTCAAGTGTTCATAGATTAATACATGAATCTTATCCTCTACACAAATATATATTTGATATTATCTACCCATTGAGGGTAGATACACATATACACTAATTCACCATTGATATGTTAGCCCATTGGGGACATCATACATACAGCTTCTAATTTACCAAGTTATATATTTGTATACTTTATATCACAAATTTAGCATTGATTATATCTTGATATTGATAATCCTATACTACATTGGTTTTTTGCTTACTACTACTACTATAGACTCAACTTATGTACATATTTTCTCTAATATAGATTCATACCACATGATTATGCATACTTTCCTTTCTAGATTTACTAGTCCATATTTGATTGTGTATCTTTGCTTCTACTTCTACTCGAGGGAATTGGAATATATCATTATCCTTTTATTACTTTTATGTTTTAGACATGTGCCCATGTCCTATGTATGCTTCTTGATTATGTATGTGGACATTTGAACATGTCCTTCCATGTGGATCTAATCCAAACTTGCATGCTCTTTTATGTATACAGACATTTGAACATGTCCTTGTATGTGTTCCTTTTCTCAGACTTAGTGACATGTGCCCATGTCCCTTGTATTATGGCCCCTTAGCCTGCTTTGTGTGACTCATGTGTTTGTATGTATGCATCATGGCCATGACACTTATCTCTTGCTTGTTACCTTCACATCTAGTTTACAATTCAATAAGGGACCTTGTGCATCTCCCCTTCCTCCTTGGGTACCTTGATGGACATCATGCCCCATCCCCCCAAGTAGTTTACTCAAATTATATTCAAATTTATTGCTCATATACATGCTTACATTTTTATATCTATATTGATAGCCTTGTGAATGCTAGATCTAACATACATCATACATTGCTAACTTATTCTCAATCCCCGTTACATTTTGATGTCATGTATACACATTATATTTGTTTATCACATAGATATCATACATTTTAAATATAACACGCATTATGCTTAGCTTTTCTTTTGAGGATAATTATTCTAGAGATTCAACAACTCCCCTCAAAAGAGGGGGCATTCATAGATATCAGGCCATCCTAATACACTCAAAATATAGTTTTTAGCACACAAACATAAATTACAAAGCTCAGACTCAAGAAAATATAGTGAAATAAAATCGTACATAAATTAGTCTTAGTTTTTATTAGAAACAACACTTTTGGACAAAAGTGTAGTACATTTCTAGGAGTGTGTTGTATTATAGTCCATCCATTTTTCTATTGTCTAATAGCCTCAAAAATAGAAAATTCTAGAATTATCAAAAAAGGTATAAAAAGTACAATTTTAGATTTACATAATCTTATCACAAATTATCAGATATGCTTAGTATATATTCAATTTTTACATAGAAATACATAGGTTTGCTTAAATTTGGGGGCATAATGTGCAGCATGATTACTCTTATTTTAGTTTCAGATATTCACAAACATAGATTACGATAACTCAGTCCAGAATCCATATGCATAAATGTCAGAATTGGGGGCATGTGTGCAGCACATTGTTTCATATGTTTAGTTTTGCACCAGTTCTCTTAGATGGAATGACACTCCATGTCATTCTCCACATTATATAATTTAGATACCATATGCACTAGGATTACAATAGATTAATGCCTCAATCCATCTACAATGGTTAGCATTCCTGAGTTCCCAAGTGGTCCCTAAGTAATTTTACATTTCAAAGTTCACAAGTGGCACATAACCATCTTTTATAGCTTCATAACACCACATAGTTTCATTTTCAACTTCTTCTATTACACATGAGTAGGCAATGATGGATTTATGACCTACTTGAGTTCTTGAGCTAATTACATAAGAGGGTTGGATAACTCATCAGTCCAATCTAATTTATTCATAGATTATGATCCACTGAAGAGGAGTAGACAATGATGGAGTCAAGGCCAGCTTGAGTTCTTGAGCCACCCACACATGGGGATTGGGTAAGTTATCAGCTTAGTCTAAAATATTCACTATTTGATCACTATCTACATGCACACATAGGATTTCATTGGGTGTTTACATTAGTTCACATATCTAGTGAGGTGTATTCATTCCTTTCCTCTCTCTCACATCTCTTCACTCAATTTTGTCTTTGATTTTGATATTTATTAAGTAATTATTGATTCATATAAGTTTCATTTACAAGACATGTAATGGATCATAGTTCATAGACTCATACCGACATTCATGGGCTTCACCTCAAAGGTAATTCCACGTATATTTCTCTTTCCTTTATCCTAGTCATTTTGATTTGTTGCATTTATATGATAAAGTGGGGGGAAATTTAGTCATATAAAATTTTATTTTAATTCAATGTGTGTCACTTGAGACCACCCTATCCTTAGCTTAACCCTATACCTATCTTAGGGCCTCTTTTGATTTTTTTCTAACTTTTATGCACATCTAGCCCATGCCCAAAAATAAAAAGATCCACATTGAGACATCACCTAAGCATCCTTGATCTTTTTTAACATGTGTCAACCACCTGGATAATAGTATAACCTCATTAGTCTATAGCACAGTGCGTTATTGGTAAAGGGGGCAGTGCTATTGACACTTAGCTTCCCTTACCCCTAACAAATATTTTTCCACTTATCCAAGCATATTAGGGTTGGCCTAGACTCATTTTATGTCTTGATAAACATCAAAATACTATATAAAGATGATTTAACCTTTTAGGGTTTTACTAATGTAATTCATATGTTTGGTTAAGGTAGTTAAGATGCCTAAATCAGTGAAATAAATATGCAATAATTAAGTACTAATTTTTCATGACCTTTGACTTTGTTTGAATTTTTGATAATAGAAATAAATAGGCATAAATAAATACTTATCTAAAAATTTACTGTCACAAATGATTTGGGTTCTAAAATTTGAGATTTGGGTAGTAGTTTGGTCATCAACAAGATTTTTTTATTCATCTATTCATTATATAGTATCACCCAGTTTGGATAGTAACACCATATATGTGTAGTGTCCTTGATGTGTCACTAATGTCCTCTCTACAGGATCATTCCTATTTTTTGGGAGTACTTGTTATTGAAACTTGTAGCTCTATATTATACCTATAAAAATTGATTTGATGTGTAAACCTTGATCTCATTGTAAGTATGGCATAAGCAATAATTATGTGTGTGTTATTAGGATGGATTAGACATCTTCAACACCTAGCTATGTAGATATTTTCCTACATACCAATATTCTAAAGAGGGATCAAGCCTGATGTAGTTCTTCCACCTAGTGCTTGATATATGTGCAACTGAATGCTAGAATGAGAGTGGCCTTAGATGCCTTGAATGTGCTTGAACTTTAAAATTCTTGAGAATTGGGATTAGGTTTGTTGTATATGGTATTATTTAGAAAGTAGGGTAGAATAAGGATCAAATAATTTGGTTTTACACAACTTTATCTTTGGTTTGAATAGATTTTGCATCTATTTTCCATCTAATGAATAGAGATGGATTGAACTTATATTTATGGGGTTTTTTTACTTGTGTGGATAAGAAAATGAACTTACGCTGACCTTAGGAGTGCCACACACTTAAAAAACTATTTGTTTGGAAGATTTATGGCTAAGGACAGTAGCACCCAATTGGGGACGCTAATGCCATGTGGTTGTAGTGTCTTAAATATCGTGTTAATGTCCTTTTTATTGACTATTAAGCAAGTTGGATTAGGGTCTAGGATGATAGTTATGGGACTATGTTATTACCGAATGTAGGTGACTATGGTCTACTGAATGACTGGGAAAGTAAGTCTAATACTCAAAGATAGGTCTATGTCTATCCTAGGGATAGGTTAACTCAAGTGACACTCTTAGCATCCAATTACCACTTTTAGGTGATTACATTCCCCCCCCTTATGTTAGCAAAGTAGCAAAGTGAAATGACTAGTATAAAGTAAAAAGAAGCATACATGGGCTTACCTTAGAAGTGAAGGCCATGTAGTTGAGTTTGAATATGTGAATCTAGGTCTAAATATGTGGAACATGATCCAAATAAATGTCTTGCAATGAAACATTCAAAAATCAGTCCTTAATTAATAGATGATCAAAAGCAAAAGACTTTGTTGAAATGAAATAACTATGTAAAGCATAGTAAAGATAGAGTAAAGGAATGAATACACCTTGTTGGGTATGCAAACAAATGCATGAACTTGCTGATAACCTATCTGTGTGAATGTGCATAAAGATCATATCATTGAATAAATTGAACTGAGTTGATGATTTACTCAATCTTCATACAAGAGGCTCAAGAACTCAATCTGGTTTTGACTCCATCATTGCCCACCCTTACTCGATGGATTTTGATCTCTATGAATAGCTTGGATAAGACTGTCAGTGTGTCTAACCCTCTCATGTAGGTGGCTCAAGAACTCAGGTGGGACATGGCTTCATCATTGCCCCTATGTGAAGTAGATGCATTTGTAACTGTATTACACAAAGTACGAAAAGTATCTAATTACATATAGTTTAATTATGTATTTAGCTCCATGGCCACTCAGGTATATTAGGTAGCTCTGGGCCACTCGAGAATGCCAACCACTATAGATGGAGTAAGGAATGTGATAAAGTGTATAAATCATAGATAATGACATAGAGTTTATCATTACATCTGATAAACCTATCTAAAGCTGAGTATATGGAAATTATGTGTCGTACACATACCCCTAATCTAGTATCTGAGTACACTAAATCAAAATCAAGTATGTAATAACCAAACCTATGTAACTAATCAGAATGTATGAGTGATCATGTCGCATATGATGCCCCCAAATCTGAGCAATTGATATGAATCTAAGTTGAAATGAAAGTATCTGAGCTAAATCTAAACATAACTACCAAGACTATGGTTGTATCTATACAAATATGTATTGTATCTGGTATACTAGTTTGAATGATTTGGACTATCCTAAAGCTAGGGCTACTGGACAATAACACCCTATAGTAGACAATAGTGCCCTATGGTGTTAGTGTCCTTATATGGGTGCTAATTTATATCTAGTCTAATTTTTGTGTGATTTAAATTGATTATTGAGTCTTTATTCTATTTTGTGTCTACCCTAAGTCTAATATCTAAAACTAAGCATGTGTGCTAAAATGCATCTATGAATATTAAAATAGGATCTTGATGTCTATGATAAACCCCTGTGAATGCCCCCTCTTTTGAGGGTGGTTGTGAAACCTATGTAACAACTACCCTCTAAAGAAGTAGCTCTACAAAATGTGTTAACTGGAGCATGTGCATGATATTCTAATATAATGTAAAACATAACATCAAAATGTAAATGTATTTGAGCATAAGTAGGAAATGTAAGATGTATGTTGTAACTTATCATTGCACTAGGGGGTCAAGATAGATGTAATCAATGTATAACAACAAATATGAGTAACTACTTAGGGGAATAGGGCATGATGTCCATCAAGGCTCACAAGTAGGAAGGGTAGATGCGTGAGGACTCTCATGGCATCAAAAATTGGTGTATGTGGCAATAAAATACAAGTGTCATGGTGTAGAAGCATAGAAATAAGAAAACATACAAGCACATGAGGCACATAAAAGGTAGGCCAAGGGGGCATAATACAAGGGACATGGGCACATGTCACTAAATCTAATAATGAAGACATACAAGGACATGTTCAAATTTCCACATACGTAAGCAATTTGGTGTAGAGACACATATAAAGACATGTTTAAATGTCCACATATAGAAGTATGAAAGTGCACACACAATAGCCATGGGCACATATCTAAGGCATACAAATAGAGAAGTGGTATAGAAGCCAAAGAATAATGGCATATTCAAATTCCCTCAAATATGGAAGAAGCATAGGAAACACAATCAAATATAATCTAGGAACTAGAAATGAAAGCATGTATAACTATGTAGTACAAATATATGTAGATGTTAGGATGCATATATACTGAGTCTAACTAGTGATAGTCAACAAAAAATCTGAGCAATGAATATCAATTTTCAATATCAAGATAAATCAATGCATAACTGGAATTTATAGTATGAAAAATATAAAACGTAGTTATAGTAATTATGTAGGAGATGCCCCCAAGTGGGTAGATATATCAATGTATAAACCTAGATTGGTGTAAATGCCCCTAATGGGTAGATGATAACTAGTCTGGATCAATGCAGTAGACTAGAATCCTATCTAGAATTTACAAGCACTTGACAATAATGAGTGAAGCATATATGTATGATAAAACTGACTATAATAGGATAGCTAACAATATGGAATATCTGGTAAGTAGTAGAAATGTAAACATAGCAATGCATACAATCTATAAAAAAAAAAAAAAAAAAAAATTGAAATATTTGAATGTTTTTGTATTTTGACATGTTATATTATTTTTGTGTTTTCTAGGTATAATATATCTACAAGTAAATGAAAATAAATTATGTACAAGGAGCAATGGAGTAGAAGGAAGTATGCACAAGAGTAGAAACCATACTAACTAATGAGTCTCATGGGAGACTCACCATCACCATGAATCATGTCAAATAGGGGAACTATGATTGTGCATTCAATGTGAAAGGGAAATTATGAACCCATGATCTAGTGTGTTGTATAATCTAAGTTTAAAACTAAATAAGTAGTGATGCAATGATGATATGGCATTAACTGGGATGCCCTACGAATTGTAGGGATCCTAGGGACCCATCTAGGAGAAGTAGAAGTTATAGGTGATGTAAGTGCCCTATACTAAGAACCCCTAGACCCTAATATAATTGATCTTGATGTAAACTAAGTATAGGAATGTCCTCTAGAATCTGTGACGTATCTCTTAAAAAATGGTCTCTCTAGTAACAATCTCTAAGGGAGAATATACATATGTGTAGTAACTATAGAAGTATTGCTCGAAGGACTCTATTAAACACTATGATATATGAAAAAGAGTTGTACTATCTGATGTAACTAAAAATCAAGCAATATCTGGCAATATTGGAACTGTAATTGGTGTCATTATTGGAACTATAGCTAGAATCTATGTTGGAACTACTTATGGGATGGGAAGAGGATATTTATATGGGACACCCTCAATCTTAATCACCTAGTTATCATGTATATACTTTAAGCATCAATGTATTATATATGGGATGGCTTAGAGCTGCTCTAACCATGGCCTACCCAATAATATATCGAATACACTTGCACTAAGTACTACTAAGAATTGAGTGGCTACATGTGTTGGTCCAATCTATAATAGAAGCACAATTTTCTTGATAGAGCTTTGAACATGGCCACTAAAACCACTAATAAATGTATCTATAGGTAATATATCCCACTCTATGTATCCCAAGTGTTTTAAGAGTGTCATGATGCACATTCTTATGCTTGACTCATTGTCAACCATAACATTATGAATAAGATGGAGGTGTATATATGCTCATATGAAGAGCGCATGTAAATCTAAGTCATCATCAACAATATCCTAATTTGAAAATGTGATAAGTGGTCTAGGTGGTACTATAGTGTGATACATGCCATTAATGTTATGTAGTGGATTTGTGTCCTCTGTAACTATGTGATAAGAAGTTGGTGGCTGATGAGCCAGATATGTATAGTAAACACTTGATGTGCCCCCTACCTCATTAGTTGTATTCTTTGGGAAAGGATCTAAAAATATCTGAAGTGCCTTTAACTCTATTTGTTATTTTGGTGCCTCTGTGGGTGTACCCACATCAATAATATTGACCTCGATGAGATCTCATATCTTGTGCTTCAAGCTAATGCATATATTTATCATGTGGCTTGGTGCCCTATGATACTTGAAGAATGCATTTTAATCATAAATCTTTGGAAGAGGCCATGTCATATCAACCTCTTTAATGGGAGGGAGAGATATGACATTGAATTTTAATAGTTATTGTATTACTCATGTTGGTAACTCTGGTAGATTAGTGAAGACTCTACATTAAAGAGATGATAAAACCAATCTAGGATAAGGCTTTAAATTTATGTTGACTATGGCCTTTTGATCATTTTTTTTATGGCCTTGACTTTATATGGAGGTTGGTTTGTAATCTTAATAGTTGAATCTAATCCATTTGTGTATTTAAATTTTCCCATTGCTAAGAGCTTAACCTCTCTTTCCATAACTATGTGTCACATATTAGTAAATGTGGGAAACATATTGAATAAAATTAATTTGTGTAGTGCTAGTAATACACTTTGTTTAAATATATCTTGAAGTTCTTTGTCTGCCATGGGGCTAGTCAATTTTGATAGTATCATCTTGTATAGTAAGACATAATCGTCTATGGGCTCATTTGACATTTGCTTTAGTTGTCCCACATATGTAGATGATATCTTATCACTGATGTTGATAGATAAGTGTGCTAAGAACATATATGCTAAAACATTTAATGTCGTGATAGATTGGTTTGGAAAATCATAGAACCACTATAGGGCATAATCCTTGAGACTGCATGGAAATAACTTCGTAAAAAGCTTATCATTAGACACATAGTCCAAGCATGTTGTGTGAAAGGCTCTGAGGTGATGCTCTAGGCCATCCTTGCCATCATATAATGTGAGTTTGGGCATTATGAAACCAGATGGCAAAGGATTTTTCTTTATGTGATGTGCCAAAGGTGTATGCAAGAGAATGTTATAATCAAAGGCATGTGATGGCTTAGTTGATCCTTGCTCATGATGTAACACCTTAGATTGCATATAAGTATCCTATTGCATAAGGGATTGTACATCTAGAGGATAAGTACTATTCATAAGTGGTGTGGCTATCACTCATGGTTGAATAACAAGCTCTGGTTGTGTTATCTGAGTTAGTTGAGTGGGCCACACTAAAGGTGTAACAACATCATTATATAAAGGGTTGAAGATTCAACATTATTTGTCTTATTATTTATTTCTAATAAGGCCTATAAAATTTATGAATGATCATGGGGCTATTCCTAAATTTTATCTCTGAAGCCCTCTAATACCTCATCCTTTTTCATAATTATATCATTATCATTAAGTGGAGGTAGTGTGTATTCATCCTCAATATGGACCTAATCTTGGTATTAGTTATATTATTCATCCTTTAATTCATTATCATTAAATTCCACATAATTAGGGTGTGAAGGATTCATATTTAGAGCTATAATAGGTTCCTTGACCATATCATAGGTTTGGATAGCTGGGATCTGAATATGCTCTATAGGATTACCACCTAGTCTAACACTTCTTAGGGGAAGAGAGATAGATTTTTTAGATGGTATGTAGCAGATAAATTAAAATAGAGATACTAAAATAGAATATATGAATTCTAAATAATTAATAGTATCTAATTAAAATAATATAAAAAAGGATATAAACCATAAGAGCATCTAGGGCTAGGGTTTTATAATCTAGCATTTCTTTTGTAATAATTTAAATTAGATGTAAAATAAATTAAAACCCTAATGTAATTAATTTTAATTAGCTAGGTTTTCTAAATAAAATTATAAAAATTAGAAGTATTATGACCTAATTTACTGCACAAAATTTGGATGAATGCACTCTAGGGTTGGATGCAATATTTGAAGTAAGACAAGTTCACTAAATGATTTGACCATTTAGGGTTTTACACATGTAATTCTTATGTTTGGTTAAGGGGGATGAGATGCCTAAATCAGTCAAATAAATATGCAATAATTAAGTATTTATTTGTTATGACCTTTGACTTTGTTTAAATTTCTAATAATAGCAATAAATAGGCATATATAGAGACTTATTTGAAAACTGACTATCATGGATGATCTGGGTTCTAAAATTTGAGATCTAGGCAGAAGTTTGTGTCATTAATAGGGTTATGTTATTCATATGCTCATTATATAGTAGTGAATAGTTTGGAAAGTAGTACCATCTATGTGTAGTGTCCTTATTGTAGTGTTAATGTCCTCTTTACAGGGTTATTCCTATTTTTTGGGAGCACCTGCGCCTGGGTCTATATGTTTTATTTTACATGACAAAAACTTGTAGCTCTATGTTGTACCTAAAAAATTTGATTTGATGTGAAAACCGTAATCTCTTTGCAAGTATAGCATAAGCAATAATTTTATGTGTGTTAGTAGCATAGATTGGACATCCTCAACACCCCATTGTGTAGAGAGTTACCTAGATACCAATACTTTGAAGAGTGATCAAGCCTAATGTAGTTATCCTACCTAGTGCTTTATTTATGTGCAAGTAATGTTAGAATGAGAGTGGTCTAGTATGCCTTGAATGTAATTGAGCTTTGAAATTCTTAAAAATTGGGCTTAGGGTTATTGTAGATAGTTATATGCAAAAATTAGAATAAAAGAGGGATTAAATACCTTAATTTCACACAATTATCTTTGATTTGAATAGCTTTTGCATCTATTTTCCATCTAGTGAATAGAGGTGGATTAAACTTGTATTTATAGGTTTCTATTTCTTATGCAAATAATAAAATGAACTTAGGCTGACCTTAGGAGGGGCACACATTTAAAAAATTATTCATTCAAGAAAGTTATAGCTAAGAAAAGTAGTGCCTAGTAGGGGACACAAGTGTCAAGTGGTTGTAGTGTCCTAAATTTGGCACTAATGTACTCTTTACAAACTACTAAGCAATTTGGACTGGGGTTTGGGATGATAGTTCTAGGATTGTGTTATGACTGGCTATAGGTGATTATGGTCTACTGAATGACTGAAAAAGTAAGTCTAATGTTCAAAGATAGGTTTATGGATAGCCTAGGGATAGGTTAACTCAAGTAAAACTCTTAGCATCTAATTACCACTTTTAGGTGATTACAAAAAACCACTCTCATTATTTATCAGATAGATGGAAATTCTCATGAAAAAATTCAAAAATAGTTATGCAAGTTAAGGTTATTGATCTTTATTTACCCTTATTTATGCATACATCCATCTATAGTAGCCTCAAGCTCAATTTTACTCAGGGTTCCAGTCTCAATTCACACTAAAAATTTCAAATTGCCATTCATACTCATATATACTATCATCACTCCCACTTGCACTAACACATAGAATAAGAAAACTACATTAGTCTTCATCCCCTTTTAAGGTATTGGTATGTAGGCAACACTCAGCACATGGGTATTGAGGTCATGCCCAACCTACCCTAATAACTCCACTCTCTTGCCACTTGTGTTCATAAAAAACCCTAGCAAACATGGAGGCTTAGGGTTTCATAGTGAAATCAGTCAAAGCAAAGAATAAACTACAATCTAGGTCTCATTCATACAAGCACATGCTTCCCAAAACAAAGTCAAGGTCTGCCTAAAATTTCACTACTTCACATGTAAAGTGTCATTAGTGTTGCACATAAGGTCTATATCATAATGCACTACTAGTGAAGAGGGCCTCATTATTGTTCAAAGAGGTTTTTGACATTTATTATTTATTCATGACACTATGCCCTACTCCTACATCACTTCCCAACCCACCACTTGTTTATCTAAGTCATATTTCTAAACTAAGTACACTTTTTGTAATTCATTGTTATCTATATAATATTTAGATAAATCAATTATTGTGTAAATCAATGGTTGTTAATACTATAGTATTTTATTCCTTGATTTATAACTCAACTCTTTATCAACCTAAGGTTACATTTCATAATCCTAAAAAAGACAAATCAATAGACTATCTTTAAATTAGGTCAATTAGTTACAAAACTCATATAAAACATATACTAAATTTATCATACTAAGATATGCTAAACATAAAAAGTACAACTAGTGTTAGATATTATGATGATAATGAATACAAGATATTTATTTAGTTATGATGTTAATACAAATCTAGATTTAGAATAGGTAGAAAGTATACTAGATCTAGACTCTAGATTAGTCGCCTAGTTTTAAAAATTATACATCTATAACCGTGAACACTTGTGTTAACCTAGGATGGTTACATCAATGCTACTAACTTAGAATTAGGTGTCTGGTATAGAATATCTACTAAAACTAAATGTGACCACTTAGATTATTTTGGGTTCTTTATCACCTTCACTCTAGTGCATTCAGATCTAGGTCATGTACTATTGCTCCTTATCAAATATAAAAACCCTAGTTCTTCATCTTCATAGTGGTTATGGGAAAATGGATTAGTGGGAACATAATTTTCAGCTACCCCAAAGACCCCTATGTCAATTTTCACTACTTACATAGTCAATACTCCGAAGAGGGCCATGGACCTATGTAGTTCTCCCCTACGTGTTATTTTATGTGTGAATCGTGCAATGTGTGATCAACAAGTACACTAATAACCTACCTTGTAACTTGAAAAATGTGGCTCATGGAATTATCTTTCAGTACTTCAAACCTATAGGTGTGTTATCCTTATGACTGATATGGAAATAAAAGAAAATAGGGAAGCTTTGCTCATTTGATTGATTGATTAAGAGTTATTGGTAAGTTGCCTTTGGTCTATGTTAGGTCCAAAATTAATGAGGGTTGATATTATATTTATATTAATCCCTTTAAAGAATATTTCACATTAAATTACTTAGGCTAACCATAGGTATATATTTGATTAGCAAATTAGATGACATTAGGGAACTAGAAACTTGTGTTGGGATAGGACACTTGCATCAATAAAGGCATCTAACTGAGACACAAATGTCCAAGAAGAAAAAAATTAGGTACAAGTTTAAAACTTGTAGATATGGAAGATAAGTAGGTTTATAACATCTTGGATGAGATAGAAGGTTT
This sequence comes from Torreya grandis, assembly GCA_037957365.1. Lineage (NCBI taxonomy): Eukaryota > Viridiplantae > Streptophyta > Pinopsida > Cupressales > Taxaceae > Torreya > Torreya grandis. The sequence goes on from JARHVA010000860.1 coordinate 3,238,913, forward strand.
GAGCTATCAGAATAACATTAGTCAGACTAAGAAATAAGCAATTAGGCATAAAGAGATAGTGTATGTGAGCCTTTTGGTATCAAAAAAAGTATATAAGATGAAGGAACATCCATGATATTTATTTTCCAAGTGTAAAATACTAAAGTTCTATATAATTTAGAAATAGTATTTACACATATACAACTTAGATATGTCTCATCCTAAAATTGTGTATAATAGTGGTACCAATGTATATAATTTTATCACAAATGTGTATTTGAATCATATAACTATGAATTTGACCAATTTGGAAATTGAATATGGTAACGTTCATGATTATCATAACATTTCCCCATTATATATGGAGAAATATAAAAACTAATATAAGTTCTAATTGGAGGACAAGTTTCCAAAACATGCCCCCACTATAATTTCAGTATGGAGAATACTGAATAAATGTGGAGAACATGTTTCCAAAACATTCCCCCACTAAATATGAATATGTGAAACAATGTATAAGTCATGCCTATAAGGCATGCCCCCACTAATATGCCCTACTTTGAGGTGAGGGAAGTAGAAATTGGTAATTACCTTACCTCAAAAGGAAAGGATAACCATGTAAACTGTGAATGTACCATGTAGCATATAAAAGGAACATGTCTAGTATATATATCATGGAAGCACATAAAATGTGAGCAAATCAAGGCCTAATATGCATGATATAGATCATAAAAAGGTCTAGAAAATAATAATAGAAGCTAAACAAACAAACAAGCATGCAGGTAAGAGCACTCAAAAGCAAATCAAAAGATAATGGTTCAAGGAGACCTCATGCAAAGGGCATGTTCAAATGCCACATAATTAAAGGGACATGATGTATTCAAATGTCCATAAAATCCAAAATTACATATTCAATCATTTATACAACAAGCAATGACATATTCAAGTGTCAAAGAGGCAAACAAAAGTACAGTGGCTGTAAACAATGGAGAATATTCAAATGCTTAAATAAGTAAGAGAATAGAAAGGCAATAAACTCAAGGAAGTGCATGAATAAAATCACAAACAACCATCATAAACACATCATGCTATTCCATAGATCATATGTGTTAGAAAAAATGTTAAGTACATTGCATATCAAGTACATTGTGAAAGATATAAGCATGGATAAAGACATGTGCAACTACATAATCTCAAACATAATAATTTAAAATGACCATATAATGATATAACCTATATGTATCATGATCAAAGAAGTGGATTCCCCCAATGTCCACATGACATGAGTAAAGAGAAGGCCCAACATATAAAAGTCCATAGATCATGTATCTATGTATGCTTGTATCACACTCAAAATATGTGTGAAACACATATGTATATATAAATAAATGATATTTTATCCATTAACATGGAACTAACAACATAGATGCTAAGGACCTAATATAACATGTAAATACGAAAAATATTTTTGGATTTTTGGATTTGTTTAATCTTTTTTTTATTTATTTTTTGGTATTTTTAGAATATTTGAAACTATAGAAGCTACCCTATGATATCATCCAATGGATGTTCATAGGTATTTTCCCACTATGAACTTGGTGCAACAAACTGGTGGTACTTTCAAGGAGCATATATAGATGCAATATCTATCATTGTAATATCTATGATGCTCTACATATGTATAATAGGACTCTGTGGTTGTGAATAAATAATAAGAGTAGGGGTTTGTGGAACCCAACATTGAAGGTCTACAATTTTTTTGGAACAATAATAATGGGAACATATGTAGGTGCTTTGGATATCTGAATAAGGTGTGTAGTAGATGAGGATTTCATGGAACCCACTGTGGATCTATGATGCAATGGTCTCTCAAATAATGGCCACCTGGTAAAGGGGATTGTTTTTTGCTTACCCTTTTATGAAAGATTAACCCTAGGAGGTTTGATATTTAACTTTCTCATTATAAATTTCTCTGGCTCAAGAGGATGCTCATATGGAACTCTAAAAATTGTGATTACCTTATTGGCATGAATGTATTTAACATACCCGTGTACTATAGAAGGTATTACTTGAAGTGTATATATCCAAGGTCATCCCAATAATATCAAAGACACCCGTGGAAGGCATAATCAAGAAGGTAGTAACCATATGTGTGAGACCCACCATTAAAGGTAAGTTAATTTCACTAAGAACCTATTGTGAGGTCCCATCAAATTCTCTAATTCATTTGGTCAAAGGATGCAAATAATGATTTATATAACCCAAATGCATAAGTAATGTCACAATACAAATGTTCTTTCTTGCACCATTCTTAATCATACCACTGCATATAGGCTAGTGATAAATATATGCTCGAATGAATAAGGAATTAAGATCTGAGTCATCATCCCTAATCTCACTATCATTGAAAGTAATAGAATTTATCTAAACCATATGAGGTATATGCCATGTATAGGTACTAATAATCCCATCCAATGGGTGCTCATAATGAGATGGAGGAGGATGCGCATTATATTCCATTTGCACTTTTGGACCCTTCTCTGAATGATCCTACAAAGGATTGTCAAATATTTTCTATTTTTTGTGATCACTAAGTGTGAACCTGAATCCTTTGGAGGATCATCAAATGTATTCTTTTGGTTATCGATTAGGTCTTGGATCTTATGCATCAAGGTAAAACATATGTTTGTAGAATGCCCAGGGCCTTTGGTGATATTTACAATAAGTATCCACATCATATCCTTTGGATAGAGATTTACTCATATCAAATTTTATAAGATAAGGGAGAGATATAATATGACACTCTACAAGTTGTGGGAGTAATGAAGTGAGAGATTCAGGTAATGGTGAAAATTATCTCCATGGTGAATTATATAACACAAGCTGATTAGGTTATTGTGACACTGTATTAATCATGGTGGTTGTTTATTTTTTAGGATTAGGAGGTTTGACCTTATAAATTAGTTTTATAGTAAACTTGGTATTATATTTAGACATATTCAGTGTGTTTTCTATATACTTAAGCTTATTCAATGAAATAATCCTCATTTTACAATCCTAAACAATGTGGCATAAGTGATCAAAAGATTTAAACTTTTTAGATACAATGGACTCATGTAAAGGAGCAAGAAAACCTTGCTTGAAAATATATTGAAGCTTTATATCTACCATAGGATTGGTTATTTTATCCAACATTGTCTTGTGCCTCCATTAATAGGTGCAGTTGTTCCTTATTTAATGTTTGTAATTTGAGCATTTGAAACCTTTTTGATAATGTTAATAGAGAAGTGTGCCAAAAATTGATCTATAAGAGGTTTTAATGCCTTTACTAATTGAATAGGTAAAGCCTAGAACCACCTTAACACATAATACTTGAGGTTATTTGGAAATAATTTAGTCAAAAGTTTATCATTGGAGGCATTATCAAGGCATGTTACAAAGAAGGATTGAAGATGATGTTTAGGATCACCCTTGCCATCATAAAATGTCAGCTTAGGTGTAACAAAACTAGTTGGTAAGGGGTACAAAAATATCTCAGATACAAGAGTATTATGCAACACATCTTATGAATCAATAGTATGGGGAGACTTTAAAGGCCTTTGTTCAATATTTGTGACCTTATCCTCCAAGGTCTTTATAACTTGAAGGATAGTTTGCATTGTATAGCCATTGGGATTTAGATTAAAAAGTTGAGTAGTCATCAAAGGGGAAGTAAACATGGTTTGAGCAATAATAGGTAGTGAAACTAGTATTTGAGTTGAAGCATTTGGTAACCCCATGGTAGATGTAGCAATAGTATTCTAGCTTGCAAGTAAAAATGGTTTGAAAACATAACCCATGTCCCTAGTAGATGCAAGAATCAATGAAGTATTGGGAGAGATGTTTTAGTTACTCCTTTTGATTTTTAAGTTTACAATATAGTTTTGAGGATCTCATAAAGGTCCTCAATATTTTGATGAATACACTCAGAAAATAATGCAATAGCTTACACTTGCTCATGGTCTATTTGTTCATGCTCATTATTTTCATTAGATTCCTAGTTTTCATTATCCGAATCTTCTTATATGATTACCTCATCAATATTTTGCTCATTTTCAACATTGGTATCATCATGATCCATATGATTGGGTCCCTCATTGGTTTTAGACATCTTAGGTAGTATAAGGGGAATCTTAATGTGTTCAATAGGAACACCACCTAATCTAGGGCTTCATCTAGGTTGTATACAAAAGAATATAAGTAATAACTAAAAAATTACAATAAATTGAAACCCTTTCTAGCTAAAAACTCTAGGAATCATAAAAAATCACATTCACGTGAATTAGGTTCACCAAATATTTAACCCTAAATTTTGATAAAGATCTTAAGGGGTTAGGGTTAAAAATATATAAACAAATAAGCACAAGGTTTATAACATATCTATAATAATCTAATTAATGTTGGGATATGAATACCAGAAGCACACAATTGATTACCAAATACAAGCAACTTAATATGTGGAAATAACCAGAATCAACAAGTAACTAGAATCCAAAAATAACACAAGATATGAGAGACAATACACAACTTGTATTAATACTCATACAAAAAAGAATACAATAAAGAAGATGCCACTTCTTCTCCACCACCTCTTCAGAGGCTTCCCACACCTCAAGTGAATAGTAATTCTCTCCTCAAAGCTCTCTCTCTTAGGTCCCAACACCCAACTCAAACATAGAGTTGGTGTTCACCTTATACCTGTGCTCCACGCACTCCACAAGTACTCAACGTACTTCAAGTAGATCTCCCCTGAACCTACAACAACCTAAACCCTAATAGACCTTACTTATGAAAGGATCTTCCTTGCCTTCCTCTTTGCTCTATCTGAGTACACACTGTACTCCAAGTAGATCCTACCTGATTCTGCTCCCTATTGTGTTGCTGTCTTATCTGATCTTGCACACCTGCAAATCAACCTGGTTCTGCACACCTATGAACCTTGACCTTGCACACACATACATCTACAAATCAATGATCTTACTTATCATGTAGATCTCCTATAGAATCCATGCTCACCTGATGACCAAGATCATACATACATGAAGAACCCTGTTGATTCTCCAATCCAGCACCCACACTTGGTACTATGGCACTAGGAGGAACACACCATTACTCACCTCACACACAAAAGGAGCTTATAATATTGCTCTCTTACTCTCTAGCACATGTTTACAATACAATCCATGATTCTATTATATAGATCTCATCCAAACAATAATTAGACACCTAATTACAATAATTAGATCCACAGCTCTCAGTCTAAAATTAGCTCTAAACATGCAAACACATGGTTCATCAACTAACTGCCTGTAATATACTTACAGTCAAACCACAGGTGACCGACGTCTGTCCTTGTCTACCTGGGGGTCACCGACGTCAGCCGACTACTGATCGACGTCGGTTGCTCTCCTGCCTTATCATGCCAATGTCAATTGGCCTGACCGATGCCGATGTCTGTGACACTCTGCAACCCTTCTGCAACCTCCTTCCCTGCTTGCATCAGTGAAGCTTTTAGCTCCACAACCTAACAATCTCCCACTTGGAGATAAACAACTGCACTGTACCTGTAACTATACCATGTCCAATCTGTTTCCTGGCTTGTATCCTTCTTCAAGATGAATCTTGAAGATAACCCACCACACAACCTGTGGTGTACCTCCTATCATCTGATTACCCTACCACATCCAAACCTACAATCCCATGTAGTGAAGTCCTGACCTTGAATAGCATGAATCCCTGCTATTGGTCTCTCTCTCATCCCTGAGAATCCACTTCTCTAAATTGGCTCCTAACTCTCTGACAACAGCCACTGCTTGGGCAAACTCAGGTTTATACCAGACCTCATGTGATTTCAGACACTGAACTGTCTAGCCCTTAGTGTGCTCCGATTCTGCATCCTACGTAATGAACCTCACCAACACCTGATTCACACCAGCTCCCATTGGAAACAAAATCAACCTGTGATATCCATGTCTCCCATGCCAAAGAATTTTGCTGCTCCAAATTCTTCATAGCAAACCACTAAATGAATCTTACCCTTAGCTCAGCAAAACCCTGTATGTACAAACCTGCTAGCAAACATACCATCCACATACAGCAACAGAATGATGTCATGACCATCATCCCCCTAGTAAGACAAACCACAGTAGTTACCCTGGCATTGACTAAAGTCATGCTTTGTCATCCCCCTGTCAAAACCTGTACCACTGTCCTACAACTTCCTCAAGACAATATGCCTAGCCTTCCGTCTCACGTGTCCATTATCTCTATTCTTCAACTAAGGAATCCATTCATTTCTGTGCTTTCAAACCTGCTGGCAACCCTACCAAATCTCTTGCTTGGTTTTGCAATCTCTCCATGCCATGCTCCCACTATTTCCTGGATCCTTCCTGCTCTACAATCAACAACTAGTATAAAGAAGAGGAACAATGAATTTGAGGCTTACTTACATCCTCAGTCCTCCATATGGGCATTTGAGACTCCTTGACAGCTTGTTGTCCACCCAAAACTTGTTACAGTGATCGACCTCGGTCACCACACAGTCTGCATCTGATCGATGTCAGTTCCTGCACCTGTCCTGACTACCAACCCTGCCGACGTCAGTGTCCTCCTGCTACTGATGTCGGTCCTCATGACCGATGTTGGTCTTACCTCCTGTCAACGTCAATTTTCATGCCGACACTGGTACCTGTGTTTTCCTGTAAGTGATGACTTTTTACCCGTGAGCTCCTTTGAATCAATCCCATGTCCAACCTGCTCTACTCAAAAGTATCCAGCCCCATCCACTGGTCTCTGTCTACCATCTCCTCCATAAACACCAAGGCTTTCCAATTCTTAAGCCTATCAAATATATCTGTCTTCTGCTTAAGAACATGCATCTCCTTCCTACTCATGTGACCAAGCCTACGAAGCCACGTCTCTGCAACAAAAGAAGAATCAGTAATATAAACAAGTAGATAAAGAGTACCTATTTTCTTACCACCAACTAATTCAAGTGCATCCGCAGTGAGAGTTCTTGTGCATCTCTCATCACCCAACTTTTTTGAAGAAATTAGCCACATCTCCAAACTTGGGACCTGCATGACCTCCTTCAACACCCATGTGTTGGCCGCCTGCGATTTCAGCTTCACTTCCCCTTTGCAAATTCTTTGTCAAGGCTCACCAGCTCCTCTCCCTGGGGCTACATGGAAAGAGGCAAAAAAATCTGTCATCCAAGATTCAACTTTATCCAAGAAACCTTCCAAAGCATCCTGTGCAACAACCCCTACAACATCTGCATCTTCAATTCCTTCATGTTGATCTGCTACCAACCAATAATCTTCTTTTACCTGCTCTTTCTTTCCATAGGACCGTAAGTGACCATCTATGCTTTTTGACTCCTCCATTCTTAGCTTACTTTGATCTACCATTGCTCTACTCCCACTCAATCAGAAACCCCTGAGAGTGACCTGTAACCAAACACAAAACTGCTTCCTACAACCTTAGCTCTGATACCACGTGTTGGGATATGAATACCAGAGGCACATAATTGATTACCAAATACAAGCAACTTAATATGCAGAAATAACCAGAATCAACAAGTAACTAGAATCTAGAAATAACACAAGATATGAGATACAATACACAACTTGTATTAATACTCATACAGAAAAGAATACAATAAAGAAGATGCCTCTTCTTCTCCACCACCTCTTCAGAGGCTTCCCACACCTCAAGTGAATAGTAATTCTCTCCTCAAAGCTCTCTCTCTTAGGTCCCAACACCCAACTCAAACATAGAGTTGGTGTTCACCTTATACCTGTGTTCCACGCACTCCACAAGTGTTCCACGCACTCCACAAGTACTCAACGTACTTCAAGTAGATCTCCCCTAAACATGCAACAACCTGCACCTCAATAGACCTTACTTATGGAAGGATCTTCCTTGCCTTCCTCTTTACTCTATCTAAGTACACACTATACTCCAAGTAGATCCTGCCTGATTCTACTCCTTATTGTGTTGATGTCTTATCTGATCTTGTGCACCTGTAAATCAACCTAGTTCTGCACATCTGTGAACCTTGACCTTACACACACATACATATGTAAATCAATGATCTTACTTATCATGTAGATCTCCTATAGAATCCATGCTCACCTGATGACCAAGATCATACATACATGAAGAACCCTACTGATTCTCTAATCTAGCACCCACACTTGGTACTGTGGCACTAGGAGGAACACACCATTACTCACCTCACATACAGAAGGAGCTTATAATATTGCTCTCTTACTCTCTAGCACACATTTACAATACAATCCATGAGTCTATTATATAGATCTCATCCAAATAATAATTAGACACCTAATTACAATAATTAGATCTGCAGCTCTCAGTCTAAAATTAGCTCTAAACATGCAAACACATGGTTCAAGAACTAACTACCTGTAATATACTCGCAGTCAAACCACAGGTGACTGAAGTCGGTCCCTGTCTGCCTGGGGATCGCCGACATCAGCCGACTACTGACTGACGTTGGTTGCTCTCCTGCCTTATCATGCCGACGTTGGTTGGCCTGACTGACGTCGGTGTCTGTGACACTCTGCAACCCTTCTGCAACCTCCTTCCCTACTTGCATTAGTGAAGCTTTTAGCTCCATAACCTAACAATTAATTATAAAACTTAGATAAAATATATACTAAATTTATTATGCTAAGATATGCTAAAAATGAAAAATACAACTATGTTAAACATTGCATTGATAATGAAAATAAAACACTTATCTAGTTTTGATGCTAATACAAATTTATATGGAACAGGCTGTAAATAGATTGGATCTAGATTCTGGATTAGTCATCAAATTTTTGAAAACTGCTTTCTATAGTTTTAGACACTTGCATTGACCTGGGATGATTCCTTTGATACTACTATCTAACTCAAACATAAGTGTCCAATGCAAAATACATGTTAAAACTAGATGTGACCACTTAGAATATTTTGGGTTCTCTATTGCCTTCACTCTAGTGTGCTCAGATCTAGATCATAGGTTATCTCTCCTTTTCAAATAGTAAAACCCTAATTTTTCATCTTGATAGTGGTTGTGGTAAAAATGGGTTACTGGGATAATAGTGTCGAGCTAACCCCAAATACCCCTTTATCAATGGGTGTTGTATACATAGACACTACTCCAAAGGGGGCCTCATATTGATGTAGTTATCCCCTAATGCATTGGATTGTGTGTACATAAGGGTGTAATATGTGAAAATCAAGTACAATAGTGATGTAATCACCTAAAAGTGGTATTTGGATGCTAAGAGTGTTGTTTGAGATAGCCTATGCCTAACTTAGCCCTAGACCTATCCTAGATCCTTTATTACACTTTTCTAGCCATTGTTCAAACCATATACATCTACAATCAACTCAAATATAATCCCAAAATAGCTTTCCCAAATCTAAACCTAGTGTGCCTAGTAGTCTACCAACTAGACACTAACACCACATTAAGGACACTACAGCCACATGGCGCTAGTGTCCTCAACTTGGCACTAGTGTCCCTTACCCTAACTCTCACAAATAGGTATATTTTCAAACATGTGCCCCTCTTAATGTTGGCTTAAGTACATTTTATTATCTACACAAACTATGGATCTCTATAAATATAAGACTATTTTAACTATATTCATTAGATCGAAAATAAATTCAAAAACATATCCAAATAAGAAACAACTTGAGAAAAATTAGGGTATTTGATCTCTATTTTACCCTACTTTTGCATGCTACCATCTACAATTTCCCTAAGCCTATATTTAAAATATTTTCAAGCTCAAGCACACTCAAGGCATTCAAGACCACTCTCATTCTAGCATTCACTTGTACTTACGTGAAACACTAGGTGGGAGAACTATATCGCACTTGATCCCTCTTCAAATTATTGGTATGTAGGAATCTCTCTTCATAATAGGGTGTTGAGGATGTCCATCCTCCCCTACTAAAAAACACAAATTTTTATCTCATGTCATACTTGTAAGGAGGATTAAGGTTTACACACTAACTTAGATTTCCCAAGCACAATACAAAGTTCCAAATTTCATATGTGCAGGAATAGAACCCATAAACATAGGCATAGATGCTCACAAAAAATAGGAATAATCCTACATAGAGTACACTATTTTCATTTTGAGGACACTAGAGTAGCATGGCACTATTGTCCAGTGAGTAATCAGATCTCGAGACCCTGTTGATAATATTCATACCTATCCAAAACCCAATTGTCAGAACCTATATCTACCACAACAATCACTTTTCAAATAAGTCTATATTCTTGAATATTTATTACTATTTTTAGAAAGTCAAAAGAAGTCAAAATTTATAATAAATCAGTAGTTAATTATTGCATATTATTTAACTAATTTAGATATCTTAACCTTTTAATCAGACATAGGATTTACACATGTAAAACCCTAAAAGGTTAAATCATTTGGTCAACCTAACTTCAAATATTACTTCAAACCCTAGTTTGCATTAATCCAAATTTTTGTACAATAAATTAGGTTTGCATACTTCTAATTCTTTTAGATAACCTAGCTAATTAAATTAATGTCACATTAGGGTTTCATTTATTTAAATCTAATTTAAATATTTTGTAAACTAACCCTAACTCTAAATAACCCTAGGGTTTACATTTCTAGAACTTGGATTTTAGATCCATATATCTTCTGATTTTTATTTCATATAATCATGATCATAATGAGAGAAGAAATTAATAACTTTTTGTTGCAAAGTTTAATATTTTCACTTGCATGTTTGTTCCCTTTAATTCGAAATGAACTCAAAAAAGACATAAACACATGTATAGATGATTCTTTATATCAAATATAATATATGTCATATCTCATATCAAGTTATCTTTCTCCTATATGGAATTCCATTAACAAGCAAACCCATACACACATAGAGGATTTAACACATAAGCTAAGAACTATGTTTCAACTTTCAATGTCATATGTTATGCATAAGAAATAATCTCCTTCTCCTCCTCATCTCCGTGAGGGTGATAACTACTTCCCTCTAAATAGGTCCATGCTATCATTCCTCCATGAAATGAATCAGTCTATACCAATGTCTCTAATCCCTATACTCAGCCCATTCACACCTCTTCCCTATAGGTTGTGTGCCTACATGTTCAATCAGAAGTAACTAGGGGTTGTACTTGTGAGACTCTATGTGATCAAATTATCAGTATGAATAAGATAATTGTAGATTTAAAAAAGTATATTCAACTATTACATGTAAATATTACAACATTGGAAAATCAATTCACAAGACAAAGGCCTCTAGGGCACAATAGTGTAAATCATGTATATGTACTTCACCTAGTCAATTTATGGCAAATAATGTTACATATCCAAATCATAAATCACAATAAAGTACATTTACAACTAGTGATTCAAAAATCATTCAAAGGTTAAAAAGGAGTTCAAGTGAGTTACTAATGGAAACGATTAAATCTAAGTGGATAAACCTACCTCCTCTACACCTATTAAAGAGATCTAGATATTATTGTGCATATCATAGAATGCATGGGCACTACACAAATTCAAGTTTAGCATTGAAAAGGAAAATACAATAGATAATGGATATAGATGACTCACATACTGACATACCATACACACAACATACAATGGCACATATACAAATTCAAAAAGGGTCAAACTCATAAACAATACAAAAATGGTTACCAAACCATAACTCAAAACAACAAAAGTTTCCAAAAATACAATCAGATCAAGAAATAGTATAATAGGCACAGATAAATCAAGTAAATCTACCTCTCCAAAATGAGGCTCAATTTTCAATATGGTATAATTTTGGTCACAAATATCTACAACTATTTGATTATCATGGTCAAAGTTTGGGCAAACAAGCCCAAGGCATTATTTTTCCTATTCTAGTAGTCAATAATATTGGTCGAAATGGTTTGGGATTTATTGAACATCCTAAGACACATAAATCATAGATACAATTTATCAAGGCAAAACATCCAGATACACATTAAATGTTATATAAATAGCAAGATATTAAGTTTAAAATTCAAAATCATGCCACATAAACAAGCATTCTCAAAACAAGTTTTTTAGCAAAAGAGCCTTCATAACACCATATGTCTACAGTAAGCATAATTTCAAAGGTAAAAGTCATAATCAATATGCCAGAGCACAATTAAGAAAAGTTAATTCCAAAGTATGAATCAATTCCCTCTACCATTCTAGGTTATTATGATTCTAATAATGAACAATACTCTTATTCCTATTATAACAACATTTAACTATAACATAGCATTCACACTACACGAGAGATTATGATTCCTATTTTTGACATAGGCCATAGTGATAGTGAGTCTCCCATGAGACTCATTGGTTAGAATGGTTCATACCCTCTTGTACATACTTCCTTATCTCGCACTCCTTTTACATAGTTTATTTTCATTTAATTGTACATAGCTTATATCTAAAAATATATAAAAATAATATAACATGTCAAAATACAAAAACTTTCAAATATTTTGAAACATATAACATTTATAGATTATATGCATTGTTATATTTACATTTCTTACACTTGCCAAATTTTACATATGCTAGTTATCATAGTATAGTCAGTTTTATCATACATATATGCTTCACTTAATCTTGTCAAGTGCTTACAAATTACATATAAGACTCTGGTCCACTACATTGATCTAGAATTTTTATCATCTACCCACTAGGGGAAGATACATCAATCTAGGTTTTTTCATTTGATACATCCACCTACTTGGGGGAATCTCATACACATTTTCTACTACCAAGTTCTATGCTTACATTCTATACATTCTAGTTTACTCATTGATATATCTTGATATTGATTATTTCTACTCATCACTCAAATTTTTTGCCGACTATCACTAGTTAGACTTAACATATGTACATCTTAGAATCTACATAAATTTATTCTACATAGTTATACATGCTTTCATTACTAGCTTTCCTAGTTTAGACTCGACTATGTTTCCTATTCTTATTCTATTCGAGGGCATTGGAATATGCCATTGTTATTTGTCTCTATACCACTTCTATGTATGTATGCCTTGGACATATGCCAATGTCCCTTGTGTGTATTTTTGTACTTGTATATGCGGACATTTGAATATGTCTTTCTATGTGGCTCTAAGCCAAAATTGCTTCTTTCTTGTGTATATGGACATTTTAACATGTCCTGGTATGTCTTCCATTCTCATATTTAGTGACATATGACCACATCCCTTGTATTGTGGCCCCTTGGCCTAATTTTGTGTGCCTCATGTGTTTTATATGCATGATTCCTTGTATGTGTCTTCACCATGAAACTTGTATTTGCTTGTTATACACACCATTTTTTAATGCCATGAGAGACCTCGTGCATCTCCCCTTCCTACTTAGGTTTCGTGATGGACATTATGCCCCATCCACCTAGGCAACTACTCATATTTATTTATATACATTTATTATATCTATCTTAACACCCTTGTGTAATGCTATATTACAACATACATCTAACATTACCTACTTATGCTCAGATACTTTTATATTCCAATGTTATGTTTGTATATTGTATTGGAATATCACATAATTATCATATATATGCTCTAACTAACATATTTTATAGAGATACTTATTTTGAGGATAGTTCTTACACAAGTTTCACAACTACTCTCAAAAGAGGGGTAATTCATAGGATTTTATAATAGATATTAGGCTCCTACTTTTCTATTCACGTATCATTTTTAGCACATATGCTCAGTTTCAAAAATTAGACATAGGAAAAAATAAGGACTCATAAAGTAGTATCGATCACTCAGATTTTAGACCAAATAGACATTAGCACCCAAATTAGGACACTAGCACCAAATGATGCTATTGTCCACTACATTTCACTATTGCCTAGTATCCCCAGCTTTAGGTCAATCCATATTAGCTAGACCAGTATACTAGGTACAATATAGATTTGTATAGATATAGTACATATTTGATAATTATGTTTAAATTTTGCTTAAATACATTCATTTTATCTCAGATTCATACTAGTTACTCATATTTTAGGGCATTATGTGTGACATGATCACTCCCACATTCAGTTAAAATACATAGATTTAGTTATTACATAATTAGCTTAGAATTAGTATACTCAAATACCAGATTGGGGGCATGTACATGGCATATAGTTTCCATATGCTCTGTTACACACAAGTTAATTATATGGAATAGCAAACTCCATGTCATTCTCTACATTATATACACTTGCTATCATATTCTAGGTTGTCACTAATTTCATGCCTTACTCCATCTATAGTGGTTGGAATTCTTGAGTGGCCATGATCCACCTAATGTACTTGAGTGTCCACAGAGTTGGTATACATAGTTAGATATACCCAGTTAGATACTTTTAGCACTTTATGTATTTCAATTTCATATGCATCTACTTTGAATGGGTGGGTAATGATGGAGTCACAACCTAATTGAATTCTTGAGCCACCCTCATGAGAGGGTTAGACACACTTACAGTCTTATCTAAGCTATTCACAAATCATGATCCACTTATCAGGGCTGGGAAATGATAGAGTCAATACCATATTCTTTGAGCCACCCACATATGAGAATTGAGCTAGCTATTAGCTCAACCCAGGCTATTCAATGATTTGATCACTATGTACACACAAACACACATAGGTTTTCACTAGGTTCATGCATTGGTTCACATACCCAATGACGTGTATTTGTTCCTTTCCTCTTTCCTATCTCTTTACTCAGTTAATTCATTCAATATAGTCTTTTGTTTTTGATAATCTCTTAAGTAAGGACTAAAATTTACATGTTTCATTATAGGTCATTACTTTGGATCATGTTTCACATATGCAAACCCAAATTCACATACCTAGACTCAGTTACACAGGCTTCAATTCCTAATTAAGTCTAGGTATACTTATTTTTCCTTTATACTAGTCATTTTGCTTTACTGCATTTCTAGCATAAAGGGGGGGTAAATGTAATCACTTAAAAGTGGTATTTGGATAATAAGAGTGTTGCTTGAGATAACATATGCCTAGCTTGGCCCTAGACCTATTCTAATTTTCCAGCCATTATGTAGACCACAAACATCTACAGTTAGCTCAAACATAGACCCAGAATAGGTTTCCCAGATCCTAACCTAGTGTGCCCAGCAATCTACTAGTTTGACACTTGTGCCACATTAAGGACACTAAAGCCATATGGTGTTAGTGTCCCAAACATGGCACTAGTGTCCCTATTGACCAAATTTTGACCTTAAGTCAAAATTGGTCACTCCTTATTAGTTTAAACTTCATACAGGTGTCTAATGTTTGTCATGGTCTTGTCATGGTCTCTAGTGGTCCTAAATTATTCCACATGGCCATATTTGCCTTTGTGAAACATTGTCCAAGTCTGGTCTTAACTTCATTGTCTAGTCTTATGGTCAAGTACAAGGTCTTGAAATGGTCAAACAAATTCAAAGGTTTTAATATGGTTCAAATTCATTATACAATGTTATTGATGTGTATTTAGTGTCATATTATAATGCACTAACCTTTACTTGATTCTCATATGCAAAAAATCATAATTTGGCCACCATTTGGCACATTTGGAAGGGTTGGACATACCACTCCAACAATATAACATTTAAATAAGATTAAAAATGTCCATGATGTGAAAAAAATTTCATATAAGGTTTAGGAATGGTTAGAGTCTGACAGCATCTATAGTTTAATGCCTAATCTTGGCAAAAAGATACTTTGCAGGCATTTGTATGACTTTGAAAGATAGGTTTTCACTTTAAAAAAGTTTTTAAGAACCCTTAGTCTCTCTTAGATCATTTTATATCTCTAAACCAAGTTTCAAGTCAAAATGACACTCCAAACACATTTTCTACTCCATTGCTACCTTCACAAGCTCAGAAAGGCAAATTTGAGTTGAATGGTACATCCAAGAGAGAGAGAGAGAGAGTTAGGAGATGAAACTTTGGAAATTAGTAGGGGTACTATTAAGGTTGAAATAAGTGGTATTTTTTTCTATATTTATGGCTTATTATTTATGAAAAATCACTAAAAGTGATAGCAAGCTATTGTGATCTATTCATTTGAGAGGGGTTTATTCTTGCACCTATTTATCCACTTTAAAATTTGATAGAGAGAAATAATTTTGAGGGTGGTTTTAAGAGGTCATGGAGATACTTCTCATGGTTTTTTCATCATAAAACTCATCTCTATGCGGTACTTTCATTTGAAATAAGAATGTCTTGGTGTACAAGGCCTTTCAAATAATCCTACTACAAGTTCTTGTTTCCTTTTCATGGTGTTCATTCTCAAAGGTTTATAGTGATTTTTAACTTATTGGAGATCACTAAATTTCATGTAATCCATTGTTATTGTATGAGACGTGTCTTTTGTCTATCTTCTTCAAGTGTGCTTGCTTTTGAGAACATGGTTTGTGTTTAAGTAATCTAATGCAATTTTAATTGTCAAAATAGGATCAAATAAAATAGGTATACCATGATGTAAGATATTTATACCATATTTTACTCTTGGAAGTTAATAAACTTGAAGGTAATATCTCAAATATACCTTTTAATGAGAAGTTGCAACTGTCTCTTTCATATGTAGTTGTACAGATTATAGAAGTGAGATGGGAGATTCTAAGTGATGGGTGTCGTCAATACCCTTCATTTAATATTATCGAAATAGGGTTGGCATCCAAAGGTTATATGAAACAAGAGAAATAGACCTTTGGAAAATGGTTCCTTCTAACACACTCCATAGTTTATAGGAATTAAAAATCATACTTCCTGGAATTGAAAATCACACTTGCAAAAATCAAAGCACACTTGTAAAAAGTAAATCACACTTTCAAAAATTAAAACACTCTTGCATGAAATTAAAGCACACTTGTAGAAATTAAATTGTTGAATTGAATGTAAATGACAAACACATAAAACACCTATAAGTTTACAACAAACTATACAGAAAAGAAATGTAAATAGTAGTAAAGAAATAAAATAATAATTTACAGCAAAATGGATAATTACAGAATAAAAAAAATTTAAACATATATGAATCCATCTTTCTTGGAATGAGTGGCCAGATCATTCTTCAAAAGAATATCTATTCAAAACACAAGTTTTAAAATGGGATACTCAAAATAATAGAAAAAAAAATGTATTAATTGATTGATTATTTCATTTGGGTGTGGAAGGTTGCATTTGTAATTTCATGCTTCCAACCAACACCTTATTTGAGAATAAAAATTGAGATACTCTATCCTATCTCAATATCCATAAAATATGGAGATATATTTTTATTCTAATAAATAATCTATTGTTGCCTAATCATGATCTCCACCAAATATGGAGAGAGCTAATTATTAGAAATGAAATTACATAAATCTATATTTGAATGCAATTTACAATGAAAAATCTATATATAGAAAGAATCTAAATAGAAAGCATTCTTCATGATATATGGAACATTGAAATACTCTTAAAAATACTTTCCAAACAAGTCTATATTAATTTTCTTGAAGTCTGTAACAATTCTATTGAAATCCATATCAACCTATTAAAATTTGTAGCAAGTCTACTAAAATTCATAGCAAACCTGGTGAAATCCATAGTAAACTTACTGAAATCCTTAGTAATCTTATTGAAATCCATAGTTGGCTGATATAATCCATAGTTGGTCTAATGTAATCTATAGTTGGTTTGTAGTTGGTCTGATTTATTCTGTAGCTTATTTGTAACAAGACTATTGTAATTTGGAGCTACTATGGAAGTTTGTAGCAAGCCTATAGGAGTTCATTTTGACCAGAATACTAGATCTTGGTTGTAAAAGACTTTGACATTACTCCAACATTATTATTGAATGATTACTCTTCATACTTTAAATCATTCTTAGCTTAGTATGAACTGATTATGCACTCATTGACATCTTTTTCTCAATAATCTTTAGTAATAGCTAACAAATAGATAATAATGAATTCTAAAGATATAACCATGATATATACTTATTATTTTATTCTAAATAAATCATAAGTTCAAAAACTACATTTAGATCTATTTCTTATGTAAGAAAAAAGATATTATTTTATGGATATAATGAGTTATATTATGGACTCATCATCTCCCCCACACTTAATCTCATGCATGTCCTCATGCATGCCACTATTTAAAACATCATGGTACATATGCATGGGTTAGACTTAGCTTCATACTTCAAATGGGCTTCCCAAATTGATTTCATTTGAACAAGTATAATGAAATTTTTCTTTTAAAATTTTAGATAAAAGTGGCCAACAAAAATGAATATTTAAGGATAGATTCTTATGTGGAGGGTTTTCCTATTATCCTTAGATTCTTTTTTATTCTTTTGACACAGGTTTATGTGTGGAATTATCATGTTGGTCTCTTCATCTTGACTTCTTTCTTTCATTCCCTTTTTTTCTTAATGGGGCGAGAACAGGTTTTTGTGTTGAAAATTTAATGTTGTGTCTACACACTTATTTTGACCACAAAGCAACTTTTGACATAATTTTTTTTGTTCATTTCAAAACTATGTACCATGATCAAGATCAAATTTGTTTTGTATGTTTGGATAATAAAACTATGTAGCATGATCAAGATCAAAATAGTTTTGTATGTTTGGATAAGCCCAATTCTTATATCTTCAAATCTATTCTCCTCCCCCACATCTAAGCTCATGCATGCCAAATGAATGAAGTGGGATGAGATTACATAGATCAAATGGAAGGTTGTCCATTTCCCCAAAACAAATCTATTTGTAAGAGATCTTCATTTAATAACAAAACTTACAAGTAAATTTAAATGTAAAATAGTAAAGCAGAATACCATGGTATATCTTTAGTCTTAAGCGTTGCTTCCATGGTAGCCAAAGTAAAAAATAATGAGAAAAGTACAGTCCTACTATGCTTAAAATAAGAGCACAAAGGTAAGCAACCATGTAAAAAATTGTATCAACTATTCCATTAGACATATTATATTATATTTATTTTTTATGTTTTTACCCTTGACTAGCTAGAAAATTGGTTTTTTAATCAAGGCTCTTTATTCCAATACTTGATCTACCAGTAAGTTGGTTTTCAAACCAAGGCTGTCAACAATGCCTAATGTTTTTCACTATTGATTTTTTTTTTCACAATTGTTTTTCCGAAAACTGGTGACATGGAAAATCTTAGCTATAGACTATATACATCTTCATACTACTTGTAAATGTGGCATGGAATTTTTTGTATATTAACATTCTTTAGCATTGATCTATGTAGTGATGACCAATAATTGGTGATAGACACTTGTTGATTCTATTATATTTTATTATCAAAAGTAACTCAAGATAATATGTCAACTACTTGTTGAAGTCATGGGCAAAAAATTTCATCTCCAAAATGACTCCTTGTAATGAAAATATCTTATAAAAACCAAAAACAAACAAAACCTTTCCTTTCAAGCATAATATCAGCAATGTCAAGTAAATATAAATGCTAACAATAGAATGTTAAGATGAACATTTGAATGTATATGGAAGAATATAGTTCAGCCTATATAGGAATGATTGATGGTTCAAGAATTAACATTATTGATGATGGAATTTTATTGTGGAGAATAAAAACTTTCTCATATAAGTTTTATTATTATGCAAGTGGATATGGGTTTAGCTAATTCTTAAAGATGGATGAAAATGAGTGAAATAAAATATCATCAATTCTTTTTATTATGAACTGTATAGAAAATACTAATTGTTATTTTGTATAGGGAAGATAAAATTATATTGATAAATTATTTGATGAAAACTAGAAACTAAAAAATATATATGGATAACTAAATTTCGAAGGTCCTTGGCTTCTTTGTTACAAATAAATTTTGCATGCCTCTTCTTACTGCTGAACATTTTGTGATCTTCATCGACAACCAAGCTTGGATTTGCATCATGTTGAGAAAGTTTGTCACTATTTTCATCTTAACTAGGAATCAAAAGTGAGGGTCTCAGGGTGGTATCCCCTAACGGGTCAAGGGATAGCTTGCAATAGAGGGAAAGGTCAAGGGATGGAACCCCTCGAAGTTAGACCTAATTTACCACTTTTGTAACCATAAATTTGTTTTGTGTTAAAGATATTTTAATAATTTCATGCTATTTTAGATAGCTTGATGAAAGCATATAATTCCTACCAAATTTTAGCATCTACAGGACTTAGAAATTATTAAATATGTGGTCTCAATCAATTATATGTAAATTTTATATTTCGATTTACATGTTAAGCTAGTGTGGAAGGTAAGTCTAATTATTTGTCTCTTTTTAAACTGTCTTCATTTTTTTTAATTACTAACTTCCCCTATTTATGTAGACTTAACAAAAAACACAAAAAATAAAAATAACATTTAGTACTGAGATCAAAGTAA
Source organism: Torreya grandis (assembly GCA_037957365.1). NCBI lineage: Eukaryota > Viridiplantae > Streptophyta > Pinopsida > Cupressales > Taxaceae > Torreya > Torreya grandis. The sequence goes on from JARHVA010000860.1 coordinate 3,259,406, forward strand.
TAAAATTTCTCAAGTAATTCAATTTATATTTTCTATTAGACATTATCACTATAGTTTAGAAAGAATTTCAAAAAAATTGATATAAATGAGGTAGTTAGTCAAAGAGAAAATTGAAATTGAAATTTTTTAGATCACTAAATTTAAGTGCATCAATCTATATATGTTAACAAAAAGTAGTAATAAAATTTGTGATTATGTAGGACTTACCTTCAATGTTAAGATGTTTGACTCGCACAAAATTTAGAGCTATACCTTTATGTCACCATAGTTTTTGCATGCTGCAAACTAATTATGTCAAATCTATTATATGACCCTTATCTACTTCTATCATAATCTACCTTGCATGTAGACTCTTTTTATTTTTAATTTGTTCAATCTATCTGACTCACACATAATTCATCCAAAATAACTTTCTATGCATGGCCATATTGCATGCAAGATTCTGGGAGACTATATTTGTGTATTCCATTCTTGAATCTTTGCATGAATCTCTTTGTCTATCGACTTGATTTGATTTGGCTATTATCTCTATGAATCTTTCTAGGTCATGACATGAATTAACATAAAAACCATTGAAGCCATTATCACACAGAAAAAATCGGTCAACCATATTAGATCAAAATGAAATCCATTCATAGCACTTTACCAGATAAAATCACCAAGATTTCAGTTGGAGTGATAGTTCCTTTTCAGCAGATCATATAGCGTTTAACCTTTCAATTTCTGGATCAATTATCATTATATCAATCATTGCTAAAAAATAAATTATGTTTCCTTATGAGATCAAATATCCACATAATTTTGTCTTAGGAATCTACCTTCAGCAATTACATAGACTAGATTACAGACCATTTTATTTCAGCATGATTCTCTCTACCTGTAATGTCATCTCCTTATATACTCCAACCATCCTTTCATTACTTTTAGCTATTTCTGAATTTTGCTTATAATGAAAATCTGATGTGCAATCTTATCTTGCTAGAATTATTTGTATTTTTCAACCAAATATTATATATATATATATATATATATATTGTAGGCATATAGGTATTAGGTGATTTAAAATAGTCAAAGACTAATTTGGTAATGGTTTTTACCTATTGCTTAGCATTCAACTTTTTCAGAATCATCCAAAAATATGTGTGATCCATTATAGGTGGTTCTATAAAAAATGTAGCTATATTTTTATAGGTTTTACACAACCATATATAGTCGATCTAACTAATTCCAAAGGCAAATCATTCCCTAAATATGCATGTTAAATACAAAAGTATCTATTTCAATTTTTTTGATTGTAAACAACTACAAAAATTTAGGTATCAAACTATTTTCTCTATTTTATCGGCTGTCTCATAATTTTATTTCCAACCTGCATCAACAATTAGATAATCCTTCATGATGTTAGCAATTGTTATTTTTTACATAGTAATGTTAGTATCAGAGGGTTTGTTTTTGTGTTTAAATCTAAAATTCCTAATTACAAAAAAAAAAAAAATTAATCTACGTTGTAGAAAATAAATATTAAATAAACTATTAACTAAGTGTCTCCTGTCATAGAATTTACAAAGAAACATTTTCTCTCACTAAGAATCTCTTTAATAGATCTTGAATATCCTAATAACATTGTAATTCCCTGATAATATTGCCAAAAATGATGGGTGTCATCAATACCCTTCATTTAATATTGTCAATCCAGGGTTGATGTCTAAAGGTTGTATGCAATAGGAGAAAGAGACATTTGGCAAATGGTTACTTATATCACACTTGCTAGAATTGAAAATCATACTTGCAAAAATCAAAGCACACTTGAAGAAAGTAAATCATACTTAAAAAAATTAAAACACTCTTGCATGAAATTAAAGCACACTTATAAAAAGTAAATTACTGAATTGAAAGTAAATGACAAACACATAAAACACCTATAGGTTTACAACAAACTATACAAAAAAAATGTATACAATAGAAAAAAATAAAATAATAATTTACAGTAAAATAGATAATTACAGAATAAAAAAATAAAATAAAAATACATGGATCCATCTTCCATGGAATGAGTGGCCAGCTCATTCCTCGAAAGAAGATTTATTCAAAACACAAGGTTCAAAATGGATTGCTCAGAATAATGGAAAGAAAAATGCATTGATTGATTGATTGATTATTTTATTTGGGTGTGGAAGGATGCATTTATAATTTCATGCTTCCAACTAACACCTTATTTGGAAATAACAACCGAGATACTCTATCTATCTCAATCTCCATAAAATATGGAAAGAGATTTTTATTCTAATAAAAAAATCTATTAATGCCTAATCTCAATCTCTACCAAATATGGAGAGAGCTAATTATTAGAAATAAAACTACATAAATCTCTATTTGAATACAATCTACAATGGAAAGTCTATACATATAAATCTATATATGGAAATAATCTAAATGTAAAGCATTTTATTTTATAGCTAGAACATTGAAATACTCATAGAAATACTTTCTAAACAAGTTTGTAGTAGTTTTCTTGAAGTTTGAAGTAATTCTATTGAAATTCATAGCAACCTATTGAAATCCATAAAAAGCTTGGTAAAATCCATAAGAAGCTTGATAAAATTTGTAACAAGCCTACTAAAATCTGTAGCAAGCTTGGTGTAATCTATAGCTGGTTGATGTAATCTGTAGCTTGTCTAATTTAATCTATATCTAGTTTGTAGGTGGTCTAATGCACTCTATAGCTTATCCATAGCAAGATTTTGTAATCCATAGCTATTATATCAAGCCTATTATAATATAGAGCTATTGTGGAAGTCTGTATCAATCCTGTAGGAGTCCATTCTTAACCAGAATACTAGATCTTAGTTTTAGAAGACTTTGACATTACTCCAACATTATTATTGAATGGTACTCTTCATACCTTAAATCATTCTTAGCTTAGTATGAAATGTATATGCACTCATTGACAAATTTTTCCCAATAATCATTAGTATTATCTAACAAATAGATAACAATGAATTCTAAAGATATAACCATGATATATACTTACTATTTTATTCTAAATAAATTATAAGTTTAGAAACTACATTTAAATCCACTTCTTATGCAAGAAAACAGATGTTATTTTATGGATATAATGATCCATTTTATGGACTCATCACTAAGATTAATGAATAAACTTGATACATATCTTCATGTCTTGATATATCCTTGGCTATTTCACTGCCATCATCAAGTGTTCCCAACTGACTAGAGGCTCAAATTCTCTATACACATACTTCTTCCATTACTTGAATGTATTTATAGTCTATATGGTAGATTGTAGGGTTAGTTGAAGGTGACATAAAACTTCGTTAGAGACTCTATGATAATATGTGTGTAAGGATTTGACAAGTTTGGAAAGCTCATAACTCAGGAAGTGCTTCTTTGTAGCCTAAAGCAAGCAAATGAGACCTGCAGGCCACAACCTATAGGTCCTCATTATGAATCAAGTCAACATAAAACCAATATAAAATCAAGATAAGATAGAATATTCAATCTCAATGCAAATGAATAAACTGACATGACTCATCAAATAGTAACTAGGTCACCTACTAGTTGTTGAAAGTCCTAGGAACTATGTTCACAATTTAAAGACTATATACAACACTGTGTACAGACTATGTACTTGATGGTGAGAGATAAATGAGGTTGAGATTTCCATGAGTGTATAAAATGACTTTGAATCTTTTTATTTTGGTATCTTCAAGCATCAATGACACACAAATAAACTAGGTTCAAGACTGTATGTTCTTATATGAGCCCTAATGAACACCTAGAACCATGACTCAAAGGTGTAGGGTAAAGTTCATATATGAGAGGAACATTTATGTTTGAAGATTTTTATAGACCCAAAATAGAACTCAAACCAGTTCAAGAGCATGGATAATATCAATGATGAGAGGGAAAGGTCTAAACACTCTATGCACAGCCAAAACCCTAAAGGTTAGCTGCAGGCCTACTTCAAGATCATCCCATCTTCAGGCCTAATGATAAAGAGTTGAGATAACAGAGGTGTATGAAGGATGCTTAAACCCTATTGAGACTAAAATCAAGATCATATACCATTATAAGGTTTGTAGTGTGGGAGTGAGTCCCCAGACACAAGGGTATACTCATGACTTCTTATAGGTCACCTACAAGGCCTATTTGAGAGATCAACCCAGTTTCAGGGTAAAGGGAAGAATTATAAGTGTGTGAGATAAACTATGAACCTAATTAAAGACTATAGAAAATTTCATAGACTATTGAGGAGGTTAGTACCATTGAAGGAGAGACCTAAAACACAAGAAAATACAGTCAAGCAACCCTCTAAAGGCACCTACAGGCAGATAAGAATGAATTGGTCTCAGACCTAAGTAAAGAGATAGAGGTATTTAAGAGTGATTACTGACAAATTGAAAACTTAAAAAATTTCATAAACTATTAAGGATATTAGATTTATGAATATGAATTCATATAAAACAAATAATGTAGGCAAGGTAACCTAGAAGGCACCTATAGGTTGTATGACAGTGAAAGGGTGATTCCAAGCATAAAAGAAGGGACAAGGATGTTAGAGAGACTCTAAGGTATATCTAAAATTAAAAAATAGGTCATATAGGTTCATTATAATACCAAAATAGAAACAAAGTGAGGATGAACCAAACTAATTTTATAAACCCCATACATAGTCAAGCATATGCCACAAGCCTACAGTTCAGTCTTGAGGGAGATTGCAATTTTAGGACCTCTATAGGCATGATCATGCCTTGAAAATTGGTAAAAAGGATGGTAATGACTATAAAAATACATACACAGTCTCCTTGATGTCACACAAATAGTGGATGTACACATTGTTTTGTCTCAGACTTGGCCCACTCCTTTGGCAAGGGGCAACCATGAGACTAAGGCATCTTTTTGAGCTCAAAGGCACAAAACAAACATTAAAAACCTAATGAAGAGAATTAGGGGTAGTTAATATTCATATGATAGGTCTCCATAAACTTCCAAGGTGAACACATACTCAATTTTCCATCAAATGCACTTGAGGGCTATAAAGAAGGTAACAAGTTTATAACCCCAAGCACCGTGACGAGTGTACCCTAAGCATACATAGGGGTAACAAGGACTACCAGAGTATGTAGAATCATGAATAGGATTTTTTGATAGGTTTTTAAGCCTCTCATAGTAGTTTGAAGGATTTTTTAGACCCAAAAAATCATATTTGGCCTCTCTCTAGACTTAAGAATGCAAAGCATGCCACTCGAGAACCAACTTCATATGCCCATACCATAGCTCACGCTTTGCATGGGGGGATGAGAAATTTAGGATAGTTTAGGGGGTAATTTAAGAATGTTTTCCAAGTGGAATGAGGTTAATTTATGATTTTGTTTTTATTAATAATCATTAAGACCCTAAATAGGTCTTAAACCCTAATAGTGACCAATCATGGAAAAAAGACCTCAAATACACATCTAATGACATATTTTGATCCTAAAACCTTGTATATGTGTTTTATGACTCCATGTAGGTTCTAAATATGTACTTTAATACTAATGTCACTTGTATAGATTGTTACAAATACCCTATTTTACATGGTTTTATTGTTTTGTAGGTGTTTAGAGAAGGGGATAGCTTCCAAATCATGGGATGAGGTCATTAAAGAGTTTCCTTAGCCATTAAAGTCCAAAAATTTTCACAATATATCCTTGAGGTGATCAAACTAGGCCCATTTTCCAAGGTAATCTTAAATAGGCTCAAAATGAGACTAGGTGGTAAGGCCATTTCTTGGTTTGCATACTTCCACAGAGTTTTAAAAAGTCAAAATTGACATGGAAGGCATTGATGGACGAGGTAAATTGAATCATTTTTATTTGGGTGATTTCACATGTGTGACAGAAGTCTAGATAAATAAAATAGGGTCCTAGGTAAGGAGGCCTAATTCAAGATAGAGAAAGGCAAAAAAATGGACTTCCACTCAGAGTCATGGGATGAAATTTGGTGTGGAGATGTAAGTCCATATTGGGTTATATAATATTTCCTTGGTTTATCATTAACATTTTTAAAAGTTCCTACATAAGGAGGTTTTTAGGGCTACAAGGAAAATAGGCCTATTGAGGGCTTAAGGAACAAAATGAGTTCTTGGGAGTTTCTCCAAGAACCAAAATGGTTTGTTTTAGACATAATAACATATTAAAATACCATTCATGGATAAATATTCCATGAATAATATGCACTTGAGTTTTGAGCCACTTGGACCAATTTAGGCATGGAAAATAAAGAGTTTAAAGACACCTATGCACATGAAAGATGGAATGTCAGGTAAGAGGAGTTTATTAAGGCATGAAAGATGTACAATGAGTTTAATGATATAGTTTCATGGTGAATTAATAATTTTAAGTTCCATTTTTCACTCCTTTTATGCAAACAAGGACCACTTTTAAGAAGCTAGTCAAGGTGTCAAGCCAATTTGTAACCCCCACACCACTTGGAAGGTTGGATTTGATTCATGAGTGAGACACATGAACTTAGAGGTATATTTTTACTATATACTAACTCCCCTTCCTATTTTAACTCACATGGACACTTTTCAATCATCTTCTACTACATCCCTCTCTCTCCCTCTTCACATTTCTCTATATAAGCAACCACTTTTGGCTAAGTTTGTAGAATTCACACCTATTATGGTAAGGCACTGATAGTTTGAGTAATTTTTTTTCCTTTGAATAAATATTTTAAGCTAGTTTTTATTTCATAACTTCTTGTCTAATTGTGTGAAGTAGTGGATAGATGAATGATAAGTGATAACCATCTATCTTTGTGTTAACCTTACTCTTTCATGTTTTATGCAAGTAGTATGCTCTCTAATAGGTCACATGGAGTGTATTTAGTGTCTTTGTTTATATCTAAGTGTAAATGAAACAATTAGTGTCTACAATCAGACCTCTTATTCATCCACCTTGAAGAAATGGATTGTATATCACCTTCATGTTTGAAATACTTATGTTAGATAAATTTAGGATGTTGAAATTAGTTTTGTAAGTCATCTTTCATAGTGAAATTACATGATATTCTTGTAGATATTAATTTGGTACATCACCTTAATATTTTAGGTTCCTTTCATGTTCCTTATACAGATTTTTTACCCAAAACAAGCTAGTAGTATAGGTAATGAGATCAATAGATGTATCAAGGGAGTTATTCTTTTAATCTAGAGGTTTACCCCTATTTTAGATAACCCACACATCTAAGTTTAATACCATTTTCCACTCAATTTGGATAAGTATTTAACTACCTCTCCAAGGGTGTAAAATTGAGCGACAATAGTTATAGCACACCTAGTGAGACTATTATCTCAAACACTTCTTGTCAAGGTGAATGTTGGTCTTAACAACATCATAGCTACATAAGTGTTCCTCACTCAGAATTTGGAGACTCCACTAAAGGTATAACATCTGGTTGTAGACCAATTTATTACTCTTTTTTGTTCATGATTCATGGTCCTTACTATATCATTTGCTAATAGAGATGACTATCCTACAAACCCACTCCATCAACCTGAACATCCTTTTGAAGTTCAATATCATGAGCCTATCTTGACACTTGAAGAGCTTGAAGAATAAGAATACTATTAAATTCAAGAAGATCAAGAGATTGAAGAGGAATTTGAAGGCAACATCGCTAGGTAACATGTTTTCTTAGCCTTTACTACTTGAAATCCTATAAACCTTAATGTCTATGATGATATATGTCCTAATGCCACCAAGAGTGTTCCCACTTTCAATGGGAAAGGTCCCATCACCCCAAGTGAGAATATTAGAGACATGTCCAACTCATGAAATTCCCATAATGTCACTAAAGTTAACATAGTAATCAGATTGCTTGCCTTGTCTCTTAGGGGAAAAGCCCTTGATTGGTATAGAACATTACTAGGAGGATGTATCACTACTTGGGATGAGTTTGGGGAGTATTTGACTCAAGGATTTGAATACAAGAGTGATCATACATTAGTTTAATGTTATCCAAAGAGGGCCTAAGGAAACTATGCATGATTTCAGTGAGACATTTCAAGGAACATGGAATAGGCTACCACTTATCATGAGACCCCCTATAAGTTTTGTTTTCCCAACCTATATTAGAGCTATTGGGATTGATATATTTGTCATGTTTTAGTCCATGGGTGGATATAATTTACCTAAATCCTATGATATAGCCATTAGAGTTGAGAATGGTTTGATTCAAGCCATTAAACTCCCTTTAAAGTTCTATGTGCACATCTTGCCTAGCATGCCTTCTACTTCTCTAAGTCTTACTCCAAATCTAAATCCAAGCAAAAAGCCTAAAGCTACCCCAAAGAAATTAGATGATGCCATCGATTGGCAAGTAAAGTATCAAGCCTTAGAATCTCAAATTAGGAAACCAAATCAATAGTTTAGAGTTCATCAAAACCCCTACTACTACCCTCTACAAGAAAATAGATTTCCACCTCAGCATAATGGTCAAGGGAGGGGACAAGGTCAGCATAATTTCAATAGGCCATCTAATGTTTATGATCCAAATTCTACCCCCAACAAAAGAGCCATGGTTCCATTCCATAGTAATTTAGTTAAAGGAGAAGAATGGTAGCCTCAAAGATAGTATATGAATGCTAAAGAGGGTGAAGGACAAGATTAGGTTGCTCAAATAGGGCCTATTCTTCACTTCAAAATATAAGATGAGAGCTTCATGCAATCAAAATTCAATGAAGAGTGTGGAAGCCAAGGAGTGAGCTTGGCAAACTTTAAAGTGGAGGCTAGATTGGTCTTAAACCAAAACACCTCAATTGTAGCCAACACAAGGTCAAAGAGAATAGCTTTAAGAGATGTTCAATAAGTGGATACAAGTCCAAACAATTCTCCTTCAAGGCAATAAGGTGTGAATGCAAATGTGGTAGCTTCTACAAGTTTTTAAACTCTTCAAAATCAGAACTTGGGAAGGGTGACTCAATCTTCATTACTTTAAGATCAAAGAACTTCATTGCCTATAAGGATGCAAGAAAAGATTAGTGTCTTTACTTTCAATATCATTGACTCTTTGAATTTTACTAAGATAATTATATCTCTTTGGGAAGTACTTCACATGCCCATTTAAAAGGAATTATTTCAAGAGCAGTTGTCCCAAATCCATATCAGTCCACAACTAGTCAAGCATGGGGGTGTAATCCTCACAAATGCACCAACTCATATTATTTAACCCTCCATCAAATCTTAAAAACCCCCACCTTTTTATCTCACCCTCACTGTGGGAGATAAGCTAGTTCATAATTGCATTATTTTTAGTGTTTTTTCCCTCATGGGAGCTTACTCAATTTCATGGAATTCATTGTTATTCTCTGAGATGTGTCTTTTATCTATTTTATTCAAGTGTGTTCGATTTTGGGAACATGTTCTATGTTTGAGGAGTCTAATTCAAGTTTGATTTTCAAAATGGGCTCAAGTATCAGAGGTATACCATGGTGTAAGTTTATGAGACCATATTTTACTCCTAGAAGTGAAGAAAAGTAAAGGTAAGAGCCCAAATACACCTTCCAATGAGAAGTTGCAACTGTCTCTTTCATATGTAGTTGTATATATTGTACAACTGAGATGGGATGTTCATAGAGTCATGAATAAAATTAATACATATCTTCATGTCTTCATATATCCTTGGTTATTTCATTACCATCATCAAGTGTTCCCAATTGACTAGAGGCTCCAATTCTCTATACACAGACTTACTGCATTACTTGATTGTACCTATAGCCTGTATAGTAGCTTGTAGGGTTAGTTGAAGGTGACATAAGACTTTGTTAGAGACTATGTAAGGCATTTAAATAGTGATAAGATGTGTGTAACAAGTTTATAGGTTTGGAAAGCTCATAACTCAGGAAGTGGCTCTTTGTAGCCTAAAGCAAGTAAATGAGACCTATAGGCCCCAACTTGTAGATCCTAATTGTGAATCAAGTAAACATAAAACTAATATAAAATCAAACTAAGATAGAGGATTCAACTTGAAAATATATGAAGATAATGACATAACTCATCAAAGAGCAACAAGGTCACCTACTAATTATTACAAGTCCTAGGAATTGAGTTCATTGTTTAAATACTATATATAACACTTTATGCAGACTGTGCACTTGATGACAAGAGACAAATGAGGTTGAGAGAGCCATGAGATAAAAAATAGACCATGTGGATAATGAAGTTGACTATTTTTTTTGGGTATCTTCAAGCATCAATGACAAATAAAGAAACTACATTCAAGACTATATGTTCCTATATGATCCGTAATGAACACCTAATCCATGACTCAAAAGTGTAGGGCAAAGTTCATATATGAGAGGAACAAAGATGTTTTACGAGTTTTCTAGACCAAAAATAGAAATCAACTTGTTCAAGAGCATGGATAAGATCCGTGATGAGAGGGTAAGGTCTAAACACTCTATGCATAGTCAAAACCCTAGAGCCCTGTTATAGGCCTATTTACGGATCATTCCATCTTCAAGCCTAAAGATAAAGAGTTGAGATAACATAGGTGTATGAAGGATGCCTAAACCTTGTTGAGACTATAATAAAGTTCATATACCATTTAAAGGTTTTTAGTGTGGGAGTGAGTCCCTAGACACAAAGGTGCAGTAATGACTCTCCTATAGGTCACCTACAGGCCTATTTGAGAGATCAACCCAGTTTCAGGGTAAAGAGAAGAAGCAGAAGTGTGTGAGAGATACTATGAACCAAATTAAATACTAAATAAAATCTCATAGACTATTGAGAAGGTTAGGACAATTGAAGGAGAGACCTAAAACATAAGAATATACAGTCAAGAAACCCTATAAAGGCATTGTTGACCAAATTTGACTTTTAGGTCAAATTGGGGCAACCCTAGTAAAAAACATGATTTTTATGCCCATAAGGGGGTATAATTTATTTTCATGAGATGTTTTATAGGTCATTTTATGTCAATTAATGTTTTACTAGCTTTGGTCAATTAGTTTCTAGGTTCATTTATCATTTTGGGTCATTTTAAGGGTCAAAAGAGGTGCATTTAATGCTTTGTATGGGTTTATTGGAAAATGTGAAAGTGTAAATTGGTGATGTCATGCCCCATGTGTCTAAAAATGTCTTAAGTAACTAAAAAAAATGAAATTTTTAGGTTCATCAAAAGAAAAGTCAGTTTTATTAAAGAAATGGAAGCAAATGGCACTTGTATGATCTCTTTAGGAAGTGTGCTAATTAGAAAAGATGGAAAAATGTCTCTTCAGCTTCTCCAAACTCATCTCCATGATTTAAGGTTCCATTTTTGGCCCAAAACCAGTCTAATCTATTTTCACTCTTTTTAGTAGACTGAAGTGACTTCTAGGTTTGTATTTGGTACGACTAGAAAACATAGTTTTGGGTTAAATAATTTTGGGGGGGTTGTTTTACACTTAGATAGCTTAATTTAAATATAATAATTTTGAGGAATGGTGGCATGTGATTCATGAACTATCCATTTGAAGTGGACTATGCAAATCTGCTTGTTTATCCATGCACCCTTCAGGTTTTAGTCTTGTTTGGGAGATTTCATACAACTCACTTTGAGATTTTTTCCAAACAATGTTGACTTCCTTATCCACTACTCCCCACACTTGGTTTCATGTTTCATGACGTTTAGTTGTGTTAACCACCTCAATTTTTAGGAGGGAACACTTTTCTATGTAATAGGCAATTTTCCATCATTCTCAAAACCTTCATGCTTGGATGGTAACTTTAGGAGATTGTTCTAGTTTCATTTGAAATGTTTTAAAGGTTCCCTTTCTTATATTTTTCCTTCACCTCACCTTTCAATATAATTTCCTCCATGAGTATAGTCATATATAGTGCTTGCATACAGTCTGCCCTTTTGGACAATTATCTAAAGGTGCTCTTATGGATATTTATTGATGAGAAGGGTATTTAGAACCAAATATGGTTTGATTTAAGATCAATATATTTGGAGGTTTTGATATGAGAACACAACTCATGAAAGGTCAAGGTAATACAAACTATCCATTCTCACACCTTACTACCTACACTTGCAAGTAGTCATTTATAGGTGGCTGAATAGTGACTAAGATATGTTGAAATGCCATTTTAGGAGTTATTTGAACCTTTCTCAGGGTTTGTAGAGGATAAAAACTGCATTTGGGGTTTAGAGATGGATATATAATTCATAAGAGGTTAGAATAATGCTCATTGCTAATCCTCATCTTCACCTGCAAATATGAAAATAACCACCTACAAGTGGTGTTGACAGAGAATTGAAGGTATTTGATAAAGAGTTTGGATGAGTTATAACTTCCTTTAGAGTATTATAGGTTGAAGATACCATAAGGCATATGCTTGAAACCATGAAGTGGACAAACTAGAATGAGAAACCATGATCATGGGATGACTGTAGATTTAGGTTTCTTTTTCCCTAAATGAGCAAAATAGAGGCCTAAAGGCCTTTTGTATCCCTTTCCAATATGTCTCTCAAGGGTTATAATGCATATTAAGGGATAAATATTGTAACCTATAGTATAGGCAATAACTCTACAAAGTTTGAGAGTCAGAGGATGAGTGAAAGATGAACATTTGAAGACCTAAAGTTGCTTTCAAAGCCACTAAAACTAAACAGTGGAGTCTACAGGACTGTGACCCAAATAAGGTCTTCACCATTAAAAGAGGAAAATTATTATTTATACCATAATTTTAATGATTCATTGGGTGGAGGTAACATCCATGAGTAAATATATCATCTAAAGGAGTGTCATACATTGCTCTACCTCCCATACATTAATCACAGTCCATACACTGTAGAATTTCATACCTACAACTAGTCAATACGCAGTAACTTGAATGAGTGTTATTTGAGCATTAGAAACACACTAGAAATGGTTAAAATGACATAAATCATGCCCAAAGTTACTCTAAGGAATTTTTAAGGGAGCTTTGAACATTAATTTAGGTTTAAAGGAGTGAAAGTGACCTATAGGTAGGGGTATCATAGGCAAGGGTTTACAGTCATGAAAGGAGGAGCCCAGTTTGGGGACTCAAGTGAATATAAAGGTTTTAAATGAAGTTAAAATGAGGGTATCACATGATAAAATTTCTCAAATCTGTGATAACCTCTGTGAACCCTTTTAGAAATGCATTTCAAACCCACATATACCTCTTAAGGACTTAACACACACTTACAATCTTGTGTATAAGTGTGTTGATAGTGAGCATAAAGGAGAATGAATAAGTGATGATAAATAATTTAAGATGGTTAAAATGGAATATATGAGGGTTTTTAATCACTAAATATAATGTTGACCATTTTTTGCCCAACAGGCCAAAAATTGGTCCCCTTTTGTCCCTGCTATTCTAGGCCATTTCATTTTCTAATTTTGCATGAATATGTTCATTTCTACAGTGACGTCTCGAAGCCATCAAATTTAAGCAGATGAACTAGCCATTGGGTGATGGCTGTGTGAATGTCAAATTTAACATAGTGAAGTAGCCATTGTTTTTGAACTGCCTAAGTGCCAAATCATGAAAGGAGCCCAAGGAATGCAGCGACCCACCCAGAGATAGCTCGAGGGCTGAAAGAGCAAGAAAGAGACAAGGTAGGGAAAAGACAAAAGTGTTAAGTGTAGGAGTAGGCAGATAGTCCAAGTGGCGAAGCGAAGCACTGATTCAAGAAGTTATTTTGATAGATGATACTGTGCCTACAAATTGACCATTGGGAGGCACTGATTCAAGAAATTATTTCAACAGATGATACAGTGCCTGTGAACTGACCATTAGGAGGCGCAAACAGCTAGTAGTGCAACCAGTTTTCTTCATTTTGCATTTATGAGTAGACAAACCATGTAATCACCTTGAAGAAGTAGCCTTACAAGTAGATAAAGGGTGCAGCTCATTGATGTTTTGAGCAGCTTGCTCTTCCCAATGCTCATAAGGCACATGGGCCACTTGTAGAAATGAGTGCAAAAAAATCTTTCCAAGAAGCTCCAAGATTCTCTTCCTCTTCCTATATATTGTAAACTTCTCTTTGGATAAAAAATCCACTCTCAGCCTTAAGGCAAAACTCTGCCCAAAAATCTCTTGGGCTTGTAAGGCAGAGCTCTGCCAGATATTTACATTGAATTGAAACACAGCATTTTTACCTCCATTTTGAGTTTTTTGCATCTTTAGTATGTGTCTATGCCTTGATTTTATATTAAGTCATTTTCTTAATGCTTCTACAGAATGAATTCAGCACGTCTGGTGCATTTTTTGAGTTTTCCTTTTACAGGTCTATCATTAGTGTCCCTAGAGGAGTATAGGTGAAGTGGATAGGCTGTTGCAGTGCATCTCAGAATGCCTCTAGTAGTTATTTCCTCCATGTATCTCCACAGACCCCTGACCCACTGATGTAGAAGGTTTTCTCATGACAGATGAAGTGTATGGGAGCTGGTTCTCAGTGAAAAGTGTATGTTTGGGCCTGAGTGGGTCACATTTTTTGGTGTTTCACCTCTTTTCTTTTTTAGGCTTAGGCTTTGTTTTTAGAATATCCTTTTCCCTTTTCATTCCCCCCTTTTTCATTTTATTGGTTAGCAGTAGGAGAAACCAAGGCCTAAATGATACATCAGAGGGAGCTAGCCTTCATCTAGAGACTCTCACCTCTAGCTTCACCAATCCCACAGATGAGAGGGGAGTTTCCATTGTTGCATGAATAAGGCAAGAGCTCGGCCTCCTACCAAGGGTACAATCTTCTACATCAACAGTTTCTGGCACGCCTGGTGGGACCAACTAGGACAAGTTGTGTCCAAAGAGTTGAAGAATTTTTGGTGTGTTCTTCAACCGACCAACCTTTAGAGGCTTTTGCATCAACACAAATGGCGACTCTGAGTTGAATCAGCTGGTTAAGCATCCCTGGTTCCATTAAGAAATCACCTTTTGTATGTATAATTCCTTTGCACAAAATCATGGGTCTTATTTTCCTTCATATGACTATGATTAGACTCAAGATTTCTAGAGAATTTCCTCAAGCAGCTCTCCTAGTTGCCTTACAACAATAAGGGAAATGGCCCTGGAATTTGAGAAGCAGACGATGGAGATTGACAGACTAGAGGAGCAGTACAGGTATCAGTAGGAGCAAATGTATAAAGAGGAGTGTTTGTTTAGGCAAGCACAGGCCTTGTAATCCATGGAGGAGGAGGTAGCAAAATGGAGAAATCCATTTATTCAAGGTAGTCAACCTTGTGTGCCCCTTCCTATTCTGAAGAAAGCCCCCTCTTTTGTACCAAATCCTTTCTATCAGATAGCACTCACCCACTCCAGCTCATCTACGCATTTGCTCTCAATCCCGTGTGCTTGGCTTTCCAACATCAAAGGGAATTAGAGTAACCCCCCATGGAGATGAACCTTCTAAACTCCTTAGATCATGAATCTTCTTTTAGGGGAAACTCTACAAACCAGCACATCTCTCTCAAAACTGCTCCCATTCAACATGATGATGCTGGTCACCTCCAAGAAAGACTCTTTCAAGACAACCTAGCCAAATAAATTGAAGGTTTAGAGGCTAGGATGAGACTGCTTCTTGAAAGAGAGATAAAACTTCCAGACCTTGTGGAGGAGCCCCAGGACCTTGGAGAAAACAAAGTTGCTGCCTGTTCACAGGAGCAAAATTCCAATTCTGATATCTTGAACTAGGGGAAAATAGTAGAATCATGGGGCAAGAAGGAGGAGAAGCAAGGTTTTTCTCAAAACCTTGAAGAAGCTGAGGTTGCTCCTACTCATGATGATGCTGGTGACTTCTAGGAAAGGCTCTTCCAAGAAGATCTAGTCAAGAGAATTACAGAGTTAGAATCCAGAGAGAGATTCCTCAGCCAGTGTATGATGGATGGTTCAGACCCAATGACACATTCCATGTTTGAACACACCCCACTTACACATTTCCAAGAGAAATATCAGGCCACACCTGATATAGATGAAGTGTTGACCAAGTGGAAGGAGGAGAATCATTCGATTCTAGCTCAAGCACTGCCTCCTCTTCCACACAGTTTTCCCACTTCACCCCTTCTCAAGGAGGAACCTGAGTTTCAAGAGGTAGGTGAGGAGCAGAAGATCTAATCTAGATTTTTCCAGGGAACTGTCATGAGCGACAATGAAGAATGAATCATCATTGATGCTTCTTTTGAAGACACCATCGGTAATGGAGAAGATGCAGGTCTTACATATATGCAGATGTTCCAGCAATACGAGGAGGAACAAAAGCATGGTGAGCTCTCTTCCCCCTTGTTCGATGAACTTCCTTGTTGCTTCGATGAGGAGGACAACTATGCTGAAGAGCCTGAGTTGGAGGAGGAAAAGGAGAGGTCTATCTTCCTAGAGGAACGCCTTGAAGAAGACAGTTTTGAACAAAGAGGCAATGTTCTGTGGGATGACCAATCATTTTATGAGTCCATTTTAGGCATCATCATAGTCACCCTTCTTCAAGAAGGCCAAAAGGAAGTAGAGGATGAGTCTGATAGGGTATTCAATGAGGCAGAAGGAAACGGGTCAGACCATGATGCGCTGTAAGGGGATTGTACACATCAAAGGGCTAATGGTGATGAGCCAGCAGCCATTGATTTCTTGGTGAAGAGCACCAGTATGAAGGACCATCATTCAACAAGCTTCCAAGGACAAGCAGAGTACATATATGTCAGAAGCATGTTCGAATCTGATCCACTCAGATACCAGCCAATTCAGGTGACAAGCAAGAGGAGCAGGTCACCAAATCTCCTTTTCATTCAGCTACTTGCCCGGCACCATAAGTCTTCTCGCCAAGAAGGGGGCTTAAGAAATTTTTCCTTTGATCCAAGAGGGAGGAAAATTTTCTTGGTTAGCTATATATAGTAGTTTTCTTTTAGTTTCTTTTCTTGCTTTCCCTAAGTGCAGTTGCATAGGTAGTGTTTTTAGCCTTGTGTGTTTCCCTTTGCGTGTGGGGTAAAAAGCTTCATGTTCGATTCTTGGATCTTTGGGGCTATTTCTAACCTTTATTCATAGCTACATTTGACTCTATGCCTAATGGATTTCAAGGCAACTGGTCTTTAAGCATAGCAGGCATGCTTCCCCTAGGAGTCGCCAATTTGTTGACCATTTTTTGCCCAACAGGCCAAAAATCAGTCCCCTTCTGTCCCTTCTATTCTAGGGCATTTCATTTTCTGATTTTGCATGAATCTATTCATTTCTATGGTGACGTCTCGAAAGCCATCAAATTTAAGCAGACGAACTAGCCGTTGGGTGATGGTCACATGAACATCAAATTTAACATAGTGAAGTAGCTGTTGTTTTTGAACTGTTTAAGCCCCAAATCATGAAAGGAGCCCAAGGAATGCAGTGACCCACTCAGAGATAGCCTGAGGGCCAAAAGAGACAAAAAGAGACAAGGTAGGGAAAAGACAAAAGTGTCAAGTGTAGGACCAAGTAGATAGTCCAAGTGGCGAAGGGAAGTGCCAATTCAAGAAGTTATTTCAGTAGATGATATAGTGCCTATGAATTGACCATTGGGAGGTGCTAATTCAAGAAGTTATTTTAGCAAATGAAACAGTGCCTGCAAATTGACCATTAGGAGGTGCAAATAGCTAGCATTGCAACCAGTTTTCTTCATTTCACATTTATGAGTAGACAAACCATGTAATCACCTTGAAGAAGCAGCCTTACAAGCAGACAAAGGGCGCAGCTCATTGATGTTTTGAGCGGCTTGCTCTTCCTAATGCTCATAAGGCACATGGGCCACTTGCAGAAATGAGCACCAAAAAATCTTTCTAGGAAGTGCCAGGATTCTCTTCCTCTTCCAATATATTGTAAACTTCTCTTTGGAGAAAAAATCCGCTCTCAGCCTTAAGGCAAAACTCTGCCCAAAAATCTCTTAGGCTTGTAAAGAAGAGCTCTGCCAAATATTTACCTTGAATTAAAACACAGCATTTTTACCTCCATTCTAAGTTTTTTTCATCTTTAGTATGTGTCTATGCCTTGATTCTATATTAAGTCATCTTCTTAATGCTTCTACAGAATGATTTCAGCACATCTGGTGCATTTTTTGAGTTTTCCTTTTACAGGTCTGTCATAAGTGTCCCTAGAGGAGTATAGGTGAAGTGGATAGGCTACTGCAGTGCATCTCAGAATGACTCTAGTAGTTATTTCCTCCTTGTATCTCCACAGACCCCTGACCTATTGATGCAGAAGGTTTTCTCATGACAGATGAAGTGTATGGGAGCTGATTCTCGGTGAAAAGTGTATGTTCAGGCCTGAGTGGGTCACATTTTATGGTGTATCACCTATTTTCTTTTTTAGGCTTAGGCTTTGTTTTCAAAATATCCTTCTCTCTTTTCATCCCCCCTCTTTTTCATTTTATTGGTTAGCAGTAGGAGAAACCAGGGCCTAAACGATACATCAGAGGGAGCTAGCCCTCATCTAGAGACTCTCCCCTCCAGCTTCGTCGGTCCCACAGGCGAGAGGGGAGTTTCCATTGTTGCATGAAAAAGGTAGGAGCTCAGCCTCCTACCAAGGGTGTAAAATTATATGTCAACATATATATTTTAAACCATTCAAGTCACCTACAGGGTTCAAATTTTGACTAAGAATGTAGGAAACACAGTCAGGCAAGCTAACTCAGCCTTGTAAGTTTAGGAGTATGGAAAATTCTTGAGGTGTCAGATGGTTAAAATTATGTTTGGATTCATTATAAAATGGCCATGATAATTAAAATTGGCTTTATACAATGGATATGGAGCACAGGAGTGGCTCAAACAAGTAAAAAGCATAGTCTATACCAAGAAACCCTACATACAGTCTTTTACTAACAGTCTGCCCCAGTCTTTAACACTTTTAGAGGGTCTAATCATAAGATAAATGGCTCAATTTTTGTATGTATCATATTTTCCACTTTAAATATATTATATGATACTTATTTATCCTATACAAATAGGGGAAGTTGCCCCTATTTTGTCTCAGATAGGGGATACTTCCTTGGGTGCATAAACTAGCAGTATTGAGGAAAATTGATAAATGGATAGGTAAAGGGTTGTTTTAACCTTGAAGTATGGTTTATAAAGTTGTATGACACATATTAAAACATGAGAGACCAATAAAATAAATTTTAAACTAAGTATAGTATTCCAAACCTTCAAGGAGTGCAGGCAATGCCATTAAGGCCTAATGAAAGGTTAATTTCATTTTTAACATGAGATATGCCTTATGACCTATTTAATAATGTCTATGGGATGTTATTATGTATTTTTAAACTCTTTTAATATTTGAGAAGATTTAAGAAGTCATTTTTGGACATTGAAGTGTAGATAGACCTACCAAATGTGACTAGGTCTAAATCCAAACAGGGTACAAACTTCTTTTTCAACTTTGGCAAAGCATTAAAATGAATTTGGTCATGTTTATAGGATGACTATTGAGGTTTCCAAGCCATTAGAGTGAAAATAATACATCAATAAATCCACTTTTGACTTGGGAACCTTTTCAAGCCTTTGAAAACAAGGGAAAAAGGCTCAATAGGCAAGTTTTAGAAGCCCACATCTTTTGGGAGGATCTACATGGTTTCCAAAGGAGTTATGGGAAGATAACAGGGGTCTTAAACAATGATTTTTTGAAATTATTTTATAAATTGGACATCCATCTTTTATGAACAATCCTTAAGAATGAAAGCAGGCCTAAAACCCTACTAAACCCTTGCCAAGGACCAGATTATAAAATGGAGTTGGAGATGCAATCAAATGGCATAGTTTGACAAGAATAGATATTGAATGATGAAGAGGAATCTCTCAATATCCCTCACATACCAACTATTTGTACATACTTTTATGAATGGGGGTAGAAATAGGCTATTTTTGAAATTTTTTTGTGTTTTGAATGATACAAGAGGATTTTCAAGATTAAAATAAGTTTGGGAGGAATATTAAGACTTTTTATAACTCCCTAAGGTCTCTATATTTTTTGAAACAACTCCCAAGCGTTCAAAAAATAGCCTTCAACTCAGCCATTCAAATCTGGCATTTGGACAAACTACTGAAGAAGATAGATAACTTCAAGTGAGCTCCTTTTAAGGTGCCCTTGATGCTTCCAAGGACATTCATGGTCTTTATACATGTCACCCACTACCTTGTATGTATTTTCATGGAAAAATAAATCCATTTCAAAGGGCAAGTGTGCAGGCTGCATGAAAGGAGTTTTTTTTTGGACTGCAGATGTTGATGGCTCACTTTCAGTTGGTTCCAAAAGACCAAGCATGAAACCAATGCATGAATAGACATGTCTACTATCCCTAACTTTCATTTTAATCATTATAACTAGTCTTCATTAATTATAGGATGTTCAAATAAGCCCAATCATGAAGGTAGTTTTTATATGCAAAAGGAGGAGTTTTATGCCACTTTGCATAATTTTGATGACTTAAATTAACATTTATACTTCATGACCTTCAATTTTTTGACCCATACCTTCTTCTCATGCATGGATAACTGATTTTCTCATCTTGACAAGTGTCTTTGTGATCCTTAGACTTTTATCTTTCTCTCTCTCTCATAAACTCTATAAGAGTTAGCCTTTTTGGCATTGTAGGGGATGTTCCACCTGAGTATGGTGAATACCTACTCATTTTTATATCTTTTGATAAATTAAATGACTAAGCATTACCTTTTCCATGACTTTTCATAGTGTGTTTCATTTGAATGATTGATTTTGCTTAATTGACACTCTTGTTTCCTTAACATGTTAGCTCATTCTTGCAACCTATTTGTAGTTGGAAAACTTCTTCTTGCAGGGCATGTGAAGTGTTTTGAGATATTTCAAATATTAAGTGAGTTTTTCTCTTCATCTGTGCCATTCAATTCCTCTTGTCTAGTCTTCCTAGCCTAGATGTTCATCTTGACCTCACAATGTAACATTGATGTGAGTAGTTATAGATTGAAAAAGTGTATGTTTGGTTTGTTACTTGGTCTCAAGAGTAGCATAAATATGGTTGAAAGTCATCACTAAATTTTGTGTATCACCTACATTTGTTTATCTTTTCTTTCAGTTTCTTTCTCCCTTTTCACCCACCAAAGTTAGTTGTAGATTTGATCCTAAGTGGTACATCAAGGGAGATAGCCCTATCTAGACACTCACCTCATTCCTTAGGCTACCCACAAGCCTAGAGGTGATTCAATTTTTCCACTTGGATTGGGAGATCCTTTTCATCTCCTCAAAGGGTACAAATCCAAGTGACAATAGGCACCTATTAGGTATATAAGAATGAACTAGTCTTGGGCTTGAGTAAAGAGACAAAGGTATTTGAGAGTGATTAGATCCGAATTTAAAACTTAAAAAATATTTTGGATTATAAAGGATATCAAGGGTATGAATATGAAGTCCTAAAAAATAAATAATGCAGGCAAGGTGACCTAATAGGCACCTGCAGGTTGTATGACAGTGACAGGGTGGTTCCAGGCCTAAAAGAAGGGATAGGGATGTTAGAGAGACTCTGAGGTCTATCTCAAAAAAAAATAGGTAATATAGGTTCACTATAATACCAAAAGAGAAATAAAGTGAGGATGAACCAAACTGAGTTTATAAACCCCATACACAGTGAAGCATATGCAACAGGCCTACAATCCAATCTTGAGGGAGATTACAATTTTGGGACCTATCTATGCATGATCATGCCTTGAAAATTGGTACAAAGTCTGGTAATGACTAGAAAAATACATCCATGGTATCCTTAAGGTTACACAAATAGTGGACATACCCATTATTTTATCTTAAACTTGGCTCTCTCTTTTGGCAAGGAGCAACCATGAGACTAAGGCATCTTTTTTATCTCAAAGTCATAAAAAAGCATTAAAAACCTCATGAGGAGTCATAATGGTAGTTAATATTCATAATATAGGTATATATACACTTCTATGGTGCACACGTACTCAGTTTTCCATCAAATACCCTTGAGGGCTATCAAGAAGGTAACAATCCCATAGACCCAAGCACCTTGACCAGTGTACCCTAAGCATATATAGGGGTAAAAAGGACTAATATAGTATGTATAATAATGGAGAGGATTTTTTGAGAGGTTATTGAGCCTCCTATAGTAGTGAGAAGGAGTTTTGAGACCTACAACTCAAATTTGACCTCTCTCTAGACTCAAGAATGCTAAGCATGCCACTCGAAAAGCAACTTTAGATGCTCATACTATAACTCACACTTTGAATGGGGAGATGAAAAATTTGGTATAGTTTATGGGTTAAACTAAAAAAAAAATTAAAGTGGAAGGAGGTCAATTAATGATCTATTTTTTATGAACAATTGTTAACACCCCAAACAAGTCTTAAACCTTGATAGTGATCAGGCATGGAAAAAAGACCTTAAATGCACATCCAATGACCTATTTTTATCCTAAAACATCTTATATATTTTTTATGACTCCAAGGAGTTTTTGAATATGTACTTTCATGCTAACATCACTTGTACAGATTGCTACAAATATCATATTTATACATGTTTTTGGTGTTTTTCATGTGTTTTAAGATTGAGAGAGATTCCAAATCATGGGATTAGGTAATTTTAGATTTTTCATATCCATTAAATTCCAAAAAATTTAAAAATATATTCTGGAGGTGATCAAACCATGCTCATTTTCCAAAGCAATCTCAAACAGGCTCAAAATGAGACAAGGTGGTAAGGCCATTTCTTGGTTTGCATACTTACACAAGGTCTCAAGACCTTAAAATTGAAATGGAAATTTTTTATGGATTAGGGAAATTGAATCACATGATTTTGGATGATTTCACATGTGTGGCAGAAGTCTAGAGTAATAAATTAGGGTCCTAAGCAAGGAGGCCTAATTCAAGAGAGAGTAAGGCAAAAAAATGGGCTTCCACTCATAGTCAGGGGATGAAATTTGGTATGGAGATATAAATAAATACTAGGTCCTATAATATTCCTTTATTTTATCATTAAAATTTGTACAAATCTGTACATAAGGAGGTTTATAGGCTTTTAGGGTTACAAAGAAATTAGGCCTAATGAGGGTTTAAGGAGAAAAACAAGTTCTTGGGAATTATTCGAAGAACCAAAATGGTTTTTTTCATACCTAATAACATATTTAAGACCATTCATGGAGATAAAATTCCCTTAAGAATATTCACTTGAGTTTTGAGCCACTTGGACCAATCTAAGCATGGGAAATGAAGAATTTCAAGACACCTATGCACATGAATGATGGAATGTTAGGTAAGAGGAGTTTATTAAAGAATGGAATATGTTAAATGAGTTTATTTAAATATTTTAATGGGTAATTAATTATTTTAAGTTTCATTTCTCACTCATTTTATGCAAACAAGGGCAGCTTTCAAGAAACTAGTCAAGGTGTCAAGCCAATTTGTAACCCCCACGCCACTTGGAAGGTTGGAGATGCTTCAGGAGTGAGACACAAGGATTTTTAGGTATGTTTGGATTATTTCATAATTCCCCTTATTTTTTTAACTTGCATTGACACTTTTCAATCATCTTCTACTACACCCCTCTCTCTCTCTCTTTACACTTCTCTATATAAGCAACCACTTTTGGCTAAGTTTGTAGAATCCACACCTTGTATGGCAAAGCCTTGATGGTTTGAGTAATGTTTTCACCTTTGAATAAAGATTTTAATTTAGTTTTTATTTCTTAACTTCTTTTTTAAGTGTGTGAAGTAGTTCATAGATGAATGATAAGTGATAACCATCTATCCTTGTGTTCACCTTACTCTTGCATGTTTTGTGCAAGTAGTCTACTCTCTAATAGGTCACATGAAGTGTATTTACTATCTTTATCTATATCCAAGTGTAAATGAAATCATTAGTGTCTACAATCAAACCTCTTATTCATCCACCTTTAAGAAGTACATTGCATATCACCTTCATGTTTGAAACACTTATGCTAGATAAATCAAGGATGTTGAAGTCAATTTTCTGAGTCATCTTTCATAGTGCAAGTATATGATATTCTTGTGGAGATTAATTTGGTGCATCACCTCATTATATTAGGTTCATTTCATGTTCTTTCTATCTCTTTTCAACCCCAAACAAGCTAATAATATAGATGATGAGCTTAAACATATCAAGGGAGCTAACCCTTCAATATAGAGGTTTAACCCTATTGTAGACAACCCACAAGTCTAGGGTAATCCCATTTTCCACTCAATTTGGAGAAGGCTTGAACTACCTCTCCAAGGGTGAAAAATTGAGTGACAACAATCCCTTGCCCTAACTCTCCTAAATGGATATATTTTTAAACATGTACCCCTCCTAAGGTCACCTAAGTATATTTTATTATCCATACAAGCTATAAATCTCTATAAATATAAGATTATTTGACCTTTATTCACTAGATGGAAAATAGATGAAAAAGCCTATCCAAATAAGAAATAAGTTGAGAAAAATTAAGGTATTTGATCCCTATTTGACCTTAATTTTTCATACTACCATCTACAACTCCCCTAAGCCCAAATTTCAAAGATTTTTAAGCTCAATCATTCTCAAATCATTCAATAACACTCTAATTCTAGCATTCACTTGCACTTACACCAAGCACTAGGTGGGAGAACTACATTGGGCTTGATCCCTCCTCAGAGTATTGGTATGTAGGCAACTCTCTTCACAATGAGGTATTTGGGATGTCTAGCCTATCCTACTAATGACCACACATTTTCATTTCATGTCATTCTTATAAGGAGGATTAAGGTTTTCACACTAAATCAAATTATTTAGGTACAATATAGAGTTACATTTTTTGTGCATGTAGGAACATAACTCAAAAACATAGGTATAGGTGATCCCAAAAATAAGAATAATTATGTAAAGAAGACATTAGCACCATTTTAAGGACACTAGAGAAGCATGTCACTACTACCCAGTGAGCAATTAGATCTTAGGACCCTATTGATGACACTCAGACTTGTCTAGAACCTAGTTTTTAGAACTGAGATCTTCTACAATAGTCACTTTCTAAATAAGTCTTTATTCATGCATATTTATTAATATTTTTAGAAAGTCAAAATAATTCAAAAGACATAACAAATTAGTGGTTAGTTATTGCATATTATTTAACCAATTTAGACATCTCGGCCCTTTAATATAACTTAAGAATTACATATGTAAAACCCTAAAAGGTTAAATCAAGTGACCGAGATTGTAATTTGGAAAATAGAACTCTTGGAATGTTCCTTTATTACTTCAAACTTCTATATCTATTTTCCCTATGATTAATATATAAATATGATATAATAAGGAAACTTTGCTCACTCAAATGCTTTTTGATAATTGAATTTTGAGAAGATGTGAGATTGTTAGGTCTTCGCTAGGTGATGGATGAATGAGGATTGATCATGTATTTATACCAATCCATTTGGAGAATATCTCATATAAAAATACTTAGGCCAATAAAAGGTATACATTACATTTACAAATTAAATGACTTTAGGGAACTTGACACTTACGTCGAGTCAGGACACTTGCATCGATGTAAGCATCTAACTAGACACAAGTGTTTAGGAATTAAAAATGTAGGTATAGGTTTAGAGATTGCAGAGATGGAAGATAAACATGTTTAAAACATTCTAGGCAATATAAAAGCCTTGGGTCATTATAATGACATTGGTCAAACTAAAAGATAAGAAATGAGCATAAAGAGATAGTAGATGTGAACCTTTTAACAATGGAAGGTCTAGAACTAAGAAAAATAACCAATGTCTATATTTACCAAGTGTACAATACTGAGGTGTTATATAATTCATAAATAGTGTCTACAAATTGTCATAAAGTAAAACATTCCCAAAAAATATTGAAAAGATGCTTGGGTCACTTCCATCATCTTCGGTCAGTATTGATAGTCAATATTGATCATAAATGGTGAAACTGACTTGAGGCTTGAAAAGATTCCAAGATGAAAGCAAGGGATAGAGATATCTGTAATATGGTAAGTTGGGTTGAAAATGATGGGACAAAGGTGTCACACATTGAAATAGAGCCAATAAGACAATTTAAAGATCAAACGAGATGTGCCACTAAGTACTTAGTTTGTAGTTTGAGATCTATACATACAATGTTTCCTAAAGGCATTGTGAAACAAGGCTTGTAACAAATTTGGTTATCTACAGTTATCTAATAAATTCATAATGTGTTTTTTAAATATTAAATTAAGTATTGTGAAACTTTATTTATGTGAATATTGAAGGGATAAACTTATAGAAATAATGACAAATAACTATGTTGTCGTGATATGAATAACTAAAAATGACCTTCTATAGAGTAACCTTATGAGATATTCCACTAGTTAAAAGTTTTTAATAATTGTTATGAATTTATCAAATAACGTAGTGAATTTATTAAATAACACATTGTGAATTTATTAAATAATACATAGTGAATTTATTAAAAATAGCATACTATGAATTGGAATTTTAATTGTTCTTGGCATACATATTGATCTGCATCCCATATTACTATATTCCTTAATGCGACCATACGTACTATAAACCTAAATGGGAAACTTGCATACATATTGAGAAGGGGAAAATAGGGGAAAGGCAAGAGAATAATATGCCCACAATTGATGTGTGTTTTATAATATTTAATGATCCTAGGTTTTTATTAGACCAAATTTGACAAATTAAGGCCTAAATGAGGACTGATCAAAATAATTAAGCGTTTATGTCTTATTCAATAAACTCTTGCATCTCTATGTTTATGTTGATGGTGATTATGGATTGTTCGACAAAATTCATCATGATGTTAGAACCTAGATGGCCATGTCTATTTAGGTCTAAATAAAATGAATTCATTAAATAACATGATGTGAATTTGCTAAATGGCACAATATGAATTCATTAAATAACATAATATAAATGCACAATGCATTATTTAATTACTATGGAGTTAGTGTATTCATTGAATATTGGTCTAAATTAGGATTTTATTAGCACATGTTATTTATGTTGTTTAACTTTTGACATGTTCCCCTCTTTTTTTATGCAAATTTTGACATGTTTTCCATGTGTTTGATCAAATTTATACATATTAACAAGAGGAAAATAAGGAAAATCCAAGAGGATAATAGAGGGGGACATGTCAAAATTTGATTAAACACATGGAGAACATGTCAAAATTCACTTAGAATTTAAGAGGAACATGTTGAAACTCAAAGACCATAAAGAACATGTGATAATAAAATCCTAATTTATACCAATAATCAAATCAATACCCTGAATTCCCACATATTTCCTCCTTTATACACTATCATGTCTAACCATCTCTAACTACTTCTTTTTACAAGTTCTAAAACACCCCATATCTTCACCATGTAGAATCCACATCAAAATACTTTTCACATGAATACCCAATCAACTTCACATAAATTTCCCACTTGCTAACCTCATTTTACTTTAATAGAAAAAGAAGAATAGAGGGAGACATGTCAACAACTAGAAAAACAAAGAACATGCCCCACTAAAATCTTAATTTGGATCAATAATCAATGAATGTACAAATACTCTACCATCATAACAATTAAATAAAACATTTTGAATTTAAAGTGTGTTCTTTAATGAACTTAGTGTGTGTTATTTAATAAATTCACACCATGTTATTTAATAAAGTCATAGTATAAAAACCTAGTTTAGATCCTAGTTTAGACCAATAATCAATGAATACATATCTACACTTGTACCATAAAAATTAAATAACACATTGTGAATTTATAGTGTATTATTTAATATATTCACATCATATTATTTAAAAAATTCATTGCTTAAAACTCTAATTTAGACTAATAATCAAAGAATACACAAATACACTAGCACCATAGCAACTAAATAACATATTGTGAATGTATAGTTGATATTTAATTAATTAACAACATGTTACTTAATATATTCACATCATGTTATTTAATAAATTAATTATCACAATTGAAATTTGATAACTAAGGGAGCCTTCCACAAGCTTATTGTTGTCATTCTAAACATGCACCCGTGGATGGTCCACGGTGCAAGAGGTTTTTCGATAGGGTGCAGAGCATAAATACATTGCATAGGGTGTAAAATCATTCGACATTGGGTGTGTAATTGTTATCACTCACTTGTGCACATGAGGCATCAGTTGTCTTATCATAATTATGGGATTGTCGCCAAGTTGTGAGACCCTTTCACTCCTTGGGAGGAGCCTTTAGAGTAGGCCAAATTCCTTCTATTCTAAGTGCACCTAGTTTGGGACCAATGCATAGACATAAAGAGCAGAAAGATAAATCTACCGCTAACCTAAACCTAAGATTTTGAGGGAAAAAGGAGGGAGGAGGTAAGAATTTACTTGAAAATAAAAGGTGATACACAAAGAATAGAGTGAACGCTCCTACTACAGTGGACACACTACAAATATTTGAGAACAAGAAATTATCACATAGACTCTAACAAGGACACTCCAAATGCATAAGTGTTTCATGTAGAGGCACAAGAATGCAGTGTAACACTAAGAAGGATGATGAATGATCCATAGTTAATGTTTACACATACCCTTATGCAGACAAACATGACCTGTAGTGAATCCCAAGTTCCATATTGATGTGTTAGGAATGAACAATGATGAGAGGGGTAGATGTTACCCATAGACAAATATCAATAAACACAAATAGCATAGAGTATAAGAATAATAGAGGGAGGTGAACTTAATTCTCATTAACATGCAAGGTTTAGCCAATAAAAGTGCACTTGGAGGAAAAAAAATTATAGTGTGAGGTTGCCTAAAAAATGTTGACCCTTTTACAATGAAGAATAAGACCTTATAATAGATCAAGCCTTTTAAAATTAAATCATGCCTTGGGGTAGAAAATATAATATCTTCATTCTATCATGGTGTCATGTCCATGCTTCTTAAATTCTAATTGGTGATTTGGATCTGGGAGTTAGTGAATCTTCTAGATCCATGTGCATGTCTAAGAATGGAAGATCTTTATAATAGTTAGAGGGGTGGCATGTGATCATACTCTGATGTATAATAGCTACTTTTGTATTTACTTATCTGACAAGGCCTTGAACGCCATTCAACTACTTTTCAACTACCAATTTATATGGCATCGCCACTTATCAATTAGGGCACAGGTTTCTCTTGAACTTCCATGTCATTATCACACATATGATGGTAACCATTGCCTTACGCCTTTTTAAGAATATTTGTGCACTAATTGATCCATAGTTAGATTGCACAATGAGCTATAAGTTAGAAAATGTTTCAGATGTAGAATTCCTTTATGGGGTACATAAATTTTAACCCTTTTTCACCAAAGCCCCTTTGGTTAGTCTTTTCCAGTCTTTGATTTATATTATAACCCATATCAATCAATGAAGTAACATGTGCACAACATAGATCAAGCTTGCAATTTATGAGAGCACATAAGTGGGATAGAATCACTTCTTGTGTACCTCTCCCTACATGATCTAAAGGTTGAGAGCTTTACACCTTTGAACTTGTATGTCATTTAACTTGTGTGATGAAATATCCCTACATGGGGTGCATATTATAAACTCTTTATGAACATAATTTGACACTTAGCTGATTCATAGATCTATACTAACTACTTTGGGAATGGGTGTAGATGGGAGGTGTTTGCACATAGTTTTCTTTAAAGAACTCGACACTTGTAAGCATACAAACCTTTCTTAGTATTTTTGTGAGTTCCACATAAGATGGGGGTGACATATAAAGTCAACACTTTTGGTGACCTTTGTGGGTTACATCCCTGCTAAGCAGGAATCTAGTAGCCTTTGAAGTAATCCATTGGGCATAGAGTTATTAAAACATCTAGTCATTTTCCCCTTAAATGTAATGGCAATGTACTCCTAGCTTGGACTAAACTAAGATCCTCCTAACAAAATAAAGAACCATTCCAAAGGCACTTAGAGGAAAGATATCTAAGCTGAAAGGAAAAATCATGCACAAGCACTTAGAAGAAATAAAATTATCCTAAAATAATATGCACAAGGAACTTAGGGAAATAAAAAAATCTAACTACTTATTTACAAATTATATAAGAATCAACAAAGACAGTGCTTGAGATGGATCCCATTGATTGGGATGGGTAGTTATTCTCCATTTAGTTTAGTGAGTTGGGAAGCATTGGCTTGCTTGCAGCTGATTACAGTATATAGACCGCTCCATATTACATCAAATTTAGTATGCCTTCCAGATTTCACTCTATATACATCCCATTTCACTCTAGTGTGCACAGCTTGTGCTCTAGTATCTTTAAGTTCCATTAGCTTTATTAACCGTATCATGAGGGGATCACTTTTGAGCAATTCCAACTAATGGGTGAGTCCCAATGAAGGAAACTCAAGGGATGTGGATAATCTATCCTCCCTTCCATAAACTAAAATAAAGGGTGAATTTCCCAATAATTTTTTGGATGTGACTTGATCAACCCAAAAGGTAGACTTGAGCTTAGCATGCCAAGCTCATTGATTGTCCTCCATAGTCCTGTTTATAATATGAATCAAATTCTTATTCCTAAACTTGGCTAGACCATTATCTTGAGGGTAATAATTTGATGAGGCACTCATAAGGATGATATATTTGATGACCCATTCATTGATCCTGCTTCCAAAGAAAGCTAATGCAATATCAAAGATAATGGTGGATGGAATACCGATTCTTATTATAATGCCTTCATATAATTTCATGATGGATGTCTCATTAGCATCCTTGATCACTACTATTTCAATCTTCTCGTGAAACAGTCAATGGTCGTGAGCATCCATTTATGTCCATAACTTGATGGTGGGTTAATCATGCCTATGAAGTCAAGCCCCATTATGCAATGGGCTAATCAACTTGTATTTTGGTAAGGTCATCAGCCTTTGTTTGCCTCTGAATAAGGCACATCTCTTGTAACTTCATAGATATGCATGCACATCTTTGAACAGAGTTGGCCAATAATATCCAACTCACATGATTTTTGTAGTAGTGGTCTTGGGTGAATAATGGCCTCCTATAGGGCCATCATGAAATTTTCATAGAATTCTACTCACCTGGTTTGATTTTATGCACCTTAAGAGGAATTCATTGATGTCTCTTCTAGATAACACACCACTAATGAGCACATAAGGAATGGCCTATAACCTAAAATGCTTGTGCTTAGCTTTATTCAAGCTAGAGGGATATGACCCAGTTTGAAGGAAAGTCATCATATTCAACATCCAATCCATTGTAGTTTCTTGACCTATTGATTATTTTTCACATGACATTAGGACTGCTATGTCTTCAAATTTTGCCACCTAAGCCAATTATTTGAGAAGTCTTTTTCCTTGCACCAGCTTGGTGATTTGGATGCCCATGTCATACTCCATCACCTTTGTGACCCGATTGGCTCTCTTCTCATTGATGTCCTTACCAATTAAGAACTCTTTTATACTTATATGTGCAACCATGTGTCAAACTTTATTTTTGGAGAGCATATGCCTGAACTTCTTAAGTGCTCTCATAATATCAAGGATGTGCTTCTCTACAAAGCTATAATGTAGCTCATAATCTTTTAGTACTTCATTGAAGAAGGCAATTGGCTTCTCCAAATGATCATTATTTTATTGTGTAAGAATAGATAAGATGCCTTTGACCCTAATAAATACATAAAGGATAAAATCCTTACTATAATCTAGGTTGATCAAGATGGGAGCTTGCAAAATGGCATACTTACTGGCTTCAAAACTATCCCTAGCTTCATGATTCTAGTTGAACACAACATTCTTCTTGAGCATCGCAGTGAGGGGTTTAGTTAGGGTAGCAAAATCAAGCATGAATCTCCTAACAAATTTGATTCTTCCTAAGAAGCTTTGAAGACTCTCCTTGTGACTTGGAAGAAGGAGAGATGAAATAGCTTTGACTCACTCTAGATCGATCGTGAACCTCTCTTTGGAAATAATGTGCCCTAGTAGAGTGCTTTCATAAGCTACAAAGCTATACTTATTAGGGTTCAAAGATATTTTAATCTACTAACACCTTGTAAAAACTTGCTCTATATGGCCTAAGTGATCTTTTCATGCTTAGAGAAAATAGTTATGTAACCAAGGTAAATCAAGATGACCTTGTTGATAATCTCTTTAAATACAATATCAATGCCTATTTGGAAAGTTGCATCTGCATTTTTTAAACCAAATGACATCCATTGGTGTGTGAAGGTTCCCCACTTAATGGTGAATGTTGTTTTATAACAATCACATTATTACACAAGAATATAGTTGTAGCCTGAGTAACCATCTAACAATGAGAATCTCTCTGTGCATGCAACTATTTATAGGATTTACTCCATTGGTGGGAGGGGATAGTGGTGTTTTAGGGAAGCTTTGTTTAGGTCCCTGAAATCTATGCATAGATGGATTTCCCCATTTTTTTTTCACACCAGGACTAAGTTGGCAACCCATGAAGAGTGTTTAATTAAGAGTATTACACTAGCTTTAATGAGCTTTGAGAGCTCATTTCTCATCAATGGTTTAAGTTTTGGGTTGACATGCCTCTACTTTTGGCAAAATGGCTACACGTTAGGTTCAAGCTCAATTATGTGTTGTATTAAGCCTAGACCAAATAATCTCAAGGCCTTATAGCTCCATACAAAAATATTATTGTATCTCCAACTAAGTTCAATAAAGCTCTTAATTTTTGGTATGGAACATACCTTGCTAGCTTTTGGGACCTTTCCTTCGAAAATGGTTACTTGTGCAGAGACCTCCTCTTTTGTTGTGATTCTTTGACTTTCCCCTTTGAGTTGGTCATCAAAATTAAAGATGCTTTATACAATAACAAACCCTTTTGGAAGCTTGTTTCCCTTTAATTGGATAACTTGATCTTCATATTGGGATTGCAACTACGCTTGGTTTTTTATGCAAAACTCTACCTCATCCTGTAGGAAGTTGATAATCTTCTCATCACTCTTAAACACCTACCAATTATCTTTGTTGTCAAGGACTATTAGTTTGATCATGAGCTTGACAAGTTATTCAGACTCCTTCATTATATTGCATGGGATATCATATTATGCACCTATGGTTTCAAGTCTATCTACATCAATATTTGGAGATCTTGTTATGGAACTAATATTTAATGCAACAAAACTTTCGATCATATCCCACACTCTATGTTTGTAGGCCTTCATTAGGCCATTTTTGGTCATGCTCCACATTCTAACTTGATTAACAACTAGTTAATTATCACCCAATGCCTTTAGAACCATGATTCCTTTCTTCTATGCAATCTATAAGCCTTGTATCAACACCTCATATTCTACATCATTATTTGTGCAAATGATATGCAATCTAAATGCATGAAAATATTTATCCTTTTGAGGGGAAACTAATATCACACCAACTCCAATGCCATTTTTGCTTCAAGGAACTATAAAAGTATAATTGTCATGTACCCTCAGGGTTCTCTTATATCGTTATGATCTTGGGTAGCATGAAATCCTCCTCTAGGATAGAGTACATACCTAGACCTATCTCCTCCACATTTTCATATGGGTCAGAATCATAATGTTCACATGCCCATTCATCCATCAAATCATCTAAGATCTCTTCAAGCAGTGTTGTGGCTTCATGGAGAATTAGATTCTCCTCTTGATCAAACATTGTGTAGTTTAATTCAATTGTGTTGAGAGAGTATGGTTCAACATGAATTTTTAAAATGGCTTCACCCCTAATGGTCAACTTATTCCTATATCTAGTTTTGAGTAATATATATGAATAGTCTAAAGATAAATATCCACCCATCTTTGATGTGAAGTCTCGAGAGAGGCAGATAGCGAAGTAGGGAGGTATGTCAATGACTACAATATCCTACATAATTAAAAGTTTTTGGCATGAATGTAGTGTAAAATTCAAATATTTGATGATTCCTATGATCTTGACCATTGTGCCATCTAGCTAGACTAGTCCTTTTGAAATAGGGGAATACATAATTCTGAGCATATCTATAATCTTCTTTGGCATCATCGAGCTACTTATACCTGAGTCAATCATGCAATTGTGCACAAGGTGTTGACTGATAATCAAGGAAAAAAAATAGGGGAAAGCTTAGTGCTACTATTAACTCGCATTTCCTCTACTTTTAGTTGATATAGATTCACAAAGATGGAAGGCATATGTTGTGATGTCTTGCATGCGTGAAAGCTTTTCAAATCATCTTATAGCAAATTTATTTGAGAAGGAATGGCAAGAGCATCCCACATAGTTACATTGAGGCTTATTTTATTCATCTGTTTGACTATGTTCAAAGGAATTTGGGGTCTCTCTAGCTGTGGTTTTTGAATAGTAGCCTCTTCTAATATTTGTGCACTGGTCTAAGAAGGCTCTTCTCTTTGGATAGCCTGTTCAATGTGTGTTTAAGGTTGTGTAAGTACCTTGGATTATATACTTGCATGCATAATATGGGTAATTGAAGGTAAGGGTACTAAAGTTAGTATTGCCTCATCTATTTCTCTCCTTTTAAATGTTGTATTGAAAGCAAATGGGGTTTTTCCTATGCTTGATGCATCATACTAATTTATATAGTTAAAATCATCCTCCTGCCAATTGATAAACTTTGGCCATGAGTGATAGGTTTATGACTCCATTTGTGCATGTAGTTTGATTGTACAGTTGACTGCATAAGAAATACAATTTGGTATTATATGCAAGATTATTTTGCATGGGTATAAGGGCTCTAGAAGCACTAGCAACATCAACTTTTTGCACATAAGGTGATCAATTATATGTCATCTAATTTTGTGTTTGTGCACCACCTTAGTAAGGAGGTATACTTGACTAGTACTACTAAGTGAAGGATTGATGAGGTCTGGCTACTACACTTGTTGCCTTTTAAGGGTGACAAGATCATTTATAAAGCTTTACAAGAGAGTTTTAACCTTGTGAAATTTGTTAGGGTGAGTATCAGATGCTGTTGATGGGATCACTATAATGGGGATAGGTGGTAATAAAGGTTGTGCAATTGGTTGGCTAAGAGGAAGTTCTATGAATTTTTTGCATGCACAATAACTTCATAAGCATCGACTAAAACTGTTCCTCCCATGGATTAAATCATCATAACTATATCACAATTAAGAGCTTTCAAAAAATATAAAATG
Source organism: Torreya grandis (assembly GCA_037957365.1). Lineage (NCBI taxonomy): Eukaryota > Viridiplantae > Streptophyta > Pinopsida > Cupressales > Taxaceae > Torreya > Torreya grandis. The sequence continues at coordinate 3,294,562 of JARHVA010000860.1, forward strand.
CAGTATTGGGAGATGGCTTACATAAGGGTGGGATACTATACCAAACTCTCTAGAAACTAAAGTTGAAATCAACCATCATCTTGTGTGGGGCTTGCCTTATAGTTATGTTTTATCAGGAATAAGTGGTCGCTTTGGTCCTTCAATTTCTTACATAGCTCCTCCCCAATTCCATCCCAGTTGTGAATAGAATTTGATCTCAAGCCTCCATACCACAAAAGTACTTTGCCTTTGAAAGAAGAGGCAAGCAACTTAAATGTGACATTGTCCTTGATAACATGGTGCATTGAACAAATATTCAAGATATCCTGAATATGCTCAATGGGAGAAGTTGCATTCTCACCAATGAAATAGGATAAACTTTGTAGGGATGTGACTAAAATGTCATCATATTGGGTAAAAACTAATGCACTGCCTCCATAAAAAGGTATAAATAGTTAGTTCCTCTATACAACCATGAATTGGATAGGGAATAATCTCCCTTCAGTTGTAGGGAAACTCCCAAATGGAGGTCTATACTAAGCTCTAGGGGATGGTAATCTTATCCCTCTCTCTCTCTCGATAGGGGATGAAGATGTCCTTATATTTCTTATTCTAGAAGGCATTGAAAGCTCAATGAAATAGAAATCAATACCCTTTATAGATGATGTTGTTTATCTTGGAATGTAGTTAGGGGACTGATCTTTATGAACCATAATTGCTTAGAGTCACCATGTGCTCTTATTGAGTTTTTGTAACACTTGTTAGCTAAAGGTAGCATTGATTCCTTAGTTATTTATTTAAATCATCCCCACTGAGTGTGCTAGAAACTATTATCATTTAAAATGTGCACCTATGGATGGTTTGTAGTGTGGTAGGTTTTTTGGCAGGGTGTAGAGCATGAAAGCTTTACATAGGGGGTAAAATTGTTTGGTGTTGGGTGTGGAAGTGTTATTGCTCACCTACACACATGAGGCATCAGTTGTCTAATCATAATGATGGGAATGTCCCCAAGGTGTGGTACACTTTCACTCCTTAAGAAGAGCCTTAGAGTAGGTCAGATTCCTTCTATTCTAAATGCACTTGGTTTGGACTAGCATGTAGACCTAAAGAGCAAAAAGGTAAATCTATCACTAATCTAAACCTAAGATTTTATGTTACAACCTCTCAAGTTATACTTAGTATAAAAAAATATTTTTTTAACTAATTACTTAACATTCATTCCACTTAAACATATTAAATAACTTAACCAAACAACCCAGAATAGTATTACTTTTAAATTCAAACACTAAAAATGATATATATATCTATTAAAACTCCAAGGAAAATAAATACATTAGGACATTGCCATGGCTAGTCCACTAATACAATAACTATTTTTTAAGTATATACCAATGAAATACAATTACATTTCCATTAGGCCTTTATCCTTAATATTATAAAAACATACCAAGCTCTCTAGAGCTCATGTTGTACCAACTTGGGTATCTCTAATCAAATCAAGTGTAAGTTTTAGGTAAGTAGTACTATTATGGGGATGAAAAACATCATCTAAGTGCTTTTCAACACCAATCATGGACCAATGATCCTCTGCATAATCCCCTATTAGGGAATGGCCCTCCCTTCACAAATAGGTAGATAGAATGATGTGGGAATCCAAAAAACAAGGTATACCCAAGTGTGTATGATTTTTAAAACTAAACATGCAGTGTATCATAAAAAATCCATTATATTGCAAGATATTGCACTAATATGTAAATCAAACATACCAAAATATAATGTTTCACTGCACATTCTTTAACCACAAGACTCATACTAATTACTTCCTCTTAGAAATAATATCACATCATATGTCATATATAGGAGTAAGCAAAGTATTCATTTATTCCATCAATGTATGAATAAATATTACATTATTATCTATCTCATATAAGAAATATTTCCTATAGTTATACCACCTAAGTAAAATTTACATTAAACTATAGTTTCCCAACTACTAAAATAATATACGAGTGACTACACCCCATGACAACCCATATTATCATAGTCTAGTGTTCTAAGACATAACTACTAGTTATTTCATAATCAGTCATACAAAGTAGTCATAAATACATGGAATCATAAACTTTTAATCAAACAAGTATATATAACAAAACACATCATACAAACACAAAATTCTAACCTAATATTTATTTACACTCTCTCAAGGTTATATGCACACATAAATGATGTCCTACTAACTGTTACAAAACAATGTTCAAGTAATAACCAACACATACATTTAATCAATCAACATGAGTGAGAGTCTAAACATACATCTACAATATATATATATATATAAAAGCTAAAGTAGTATATGATATCCCATACTATCATAGCTCATTGTGCAAAAGCACTCTACTCAAACATGAATAATCAATCTTACACTATAATTATTTAACAAGTATAGGACTATATCACTCGAGTGTACCCTAGATTATGTTGCACAATAATAATTAGACAAAAACATAATATCTAGGCACACATCATGATGCACTATTTTATGCTATAATAGTCTAATTACTTTTATATATAAATTCTTTCATGATATGTATTGTACAAAGGTTTTCAATGCTAACAAAATCCATATATACTAATAGTTATTTATAACACAAGTCAAAGTTTTACAATATTTCTCAAACAGAACTTCGATGAACCTTTAAAATATAACCTAAGTATTGTAGCCAAATAGACCTCTTTAGAATCAAGATTCTGATCTCGATAATCACAATTATCTCTCAATATAGAAGAAAACAACCTCTAGTTTCAAAACCATCATAGAAGGCTTTCACCAGTTCTTTTTATGTGTCTCAACTCTACATAAAATAAGCTCATGCATTTAATTCTAAAAGTTAGATCAAACACATATAATATTTCATAATAGTTACTAACATGCACTTAGCCATCAAAAGTATGATTGAAGCTCATGTATTGATTTATTTAACAACCAATATCTATGACAAGCTAGATAATCTACCAAATGGGTATTATGCAAGTCATTAAGGATTTAATTTACGTTAAATACAAATTTAACATATTTATAACCTAGGAACCTTCCACCTTAAGTTTGGCCCTCATCATAGTCCAATGAACTATAAGTAAATCAAGGTAAGGGTCTGCCCAGAATATTTATAAATTATAAATATTTGCTCACTCTTTACTAATATAAAAATAAGTACTGACAAACAACTTTACTAATATATATATATATATATGTATTCAAGAAAACTCTCAATTATTTAATACTATAAATTAATATTTCTCTCTGAATTGAGTATACCAAGTATTCCAACATTTATTGTTGATCAATATCACATATTTAATTAAGCTCTCATGTTAATCATGCTCATTTATTTGAGCTGCAACTTGAGCTAACCGTAATACAAAAATCCAAGGCAAAAATAATGTTCCACCGAACATTCAATCTTGCATTAAAGAAGAAACATAGTTTCATATATATATATATATATATATATATATATATATATTCAAGAAAACTCTCAATTATTTAATATTATAAATTAATATTTCTCTCTGAATTGAGTATACCAAGTATTCCAACATATATTGTTGATCAATATCACATCTTTAATTAAGCTCTCATGTTAATCATGCTCATTTATTTGAGCTGCAACTTGAGCTAACCGTAATACAAAAATACAAGGCAAAAATAATGTTCCACCGAACATTCAATCTTGCATTATAGAAGAAACATAGTTTCATATATATATATATACTATAAATTAATATTTCTCTCTGAATTGAGTATACCAAGTATTCCAACATTTATTGTTGATCAATATCACATCTTTAATTAAGCTCTCATGTTAATCATGCTCATTTATTTGAGCTGCAACTTGAGCTAACCGTAATACAAAAATCCAAGGCAAAAATAATGTTCCACCGAACATTCAATCTTGCATTAAAGAAGAAACATAGTTTCCTAAGCTAATTTCATTCCTCAAGAATATACACGGTGATATTATCTAGTGCTACATATAAATGGCTTAGTGCTCCAAAAAAAAAAGACTCCACGCTTACACACACACACACACACACACACACACACACACACACACACACACACACACACACACACACACACACACACACACACACACACACACACACTCAATGTTTGAATATTTTTAATCAGTGTTTAAATAATTACACTCAGCATTGAATATTTTTACTCGAAATTTAAATAATTACATTAAACGTTGAATGTTTTTACTCTGCATTTAAATAATTACAGTCATCATTGAATATTTTTATTCAGAATTTAAAAAATTACACTCAATGTTGAATATTTTTACTCAACATTTAAATCATTACACTTAGCGTTGAATATTTTTACTCAGCATTTAAATAATTATACACAACATTGTATCTTTTCTCAACTTAGTGTATCAAACTAATGACACAATGTTTTCAATAAATTCTCAGGGTTTCCATTATATGGCTCTACGTTCTCAGGTAATGGCTTGGCATTTCAATTTATTAACTCAATATTTGAATAATTCTCAGCATTTTTAATATATATATATATATATACATTTTTAATATATATATATATATATATATATATATATATATATACACTATGTTTTTAATAATTTAACTCAGCACTATAATATATGACTTGGCATTTCCTATAAAATGCAATATTATATGAGTTTAATACATATCTATGAGTTTAATACATAGCACTTAGTCTCATAAAGTGCAGTCAATAAAATGCCAAAATTTATTCCTTAAACTAATGCGTATTCTCATAGATATATAGTGTAATTAATAATTTCTCCTGATAAATAGATTTAAAAAAGACTATGTTCATACCAATATGAAAATGATGCAGTCCTTATATTTTTTTGTATATACACATAAGGGTGTTGCTAGTATATTATCCATTAGTTTGCTAAAATACTAAATGGACTCAGGAAATATACATATAGGAAAATTTCATGGGATTTTAATATTGATTTGGTCATCGAATAAAATTAAGGACATGTAAATATTGATCACAAAATATATATAAATCTTCACTCAAAAATATTAAGACAAAACTGACCTTTGACGAATTTGCTGGAAAAATGGAGACACCCCTTTGCTTGCTTCTTCCAACTCTCTCTCCTCCTCCCATCTTCTTGCTCTATGTCTTTGTATCCTCTTTCAAACTCTCCCCATGAATTTATAAAATTATCCTCATTTCCATTTGCTGCACCCACCTCTTTGTATGCTATTCATCTCCTAATTTTGCTTCCATGATAACATTTTACTCCTAATTTTACTAACTAGAGTTACATTTTTAACAAATCCATAGTCTATCTTCAACTTCATATTTTTTAATGAATACAAAACATATTTTTGTTTAATAATAAATATAATTAAGCATCATTCCAAAATTAGCTTAAATTTAAGGTTAAGTTAACTAATAAGATAATAATATCTAAATTCTAGCTTTTTAATGAATTTAATGCATGTATTTTCAAGACTAAGTTTAATTTATCTTAACTAAAGGTTAACAAATTAAGATAACATAAGCTATTTAAAATAATGGTAATTATTTATTTATCTAATTGTTTCTAATAATAATATAATGTATAATTAATTACTATTCACATGTAGCAATTAAATATCTATTTCTTGATTTATTCTTGAAAATCAAGACAATTAAAGTGAAGGAATTTAATGCATTCTAAAACTAATTCCACATACCAATTTAATCATAAACAATATTTCCTTTTCTATGCATTAATGTTTTATGCATATAACATTTAAAATCCAATGTATATGTATGTAGGGTAACTAGCAATTCCTCTATCATTGTCCAATCATCCCATCTAATCCATCCTCTCTGATGATGCTCTCCCTCATCGAGTTGTGAGGGTAGGATCTATCCTGCATCCACCTCACAATAAGTAGGTAGTTAGTCTGAGTCATCATAAATAACAACCAATGATGTAAAACTAACAAATACATATCCATAATGTATAAAATACAAAAATACAGCTATCACATCACGTATACTAATTATCAATATCACTGTCCCATTATAGTATATGCCAAAAATATCAAATCAAATAAATAAAAATTAGATAATAACCATATTAATCCACTGATTCAAAGTTTATAAATCATAAGGTGAAATTTGGATGTGACATCCTCCCCCCTAAAACTTGTCATCACCCCGATGACTCTTATTCAAACAAAAGTTTTAAATAACAAACAGAGTTTAATTGCATTAAAATATAGTATCAAGTATCATATCATGCTAATAAATATAAAATTTACCTTAAGAATTCATCATAGTTCTCTCTATTAACACTATTCTTAGAGTATTGGTCCTACAAGACCCTGATCTGTGACATTTCTTATTATGCAAATAAGTTTGCAAATGTCACTACAGTGATTGGTTCTATCATGACCACCTTGAGGTCCAAAACTAACAAGACAAGTCTATAATAACTCAGTATAAGTTTCATTAACTTCCCAAAAGCACATGAGATCATCACAAAATTCAAAACAAATGACCAAGGAGAGTTCCACAAAATCTTATAGTCCCTATGCACATCTCTCTAACCTAGAGAGTGTATTTCTCATACCGGAAAAAAGTATTTAGAAAATCTGCAAGAATGATGTGTGAAAGTTAATACTATCGCTAGTCTCTGTAGTTTTGGATAAGTATAAAATGTCAATACTATCACTACTCCATGTAGCTCTAAATAAGTATGATGATGAATAGAAACTGGAAATAATGTATATGAAATCATGGAATACCCATCCATAATATACATGCATATAGCCAGATGATTGAATTTGATAAATTTTGCCTATCAAATCTTGGATTTGACAAATCCATCTATCAGATCCAATTTAGAAATAACTGAGTCAATGTGAGGCTAAGTAGGATACCATCTTATTGCTTAGAACTCACGTTCTTAATTCAACACTCTTCTCTCAGGTCTCCATGACCTAATGATCTCCAAAATGTGTACCAAATTCAATGAAACACAAATATTTATTAACAAATCATAAAAATTAATATTATATGCTAAATAATTATATATGTATTAACATACATACAAGAAAAATCATACAATCATTTTGATATTGCTTTAAGTTGTTACTAATCAAACATAACTAGTGTCATGTTTGACAACTTAATCTATAGTGTTATATTCATAGTAAAGAGGAAATAATATCATAATTAGCATAAATAAAAAGGATAAGGATTATACCATCCTTACTACCTTATCAAGTAACAAGTGAGATAATGTCTCTCTATTTGCTCGACTAAATTTCAACAAGTTAAAAGTTTATCTCAACCCTTTTAGACTACAAAGATGTTTTGCACATCTTATTCCTTACTTTCTCCCAAAGAAAGATACAAATATAACTCTTCAAAATAACATACTTGAGAAGAGAATAATATTATTCTAAACAAAGGTATATAATAATATTATAATCAACTAGAATTAATATAAATTCAAGGTTTGCAATTCCTTGAAATTAAGTTAACAAGTTTAGATAAAATAGCGGCTTTAAAAAGTCACAAGTGGAAAGTAGAGAGTTAAAATCTCAAAAATAAATCTCCTACATACCCTCACATGGTAAAAGGAAACAATGCAATCCATGTTTCCAATCACTTTTCACTTACCAAACTTGTAGGTGTAGTATTATAACCTACCTCCACAACCAGAAGGAAAAATACTAAATTTAAATATGCATTAATCTATCCAATCCTACAGTGTCTCTTAATAAGAAGTAAAAAACATTATCCCACAAATGCAAGGGAATAAAATCAAAACAATAATTTAAAAACAAGTTTTCCACTAAAGGAAACACTAAATCAACATCCTGAAAATATGAATCTTCCTGGTAGTTTAAAATGATGTAAGAAGAGAGTAAGAGCATAACTACTCACCTCTAAGATAATTAAGAGAGATGGCACTTCTTCTCAAGTCTATAAATATTAGGATGTTAATCCACATAACAAAATCCTAACACAAAGCAATTCACAATCAAGACATCAACATTTAACTACAAGATAATCCCCTCTGCACAATGTGGTGCCAACCTAGAATGGTCTTATAATATTCCTACTCCTAGGATGTGTATATAAGACACAAAACTAATGCATATAAACCTATGTGGGAATCACTCCATGCTTTTAAAACACTCACAACACAAAACACAAAATCTGACAGTGATTCAAATACCAAGAAAGATATAATCATACTCAAGGTGTTCAATATAAATTTTAAAAATATGATAGAAAACTCTTATTCACATCTTATGAACTATGAAATGCACTTACCTACCCAAAACACCTTATAAAACCATCACCAATGAGACACTTGATAAACCAACTCTTTAAAAACTCTAAGGGGGTATGAATGTTCTAAGGTACATACGTAATGTACCACACACACATTCATAATTCTTTTTTTTATAGACAAAAAGATATAAAAACTAATTAGGTCATAGAGTTCGAGCCACAGCTCTGATGCCACATGTTACAACCCCTCAAGTTGTACTTACTATAAATTAGTATTTAAAAAAAACTAATTACTTAACATTAATTCCATTTAAACATATTAAACAACTTAACCAAACAACCCAAAATATTAGTACTTCTAAATTTAAATACTGAAAAATGATATATATCTATTACAACTCCAAGGAAAGTAAATACATTATGATGTAGCCACGACTGGTCCACTAATATATTAGTTGTTTTTTTATGTCTCTAAATGTATCATAGGTGTTCGTAGTATTTAAATAACACTTCTCATTTTAGAATTCAAAGAATTTAGAGCATGAGTTGTAGGTTATGGTGATCTAATTACCTATGATGAAATAACAGTAGAGCAAGCAAACTATTCCACAATATTTATATTGATTGGTGGTTGAGAGCCATCATGGTCTGATTAACCAAATTTATGCAAATCATGAAGCATCTATGCTATTATTTGTGGGTTATGACCAAATTCTAATATAAGACTATTCTAGAATGAATATTTACAATGATTTTAAGCTATAGTGATCTGGTTAAAAAAAGAGGAAAAAAAAAGGGAAGGGTAAAAAGGAAGTATGTGATTATTTATCTTTGTCTCAAACATCATGACAAGGCTTAAATTCAAAATCAATATGCATTTAACCAATATACAATGTAAAATAACATATGCTTAAATTCCACTACACATCGAGAAAGTATCTAAGGATAATATGAAGAAATACAAGTAAGAATTGACATTTCTTTAAAGATCTACTATTGCAATTAAATAACATTTGCACATCTTTATACATAGAAAATAAAATGAAGCAAATTCAAAGACATTAAACTAATATAGTGTTAGCCCAAATTAACAACCTTGTATTGAAGATACACATCTAGAATTCTTGAAAACCCTTTAAATATAAGACCTAGAATAGACAATTGAGAGAGAAGCTATGATAACAATTCACACAAATAATTGAGACAAAAATTTGCAATATTCTCTACTTGTATTAAATTTATCCAAAAGTTATAAAGTAGTTTTAGCTCTTCAAACTCTCCCCTTTTTACAGATGATAATGTTTCTTTTATAGGCTTCAAGGAAGTATGTCGGTTAGTTGCCTCGACTTACAAGTGTACAAAGTGTGAAGGATGATTGTCCTTCCACAAAGTTATTTAAAATACACTAAAATTTCCAAAATAGACTGACCTTTAGGCAAAGTGCTGATAAAATGCATGTGCCTTTACAAAGAATATTAGAACTCCAAAATTTACAATGTTTTCCCAAAAGAGAATATTCTCAACCAATTGGTGGACCCTGTGTTGATGAAGACCCCTAGCTCTATTGAAGCAACTTCATCACCTTTTGATGTTGCTCATCAACTAACTTCAATTTGATAGCTTGCTTAAGGAGGAGTTCATCTTCTTGATCTACCAAATCATCTAGGTCCCTGTCATTCCTTTCTAAAGCCTCTTTGATGTTATTCACCTTGGATATCTTCTTTTTTGGAGTTAGAATCATATCCATGATCCTATTATTGTTCCCTCCATACTTGCCTTGGCTCTTATTTCTCACCTCCTACATGACTGATGTGACTTTGTGCTTGAATTCATCATCTGCCATGATGCCTATGGAGGTGAGCTTAAAAAGATTTGAAATCATGGTCTTTAAGAGTTTTTCACCCTTGTCCATTAGTTCTTTTGATGAGTTTATCCAAGGATTTGGACCATGTAATCAAGCTATTTATTTTATCCAAAATCAAGACTAGGATGGTGTTGAGTTGAGATATGTTGATAGTCTTGAAGCTAGGGATTTTATCCCCCGTCAAGATACCAATTAAATATGTGATTTTATCCCTAAAACCCTATCATTGGGTGATTAAATTCATGGCTATTATATCCTAAAGGAACAGTGCACTCTGCCTCAACTTTGTTAACTTCAAGGAGTCAAATATGTCATGGAATGATTTCTCAAACATTCCAATAGTGGAGTTAAGAACTGATAAAATTGATTGCCTCTCTAAATCCTTATTCTTCTTCTAAAGGTTCTTTATTTGTTGGTGTAGCCCTCTAATGCTAGTTTATAATTGAGCACTTTAAGTCTTAGCCAACCCAAGTATATCTTATTCTTGGATGGGGTCCGCTCTTGGTCCTTAGTCTCCAACTAGAGTCAAACCAACAAATGGTTCCACCTTCATGAAAGTGAATTCCTCTCCACCAACCATAGCTTTCTTTGTTGTAATTCTTTCTAATCCAACTGTGGTTGGGTCAAATTGGACACTAACTAAAGAATGTGTCATTTTTGGTGGATCTAGGGCTTCCACTTGGGTGCTTCCTGAAGATTTAGGAGTAGTCATTTATCTTTCCAACTCTTTATATTGCAAAACCACTATCTAGGGCTTAAGTTCCTCATGAACTATGATGTTGATGAATTTGTGATGGCCTCTTAATGTTGCAGCATTATGATCTTTTGTATCTTTCCATATACAAACCATTTAAGAATGGTTAGACCATGAATGATATTTTCATCATTGAATAGATTGACTTCACTCAGAGGGTGAGTGAGGGTTACCTTAGGCTTCTTGGTTCCAGTAGGAACCAATACTAATTCAACCTTTCTCTTTTAAGGAGGAACAATTGGAACTAAGTCCAAAGTTACTTCCTACCCCTTTTCCCTTCCCACTTCCTCAACTTGGGGTTGAGGCTCTCCTTCTTAAGCTTCCTCTTCATCAAACCCATAGGCACTAACCAATGCTTCTAAGGCATCTACCATTATCTCTCCAAGATGTAATGCAATCATGTCAATGTATTCAATTAGAGACTCTAGATTTTTAGGTTCGGTAAAAGAGGTTCCTCCCTTACCAGGTCTTTTTTCAATTTTCTCTTTTCATACACCTTGGTTAATTGGTGCTTTTGGACTTTATGCAATTAGTGCCTCTGATTGTTCTAAAGGATGTCTAGTAGATGGTCCTGGTAGCAAATGGTAATACAGAGGATTCATCTGCTATATTTCACTAACTGGCTTCTCATCTCTTATAAACCTAGCCTCAAGCTGAATGTTATGCCTTTTTAATCTTGTTAGGACCTCAAAAAAAATATATGCCTAGATATATATGGTGTCAGGAACACCAAGTTGATATTCATACTTCATGTTTATTTTTTTGGCCTTCAAATGATTCACAACATTGTCTTTGGGGTCCCATTACCTTAACTCATCAAGATGTAAGTCAAATGAGTCATTGCGCCTAGAGATGGTGTCCACATTATCCCAATTCTAGAGAACTATTTGGCTGATGGTCAAAGGGAATGGATGGAGTAGCCCCTTCCTCTTCCATTTGCATATATTATCAATTCCATGAAACAACTAGTATGTAATCTCTTGCTCGGCCAGCTTGGTGGGCATATAAATTGGTAACTTGATAGGCTGGCATAGGGTTCTTTCTATCCTAATTACAATGCAATCAAGATACAACCAAAGATTTCTAATGAGCTCCACATATTTTTTGATTAAGATACTTACCCTCATCATGGATAGCCCTATAATAACCTCTAACAAGGATGGATACACACAGTCACAAATGAATTGAATGTGGTCTCTATATTTTAATATGTGCAATTTAGAATAATAATGGGAAATTATCTACCTTTTCTCAAGTGACCAGTTCCTAATGTTAGGGATGGTTATGGTGGCTAATAGGACATCATAAATAAGTGGTTTTCGGTCCTCTTCTTTATAGCAAAAAATTGTTGCTTCAGGCAAACACTGATCAATTCTTGAATAGGAGGTGTGAGTCCTTTCTCAACCATGAAGTATACATAAGGAACCCATAGTTTGCTGACATAAGTCATGGAAGGGGACCCAGATGATCTATTCATTAAAATCATGATCATTTTAATTCCTACCTAAATTGGGTGATAGGAATTCTTCCAGTAGGGTTAAAAAATACTTGTGTTCCTGAATATAGCTAAGCGACTAGGGTGGTCTTCAGGTCATTTTGGCTTGACCATTGCCTAATTGTGGGCAAGTCTGCCTAAGGAATGGGGATTTTTTAATAACTCTCAAAGGCCATAGGGGAAATGTAAGCAACCTTCTTAAAATTATGTTCATGAATGATCATGCCCTGATCAAGTATACAATCCTTAAAAATGGGATCAATAACATCTATACAATGAAGTACCTCAAGTTTTGCTACTATGTGGTAGAGATCGACCATTTGGATAGAGACTATGTCATAATACTTCTAGCAGACTGTAGCAATATTTTCATCCTCCTTAGTGATTTCCTATAATTCATTGATGGCCCAGAAGATCTTGGACCAGTTGTTGTCCTCAATATTCAATGTTACTACATCCAATACAATATCGTTGAAGATTCTTCTATCTATGTCTAAAGTTAAGTATAGTCGGTGTCCTCTCTATTCTATTTTTGGGCTACCATGATTGTGAATTTTGCAAATCATTCACTAGTGTCTACAAATTATCTCTAGATCAGTTTATACTTGTTTAGATGAAAATTGGGTTCTTTTTGGTTCAATTGTGGTTAATTTGGGATCAAATTAGAGGTTTAAGTAGAGGTTAGGGATTCTTTGTACCTTTAATGTTGAATGTTTACTTAGACTTAGGTGAATTCATGCCTTGGATTCAATTTAGACTTTTGCATTTATACATTTGCCTTTTTGAGCCCATAAAATCCCTTGTTTTATCATCTTATGCCCATGTGGCATCCTACTGGTAGCTTTTATAGAATTTTTCATAATGCTTTTAAAGAATTAGCCATTACCTTTTTTTAAATTTTCTTTTTGATTCGCACTGTCTGATCTTCATGCATGTATAAATGTAAACCGTTGATCTTGATCCTAAGACTTGCACATTGTTGGTCCTTATCTGCATCAAGCTTCATGATTGCACCACCTAGTAGTTTTATGAGACTTCAAAGCTTTGCACATTACCAGTCTATGCATTAATGTTCTTCCACGACATGGTAGTCTCATGCTTGCTTGGAGCCTTGTAGAAAAGTTCATCTTGGTTTCGCACGTCTGATCTTCTTGTTCAGATCAATGCAAATCATAGATCCTATAAATGTACAAAAACTTTGATCAGTGTCAGGACATAAGAAGGAACTTAGGCTACATACTTTAGGCTATAGTTCTATTTTGCGTTAATAAACATGAAATAAACTTTAAATCAAAGTATTTAAGCTAAGTTTAAAGCTTGAATAACAAAGGATCTAATGCAAGGTTTTAACCTAGGGTTTTATCATGTTAATAAACAAGATAAAACTTTAGATTAAAATTTTTAAGCTAAGTTTTATGGTAATGGGACCTTTAATTAAACTAAGTTCATTAGGCTCAAAAGCCCATGGGGCATATATATAGACTAAGGCTCGGGTCAATGTTTAAAAACATGACTAGATTCTACCATGATATTCAAGCTTAGCCTATGCAAATCTAAACTTAGTTATAAGGACCATAAGTCTAGCCATGGCTTTAAATAAATGAGATCAATCTATTGAAGACTAATTTTAACATTGAGATGCAAGTCTTTAGTATATTTATCTTCTCAGTGAAATTAGCTCTGTTAGGAACCCCTTATCCAACGGAAGCACAATTGATTACTTTCTTATAAGCAATTAAACACGAAATTATACCAGAATAAATAAGTAACAAGAAACTTGAGACATCAAAGAATTTGAGAGACAATACACACTCTTGTATTAAATATTACTAGAAGAAAATACAATAAGAAAGATGCCACTTCTTCCTCCACCTCAAAGGCTTGCCACACCTCAAGACCTTCTTCCCTCTCTCTCTTGCTCAACACAACAACTCTATAGCCTGAGTTATTATCCCTCCTTGAATGCTTCAGCTGATCTCCTTGACCTTACACCTGTAGATCTCCTTGACCTTGCTTACTTCAATGCTTTTACTTGCCTTCTTTGATAATTACAATACATGCCTCATGGGTCTTTAAATAGAATCCCATGGTTACAAAAATAGAACTCTAACTACAATAATTAGACACGCAGCTCGTGACTATAATTAGTCATTTGACATGCAAACACTCGCTTCACTTAACTGACTGTTCGTCAACAGCAGTTCTGGAACACACAGGCGATCGACGTCGGTCCCTGCTTGCCTAGTGCTGCCGACGTCGGCCGACTAGCTACCGTCGCTAGTTGCCTTCTGCACTGCATCTGACCGACGTTGGTCATGCTACTGACGCCGGTGCTTCTGATTCTTCAGCAACCTTCCTTCTTCATGTCTGCAAATAGTTGAAGCTTTTAGCTCCACACCCTAACAAGCTCTTCAGCTAAAATTTGATGATCTCATAGATGTCAATGATGGCCTTACAGGCATCAATGACATTAATGTGAACATTAAAATTAAGCTCTAACAACTCTTCATATAGGGATAAAATTTGATGACCTCACAAATATCAATGACGGCCTCGTGGTCATCATATGATGGGTGTGAGAGTGTCAAATTTAAGTCTTGACTGTAGTTAGACCCATAGAAGCTTGGGTTAAATATGCTTCATCAGATTATCTCTTGTGATTAAGCACAAATCATAGTTAATGATTGGAATAGATGCATGTTATTAGTTCTTGTAGTCATGAAGTGGATCGAGTTAGCTCAAGGCCATATATAGAAATTAGACTAAGTCATAAGCTTAAGTCTTTGAAACATAATAAAATGATGACCCTTTGAATAATTAAAAATTATAACGTAACATCCTATCCCAAGGTCCTTTTGATATTAATTTTGAATGCAAGAGTGCCATGTGGCAACTTCATGGGGCTTCAGAGCTTTGACTTTATTGACCCTATGAAGAGTCTATAGAGCATTGATTCCTGTATGGGATCTCACAATCCATTGATTGTGATCTAAGTGATCGAGTGAGACTGGCTTGATTGATCAAATCTTTTCATTGGGTATCTTTCACTTCATCTGATCAATGTTGCTTGATGAATCATGAACCGTCGATCTCCTCAAAAGCAATATATTTAAGTTAGAGCTCGGGACAACATAAAAAACTTAGGATAAAGTCTTAGGGCTAAGGTCTCGCTTATGTAAAAAAAAAATGAATGGGGCCTTAAGACTAAGACATTAAGATAAGTACTAAGAGGGACCATGAAACATAAAGTGAGGCTGAGCTAGGAAAGTGAAGGATCATGCAAACAAGAAAGTTAGACCTAGTTTTTAAAATAAAAACTAACAAAAGGGGAAAAATATAAAGGGACCAAACATGGTTTTTAGGCTAGGGCTTGGTCGTATTCAAAAACATGATTAAGCCTTAGTATAAAAATTAAACTTAGTTCATTGCATTTTTTAAAGTGCTCCTACCAATTTTGCTCATGCAAAATTTGTATTTAAACTGGAGAATCTAAGCAAGGGTTTTCAAAGGAGGGTTTTAACGTGCTCAAAAAATGGATTTAATCTTGAGTTCCCATAGACCAAAGGCTAGTAAAACTAATCTGTAAAATTCAAGTGTAATCTACTCGATGAGGGTCCCATGAAACCTATAATTGAAATATGAAAATCCATTATTAGAAATATTAGCCAAAGTTAAAGAAGGATCATGAATAAATAGGCCACCCTTAATAGACGTGGATGATCTTCAAATACTAATAATCTGCAAAACATGTCAAGTTTTTAGTGTTAAGGTTTAGAGTTGCATAAGGGTTCATATTTTTCAGAATAGGGGTATGTTGACCTCAAAAAATGGTGACTTCTATGGGAAACATAGTAATATTTTAAAACTTAGAGACTATGGTTCAAACAAATAACTAGGTCACCTATTCCACTTGACCAATGCTATTATTAAGATCAATTCATGGTTGAAAATAAATTTGTATCTGTATAATTAGGATTAAACATCAAAATATAGCCATGTTATGTGTGTGTTTTGTTTCTAATTATTATTTGCCATGAGATTCAGGGGACAACTTCTAGGTTTCAAGTCTTTAATCATTAACCTTAACATTAGAACATGTTTGGATACTCATTAAACACCATGCTCTTGGTTTAGGGAAGGCTTGGGCATTGTTCTATTGCTAATCAAGCATCCATTGCCCTGATAAAGATGCTTTTGGATCCACTCATGACCTTGCTTCACTACCATCCAGGCGTCCTTAGCCATGGTGGAGATTACATTAATCATCTTTGCTTGAAAATCTTTTTGATGTTGAAATAAGATCTTATTTTTGTATTTTTTAGATCTTTTGGGCTTTTTGACAAAGATTGGGAACCAGGATAGCTAGATTTAAGGATTTGGTCAAGTATCTGATCTTCAAATAATCACCTATGGTTGTAACCTTTGTCCCAGGAAAGGATATTTGTTAAGTGCAAATATGACTATGCCTTAATAGCTTAAACTTCATTCTACATGTACAATTCTTCTTGAAACCAATTTTAGATCAAAACAATGCTTAAGTTCATATGGAACAATTAACCTATTCACCAGTCCCTACTAGTTTCTTTAAATTATAACATCAAGCTCATATTTGAAACCCATGGTCATCACCTGCTTAAGATCCATACCTACATTTCTAAATTTGCATATTTATTTGAATAATCAAGTGAACTTTGAGCTAAGGTATGTTCAAATGAACTTATTAGAAGCAAGGAATGAAGTAATGGAAAGCAAACACAAAATAGGAAACAAACACACAACAAAAAATAAACCCACAACAAAAACAACAAAGTAGGAAGCAAAGGAAAAACAAGTAAATATACACAAACAAGGGACATGAAGGAAAAGGACAAAAGGGAACTAAACTAGCCTACCTACACTAATTATAACCATCCTTAGATATTTACTCCATGAAGATCCCAAGTAGAGCAATAAAAAAGTAATGCTTGAGATATTACCCATTAGTGAGAAGTGTTAACTTTGTTCCTTGTAGATCTTTCAATTTGAAGGTTTTATCTCCAAGTGTTTCTAAAATTTGATAGGGGCCAATCCATAGAGGTGTGAATTTACCATGTTTTCCCTTAGGCTCAGATGCCTTGTCCTAAAGAAGAACTAAGTCTCCCTGCCTACACACATTGACCTTTGATCGCTTGTCAAACCACCTTTTCACTATGGTATGGTACCTACTAAAGTTAGCAAAAGCTTCTTCTCGAGCATCCTCCATCTAAACTATGTCAAGTAGCCTTGAGTTTGCAAATTATTGGTCTTCCTCCATATACTCTTGCATAAACTTGTAAGGTGGAAGCTTGAGTGTGATGGGGAAGATGGGCTCTTGGCCATATACCAATAAGAAGGGATATGATTTAAAGGCCTACTTGACTCTCGTTCTATCTACCCAAAGGGCATATTTGAGGAGTTTATGCCATGTTATAGGTTTGTCTATAGCATACATTTTAATTGCTTTCATCAAGTTCTTGTTTATTCATTTAGACACTCCATTGCCTTGAGGGTAATGGTTGGATGATAACTTGAAGATAACAACATTATCATATGCCTATTCTATCATTTTTATGGATATGAATACAGACCCATTGTCACATACCAAAGAGTGTGGAGTCCTAAATCTGGTGCATATGTTTTCTTCTAAAAACTTGATCACTTCTTCAGTTGTGCATTACTTGGTAGCTATTGCTTCAATCTATCTAGTGTAATAGTCAATAGCTATTAGAATATATTTATGATCTTCTAATGAGTTGGGATTGATGACTCTAATTAAATTCAGACCCCATTGGGTGAAAGGTTTGTCAACCATGACCGGTTGTAAGGCATTGTTGTCTTTGTCTCTTTTATGCTGAAAATCTAGCATGAATGGCATTCCCTCACATGCTTATGAGCATCTTTAAAGATGGTGGGCTAATAGTAGCCAACCCTGAGGATCTTGTGAGTTGTTATCCTTTTAGAGGGATGCCCACTTCCCAACTTCTCATAAAACATGCTCATGATCTTGGATGCCTCTTCCTTAGATACACATCTTAAGTACACACCTTCAAAGTTCTTTTGATAAAAGATTCCATTCTTAATCATATAGTGAGCTAATTTGAACCTTAGGGCTCTTTTCTACTCCCTAGTTAGTCTCATGGGACAAGTGATATTAATTATTAAGTAAATGATAGGATCATACTAGTCATTAGGTTGAAAATTTTGTTGATCAACCTGCATAATACTTAGTTTGGGGTTAGTATTAGTAATCATTTGAATCAGACCTTGACACCTTAACACTTTTGTAGTCTTCATTTCTATGTCATATTCTTAAAGAATATACATCTACTTACCTCTTCACTCTCCAAGTTCACATTGGTTTAACATTAACTTAGTGGTCAGGTCTAGCAGAATGGCATGCACTTTATTCCTAAGAATGCAGTGCCTAAATTTCTTGATGATTTTGAATAATGCAAAAGCTTGTTTATTTATTAAAGGATAATTTAAGTTAGCATTTTTCAAATTAGTGCTCATAAAGTAATTGGATGGTCATACCCATCTATCTTCTAAGTTAAAACTGTAGCAATGGTGTGATCAAAAGTAAAAGAGTAAAGGAAAAAATCCTTTGAAAAGTGTAGACTTATCAAGATTAGGGCTTGACTGATTGCCCTTTTGATGTCCCTAAAGGCCTTCCTTGATTCTTCATTCCATGAGACTTTAGCATCCTTATTCAACATATCATTTAATGGTTTGACAATTTTTCCAAACCCAGAAATGAATTTTCTTACAAAGTTTATTTTGCCAAAAAATGTTTTCAATTTTTTCCTACTATTGGGATGTTCTATTTTTGATAAAGCTTATATTATTTTAGGATCTATAGAAATCCAATCTCTAGTAATAACATGTCCTAACAACTTTCCCTCAATGACACATAAAATG
The DNA here is from genome assembly GCA_037957365.1 of Torreya grandis. Taxonomy (NCBI): domain Eukaryota; kingdom Viridiplantae; phylum Streptophyta; class Pinopsida; order Cupressales; family Taxaceae; genus Torreya; species Torreya grandis. Next base: position 3,313,907 of record JARHVA010000860.1, read on the forward strand.
TTTTTCTTAGAGTTGAGGGAAATTCCATACATTATGCACCTTTCAAATACTTGTTGTAAATGTATGAAGTGGTCCTCCCTATTCTTAGAGAAAATAGTTAGATCACCCACGTAAATAATGATGCATTTACCAATCAAACCTTGGAAGGCATGGTCCATGGCTCTCTATAATTTATCTCCTACATTCATCGGCCCAAAAGGCATTCTCTTATAGGCAAAGGTTCCCCACTTGGTCATAAATGTTATCTTCATTCTATCTTGTTTATTCATGAGGACCTGATTATATCTTGAAAAACCATCGAAGAAAGACATCATGGTAGAACCAGAAACAATTTGTATTACTTGGTCAAGAGATGGAAGAGAATAATTATCCTTTTCAGATGCCTTATTCAAATTCCTAAAATTAAATATACAATCTAATTTCACCAATTTTTTTTTGAACTGGTACTAAATTGGCAACCCAGGTAGAATGTCTAATGGGAAATACAATTCTAGCATCCAAAAATTTCTTGACTTATTTGAGAATCATGGGTTCTAAAATGAGATTTACAGGCCTTTGCTTTTACATGGAAGGTTTGCAATTCTCTTTGAGAGGTATGGTATGGGTGGCAACCCCTGGATCAAAAATCTTCAAGTCATCATATGACCAAGCTATTACATATGTGTACTTTGTTAATAGTTCCTTGGATTTCTTATTTTCAACACTTGTATAAGCTTTTCTAATGTTGACCAGCTGAGGTTGATCTTGAGGTCCAATATTAACTACATTGTAATCCTTCTCATTTACTTTGGGAATCTTATCTGCCTCAACTAGCTTATCCTGGTCAAATAACCTTTTTAAGGCAATCATCCCCTTTGGGATCTTGTTGTCATTTAATTGAATGAATTTTCCATCAAACTTGTCTTCAAGGATGGTTTCATCGACCTTATCTATGATATGGGCTTCAAAGGCTCCTGAATTGGCCATGAAGTTCAGGATTTGTTGATCGTCATTAAAGACCTATAGATAGTTTACATTATCTAGGATAGAAGGACAAGGTATCAACTCAATGCTAAATATTGGTGAGTCCTAGTCAAGCATGAGATTAGCTACAATAGAGGCTAGCTCATCAGTAGCTTTATCTTCCTCTCTAGCGATGGAAATAATATTGAAAGCATTAAAAGACTCAACTAAATCTTAGACTCTAAATTTGTACCTCTTAAGGTATGATAATTTACACTAATACTTGCTCCTTATCTAATTGACTACTAGTTCTATATCATCATAAACCAATAGTTCTTTGACTTTGTTTTTTATGGTAAATCATAGTCTTAGGATTAGAACATTGTACTCTATGAGATTGTTGGTACATGGAAACTGGAGTCTGTAAAAAGCATGATAATCCTTACCTTAGAACAATGCCTACCCTAGACCCAGATTTACACCTAGTACCATCAAAATGCATCTTCCATAATCTAGGAATGATATGGGAAGGTTTAGGATCACCTACCTTGGTGGTTTCAAGTGTGAAGACCCCTAAATCAAAGTCAATTATGTTCACCTTTTCATTGACAACATTGTATTCCATGATCATATATTTCATTCTTGGTTCTCTTTCAACTATAATTTGATTTGAAACTCCTTTCCAAGGCAACTACAAATGTAAACAGTGTACAGACATATATCCATTTAAAGCTTTTATACATTATTTAAAATTAGTTTATAGGCATCAGGTATATCCACCACTTGGATGTCTATGAATTGTTGAACCCTTGGCTCAGAAGCCAGTTGCATGTGAACATTTAATACTTCCCCAATCACTTTAACCCTAGACTTCTCTAATTGGGGTGACAACCCTATCAGATTTAATGGGGGTTAAACCAAGTTTTTTACAAATACCTGCAGGCATAATATTTATAGAGGCACCAAAATCCAATAGACAATTATGTAAGTTCTTACCAAACATTTTGACCGTAAGTAGGAAGGGGGGACTCTGTCTTAGTCTTGTACATAGCAACATCTACATTATCAATCTTGGATGTCTCTTTAGGTTTATTGGATAAGGGCTCTAGCAATAGATCTCTTTACTTCGTTATTTGTATCAAGTCATGCAATGTGATGTTAGCCTTTATTTTCATGTCCTCTACAATATTATAACCAATCCTATTTGAAGAATTAGAAGCATTAGTATTATGTTTAGAAGTACTTCCCTTTGGAGGCTCTAGGTTATTATCTAATGTAGTGTCTGGAGGAGTGCCAAAGTTGTTTAGAGGAGTTGAAGTAGTCAAAAGCTACTTCTATTCTATGTTCCTTAGAGGATAGGTCTTCTTTAGAAACTGCTAGAAAGCATGAACTTCTTTAAAAACATCATCAAGTTCATTATCTTCTTGGAAGGGGAAGTCAAACATTTCCACCATGAAGCCTTGGTTAGCAAATGTAGATCCTGATGTACCTATACCATTATCCTTTTTAGACACTACCTTAAAAGTGTCTAACTCTTCTTCAAATCCTTCAAAATCTTTATAGAACTCAATGCAGTATATTTCCCCATGCTTGGACATATAATAAACTCTATAGTAATCTATTAATGTAACATCAATAATATTAATGCCCATGTTCTTATCAGAAGATGATTCATTGTTCTTATTATTATGTAGATTGTCATTCTAGAATCTATTATTGGATTTGTTAAATCTTTGGAATGAGAAGTTCCTGCCAAAATTTTCACTAGTATGACTAACTTGCTTTTGCAACTGAAGAAAGTTAGTGCTAAGCTTTTGGAACATTTTTAAAATAGAGCCATTCTCACTCTTGGGAGATTCAGAGTTGTGAACCTGGTTAGCACCGAAGGTTGGTACTAATTACTTTTGATCATTTGGACTAAATCCAATTGTAGGATAATTCAAGAATCCTAAGTTCTTGGTGGGGGCAACATGACTCAAGGGTAAATGGTTCAATGCTGGGATCTGATTTAGGGTTGGCCTATTCTGATTGTTGTTGGGAAATATATTCAAGGTAGGCATATGTGGATTAACATTTGGGATAGAGTAAGTCATTTATCCTTGATGTTGCATTTGATCATTAATGATCACTATTTCAAAATAGGCACGAGCTAAGGTGGTTATGACTGGAAGAGATTTTTTTAGGAAAACAGAAGTCATAGGATCTACTACATCTTTATAGATTTATAAATCCAAAAACTCATCAAGTTTGTAGGTATCTATGGTTTGGATATTCATCTTTTGAAATCTGGAATTAAATGCTCTTATGGACTCACTAACATCTCTTTTGATGGTGGTAAATTATTGGTATAGGATTTAGGGACTAATAACCTTGCCAAAGTGGTCAATAAAGACATTGTTAAAACCATCCCAGTTGGTGATGTAATTGTCAAGAAAATTAAGAAACCATTCATATGCAACATCTCTAAATATAAAAGGCAATAGCCTACATGCTACATCTTTATGGGTGACATTTAACAATCTTAATGTAACATTGAATGATTTAATGTGTTCTTCTATAGTTACAACACCATTGGGACTAAACGTTGGCAACTATTTCTCAAGATTGTGGGGGAGATCATGTACTACACTTAGTGCATTAATGGAAGAATCACCTAACCATGCCATACCTTGATGATGATCGAATGTAGGAGTACCTTCAAGTGGTGAAGTTGGCAAAGACTTCAAACGTCTACGCCTACCTTTGTCTCACTTAGCTCTCCTATGGATCTCTAGTTTAAGTAGGGGTTCCTTTGTTTTTTAATGTGTTCTCATTATGAACTTAGGTAAATCTAGCTTGAGAACTTTGAATTTTATTTGAAATATGATGTGTCAAGTTAATCTTTAAAAAGAACCAAGGTTAACTTGTACATTCAGCGAATTTTGTAAAGATTCTCGTAAAGAATAACAAAGGACTAAGATCTTCAACTAAACTAGCTTAAAGATATGTCCAAATACATAAATATGATCGATATTTACACTTATAAGCTCAAATGAGTTTATATTTGCAAATGATCTATGAATCTTTAACCAAAATAGCTATTACTAAACCCAAACCTAATAAATTGACAAAGTTAAAGCTATCTTTACCACAATCATGTGTATACTTTTAAAGAACATTGATATTTGTCTAAAAAAGCACCAAAATGGGTCCAAAACTATGAAGATCACCAATCTTTATATAATATGTTAAAAGGAAAATAAACCTACATAGAATAGTATGGTCTTTGATCAAAATACACCAAGAACAACAAAGATCCTACAAATTTACAAGGATTTAGGGGTCATCCTTCTAACACCAATGGAGCTCCACCTATTGATGCCTCTAAGTGTATCACAGGTGCTCTTAGTGTTTAAAAAACACTTCTCATTTTAGAATTCAAATAATTCAGAGCATGAGTTATAGGTTATGGTGATTTGGTCACCTATGATGAAATAATAATAGAGCAAGCAAACTATTCCATAATATTTATATTGATTGGTGGTTGGGAGCCATCATGGTTCAGCTAAACAAATCTATGCAAAGCATGAAGCATCTATGTTATTATTAGTGGGTTTTAACCAAATTCTAATCTAAGACTATTCTAAAATGAATATTTACAATGATTATATCTAGTTAAAAAAAGAGGAAAAGAGAAGGGTAAGGCAGAAAGGAAGTATGTGATTGTTGATCTTTATCTCAAACATCATGGCAAGGCTTAAATTCCACTTGAACATGCATTTAACCGATATACAATTTAAAATATCATATGCTTAAATTCCACTACACATCAAGCAAGTATCTAAGGATAATATGAATAAATACAAGTAAGAATTGATATTGCTTTAAAGATCTACTACTACAATCAAATAACATTTGCACATCTTTATGCAAAGTAAATAAAATGAAGCAAACTCAAAGACATTCAACTACTATAGCATTAGTCCAAATTAGCAACCATGTATTGATGATACACATCCAAAATTCTTGAAAACCCTTTAAATATAAGACCTATAATAGACAATTGAGAGAGAAGCTATGATAACAATTCACACAAATAATTGAGACAAACTTTGCAGTATTCTCTACTTGTATTAAACTGCTCTAAAAGTTACAAAGTACTTTTAGCTCTTCAAACTCTCCCATTTTTACATATAACAATGCTTCTTTTATAAGCTTCAAGGAAGCATGTCGATAAGTTGCCTTGACTTACAAGTGTACAAAGTATGAAGGACAACTGTCCTTCCACAAATTTTCTTAAAATACACTAAACTTTCCCAAATATACCAACCTTTAGGCAACATGCTAACAAAATGCATGTGCCTTTACAAATAATATTCTAATTCTAAAATTTACAATGTTTTCCCAAAAGAGAATATTCTCAGCCAATTGGTAGACCCTATGTTGATGAAGACCCCTGGCTCTGTTGAAGCAACTTCATCACCTTTTGATTTTGCTCATCAACTAAATTCAAGTTGACAACTAGCTCAAGGAGGAGTTCATCTTCCTGATCTGCCAAATCATCTAGATCCCTATCATTCCTTTCCAAAGCCTCTTTGATGCTCTTCATCTCAGCTATCTTCTTTTGTGTAGTCAGAATCGTATCCATGATCCTACTATTGTCCCCTCCAAACTTACCTTGGCTCTTATTTCTCACCTCATTCATGACTAATATGACTCTATGCTTAAATTCATAATATTTCATGATGCTTATGGAGGTGATCTTTGAAGGATTTGTAATCATGGTCCCTAAGATTTTTTCAATCATGTCTAGTAGTTCTTTGTCATCCTTGATGAGTCTATCCAAGGATTTGGACTATGTACTCAAGATGTTGATTTTATCCAAAATCAAGCCAATGAGGGTGATGAGGTTAGATATGTTGATAGTCTTGAAGCCAGTGATTTTATCCCCTGTCAAGATGCTAAGTAAGTCTTTGATTTTATCCCTATAACCCTATCATTATTTGATTAAACCCTTAGTTATTGTATCCTAAAGGAATAGTGCACTCTACGTCAGCTTTGTTAACTTCAAGGAGTCACACATGTCATGGAATGATTTCTCAAACATTCCAATAATGGACGCAAGAACTGATAAAACTATCTGCCTCTCCAAATCCTCATTCTTCTTCTAAAGGTTCTTTATTTGTTGCTACATCCCTTTGATGCCAGTTTGTAATTGAGCACTTTGAGCCTCAACCAACCCAAGTATATCTTCTTCATGGATGGGGTCCTCTCTTGGTCCTTGGTCTCCAACTAGAGTCAAACCAATGAATGGTTCCACCTTATGGAAAGTGGATTTCTCTCTACCCACCATAACTTTATTTGTTATAATTCTTTATAATCTAGTTGTGGTTGGGTTAAATTGGACACTGACTGAAGAATGTGTCATTTTTGGTGGCTTCAGGGCTTCCAGTTGGGTGCTTCCTAAAGATCTAAGAGTAGCCATTCATCTTTCCTGCTCCTTCTATTATAAAGCCACTATGTAGGGCTTAAGTTCCTCATGAACTGTGATGTTGACTTTGTGATGGCCATCGATGTTACAACATTGGGATATTTTGTATCTTTCTAAATACAAACCATTCAGAATGGTTGGACCATGAATGGGATTTTCATCATTGAATATATTGGCTTCACTCAGAGGGTGAGTGACGGTTACCTTAGGCTTCTTGGTTCCAGTAGGAACCAATGCTAATTCAACCTTTCTCTTTTGAGGAGGAATAACTAAAACTAAGTCCAAAGCTACTTCCTACCCCTTTTCCCTTCTTGCTTCCTCAACTTGGGGTTAAGGCTCTCCTTCTTGAGCTTCCTCTTCATCAGACCCATAGGCACTAACCAATGCCTCTAAGTCATCTTCCACTGTCTCTCTAGGATGCAATGCAATCATGTTAATGTATTCAATTAGAGACTTTAGCTTCTTAGGTTGGGTACAAGAGGTTTATCCCTCACTAGGTCTTTCTTCAAGTTTCTCTTTTCCTACACCTTAGACAATTGGTGCTTCTGGACTTTGTGTAATTGATGCCTCTAGTTGTTATGGAGGAGGTCTAGCAGATGGTCCTAGTATCAAATAATACTATAGAGGATTCATCTTCCAAATTTCACCAGTTGGCTTCTCATCTCTTGTCAACCTAGCCTTGAGATTAATGTTGTGCCTTTTCAATCTTGCCAAGATGTCAAAAAATGAAGATGATCAGATATACAAGGTTTCATGGACACCAAGTTGATGTTCATACTTCATGTTTATTTTCTTGACCTTTAGATGATTCACAACATTATCTCTGGGGTCCCATTTCCTTAACTCGTCAAGCTGTAAGTCAAATGAGTCTTTATACCTAGAGATGGTGTCCACACTATCCCAATTCTATAGCATTACTCAACTGATGGTGAAATGGAATGTATGGAGTAGCCCCTTCCTCTTTTGTTTACATATACTATCAATTCCATGTAACAACTTGTATGCAATCTCTTGCTCAACCAACTTGGTGGGCACATAAATTGGCAACTTGAGAGGTTGGCATAGGGTTCCTTCTATCTTCATTATATTGTAATTAGGATACAACCAAATATATCTAATGAGCTCCACATATTTTTTGATTAAGGGACTTACCCTCATCATGGGTAGCCCTATAATAACCTCTAACAAGGTTAGATACACACAGTCACAAATGAATTGAATGTGGTCCTTGTATTTGAATATGTGTAGTTTAAAATAATAAAGGGAGACTATCTACCTTTCTTCAGGTGACTAGTTATTTATATTAGGGATGGTTGTGGTGGCTAACAAGGCATCCAAAAGGTAGGACATCATAAAAAAGTTGTTTCTAGTCCTCTTCTTTATAACAAAAGATTGTTGCTTCAAGTAGACACTAATCAATTCTTAAATAAGTGGGGTGAGTCCTTTCTCAACCATGAAGTATACGTAAGGGACCCATAGTTTGCTAACATAAGTCGTGGAAGGGGCCTCAGATAGTCTATTTAGTAAAGTCATGATCATTCTAATCCCTACACTAAATTCAGTGATAAGGATTCTTCTAGCAAGATTAGAAAATACTTGGGTTCTTGAATATATCCAAGGGACTAGGGTGGTCTTTAGGTCATTTTGGCTTGACCATTGCTTAATTGTGGGCAAGTTTACTTGAGGAATATGGAGTTTGTAATAACTCTTAAAGGCCATAGGGTAAATGTAAGCAACCATCTTAAAATTATGTTCATTAATGATCATGTTTTGATCAAGTCTAAAATCCTTAAAAATGGGAGAAATAACATTGATACAATGAAGTACCTCACGTTTCACTGTTGCATGGTGGAAATTGGCCATCCGGATAGAGACTATGTCATAATACTTCTGGTAGACTGTAGCAATATTTTCATCCTCCTTAGTGATTAATAGTAACTCTTTGATGGCCCGAAAGAGCTTAGACTAGTTGTTATCACAAGTATTCAATGTTACTATATTTAATATAGTGTCCTTAAAGATTCTTCCATCCACATCTAAAGTTGAGTATAGATCGGTGTCCTCTCTGTTATGTTTTTGGGCTGCCATGACTATGAATTTTGTAAATCATTCACTAGTCTCTACAAATTATCTATGGATCAGTTTGCACTTAAACGATAATTAGGTTCTTTCTGGTTCAACTATGATTGATTTGGGATTGCATTAGGGCTTTAAGTAGAGGTTAGGGCTTCTCTACGGATTTAATGGCAATGGTTTACTTGGGCTTAGGTGAATTCATGCCTTGGATTTGATTTAGACCTTTGCATTTATATATTTGCCTTTTTAAGCCCATAAAATCCCTTATTTTGTCATCTTATGCCCATATGGCATCTTTGTGGCATCTTACTAGTAACTTTCGTGGCACTTTTCATAATGATTTTAAAGAACTAGCCATTACCTTTTTAAAAATTTGCCTTTTGATTCACACCCTCTGATCTCCATGCATGTATCAATGTAAACTATTGATCTTGATCCCGATATTTGCACATTGTTAGTCCTTATCCACATTAGGCTTAATGATTGTGCCACTTTATAGTTTTGCAGGCCTTCAAAGCTGTACACATTGTTAGTATGTGCATTAAATTGCTTCCATCACATGGTGGTCTCATGTTTGCCTGAATCTTTGTTAAAAAGTCCATTCTAGTTTCACATCGTTCGATCTTTTTTACACGGATCAATACGAACCATAGATCCTATAAATGTACATGAACTTTAATCAGTGTCAGGACACAAGAAGGAGCTTAGGCTAAATACTTTAGGCTATAGTTCTATTTTGTGTTAATAAACATGAAATAAACTTTAGATCAAAGTATTTAGACTAAGTTTAAAGCTTGAATAACAAATGATCTAATGTAAGGTTTTAACCTAGGGTTTTATTGTGTTAATAAACATGATAAAACTTTAAACTAAAAGTTTTAAGCTAAGTTTTATGGTAATGGGACCTTTATTTAAACTAACCTCATTAGGCTCAAAATACCATGGGGCATCTATATAGACTAAGGCTCAGGGCAATGTTTAAAAACATGACTAAATTCTAGCATGATATACAAGCTTAGCCTGTGCAAATCTAAACTTAGTTATAAGGATCTTAAGTCTAGCCATGACTTTAAATAAACCAGATTAATCTATGGAAGACCAATTTTGACATTGAGATGCAAGTCTTAAGCGTATTTATCTTCTAAGTGAGATTGACTCTTGAGCTAAATTTTGATGGTCTCATGGATGTCAATGATGACCTCACGGGCATCAATGATGTTCGTCCAAATGTTAAAATTAATCTCTAATGAATTTTCATATGGGACTAAAACTTGCGACCTCATGAACATCAATGATGGCCTTGCGGTCATCATATGATAGGCATGAGAGTGTCAAATTTAAGTCCTGACCGTAGTTGGTCCCATAGAAGCTTAGGCTAAATACACTCCATTAGATTATCTCCTATGAGTAAGCACAAATCGTAGATAATTATCTGAATAGATGCACGCTATTGGTTCTTATAGTCATAAAGTGGATTGACTTAACTCGGGCCCATATATAAAAATTAGACTAAGTCATAAGCCTAAGTCTTTGAAACATAATAAAATAATGTCCCTTTGAATAATTAAAAATCATATTGCAAGATCCTATCTAAATGTCCTTTTGATATTAAGTTTGAATGTGGGAGTACCACATGGTAAGTCTATGAGGCTTTAGAACTTTGATTCTATTGACCCTGTGAAGAGTCCATAGAGTGTTGATTCCCATATGGGCTCATATGAGCTGTTGATTATGATATAAGTGATTGAGTGAGATTGGCTCGATAGATCAAAGCTTTTCATCAGGTCTCTTTCACTCTATCTGATCAATGTTGCTCGAGGAAGTGTGAACCATCGATCCTGCTAAGAAGCAAGATATTTAAGTTAGAGCTCGAGACAACATAAAAAACTCAGGCTAAAGTCTTAGGGCTAAGGTCGCACTTATGTTAAAAAAATATGAATGGGACGTTAAAACTAAGATGTTAGGCTAAGTACAAAGAGGGACCATGAAACATAAAGTGAGGCTGAGCTAGGAAAGTGAAGGACCTTGCAAACGTGAAAGTTAGACCTAGTTTTTAAAATAAAAAGAAACAAAGGGGGAAAAATATAAAGGGACCAAACATGATTTTTAGGCTAGGGCTTAGTCATATTAAAAAACATGATTAAGCTTTAGTATAAAAATTAAACTTAGCTCATTACATTTTTTAAAGTGCTCCTACCAATTTTGTTCCTGTGAAATTTAAATTTAAACTGAAGAATTTGCACAAGGGTTGTTGAATTAGGGTTTCAAGGAACTCAAAAAATGGATTTAATCTTGAGTTCCCATAGACCAAAGGCTAGTAAAAACTTGAATGAGGACTAATCTATAAAATTCAAGTTTAATCCACTCGATGAGGGTCCCATGAAACCTGTAATTAAAACATGAAGATCCATTGTTAGCAATATTAGGTGAAGTTAAAGCAAGATCATGAACAAATAGGTATCCCTTATCAGGCATGGATGATCTTCAAATATTGATAATTTACAAAACATGTCAAGTTTTCAATGTTAAGTTTCAGAATTGCACAAGGGTCCCTATTTTTTAGAAATGGGGGTATGTTGACCTCAACACTGTTGTTCAAGTATATGCCAATGAAATAAAATTACATTTCCATTAATCCTTTAGCCTTAATATTATAGAAATATACCAAGCTCTTTGGAGCTCGTGTCATACCAATGCATGTATCTCTGATCAATTCAAGTGTAAGCTCCAGGTAAGTAGTAATATTGTGGGGAAAGAGAACATAATCTGAGTGCTTTTCCACACCAATCATTGACCAACAATCTTCCACACAATCCCCTATTAGGTAATGGCCCTCCCTCTATGGAAAGGTAGATAAAATGGTGTGGGAATCCAAAGAACAAGCTAGTACCCAAGTGTGTATGATCTCTAAAACTAAACATGCAGTGTATCATAGAAAATCCATTCTATTGCAAGATATCACACTAATATATAAATCAAACATACCAAAATATAATGTCTCACTACACATTATTTAACCACAAGACTCATAATAATTACATCCTCCTATCAATAATATCACATCACATGCCATACATAAGAGCAAGCAAAGTATTCATTTATTCCATCAAGATATGAATATATATTATATTATTATCTAACCCATACTAAAATTAATGCCTATGGTTTATACAACCCAGGTAAAATTCACATTAAACTACAGTTTCCCAATTACTACAATAATATCTAAGCAACTACACCTCATGACAACCCATATTATCATAGTCTATTTTTCCAAGACATAACTACTAGTTTTCTCACAATCAATCATACAAAGTAGTCATAAATACATGAAATCATAAGTATTTAATCAAGCAAGTATATATAACAAAACATGTCATACAAACACATAAAAGTGTAAACTAACATTTGTTTACACTCTCTCAAGGTTATATGCATGCATATATGATGTCCTACTAACTGTTACAAAACAATGTTCAAGTAATAACCAACACATACATTTAATTAGTCAACATAGGTGAGAGTCTAAACATATATCTACAATTATGTATCATTCGAGTATATACATTTAAGATAAATTATTATGTGATATCCCATACTATCAAAGCTCATTATGTAAGTACACTCTACTCAAACATGAACAATCAATCTTACATTATAATTACTTAACAAGCAAGTACAAGACTATACCACCTGGGTATACCCTAGATTATATTGCACATTAATAATAAGATAAAAACATAATATATAGGTATACATCATGATGCATAATTTTATGCTAAAATAGTCTAATTACTTTTACATATATATTCTTTCATAATATATATTATACAAAGGTTTTCAATGCTAATAACATCTATATATACTAATAGTTATTTATAACACAAGTCAAGGTTTTACAAGATTTCTCAAACATAACTTCCATGAACCTTTGAGATATAATTTGAGTATTTCAACCAAATATACCTCTCTAAAATCAAGATTTCGATCTCGATAATCATGGTTATCTCTCAACATAGAAGAAAATAACCTCTAGTTTCAAAACCATCATATAAGGCTTTCACCAGTTCTTTTTATGTGTCTCAACTCTACACAAACTAGGCTCATGCATTTAATTATAAAAGTTATATCAAATGCATACAATTTTTCTTAATAGCTACTAACATGCACTTAGCCATTAAAAGTATGGTTGAACCTCATTTATCGATTTATTTCACAACCAATATCTATGACAAGATAGATACTCTATCAAATGGATATTATGTAAGTCATTAAGGATCTCATTTATGCTAAATACAAAATTAACATTTTTATAACCTAGGATCCTTCCACCTTAAGTTTGGCCCTCGTCATAACCGAAGGAACTATAAGTAAATCAAGGTAAGGGTTTGCCCGAAATATTTATAAATTATAAAGAATTTTGCTCACTCGTTACTAATATAAAGAGAAGTACTGGCAGACAACTTTATTATCCTTTTATACTAATAAGATGAGCTTCTACAAAGCATAGGTCATAGAGCTTACACTCTTCCACACACACACACACACACACACACACACACATATCTCTTTTTATACATATAATAATTTATATTCTCGTGTATAAATATATGCACTTTTCATTATATAAATGCATTTCATATATTTATTAATCTATGTAAACACATAATTATCCCACACGAGAACTCCAATTTATAATTTGTTCAACTCTTAAAATTTAACCAACCATAGCATAAACAAATCCATTTAATTGATTGATTCACTCATAATCACAAGACTTAGTGGATATAGGTGTATGTCTATGTAAATAGGTACGCAGTCCACATATCAATAATATACAACTTCCTTTAATCTATATTTAAATAGAATTAAATATACACAAGTCTAGGCACCAATAAGATGTAGTAGGACTGGTAGAGTGTTATGGTTGTGTCTAGTCCCACCCAAGTTCAAATCTTAGAGGGTGTTTGTAGTCTGGATGTGGCCATTTACTCAATGGTTTCAATGTGTTCAAGTGTTAATGGTTCTATAGTTTTCTTGGGGACTGGGCCCCCAGTTTGTGCCCTAAAACCAATTATAGCTCCAATCAAAAGCTAAGTATCGATCTAAAATATACATAGGTCTAGGCATAATATATATATATATATATATATATATATATATATAAAATTCAATAAAACTCTCAGTTATTTAATACTATAATTTACTATTTCTCTCTGAACTGAGTATACCAAGTATTCCAACATTTATTGCAGATCAATATCACATCTCTAGTTAGGCTCTCATGACAATTACACTCATTTATTTGAGCTACAACTTGAGCTAACCATAATACAAAAATTCAAGGCAAAAATAAAGTTCCACCAAACATTCGATCTTACATTAAAGAAGAAACATAGTTTCCTAAGCTAATTTCATTCCTCTCAAGAATATACACAGTGACATTATCCGGTGCTATATATAAATGGTTCAGTGCTCCAAATAAAAAGACCCCACACTTAAATATATATATACACACACACTCAACGTTTGAATATTTTTACTCAATGTTTAAATAATTACACTCAGTGTTGAGTATTTTTACTCAAAATTTAAATAATTACACTCAATGTTGAATAATTTTACTCAGCATTTTAATTATTTCACTCAATGTTGAATATTTTTACTCAACATTTAAATGATTACACTTAGCGTTGAATATTTTTATTCAACGTTTAAATAATTATAGTATCGTTCAATATTTTTACTCATCATTTAAATAATTATACATAGCATTGTATATTTTCTCAACTCAATGTATCAAACTAATGACACAATGTTTTCAATAAATGCTTACTATTTCCATTATATGGCTCTAAATTCTAGGGTAATGGCTTGGCATTTCATTTTATTAACTTAGCATTTGAATAATTCTCAATGTTTTTAATATATATATATATATATATATATATATATACACACTATATTTTTAATAATTTAACTCAACGTTGTAATGGCATTTCATATCAAACATAGTCTTATATGAGTTTAATACATAGCTACGAGTTTAATACACAACACTTAGTCTCATAAAGTGTAGTTAATAAAATGCCATAATTTATTCCTTAAACTAATGCATAGCCTCCTAGATGCATAACACAATTAATAATTTCTCTTGATAAATGGATAAAAAAAGACATTGTTTATACCAATATGAAAAAGACATGGTCCTTATATTTTTCTGTATATACACATAGGGGCGCTGCCATTGTATTATCCATTAGTTCACTACAATTCTAAATGGACTTAGGAAATATACATATGGGAAAATTTCATGAGATTTCAATATTAAATTGGTAATCAAATAAAATTAAGGCCATAAATATTGATCACAGAAAATATATAAATCTACACTCAAAAATATTAAGACAAAACTGACCTTTTATGGATTTGCTAGAAAAATGGAGACGCCCCTCTGCTTGGTTTTTCCAACTCTCTCTCCATCCTCTCTTCTTTTTGCTTTGCGTCTTCATATCCTATTTCAAACTCTCCCCATGAATTTATAAAGTTATCCTCCTTTTCATCTTCTATGCTCACCTCTTTGCATGTTATTCATCTCCTAATTTTGCTTCCATGCATAACATTTTACTCCTAATTTTACTATTTGGAGTTACATTTTTAACAAATCCATAGTCTATCTTCAACTTCAACTTTCTTGATGAATATAAAATACATTTTTATTTAATAATAAAGATAACCACGCCACATTCCAAAATTAGCTTAAATTTAAAGCCAAGTTGACTAATAAGATAATAATATCTAAATTCTAGATTTTAATAAATTTAATGCATGTATTTTCAAGACTAAGTTTAATTTGTCTTAACTCGAGGTTAGCAAATTAAGATAACTTAAGCTCTTTAAAATAATGGTAATTGTTTATTTATCTAATTATTTTCAATAATAAGATAATGTATAATTAATTACTATTCACATGTAACAATTAAATATCTATTTCTTGATTTATTCTCAAAAATCAAGATAATTAAAGTGAATGAATTTAATGCATTCTAAAACTAATTCCACATACAAATATAATCATAAATAATATATTTTTTTCTTTGTACTAACATTTTATGCATATAACATTTAAAATCTAATGTACGTGTGTGTAGAGTCACTAGCAATTCCTCTGTCATCCCCTAATCATCCCATCTAGTCCATCCTCTCCAATGATGCTCTCCCTCATCAAGCTCCGTGGGTAGGATCTATCCTGCATCCACATCATAACAAGTAGGTAGTTAGTCTGAATCATCAAAATATCAATCGATGATGCAAAACTAACAAATACATATCCATAATATACATAATAATAAAATACAATTGTCACATCATGTATACTAATCAACAATATCACTGTTCTATTATAGTATATGTCAAAAAGATCAAATCAAAGTAATAATAATTGGATAATAACCATATTAATTCATGGATTTAGAGGTTATAAATCATAGGGTGAAATTAGAATGTGACATTTTGAGGGAAAAAGGAGGGAAAATGTATTAATTTACTTGAAAACAAAAGGTGATACACCAAAAAATTGAGCGAACACTCCTACTGTCGTGGACACACTACAAATATTTGAGAATAAGATGTTATCACACAGACTCCACCAAGACACTCCAAATGCATAAGTGTTTCATGTAGAGGCACCGAAACGTAGCGTAACATTGAGAGGGATGATTAATGATCCACATATAATGTCTACATAGATCCATATGCACACATAACAAGACCTGCAAGTAAGTCCTAAGTTCCACACAAAGATGCTGAGAATGGACAATGATGAGAGGGGTAGATGTTACCCACAAACAAAGATCAACAAACACAAATAACACACAAAGTGTAAGAAGAATAGAGGGAGGTGAACTTAATTCTCATCAACATGCAAGGTTCAACCAATAGAAGTGCTCTTGAAGGGCAAATTTTGGCAGCCTGAGGTTACCTAAAAAAATGTTGATCCTTTTACAATGAAGAATAAAACCTTATAATGGATCAAACCTTTTATAATTAATGCACCCCTTGAGGTGGCAGATATAGTCTCTTCATTATATTGTGGCACCACATCCATGCTTCTTAAATTCTACTTGGTGATTCGAATCTGGGAGCTGATGGTAGGATTCTTTTGGATCCACATGCATGTCTGAGTATGGAAATTTTTTGGACTAGTCAAAGGGGTAGCATGCGATCATATTCCAACATCTGACAATCACTTATGCATTTACTTATTTGACAAGGTCTCAAATGTCGCTCAATTGCTTTTTAATTGCCCCTTTATACATCATTACCACTGTCAACCAATGCACGAGTTTCTCTTGAATTGCTATGTAATTACTATGCATTTGATGGGAAACATTGCCTTACGCCTTTTTAGGAATATCTGTGCACTGAGGGCTGCTTAGTTAGATTGCAAAGTGAGCTATAAGTTAGAAAGCATAACAAATGTAGAAGTCTTACGTGGGGTGCATGAATTTTAACCTTTTTTCACTAAGTCCTCTTTTGGTAGTCTTTTCTAGTCTTTGTTTTATACTAGGGCCCATATCAGTCGATGAAGTAGCATGTGCACAACATAGATCACAGTCTACAATTTATGAGAGTGCAGAAGTGAGATGGAATTGCTTCTTACGAACCTCTCCTTGCGCTATCTGAAGGTTGAGAGCTATGCCTTTAAACTTGTGCGATAAAGGATACCTACATGGGGCGCATGTTAAAAACTTCTTATGAATGTAATTTGACACATAGTCAATTCATGGATTGCATTGACTACTTTGGGCATGAGTATGGAGGGGAGGCATCGGCACATGGCTTGCTTTAAATAACTCGACACTTATAGGCACACAAACCTTCTGTAGGATTTTTGTGAGTTCCACACAAGCTGAGGGTGACTTAGAAAGTCAACACTTACTCTCTATAAGAGGCCATCATCATCACCACCTTAATGAAATTCCTGATTATAATAAATTATCACCATTATTAATTTGTCATTAAATTACATTATTAGACTAGGGTGTGAACATTCTCCATTGACAAGTATCACGTTCTCTATTATAGGACTCACCTTCAAGGCAAACTTGGTTAATGTAGCTACAAAACTATGCATTGAAATGAATTTGACCCATTTTAGTAGCCTTAGTGGAGTATAAATTTGATGCACTTTAGTTTACTACATTGTTGATTATAAGACTCACCTTTAATATAACCCCGGTTAATGGAGCTACAAACTATGCATTCAAATGAATTTGACATGTTTTATTAACCTTAGTCGAGTAGAAATTTAATGCAGTTTAATGTATTACATTTTTGATCACACGACTCACCTTCAATAGAACATTAGTTAATATACCTACAAAACTGCGTATTTGTAACCAATTTGACTCGTTCTAGTGAAATTGTTTAATTTCTTACAAATTATGTTAGATTTTGTTTTTGAACAAATTTATGAGTTAATATTATAATTTTTGTTCTCAAACAAAATTATGAAATTTTATTCTCAAACAAATTTATGAGCTTTTCGAATATTTATTTAACCCACTTTAGTGGATACTCTCTACATCATATTTTATTAATTGAATAGAAATTTGCCCTATTTTAATACCCCTATTCAAATTATGTTTTTCTTTTGTTTTTTTTTGCATCACTATCATTTTGAAATAATTCAAGTTTCAAATGTAGACTTTTCCGCTAAATAAACCGACAAACATAATTTAATCGTTTTAGTGGTAATATAGAAGAGGTCATCTATCAACAACATTCGTGGGTAATGGCTATAATGTCGATATCACTCCCACAATGAGTTCCACATAAGCAACCATAAAAAGTTACCACGCATTTCTACATTGGCAAATTGCAAGGGGAATAACCAAACCTTTAGTGAACGACCGTATTTTAAATACGGGCATACGGTCATCAAATTTATTGCGTAAAATCATTACTCCCTATAAATCGTAGGCACCTGCCACTGATCTTGGGGCAAAAAGGACCCACGGGTATTAATTAAAAGGTAGAGGTGGGAGGGTTTGTATTATTTTTGAAGGGAAGCGAAGAGAAGACTGACGAATGAATATGCATCTCACTATTGAATTGGGGTACGTCTCGTCCTGGTTTTTTTGCCTGTCGTTTTTTATTTGTTTGACGTGTTGTGTAGAGAGGGTAGGCCTGTATAACAACAAACTCCTCTTATCTTCTTTTGTTTAATTCTATTCCTTCTTCTCTGGTTCTAGGGCTGACCTCCTCTTCCTGTTTCATTGTATTGTATTGCTGTTTTGGTCATAATTGTATGCATTGTTGAACTTGTATGTATGCTAATTCTAGCCAGCCAACTTATGTTATGACAAAATCTGAGGATGAGCTTGTTATTCTTTGGCCTGCCATTCCATTCCATTTATATTCTGTGCTGGCAATGGGGAGTATCGTTCAACAATGCTCAAGCTCGGCCTCTTTGATTTCTGCATCCATTTTCTCATGATTATTTTCAGGCCAGATCTTAAATTTTTATAATATATTTGTTTTGATTAATTTCTTTATTTTTATTGAAACAAATTCAAAATAAAACAAGCAATAATGCAGCGAAAGCTGTAGAAATACCTCAAAGACCTTGGTGTTAACGGCATGGAAGGATTTGTGCTGTCTGAAAAATTATAGAATATCAATCAGAATATACTAATGACAAAAAACTTTAGAGCCCGGAGTAGAAATTTCCTTAAAAATAATTCTATTAAGGAAAGACCTTTTGGCTTTCACACATACAAGTATAGGTTAGCTTTTCAGTTAACCAAACTTGATTAGGAATTAGTGGCGAGACAAATTTTTGCTGTGTTTAGAAACCCATATTTATGACATGTATTTTGGGGGCTGCTTAATCACCCACCGTCTTACACATGCCATGGTGGGCCATGGGGCAAAGCTTGAAGTCTGAGACTCCTAAGACAAAAGCTTTGCAAACCTCATCCCTATAATGTGATAATTGAACTTCTCCTTGGGTAGGGCCTTAGTCATTTGTCTGCAATCATTTCCTTTGATGGCATGTACTGAACTTCAACATCAATTTTTTTCTCTCACACATTTTCTCCGAAAAAATGATAGTGAACTGCAAATGGCAAACAGAGTTCCTGTATAAGGAAGTACAACATTGGCTGTCACACATTAAAGGTAATAGACCTTCCTGTGGCCATCCGATATATTCCACCAACCTTTTCTGCCAAATCAGTGCACAAACACACAAAGATGCTGCCATATGGTCAACTTCCGTAGAAGACCTAGCCCTAGCCTTTACTTCCTTCTCATCCATGCAACTGCTGCTCTGGCCAACATATAGAAGCACTCACTAGTGGAATGACTTGTATTCGCACTTCTTGTCCAATTAGCACAAATGTCCAACTAGACAAAAATATTTAGTACTGCACTTAAATGCACAGTTCCTGTCAAACGTATCAGCCATTTTGCAATGCTTAACACTCAGAGTAGAATTAAATTAACTAAGGCTATCTAGTGCAAATGCAATATTTGGTCTTATACAAGTCATTGCGTGCATCAAACTCTCTATAAAGCTATGATATGTTTTTTTTTGTCCAATGTACTTCATTATTCTCCATTACCTTCAAAGAGTGGTACACGTTTCCATTGGTGTAGCATAGTTCCTCTCAAATAATTTATTATATCCTCTGGTTTAATTGAAGATTTGGTGAGAGGATTGAACAGGAATGCTCTCTTGGATTGGTGCTACCTGATCCTAAAGTGAGTTGAAATTCTTAGTTTCTAAGACTGCCCTCCGAGGATCTTTGGGACTATTGTTTTGGAAATTATTTCAGGGGGTTGATTCTAGAGGTAACACGTCCTCATTTTACAGCAATGAAGGGGTCATGATTGACTGAGTTCAGCATTCTCCTTTGTTTTCAAAGTGCGTTTCTTGGTCCTTTTTGGGAGAACTCGTTTGTTTGGAGTTGTCCATTGTTTTTTTGATAGATAAAACAAGGGCTCTATTGGGGCCCTCACATGGTTTTGAAAGAAAATAACAAAAATAAAGTACATTATACGAGATAAGGTGGCCATGATAACAATCCCACAATCTTAAACACTTACATATTGCATAACAAAAACTGTAGGAGAGTACATACAAAAGCTACAAAAGAATTAGATACAAAAGAATTAGAAATCATGGCCCATATAGATATGAGCCATCTGAGAGAGAGATTTGGGTGGACTAGCCAAAGTATCTTTGATGTTTGGCTTACCCTTTCATTTCTGGATCCACTCATCAATAAACATGCATCCTGAAAATCTTTTTTGTTTACAAGGCAAAGATTTCTTCTCTATGTCAATAGTTCCGATTGGGGTCAAAGGAGAAGTCAAGGGAACTTCAGCAACAAAATTTTCTTTTCGTCCTCATTTGCATTTGCTTGTGAAGGATTTAAGAAGGGCATGATCCTGTGCCTTACAAACTATCATCTATTTTTCAGGGACTCTAACCCTGCTATACAAGATGCCAACTTAGAAGTTCTTCGGCAAGGATGGCTTTAAAAGATGGAAGCGGTTATCCATCTTGCAAATTGGCACCCCAACAAAAAAATAGATTTTTAACAGTTAATCCAAATTCCATCTAAATAATTCTATACATTCATATGGTGTTTGTAATCATTCTAAATACATTCATGGAATGTTTGAAATGATTTAAATGAAATTTGGATGCCCAGTTAAAAGATTGATTTTTTTTTAGAGTGCTAATTTGCAAGATGGATAGCCACTTTCTTTAAAAACTAATTTCTTCATCCAGTCATAATAAGACAAGATTTAGATGGAAAATGCTCAAATTAGATTTCAACTCTACTACCGTAGGAAGGGCTGCCAAGGAAAGACCGTTTTTTGAACTACAAAATGTAGGTGAGTTTGCCGCAAGTTTAGAGAGAAAGTCGTTTCGCATTGAGGTCACTGTTCAACTCACACTAGGAATGTTAGCCATCCCACTCCACCCCAAAACATGCCATACAAAATTTGTAGCTGTACCATAGACATCAAAGCATAGATGCAAACACGCTTTCATGATTGCACCCTCAAATGCTTCATCCTTGTTGGAAAGTGTTGAGAAATTCTGCATCAGGGTTATAATTCTCAGCTCTATTTTAAACATTTCTCTAGGATGTCAAGTTTGATTTGAAATTTTAGAGCTAAAAGCTTTTATTTTTTCTACTAGATAATCCCTTTGACTGGAGCTAAAACCGGATCTGGGGCACATTAGGAGGGCCAGTCCCAAGTAAACAAAAAACCACGAAACTCAGACATGGTCGAGCCATAGCTTGAAAGCAAAAACACAAGAAATTCCTTGCAGAGGACAAAAACTAGTAAGCAAAACTGTAACAAAGAACCCCACATGACTAAAATAAGCAAAACACAATGCAAACCAACGTAGGAGTGACTGTATGAGAACTACTGTAAAAACACACAAAAAACAATGACAACCCATCTATAAAATATTCTCATCCTCGAGCTGCAAGAGTTCGCCTTCCCCTGTTGGAGAGCAAGGCTTCCATTGTCCATTGGGTACCACCATCAATGGAGTTCAGAGCATCCAGTTGCAGTCTTTCCACTAGACATCAAAGCATAGAGATGCAAACACACTTTTACGATTGCACCCTCAAATGCTTCATCCTTGTTGGAAAGTGTTGAGAAATTCTGCATCAGGTTTATAATTCTCAGCTTTATTTTAAATATTTCTCTAGGATGCCAAGTTGATTTAGAAATTTAAAGCTAAAATCTTTTATTTTTTTGATAAATAATCCCTTTGACTAGAGCTAAAATCAGATCTGGGGCACATCAGGGGGCCCAGTCCCCAGACAAAAAACCACGAAACCCGAACATGGTCGAGCCATAGCCTGAAAGCAAAAACACAACAAATTCCTTGCAGAGGACAAAAGCCAGTAAGGAAAACCGTAACAAAGAACCCCACATGACTAAAAAAAGCCACACACAATGCAAACCAATGTAGGAGTGACTGCAGGAGAAAAACTACTGTAAAAACACACAAAAAACAATGACCACCCATCTATAAAACGGACACAATTCATGCTGCAAGAACTCTCATCCTCGAGACGCAAGAGTTCGCTTTCCCCTGCTGGAGAGTAGGGCTTCCATTGTCCACTGGGTGCCATTGTCAATGGAGCTCAGAGCATCCAGTTGCAGTCTTTTCGCTTCTATCTTTCTACCTCGTTTACCTTATTGTAGTTCAGTTTTGAGAGCAAATAGTTACATGGAACAAGAGTCGAAATCCCTTTGGAGGCAAGTTGCTCTTCTTCATCCCCCTGAAAAGAGGCATCAACCTCTTCTTGACCACCTACTTGCATAATCCTCATTTTCTGAAAGATCCTGTAGCTGAAGCTTTGCTGCCCCTCTATTACAATTTGAAGACTGCTTGTTCAAAGAGAACAAATTCCCTAGATTGTGGCCCAAGACCCCCTTCTTGCAGGAAGGAGTAACTTGCTCAAACTCATGAAGACCTTGTTGCGCTTCGGAGGCCAAAATCCCTTGAGAGTAGCCCTTAACGGCCAAAGGTTCCACCGTAGAAGTATTCAAATCATCTGTTGGTGGGAAGGAAGATTCCTTCTCAAAAGCTAGAGAAGAACCATGCTTAATTGAAGTATCCTTGACTAGGTTAGAAGAACAAATCATAGGATCATTACCCTGATCTGTGGGATGGCTACAAGAGGCAACAAATTTTTGAAAGCTGTTCACAAGATCAAGGTTAGGGCAGCCAACCTTTCTCACCCATTTTTTCAAGAAGAACCAACTTCTGCACTAAATTCCCTTGGGCACATTGCCACTTTGTGTCCAACCTGGTTGCACTTGAAGCATTTGAAGGGTAGCCCTTCGTAATGGATGAATTCCATCCAAGCATTGTGGGAAGACAAAATCTTGACAAAATGATGGAAGGGATTAGAGAAATCGGCCATGACACAAACCCTCACAAACCTTTGCTAAACAACCATGTCCTGATCCAATTTGACAAAAACCCCTATCTTATTAACCAACCGTTGAAGCATCCCTGAGTATCTCATGGCCAAGGGAAGATTGTATAATCTGACCCAGATGGGAGCTTTTGAGTTCACTGAATCAGTTGGGTCAAAAAAGGGGGCCCAAGGGCACATATACACACCATGGTTTCCAACAAACTAGGGTCCATTGCCCCACACATAATCTTGTTCCTCCACTGTTTGAAAAGTAGACAAGACAAAACCATTCAGCAACAAGGAAAGAGAAACTTCTGCAAAATTAGGCCAGATGAATTTTGACTAGTGAGAGAGCTCTTCCCACGAGGGGCATTTCCCTATACATTTGCAAATAAGGGTTTTGCACCCAGACTCCTTGTCAATTTCAAACCTTTAGATTCAAACCTTTCCTCTATACAAGCAACAACCACAACCTCCCCTACTCCACTCCTGTTAACTTCATAAAATGTAAGGATACCCCTATCAACTAGTTGAGGCGAGAGATTAGGGTATGAATTGATAATAGTTGTTTTATAAAAATCCCCACAATAATGAAAAGGGTTTGTTACATTCTTTCATTCTTCAAAAACAAAGCTCTTGTTCTTTGGAGCCCTCCCAAGAGCCACTGATCCTCCCCCTGGACTTGGACCACCACAACCCCTGTAGTGCCCCTGAAGCTGCCATCCCTGACGGTGCCTTCCAAAATCATGCTCTCAGGCACCACCCTTTTGCCGTTGAGCCCACATCCTGCTGCTGCCCCTAATTGCCCTCGGATCTCCCAGGAACTACCATCGTCGAAGCTTCGTCTGCGTCGCTGCGAATACCTTCTCCAAAGCCGTTGCTGTCGTTGCTCTCCATCTGTTCTCTTGATGTTGTTGTTGAGCTAACAACTTTTATTAGTGGGCCTCCCCCCACTAACTTAAATAAAAGCTTGTGTTAAAAGAGCCCATGTATTTAAAGGGAAAAGGCTACGGGAGTATTTTAAATTTAAAAAGTTTTTTTTTAATTTTCGAAGGGAGCCTAGTTAACCAAAGCTTTATTAAAAGCTTTCGTGATTCCAAAAGCATCCACGGGAACCCACATCCATATTTGAATATTTAAAAGAAACAAAACAAGAAAAATGGGGAAGTTAAAGTCAAACTCAGCAGCAAAGTACAAGCATGGGCAACTTGGGGGGATTTCTTGGGTCACTAAAAAATGAAATAGAGCTCGACAATAGGGGACAAACCGCAAACTTTTAATTCAATTATCCTCTACTTGGCAATGGGCAGTTGAATTTTGAATGCTCTTCCCTCTCTTTTCTCCCCTCTCTTCTTCTATATATGTAATTTGTTCATTTGAGCAAGGTGGTTGTTTATTCTTTGAACATTAGACCAAGTCCTTGCTGTGAAGCGATGTCTAGCCTTTGCTTTCTGTTATGTTAGAAAATCTTGAGCCCTTTTATCAAGTTTAATGCAATTGTGCATATTTTTTGCAAGTAATGAAAGCTGTTGCGATTCTCATTTGTTTGTCCCCTTGTTTTTATCTTGCTATTGTAACTTCATGTTACCTCTTTCGCTTTGCATTTTTTTTTTTAAAGTTGTGTTCATTTCCCTTCTTGTATACTCCTTAGATTTTTGTTAATCAAGATAGAGAATCAAACCCACTTCCTTCTGGTGCATTGCCATTTCACTTTCAAGTATTTTTTTAACTCTTTTCCCCTTCAAGCTTCCCTTTATGCACTTAGCTTAGGTAGAGTAACATGGTTTAGGAAATAGAACTAGTTGGCTGCGGAGGTTATTTACAAGGAGCAGTCCCACACTGAGTAGAGTTCCCATGTTGTGGTTGATATGTGGGCAGCTCGATACTGGAGAAATCAAACCATTAACAGAAGGTCCTGCAATGGAAGCCATGAGAGACCATAAGGGATTAGGCGAGAATTGTAGAGAGAGGATAGATGACTTAGAACGTGGAGGAAAAGCGGTGCACGAGCTGAACAAGAAAGGGAATGTAAAACAACAACAAAAGATGGAGATAACAGTTGTCAAGTCGGGTACATCTTGACTCTGTTGAAGTGAATGAGAGGACACAAGATGTGTGCGGGTGGAAAATCATGGAGGATCTGCCCCACAAGTTTATAAAAGCCATCTCATTAATTTAAGTGTTGTGACGATGCAAAGAAAGAGAAGGAAAAATGAGATTAAAAGCGCATAAGACAATCATCAATGATAGGGAGATATGATGCGGCGTCATGAGATAAGGTGCTTCGGATTCAAATCATGCAACAAGAAGTCCTCAAGGCATGTTCAATCAGACGACGTAGAACTCTCATTTTTTGAGAAAACGCCAATATTTGCACTAACATTGGCTAAAAGGTCTGCTGGTTTATTGGCTTCCTGGAAGCAATTACAGAAGGTGATGTGGGGGAGGGAGTGCAAGAGCTCCATGGCCGGCGGAGAAGGTATTGGAGTTTCCAATTGGGTGTATTGCCTTTGGTCATGGCATTTATGACAAGTTGCGAATCCCCTTCAACTACAAGCCTGGTTATTCCATGAGCCTCAGCAAGATGGAGACCTTCGACCAATGTTTAAATTTGTGCTTCATTATTTGTGGCCTTAAATAAGAAAGAAGAAGCTACAATTAGTTCTCCCCTGTGAGATGAAAAGACATCTAGTCCTTGAATTTCTGGATTGCCTGTTGAGGCACTATCAAAATTCAGATTTGCCCATCCTTCTAGAGCAGCTTTTTATCTTACTGTTGAAGGATCAGTACCTTGATCTATTGACCCATGAATGGGGAGTTGTCCACTGCTCTCTTGACTCCTTTGTTGGCATTAATAAAGAGTATTCTACCCCTGCAACAATTCCTTCCTCATCTTCTAACCTTCTAGATTCTACACCTTGACTATCTTGCAATATAATTTTAAAACTCGGACTTTGCAAAAACTTGGCAGCCAATTTTTTTGACTTGGACTCGGGAATTGGCAAAGATTAGCAATTTAAAAAATTATATAAATTTATAAAAGGAATTTAAATAAGATGCAAAATGCTGTTAACAAGCATAAGAAAGGAATTTAGAGAATGCACAGCAAGGAAAATAGTTAAAAAATCCTTCAAATCCATAGCCAAGAAAAAAAAAAAAAGATTCAAAAATTTTTTATTTTTATTTTTTTGGCTAACTGGGGAGTTTTCTCTACAGACTCGCGAGTAAAAACTTGTGAGTACTCTGCAGAAACTTGCCACACAAGTCACAAGTGAGTTTCTCGCCCTCCAATTTGACTCTTGAGTTTGTCAAGTTTTCGCAGGTACCCTGCGAGTTTTGTATTTATGCAACACTCCTCCACGATCATTTTTCATGCTCACTAATATCAATCTGCTCATATCAATGAAATCACAATTGAATGGATTGTTTATCCTTCAAGTGTTTCTTCATCAGAAGTCTCATCTTGACTTGTGTTGACCGTCCTTGTTTTGGGATCACACAGCCTATACCTGTTTGTCTCATTGGTGTATCCCACAAAAATAGTCTTCATGGTCTTTGAGTCTAATTTATTTTGGTTTTTATTCGGGATGTGCTTTTAAGTTGTGTCCAAAGACTTTCAAATGTCCAACATTTGGCTTCGTTTTTCTTGTGATAAGTTCAATTTTTATTGAAAACAAGCATAAATTCTCAGCACTTACAACATTTGACATAACACTACTGACTCACATAACTAATTGAAAATCTCACCATTCACAAATCTCGTCAGGTCAATGCACTGAAACTGGTTTATTTAGACAGTTTATTCTAGACTTTGCTTAAATCATCACTCAGGCCTTCTCCATTGTCGGGTCACCTGTCTCACTGGTATGCTCTCCATGATTTCCAATGTTAGCTTCATTGTTGTTATTATTGCAACAATAGGCCAAAAAATCCATTTGCTACAACAGCTTGGTCTGGCGATTCACCCCAACCTGAATACCAATAAGGATGTCCATCACCGCACGTTGATTGCTGTCTTTCTCGTTTACAAGATTCTATGAATGCCTTTCTGACATATTCTTCACTTTTATATGTTCTCAATAAAACCATTTGTTTTGCAGCCATTGCTTTAAATTGTTTAAAGACATCAAAGTCACCATCCTTCGATTTTAAAAAATATATAAGTCTTCATGCTGTAATCATCAATGAAGGTAATAAATAATTTTGGTCCTCCAGTGGATAGTGCATTCGTTGGTTGACAAATGTCTGAATATGCCAAATCTAAGAGTCTTTTGGCTTTGCTCCCCTCATGTGTGAATGGTGTTCTCCTTTGCCTGCCTGGTACAAAAGATTCACCTTCTTATCTCTGATTTATCTTTAAGTGCCATACCATGTGCCATACTCATTTTGTCAATTTCCAACAACTTTTTGCCATTAACATGACCATATCGGCAATGGCAAAGTATGAGACTATCATGCTAGCTTGCAGCAAGAGCTGTATTTATATCTTCCTAAACAATTTAAAATCTGCTCAACCCCATCTAGCATTTTTAAGGGAAGTTTTTAAGTTAGAAAAGAGTAAAAAATCGCACGAGGCAACCATAATAATGAAAGCAACATTTGCCATGTACTTACTAACCAATAGGTCTTTATATTAACAAGAATTATCAACATTTAACAAATTTTTATCCTGCCCAAGGAGGTTAGATAATGCTTTCATGGTACGCTGGTAAAAGGATTTTAAAGTAATTGAGGCAAATAGCTTAACCAAAATAGGCCTCAGTCGTCTTGGTATCATTGCCCATTATAGAGAGGTGCTAATGATGTTTACTGTAATTGTGGTTTTATACAAAACAAGGAATAAACTAGTTGCAATTAAATAGATCTAAGCATATTTGAATGAAAATACAAAATTCAGGTTTAACAGGCTATGAAGAGAAACAAGTCCAAGTGCCACAATGAAACTAAGCTAAGCAATGTAAATGACAAAGAAATAAAGAATTATCACACCTGTTTGTTGTTCTCAAAATCTGAGATTGTAAACTGACTGTATGTAATCTGCTCTTGAAATCTGGAAACTGCGCTGCTCCTGGATAGACCTGTGCATTGTGCGTGTGCGTCCTATATAAACTCAATTGTGACAGTCCTTTTCTGGCCGTGTCTGTTTTGCTAGGGTTCCGTAGGCTAATCTTTTTGTCACCTGTGCACTATTGTCTTTTTGTTATGCCTAGACCTTTGCTTCGTTGATCTATTAGGCAAAATGTACAAAGTAGAAGAATCTCCTCTTTGACCTAGCTTGACACTCCAAAAACAAACAATAGTAATGGAGTTGGCAATCACCAAGGCAATATTGCAAACTATGTATCCCGCACGCACAAAATTAGACCTCCACGTAATTCTAAGAGTGTGTGGATGGAATAGCTTGAGTGAGGGTTTTGAACCTCCTCTTCCCTAGAAGTGATAATGCAACTATTGCAGTCTAATACCCTCCTTTGGCACAAGGGAAATGATGAAAGACCAAGATAGAATGATAATGTTGCAAATATGAAGGATTTGATGCTTGGCTCTAGGCTTGACCTTTGATGTTAGATTTGATGTGTGATATGTGTAGCTCTCTCTATTCTCTTGTTCTCCTCTTAAAATGGTTTGACAAGACCTAGTATATATAGACTGATCTAGGATAATTTATGCATGCTAGCTGACTATAGAAATGTAGAAAGACAAGGTTAAAAGTGCATGATCATCAACAAAGTGCAAACTAGTCCACACAACCGAAGGGGACAAACCCATACAATGCGCAGGTTTGTTCCAGACGGACTTGTACAATACACAACTTTGTCCTGAATAAGAATTAAGCTCCGTTTTTGAGGCAGGGCTAGCTAATAGGTGAGTAATAGTTCAAATATGTTAATAGATGCCTTTTTGATAAGTGTTGAGGTGCTTTATAGGCTCAATGGACCAAGTGTAGTGTTATGTGGGGCGGGGCTTGTCTTAGAAACAAGCTAAAATGTACAAGTTTGCCAAATATGGTAAATTAGAGATAAGACATTGGGAATAAGGGTCTTGTTTCAAATTTAGGTGTTTACATAATGCCCCCATTTTGACATGGGTGTGTGAGTGAGATACATGTGTGCGTCGAAGTATAAATGTAAATAATTTGAAACATACACCTTTACTTAGGGAAGGAGGAAGGGTTTTTGATGCACACTCAAGCTAAGCTTTCATCCCCAATGTATAGCTGATATACTTGAAACAAATGCCAAGTACTACAGGGAGTCAAATGCTCACGATATGTTTTGATTTTAAAAATTTGCTTATTTGAATTCGAATTTGAAAAGTCAAGATAGGAACAAATACACCTGCTTGGTATTGCCCAAAATGCCGTACTAATAAGACTTTCGATAGGTGTTGAAACATCGCCAACACTTCTCTGGGAGTCTTCAACACCCAACTAGACTTTCGACAATCATTTGGAACATAGCCAAACACTTATTTGGGAGTCACCAATGCCCAATTTACTTCTTGATCAAGGAAGTTGATAAATTTGCTTAGTTCATTGATACTTTGAAATTTGATTTTGAAAACGCCTTGATATATGCCTCTGTTTTGAGGTGAGGGATGAAGACCTTGTGTTGCAATCACTTATCTCAAAAGAAAAAAGTTAAATGCCTCATGTTAGGGAAAACAATTTAGCCGAAGCTTATTAAAATCCTAGAAACATATGAACTTTGAAATTTGATACAATCGTAATGTTTCGAATAGTTTGTATATTTTGAAGTTTGAATTAGCATCTAGCTATGCCACATGGAATCATGTAAAGTGCAATATAGCATTGGAAATATAGCATCATATCAAGCACAACGTATTAGGGTATAATGCCCTCTTTGGCAAAGTACAATGTGAAAGAAGTATTATGCCCCCAAATGTCTCGAGCATGCCCCTAAATGGGCTATATAGATCAATGAGAACAAACACAAGTAGCATGTGCCCATAGATGCGTGGTGGGCACCATGGCAACATGGGCATCACACAAGTATACTGCAATATGCATGATTGATGTCATGATTACAAGCATAGTATAGTAATAGAGTGCATGCAAGTTACGACCACACAATGTTAGTGACCACACCCAAGTTAGTGACAAGACAAGTTAGTAAGACAACACACGAGATGAGACTCACAAGACATAACAACAAGAGGATCCTCTTTGGACAAGGATGCACATACAAACAAACACAAACAAACATTCACACACAACAACTAATGTAACTATGTAACAATCACAATGTAGAACATACATGAAAGATATTTTTGTGCAAAAATCCGTTGAAATGGCAATGTCCCCAAGCCAAGACATGCTGTCTATGAAATTGCCCTCCAAGATGTGGGTGCATAGTGTGAAATCCAATATCATGTAACTTGTGAATCTGCATAACATCCACTCAATTAAATTTCGTGAAAAACATGTGTAAACCATGGATAATGAAAACCTTTAACATAGGTAAACATGTAACATGTATAAAGCAATGTTTTTGAATTATTTGTATTTTGCAATGTTTTAGAACTTAGAATTTTGCCAATGTTTTAGAATTTTGAATTTCACTAATGTTGATATGTTTTGGCCCCTTGATGGGCAATATACGGGTATGAAACATGATAAGCATAGTGCGATAAAGTGCATGAAGATTGTACTGAGCATCATGATCTATCAATGTAATAGTGCAAGCCAAATATATAATATAGGTCTCCAAATGTATGATACAATTGAAATGTAACGATGCATGACATAGTTGACTACGTGGCATGGCCAAATAGTAAGTGGATCGTAAG
This sequence comes from Torreya grandis, assembly GCA_037957365.1. Taxonomy (NCBI): domain Eukaryota; kingdom Viridiplantae; phylum Streptophyta; class Pinopsida; order Cupressales; family Taxaceae; genus Torreya; species Torreya grandis. The sequence goes on from JARHVA010000860.1 coordinate 3,345,176, forward strand.
TCAAGAATAATGTTGTACATGGGGAAGATCTCAAGGCCACAATTTTTAATTGCTCCAAGATAGCAAGATATGGCAATAAATGAACTATTGGTGCTAACCAATCATATGTCAATGTACGTGCAAGATCTAGAATCTAAATTTGGAACCATGAAGTGGCAATGTGTATAAAAACAACATACGGGGGTACAATGCCCCCATAGGCGAATATGCATCATGTACACCAATGCAAAAGAAATAGTCAAGTGAATAATGCATATGACAAACAAACAATGTCAAGATTGAAACAATGCTAAGGAGGTGAAATCCCATTTAACGTAGTAAGGCAATGCATGCAAGCAATATGGCCTGCTAATGTGATATAAGTATGATCAATACAAAGCGTAGGATAGACTACGAGTGTCGTGCCCTTATGGATAGATTATGCTAAAATCGTGCTTGAAGAAACTCATAACATGCCAATGAGAAACATGTGTGGGTATGATGCTCCCATAGGCAAAGATGCATATATAGATGTAATTGATAGAGATCATCATTGGGTATGATGTCCGCATAGGAAAATAGATATGATTGTGTATGGAACTTTGTTTTTCGATGATTTAGCTATATGAGTAGAAGAAAAGGAATCTAACGCATAAAGGCATGTGGCTGCACAAGAAAGAAAAGGAGCAAGGCTCGCAAACTAGAAGAATGAGATGAGGAGGATTCCAAGCAACCTATGGCTTTCTTCTGCATTCAATGCATGCTATGATAGTAGGTCTTGATAAGTATGTTTTCATCATCGGGAAGACTAATGTAAGTGCTAAGAATGGGATTAATAGTCAAATGGACAAGGCTAGTGGAACATAACAAGCAACATGGAACAAATCACTAGAAGAATGTCAATGCAAATAGAAGGCAAGTGCCAAGTAAAATGTAGAAAATAGAAGGATGCAATCAAGCTCAAGAAAGAGGCTCAAATCATAGTCATAGAATTAAGGATGGTAATGTAGTGAGTGCTTCTGGATACAACGGTGTGAATGTTTTTGGATCACAGTTGTATCCAGAAGCACTCACTACATTACCATCCTTAAGTTTTTGGATCACAGTTGTATCCAAAAGCAGTCACTACATTCTACATGGACTATGGAAATACTATTGCTCTAAAGGATAGTAATTATAAAATGCCGATGGCAAGCATGAAATGTACTCTTCCAATATCCAAAACATTCACATAGTTGTATCCAGAAGCACACTATACATTCTACATGGATTGTGGAAATACTATTGCTCTTAAGGATGGTAATGTATAAAATGTCGATGACAAGTATGAAATGTACTCTTCTAATTTAGTAATATGCAAAAATAGTATGAATAAATCCATGTACACAATTAAGATATGTATACCTTATGTAAATAATCAGTAAGAAACGAGATTCATGTAAAAATAGCTCTATATAACAAATGTGAGTGCTTAAAATGATTGTTACCATGTATCAAATGAATAAGCAATGTTCCCCCTGATGGGAGAAGCGCAAATGTAACCATCAATATATCTAGCCGGTTTATTTTATCTCACCTAATCAAAGTATATTGTGAGAAGCATGTGTGAAACAATGGATGTGTAAAACCCTCTAGTGTAGGTAGATAGGGATGATGTATATCGTATGACTAAGATAAAGGCCAAGAAGTTTTTGTATTTTAGTCTTTTATGAATGGTTTTGGATTTTGCAATTTTGACAAAGCAAGCACTAGGAGGAAGGTACATGTATGGCAAAATACATGAAAGAAGAAAAACTATGTACTACAATAAAGATTACTGAAAGATGTGTGTTGAAGCCCATGATATGCCTTGTGAGGCATTAATTTGTGTAGGCAAGGTCATACAGACACGCTAGACATGTTTCATCGAATGGTAAATGATCATCACAAGAGTATTGGTACTGGTCAATAATTGTGAACTTTTTTGGTTCTAAAACACCTTTAAGAGGTTGGGTTTTTTTGCAAGTATTACCCTTTTCTAAGGAATTATGATGTGATTATGCAATGCTAACTTCAAGTAACTCGACCTTTAAACATAGGGGTTGGACTTATTTTTGCAAGTTTTTTATGGAATGCACCATAGTGTTTAACCCTAATTTTGATGTGGATCCTATTTTAGTGGTTAGGGTTAAAGATATAGAAATGATAGGGCACAAGGGTGAATATTAGATCTACAGTAGGCCAATTAATGTGCTAAACTCAGAAATACCATATACTGAATTTATAAAGCTGAGATGGGCTATTAATGGAAAGTACAACTATGTTAGATATACAAATGATATAAAAGAAAGTACTTAGTTGTTTCTGATGCTAACACAATGTTAGAATAGTTATCAGATTCTAGATCTAATGCCTTTGGCTCTTTGGACACTTGGTCAGCGTGGGACAATTGTGTCGATGCTAGTGTTTGGGTTTGACACTAGTGTCCTTCACGGAATACTCATTGAAACAGGATACAACCACTTGTATGCTTCTAGGTTTGGCTTTGTCTTCCCTCTAGTGCATTTAGATCTAGGTCATGGACTGTCACTCCTGGTGAAATGACAAAACCCTAGCTTTGCATCTTCAATGTGACCTTAGGAAAAAATGCATTAGTGGACACACGATGTCGAGCTGACCCACAATGACCTCGCTGTCAAAGGCGTTGTCTACATAGCTAGTACTCTATAAGAGGGCCTCAGACTCATGTAGTTCTCCCCCTTTGTGTTGGCTTGTGTGTGAATCATGCAATGTGTAAAGCAAGTACAACAATGACTTAGCTTGTAACTTGGCAAATATGATCTTATGACTGTTGCTTTAGTACTTCAGACCTGTAGTTGGGTTGTTCCTTTGACTGATATCAGAATAAGGTAGAATAGGAAAGCTTTTGGTAACTTGAGTGCTCTTTTGGTCTGATTACCAGGTGAGGAATGAGTGACGGATATTGTATTTATACCAATCCTATCGGGAGATAACTCGCATTAAAGCACTTAGGTTCACCATTGTGATACGTTTCATTTGCAAATTGCTTGACTTTTAAGGCACTGGACATTTGCGTCGAGCAAGGACAATAACGTTGATGCTACTGTCTGACCTGGATGTTAGTGTCTAGGGAGAAGGAGAGTAGGCTCAGGTTTAAAGCTTACAGAGGTGTAAGATAAGTACATTTTAAGCATGCTGGGCAAGATGGGATGTCTTTGTCATCAATATAAGGCTGGTCAGAGAGATAGGCCAAGGTGCACAAGATAAAGCAGATGTGAGGCTTGCGGAATCAAAGCATGTGTAGAACTAAGTGGCAAAACTAGGGCCATGATTTTGTCAAGTGTACAAGACTGAGGTGGTACATAATCACAAAATATCGTCTGCATTTGTGCCCCCTTTAATATGGTAATGAAATTGCTAGTTTAAAAGAAAGGAATAAGTAACTGGGTGTGTATACACACCTTGTCTTTGCTTGAGTTAAATTTGAGTGCTTTGCTGGATTTGGGTTTGAGTATCTTGTTGGTGATTGACCTGTAACCAAGAGCATGTTACAATGTATAATCAGTGCATATAATCTGGGTCAAAAGTACTTGAAATAGATTGAAATCGAAAGAGCAAGGTTTAGGAGTATACTCGTGTGTCAATGTAACTGCCTTGTCTATTGGTAAGTTGTTTTTTTACAAAAGATATATCATTGAAGGCTCTAAAACTGAGATTAGGATAAATATAGATAATTCTTTTTATATCCAAGGAGATAGAAAGAGAGAGAGGTTGGAAGGCACATGTTTTCAACTTTGGAGAAAAAGTGAGTTGCCACCTAGCATTTGAGATTAACTCAACTGTGCAATCCAATGATATTTGTAACTTGGTGAGTTTGGATGATCAAGTCCAAACTGAAAACTTGACAAGATTGAGTGATTTATTTATCCTAGCCATACCAAAAGGTGAACCAACTACTGCAATTAATTGGCTTGCTAAAGTCCGTTGTTTATCAATACATGCAATAGTTTTGGAATCTAAATTTGATTTGGATTTTGCAATATTAGGCACATGTTGCATAGCATATGCACCTTAGATTTGTCTCATGCTGAAATTGTGTGTAACAATGGTACCATGTATAGAATTATGCCACAAATGTGTATCGGAATAGTATAACTATGTGCTTTGGCCAATTCAGAAAATTGTGTGTGGAGGACATAAGCATACCCTCACTAGATATGGAGAAATTTGAAACTGATATAAGTACCAATGTGGAGGACATGTTTCCAAACCATGCCCCCACTGTAAATTGGAGATGCTGAAAATTGAGTAGGTGTGGAGAACATGCTTCCAAAGTATGCTTTCATTAAATATGTGAATTATAAGTACCATACTGAGTGAATGTGAAGAACATGATTCCAAAACATGCCCCCACTGTAATTTGAAAACTGTGAATGTGGGGAAGACATGTCACCATGACACGCCCTCACTGAATCTGCAAACTAGTGTAAGTACCATACACTGTGTGGGTGTGGAGAACATACTTCCAAAGCATCCCCCCACTGCAATATGGAAACTGTAAAAAATGTGGAAGCCATGTCACCATGACATGCCCCCCACTAATATGCCCTCCTTGAGGTGAGGGAAAGATAGTACCTGGTAGTTTGCTCACCTCAAAAGGGTAAGACAACTATAAATCTGCGAATGTAACCATGTAGGATATAGAAGGAAATATGTTTAGGTAGATGTAACATTGAGTGCCTAGAACCAATATGATGACATGTAGGCCTAAGATGCATGACAAAGATCATGGCAACGTCTAGATGGTAATAGTACAAGCTCAACAAACAAACAAGCACACACACAAGAGCACTCAAAAGCAAGTCAAAAGGCAATGGTCCAAGGAGACCGCAAACAAGGGGCATGTTCAAATGCCGCGAAATTGAATGGACACTACTTAGTCAAATGTCCATAAAGGCAAAAAAATGACATATTCAAATTTCCATAGAATGCCAAGACATATTCAAATGTCCAAGAAGGCAATCATAGGCACATGGGCCACATACAATGGATCATATACAAATGCTCGAAAAAGCGAGGCAAAACACTTGAAGCGTGTAAAGGAAAAACATAAGCAACCAACATAAACATGTCATAGTGGCCCATAGATTGAATGTGTTAGTAAAAAACGTCAATTACATAACATATCAAGTACCTTGTGCAATGTATAATCATGGATAATAGGCATGTGTAAGTACATATGTAAGCTCAAACATGATATTGTAGAGTGATCATCAAATCATATAGCTTGTGTATTGCAAGATCGTAGAAGATGGAAGCCGCCAATGTTCTGATGATGTGAGTAGAGGGAAGGCCAACACCCACACGTGTATCATGTATCTATGTATGCTTGTATATATGTGTATGTAGGAGTTTATGATATGCTAGTCCTCAACATGGAACTAACGTATAGATGCCAAGGAGCCAATAGACCATGTAGTTACCAAAAGTGTTTTCGGATTTTTGATTTTTAGTATTTTAGATGGTTTAAGAGTTTCAATCGAGGAAGTCGTCATCATCGAATGGTGTGGGACCATTTGTAAAAATATTTTTCGATTGCTGCTTATAGCGATGGATTGCCTCTTCTTCAATATACTTGTCGAATGGCCTCCTTGAAGCTAACAATGTGGGGAGAGAATTGTATCTATCATGTGACATACAAATCTCTGTGCCCATATCAAGAAAGGTAACACACATATTTGAAGTATCCATCTTTGCTTGCCATTTGTCTAGCCACTTTTGTCTGAGCTTTAACTTCAAATGAGGATTGCGGTCCATTATCCATATGGTTGCGGTCACCACACGTGTACCACAAGCAATAGGTAACCAAATATATCCACGGGATTCTAGGATCAATGGAGAGTATATGAATTCATTTGTACTATGTCCCAAGTGTTCAAGGTATGTAGTTCCACAAGTTGTATCCCATTTGTTCAAATCAAATTGGAGATGGTGGCAATATACCCCGTCAACATTAGCAGTAATAGTCAACTCTTCATGCTTTGGTCACTTTGAAAGATAGTTCTCATTCGAAAAATAGGAAGGATTTGGTCTTTTGATAGGGTGTGAGGCTTTTGGGGAAGACTCCACATTGTTCACATGGTATAGTTGCATTTGACCTTTATAAGGTTGGCTCAATGCTTTTAACCACTAGGGGTGGATTGAGTAACAAGCATTTACATGCTCATTTGCTATGGTTATGTTCCCTTTATCTGGATTCAATGTTGTTTCTTCTGTAGTGGATTAATTCTATATGTACCAGGATCCGTGGGTTCAAATAAGTTATGTGAAAGGTGATCAAGTGGATCAAATTTTATTGCACGCATTTTTTCATCTGTCATATCATGAGTGGTGTCGTCATCACTATCATAGTAGTCAGAAACATGCCATCGTTCTGCTCAATATTGACCAATAAAGGAAGCTCAAATGAAGGAGACTCTTGTGGTTTTAATGGCTCCTTTGGTAATGGTTCTTGCTCTTGAGATGCATCTGTGTGCATCTCAATATGCAGTACCTCATTTACATCTGGAGATGGAGGAGCCATTATACTTGACTCACCTATTTCATAAGTGTGTATGTGCTTAATAGGAATGCATTGTTGTGGTACTACTGTAGGAATGCCTTCGATTTCAGATTGTATCATTTTGCAAAATTTGAAAGGTTCATCATCCACTGACATTGTTAATAAAGTCCCATCATGTATGAATTTTACACATTGGTGAAGTGTTGATGGGACAACTTCTATTGAATGTATCCAAGGTCTACCCAAAAGTACATTGTAATGCAATGATTGTGACATTCTCTGAAAAGTAGCTGAAATAGTTTTTGGTCCTAATGTCACATCCAATGTAATTTGACCAATTGAAGGACTATGTGAATTATCGAACCCCTTGATATGCACAATCGACTTTTGAATTAGATTGGTGCTAATTCCCATGGTGGTCAAGAAATTGATACTACAAATGTCTAGGCCCGATCCATTATCAATGAGTACCCTTTTGATGCCTTTATTTTGCATTGTCACTTGTATGAACAAAGGTAAGTCTTGATAAACAATATTTTTGGATGGTAAGTTAGTTTGATTAAAGGTAATAAGTTTGGAATTGTTTTTAAGATCTTTCATGATATCTGCAAAATAAGTAGGCTCAATATCATTTGGAACTTGAGTTTCACGCAATGTCTCATATAAGATGTCCTTGTAAACATTAGATTGTTTTAAGAGCTCAAGTATAGAAATTTTAGCATGTGTATTGCTCAATTGGTCAACAAGGTCATAACCCTTAGATTTTATCACAAGTTTAGGCTTAGGAGACACTTGCTGTATATTAATAGGGGGCGGTGTAAGTTGAGCAATCTTACCTCTTCGAGTAGTAACATGGACCGCAAAATCCATTATAAGCCACAGGGGAATAATGGGTGTGCGATGGTGACTGTCACTCAAATAAGGCTTGCGTAGAACAAATGGTTGAGAGCATGCACATTGACGTCTAGATATTGGCTCTATAGCATTTCAAGAGAACCTATGGAGATATAAATGTTGTTTTTGCGTTAAAACCCTCTCATTGTTGTCACAAATATGCTTATAATGTTTGACAAGAACAATAATGTAGCAAACCATTGAAACTATAAGGTATTGGACCATGAAATAATTGATAGATATGTCCATGGCAAACATGATTGAAAGATTTTATCAATCAGGGATCAACAATAGTAAAAGAAATCAGAAAACCCTAGGTGGCCTAGGGTTTGATGTTTAAAGGTCAAGTTCACCAAATGTTTAATCCTAATTTGGATGTGGATCCTATTTTAGTGGTTAGGGTTAAGGATATAGAAATGATAGGGCACAAGGCTAAATATCACATCTACAACAAACCAATTAATGTGCTAAACTGAGATATACCATATACTGAATTTATAAAGTTGAGATAGGCTATTAATGGAAAGTATAGCTATGCTAGATATACAAATGACATAAAAGGAAGTACTTAGCTGTTTCTGATGCTAACATAGTGTTGGATTTGGTACAGGAGGGAAGCAAACATGAAGATAGTTTTGGATTAGTTGTTAAATCCTAGATCTAGTGCCTCTAGCTCTCTGGACACTTGCGTCAGCTTGGGACAATTGCGTAGACACTAGTGTCTGGGTTCGACACTAGTGTCCTGTATGGAATGCTCGTTGAAACAAGATACGACCACCTAGATGCTTTTGGTTTAGGTTTTGCCTTTACTCTGATGTATTCAGATCTGGGTCATGGACTGTCGCTCCTGGTGAAATGACAAAACCCTAGCTTTGCATCTTGAATGTGACATAGGGGAAAAATTGGGTTAGTGGGCACACGATGTCTAGCTGACTCGCAATGACCTTGTTGTCAAAGGGTGTTGCCTACATAGCCAATACTCCAGAAGGGGCTTCGAACTCATGTAGTTCTCCCCTACGTGTTGGCTTGTGTGTGAATCATGCAATGTGTAAAGCAAGTACAACAGTGACCTAGCTTTTAACTTGGCAAATATGACTTTATGACTACTCCTTTAGTACTTCAGACATGTAGTGGGGCTGTTCCTTTTACTGATATCATAATAAGACAAAATAGGAAAGCTTTTGATAACTTGAATGCTTCTTAAGTGTTCTTTTGGTCTGATTGCTAGGTGAGGAATGAGTGAGGGTTGATATTGTATTTATACCAATCCTATTGGGAGATAATTTGTATTAAAGCGCTTAGGTCGACTATTGTGATACGTTTCATTTGCAAATTGGATGACTTTTAGGGCACTTGACACTTGCGTTGGGCTAGGGCAGTAATGTCGATGCTATTGTCTGACCCAAATGTTAGCATCTAGGGAGAAGGAGAGCAGGCTCATGCTCAGAACTTGCCGAGGTGTAAGATAAGTATATTTTAAGCATTATGGGCAAGATGGGATGTTTGTGTCATCAATATAAGGCTGGTCGGACTAAAAGATAGGCCAAGGGGCAGAAGATAAAGGAAAAGTGAGGCTTGCGAAAGCAAGGCATGTGTAGAACTGAGAAAAACAACCAGGGTCATGAGTTTGCCAAGTGTACAAGGCTGAGGTTCTACATAATTACAAAATATCATCTACACGTAGTTGTTAGGTCATGTGTATAAATGGGTGTACTCTTGATAGGTTTTTCTAAGGGTTGAGTCTCACAATTGATAATGGAGTTAGGCATGCTATTTTGCATAGGCATAGGAGTGAAACATGGGTTGCAAAGCATTGATGATTTATAAGTACAAACCCTTGGAGAGTCTATATGAGACTTTTTTGTATTCATGACCTCATTAACTTTATGCATCGTGTCGTAAATGAAATTAGGGTTTGTAAGGATAATTGATTTGAAATAATCAACAATGTGCTCACTAATTATGTTTCAATCCATTTCACTAATATAGATCATCATTATAATGAAGCAATGTACACACAAAGTTATATGAACCTTATGGATAGAAAGGGTGAATAAACCTTGGGATAACAATTTGAAAAATAGCCAAGCCCTAAGGAAGAGAGGTTTGTAGAAACCCTCGGTTGAATGTGCGAAAGAGTTGGGGTTCGTCGTTTATGTTTACCCTAATTTTGGTTTTATACAAAACAAGGAATAAACTAGTTGCAATTAAATAGATCTAAGCATACATGAATGAAAGTACATAATTTAGGTCTATCTAATAGGCTACAAAGAGAAACAAGTCCAAGTGCCACAATGAAACTAAGATAAGCAATGTAAATGACAAAGGGATAAGTAATGATCACACCTGTTTGTTGTTGTGGAAATCTAAGACTGTAGGTTGACTATATGCAACCTGCTCCAAAAATTTGGAAACTGTGTTGCTCCTAGACAAACACGTGCACTGTGCGGGTGTGTTTTGTACAACCCTAACCATATCAGTCTTGTTCTAGCTGTGTCTATCCTGCTGGGTTTCACAGGGCGATCTTTCTATCACTTGTGCGCTGTCATCTTGCTGTTATGCATGTACTTTCAGTTTGTTGAACTATCAAGGAAAATGCGTAGAATAAAAGAATCTCCTCCCTAACCTAGCTTGACACTCCAAAAACAAACAAAAGTAATAGACCATCACCTGCGATCCATCGTAAGTTTATTTCTCTTGATGATGGATCATGGGCGATGATTCGAAACGTCAAGCTAGAAAAATGACACAAATATTTGAAAAGCTTTAGATTTATTTGTATAGACTGTGAAAGCATAAAATCTGTAAAAGTATTGGAGTTGAGCAACCGCCAAGGCAACATTGCAAACTATGTATCCAACACATACAAAATCAATCCTCTACGCAACTTTGTGAGTGTGTGGATGGAATAGTGTGAGTGAGGGTTTTGAACCTCCTCTCCCTTAGAAGTGATAATGCAACTACTGCAGTCTAATACCCTCCTTTGGCACAAGGGAAATGATGAGAGACGAAAGATAGAATGCCAATGTCGCAAGTATGAAGGATTTGATGCTTGGCTATAGGCTTGACCTTTGATGTTAAATTTGATGTGTGATATTTGTAGCTTCCTCTATTCTCGTGTTATCCTCCTCTTTAAATGGTTTGACAAGATCTTGTACATATAGGTTGATCTGGGGTAACTTATGCACATTGACTGACTATAGAAATGTAGAAAGGTCAAGTTGAAGGTGCATGATCAATGACAAAGTCCAAATGGGCCCACATAACTAAAGGGGACAATTGCGTATAGTACGCGGGTTTGTCTCAGATGGCCCTATACATTACACATGTTTGTTTCAGATAAGATTTAGGCTTTGTTTTGACGTAGGGCTGGCCAATAGGTGAATAATAGTCCAAATTTGTTAACAAATACCTTTTTGATAAGTGTTGAGATGCTTTATATTCTCAATGAACCAAGTTTAGACCTATATGGGTTTGGGATTGTCCTAGAAATAGGTTAAAATGTACAAGTTTGCCAAATATGGTAAATTAGAGATAATACATTGGGAATAAGGGTCTTGTGCCAAATTTAAGTGTCAACAAGTGGTTTAGATTTCTATTTGACACTTTAAATAGATTAGCCCAAAGAAATTAGAGTCAGTTTCCATGACTAAGAAACTTATATAGAATGCTGGATATATTTTTACACATGGCAGCATTTGCAGTTCGTATGTTGCTCAATTTATCCTCTCAATTGTCATAAATGGTTTATCATTATTTAGTAGATGGTTTGGTACATCTTCTGTTGGGTTAAACTCTTAAGTGAATTTTATCACCTAATTCAAATGTTTGAGTCCTATGCTGATCTTGGTTCAACTTTACCTTAGCTTGGGATCTTTCTATATTCTTCTTACACCCATTTAATTGCTCATGCATTTCTTATGATAATTAATGCGATCTTTTAGTTTTACCTTGGAAGATGTGAAGACCTAATCTAATTGGTGTAAGGGGTTTGAATCCATATATTGTCTTAAATGTTTTAAATTATATGTGGCCAAATAAAAACTACTGTTATAAGCAAATTTTATAGTGGAAAGTTTTTCTCTCGAAGTGTTTGCCTAGTTGCACATGAAATCTTAATATTTCTTTCAAAATATGAATGAGTCTGATCTATTAATGTTGAAAAAGTGCAAAATAGGGCATAGGCTACTAAGTTTTTCTTTCTTGGTTTGTTGATAAATTTTGGCTTGCAATCAAGAACCATTAATATTTTCTATTGCTTGTAAATTCGTCTTTTGGAGAATTAAAAACATGCTTTTACAAACCTTGAAGAACAATTGAATTATCTTAGCTCAATCTACAATAACACACTAAGAGTATCAACCATGGCTCAAAAATTCACAAAACCTATAGCCTAGCATATATTAGAAAATAATGCTCAAAGGGTTTGTGGCAAGCAATTGGGAACTCTGAGTTTCACACTATAAGCCTATGTTCCATTCTTTCGGGATTTTTGGAATTTTAATAGTAGCCATAGGAACACTTGGAGCAGGGGGTCAAACTTAAGGAAATTCTTTGACCTAAGCCACCCCTTTGTGTTGCTATAGGGGCACTTGGAGGTAGAGATCGATCTTAACCATATTACAAACCCAAGCCCTCTTGAGCTCAGCTGTAATGTTGACCCTTACATTATAGTTTATCAAGTTAGATTGACTAGTTGAGATGGGGCATTGCCAAGAAAAGGGCCTGGTGTCGACCCTGATAGGCTTGGATCCCCAGTGAGGGTGTGAGGATAGATGCTCAATCTCTTGAGGTTCAACCGCCTCTCTATTAAAACAAGCTGGTCAATGAAATTTTCATAGTTCCCTTCATATGATGTAAAAGAGTGTTAGTTCAACAAAAATAAATAGAGTGAGAAAAATATTAATTAGCTATTGTGTTTAATGACATTGCGCTGACCTCATAAGCGCTTTATAACAATTGAATATAATTTCAGCCCAAGGCTCCTAAATTAGAAATAATGATGTCGAAGAATTCTTGTTAGTAAATGCAACATGGGCCCATCCCATGTCCCACTTCGAGAGGCGCTCTTCAATTAATTCAAACATCTAAAAAGATGTCAGATTTGGACCCAAGGGCTTTGGGCTAGTGGTGAGAAACAAGTAGTTTGTAATCACTAACCCATGTTCCATTCCCATGGGGCTCATTGAACACTTTCAACAAGTGGCCATGACGACACCTTGAGGTAGGGTTCACACTTATCCATGTGAATCAAGCGGAACACACCCTAGATAATATGGACCCACAGCCACCCCCACATCCTACTTTGAGAGGTGCTCCTCAATTAATCCAAACATCTAAAAGATGTCAATATTTGTCCCCGTGGCTGTGGTGTATTGGTTGAAGCGGATGATTTGCAAACTAGCAACCTAGGGTCAAATCCCCCATCAACGTTCAAGCTGCCCACCGTAGGGGATATAAATTGGTAGCCTGGCTTAGTGGAGGTATGGGGACTGGAACGCCTGCTTGGGTTCCATATCGGGTGTGCGCCTGCCAACACCACAATTATCTTGTATCGAAGAAACCATGGGTTGGATTCTATTCCTGGAGTTATTTGTACTCAGTTCAAAACAGTGATAAGCACAGGTGGCACTTGATTGGAAATTTAGTCTTACAGTTGGCCGGACTAGAGATAAAATGATATCTGATGGCGATGCATGTAAATAAGTAGTTCAATTATATTTATTTTGGTCTTTAGGAGGTTTAAGAGGTCATGTTTGGTCAATTAGAAGCCTTGTCTAGGTTTTATTTGTCATTTCTAGGTCAGTTGGTGGTGTTTCTAGGTTTCTTGCAAAAACTATAAATTCAAAAAATTTAATTTGTTGTTAAGAGTTTGAAGGTTTTGACCATGTTGTAAAGGTTTTGGTCCTTATGTAACAGGTCTTTAGGGTCCAGTCACATTTTCTAAGTGTCTATCAATCTTCTATTCAGTGTATACTTGTCCTAACACCAATCTAGATGTGTCCAATGTAGGAAAATGACGAAATTAAGTATGTTGGAATGAGTTTCAGGTTAGTTGAAAGATTTTTGGCTCATGGAACAAGAAGAAGCTAATATTAGACATTTAGAAACAACTTGATAAAGTTTGAACCATTAGAGGAGCTAAGAAATGTAACAAAGAAAAGGATAAAGTTTGAAGTTGTAGGCTTTTGGAGAGGTTGGAGTAGTGTGCAGGAGTCCATGTAACAGTTTTTGAAGATATATGAATAAAGTGAACTTTTTTTATGATTTTGGATACATTCTTAGACTTTTGAACATGTAAGTGAATATCTTTTGACTTTGAAATTGTCTTTATTTGATTTAGAACATTGTTCATGTTGCAGGCTTGATAAGATAATATAGGTTTGTTACATTCAAGAAGAGTGCAGATACAGTCAAGGAAACATTGTTTTATTCATTTTATAAATTTGTTCAAAGTCTCAAATTGTATGGAAGGGTAGATAATGGTGGGGCATACCACATCCAAGAGAAAGATTTGAAAAATAGTTCAAACTCAAATTAACCGTTTTCGATTGCTCTTGCCCTGCTAGCAGACTGCAAACCCCAGTTTAGGGTTTTGAAATACAAAAACCTTTATATCTTTTGATTGAACTGTGCAAAATTCACAAAACTTTGTAGAATGGTTGAAGAGATAGTTTGTGAAAGGATCAAGGTGAGTTCATCAATTTAAGAGCCATATGAAGGAAGATATTAAGTTTTTAATATTGCAGACCTGTAGATTACTATTAAAGCCTTTGTGTAACAGTCCTGAAAATGGTATATCTCCAAAACAAATAAGCCAAAGTGTTTGAAACTTTGTAGAGAGGAGAGAGATGATGTTTGTGACATTTTGAAGGTGATTGCAAGTTTTGAAGGTACATGTAGTTGAAGTTATTTCAATTTCTCAAAATATAGGCCTGTCAATAAGGCCTTAAACCCTATTTCCTATGTTTTGTTCTAGAATTAAGTTCAATAGAGAGTTCAGACTTGTTAATTGAGATAGAAAAGATTATAAGGGATATAAGGATCTTGTTGAATCTATAAAGATTCTTGGTTAGCATATATTTGCTTAAGAAGGATAATAGAGCTTTCTTGAAGGTTACAAGTCCATTCCAAACAAGACTGATTATTTGAAAGTAAGACCTTAAAAGACTTCTTACACCATATTGGTATTAGAGCACAATTTTAGGTTGCCTAAAGTTGCTTGAGATCTCAATCAAGGCAGTAAGAACAAGCTGTGAAACAAAAGTTTGTGAAGACGGCAGTTAGAGCAAGAGGTAGAGCAGGTTAGAGGAGGCAACCTACTACAACAATGTTACTAGAGGAAATGATAAATCTTCAAGCTCGTTTGCAAGTTATGGAGCTTGCTCAGAGAAAGGGGATTGATATAGGAGATGTCAGTGATAGAGAATATTAAAGGCCTCATGAAGAAGAGACAAAACAAGGAGAAGAAAGGGTAGAAGAGAGATTTATCAGAGCAGTGATGGGAGTTAGTTCCAAACCCAAGCTAGAAGTACCTATGTATGAAGGTAGCTTGAATGTAGAGGAGCTGGTTGACTAGATCAATGCCATGGACAAGTATTTTGAATATGAAGGAATAGAGGATGAAAAGAAAGTGAAGTTTGCCAATACAAGACTGAAAGGTCATTCATCTCTTTGGTGGGACGAAGTTCAAGACGAGAGGAGAAAGAAAGGTAAACCAAAGATCGAGAATTGGAACAGAATGGTGGCCAAATTGACAGGCAAATTCATGCCCAAGGATTACCAAACAA
Organism: Torreya grandis; assembly: GCA_037957365.1. Taxonomy (NCBI): domain Eukaryota; kingdom Viridiplantae; phylum Streptophyta; class Pinopsida; order Cupressales; family Taxaceae; genus Torreya; species Torreya grandis. Next base: position 3,360,401 of record JARHVA010000860.1, read on the forward strand.
ATTTATTTAAGAAGCTCCAAATTCTAAGGCAAAAAGAAATAAGTGTAAAAGACTACATAAAAAAGTTCTACAAGCTAATCATCAGGGCAGGACATATAGAAGATGTTTAAAAGGTGGCTGGATACATCAATGAATTGAAGTTCAACATCTAACATGAAATCAATCTTCTATCACGAAGATCAGTAGAGAAGACATACCAATTTGCCTTTAGAGCAGAGGAGAAATTGTCTGACTCAATATTCAAGGGGAAGAGATAGAACTTTTAGAGGCAGAGGACAATATGGTGGAAGGAGTCAGCTGCATATCCATAATGAAGAAGCTAGCAGTTTACAAAGTCAAAGTCGAACCACAAGAGGTGTTTACTCATTCAGAGGTAGGAGACCATTTACAAGAGGCAGAAGATGTTTAATAGGTAGATGTTTCAAATGTAACAAGTATGGACACAAATCTTATGAGTGCCCAGAGAATCCTTCAATTAGTCAAGACAGTACTCAAATTGTCCAAGTTGATGAGGAAATTGTAGAATAACCTTCTCATGAGGATGCACCTAAAGTTGGAATCTTTGATTATGAAGAGGGTGTTGCTCAAGCCTAACAAGAAGAACAAGGAACCTGTACAAAGGAAGACATTGTTTAGAACCACTTGCAAGTCCAAAGGTAAGTGCTGCAAGGTACTTATAGATAGTGGAAGTACTGATAACTTAGTATCATCAGAAATGGTTGACAAGGTAGGTTTGAAAAGGGTAACACACCCCACTCCTTATAAAGGTGTCATGGCTGCAAAAAGGACACCAAGTTTTGGTAAATGAACAATGCAAAGTGGAGTTTCAAATAGGCAACTACAAGGATGAGGTGTTATGTGATGTCATGCCTATGGATGTTTGTCATGTCCTATTGGGCAGACCTTGGCAATTTGATAGGAAAACCATACATGATGAGAGAAGCAATACTTACACTTCTGAGAAAGATGGAAGGAAACACACACTCATACCATTGAAAGAGGAGAATGCAAAAGTGGAAGACAATCCTAAGGTGTTGCTAACAAGTGGTAGAGTTCGTGCAACAAATCAGAAAAGAAGAGGTAAGTTAAGCATTAGTTAGCAAGCCTAGAACAATTGTTACAACCACAAAACTAACTGATCTGCCTCTAGAAATACAAAATTTGCTCAATGAATTTGCTGACATAGTTGTAGATGATTTGCCTAATGAACTACCTCTAATGAGAAGCTTTAGCCACCATATAGATCTCATTTTAGGAGCCAATCTACCAAACAAGGCAGCTTACAAAATGACACCAAGAGAGAATGAGGAGATAAAGAAACAAATGCACGAATTGTTAGACAAAGGCTTAATCCAGGAAAAGTTTAAGTTCTTGTGTTGCTCCAACAGTCCTAACCCCTAAGAAGGACGAAGGATGGAGAATGTGCACTGATTCAAGAGCTATAAACAAGATTACAATCAACTATAGATATTCTGTCTAGAATTGATGTTCTAATGGATTGTTTAAGTGGTGCAAGGTATTTCTCCAAGATAGACTTGAAAAGTGGCTATATTAGAGAGATATGAATGGAAGGAAGATAGCATTTAAGACCAATGATGGATTATATGAATGGCTTGTAATGCCATTTGGACTTACGCTCCAAGCACCTTCATGAGGCTCATGAATGAGGTGCTCAAGGCGTTCATAAGTGAATTTGTCATTGTTTACCTAGACGATATTTTGATTTACAATCAGTCAAAGGAAGAGCATCTTAAACACCTTAGAATGGTCTTAAACAAGCTACGAGAAGAAAAGTTGCTAATCAATCTCAAGAAGTGCATTTTCATGAAGACAATTGGTCTATTCGGGATTTGTCATTTCCCAAGAAGGTTTGAAAATGGACAAAGAAAATGTCAAAGCCATAGTAGAATTGCCTACTCTAAGGAGTGTATCTGAGGTAAGAAGTTTTCATGGTTTGGCTAGTTTTTATAAAAAGTTCATAAAGAATTTTAGTGGCATTTGTGCTCCAATAGTGAAAACTATCAAAGGAAACAAAAAACAATTTCAATGGACTGAAACAGTTGAAATGAGTTTTCAATTGTTAGAGAAAAAGATCACAGATCAGCCTATATTTAGCTTTCCCTTATTTTAGTAAGTTATTTCAAGTAGAGTGTGATGCTAGTGGAACTGCCACATGAGCTGGTTTGAGCCAAGAGGGCAAACTAATTGCCTACTTTAGTGAAAAGCTCAATAAGGCAAAGAAAAGGTACTCAATATATGACCAAGAGTTCGATGCTATTCTCGAAGCCTTTAAGAAATGGAGACACTATCTACTGCCCAAAGAGTTTGTGCTCTATATAGACAATCACGCCATACAATTCATCAGTAGTCAAACTAAACTAAGTTAAAGGCATATGAAATGGGTTGAATTTTTGCAAAATTTTTCTTTTGTTATCAAGCATAAAAGTGAACAATCTAACAAGTTTGCAGATGCATTAAGTAGAAGTCTGATTATACAGCAGTTCCAAGTGAATATCTTGGGTTTTAATGCATTGAGAGACTTCTATAAAGAAGATCCTAATTTCAAGGAGGCCTATGAAGCATGTAAAAATTCAGTAAACAGATATGAGTCCATGAATGAACTATATGCTACAAGAGGGACTATTATTCAAGGGAATTCAACTATGCATACCAAGAGGGTCAATGAGAGAAAATCTACTAAAAGAGAAACATAGTGGCAGCTTGGCATGGCACTTTGGGCAAACAAAAATACTTTCTCAATTGAGTGCACACTATTATTAGCCAGGAATGCAAGTTGATGTGAAGAGGTTTGTATAAATGTTCAGAATATATTAGTATGCTAAAGGACAAAGTCAAAATTCAGGCCTATATCAACCATTGTCTAATTTTAGTAGGCCATGGGATTCAGTGAGTATGGACTGTGTTTGGGCTGCCAAAGACACAAAAAGGTAATGACTGTTGTCTTTGTTGTGGTTGACAGGTTTTTTAAGACGACACATTTTATACCTTATACAAAAACAAGTGATGCAACTAATATTGCAAACTTATTCTTTAAAGAAGTAGTGAGATTGCATGGGCTTCCTAGAAGCATTGTATCTAACAGGGATACAAAATTTGTTGGCCATTTTTGGAAGACACTTTGGAAGAAGTTGGGGACGACTTTAAGTTTCAGTTCAACATACCATCCTTAGACTGATGGTCAAACTGAAGTGGTCAATAGGAGTCTTAGAAACATATTTAGATTTTTGTTAAGTGATCATCCAAAACAATGGGATCAAACACTAAGTCAAGCGGAATTTGCATATAATGATTCTCCAAATAGAAGTATAGGGTATAACCCATTCCAAATTGTGTATGGAATCCATCCAAGAGGCATTTATGAGCTGAAGAACTTGGGCAAACAGGGGAAAAGAACTGCAAAAGGTCAGAATTTTGCTACAACTATGCAAGAGTTGCATGATCAAGTCAAACAACAATAAAAATTGAGTAAAAGTATAAGAGAAGTGCTGATATGAGAAGAAAAGAAATGAATTTTGAGGTAGGTGATCTAGTACTTGCATATCTCAGGAAATAAAGATTTCCTCAGGGGGAATATAACACGTTAAAGATAAAGAAAATTGGACCTTGTAAGGTCTTAAATTTTTTTTTGCTAATGCTTATGAACTAGAGCTTCCATTTGGCATTAGAATCTCACCCATCTTTATGTAGCAAACCTCTATCCTTTCAAAGGAGAGGAAGACTCAGAAAAGGCACCTAAAGATAAAGATGATCAGACCATCAACTGGGAGCAACAGTTACCAAAGGCACAATCAAATCAAATAGAAGCCATTCTAGACAAGGTCGTGAAGAAGACTAGAGACAAGGAGTACTTTCAGTACTTGATCAAGTGGAAAAACCATCCACTTGAAGATGCAACATGGATGACACATTTAGAGATAGCCAAGCATGGCAATAGAATTGAAGAACTCATGAGTAGGAGCTTATAAACACTTCTTTTGTTCTTCGGTAGCCTGATGCAGGTGCATGTAAATAAGCAGTTCAATTATGTTTATTATGGTCTTTAGGAGGTCTAAGAGGTCATGTTTGGTCAATAAGAAGTGTCTAGGTTTCATTTGTCATTTCTAGGTCATTTGGTGGTGTTTATAGGTTTCCCACCGAAACTAGAAATTCAAAAGTTTGAATTTGTTGTTAAGAGTTTAAAGTTTTTGGGCATGTTGTAAAGGTTTTGATTCTTATGTAAGGGGTCTTTAGAGTCTAGTCACATGTTTTAAGTGTCTATCAATCTTCTATTCAATCTAAACTTGTCCTAACACCAATCTAGATGCATCCAACATAGGAAAATGACCAAATTAAGCATGTTGGAATGAGTTTCAAGTTTGTTGAGAGATCTTTGGCTCATGAAACAAGAAGGAAACTAATATTAGACATCTAGAAACAACTTGATTAAGTTTGAACCATCAAAGGAGCTAAGAAAAGTAACAAAGAAAGGATAAAGTTTGAAGTTGCAGGTATTTGGAGAGGTTGGAGTAGTGTGTAGGAATCTGTGAAATAGTTTTTGAAGATATATGAATAGATAGAACTTTTTTTTATGGTTGTGGATATATTCTCAGACTTTTGAACATGTAAGTGAATGTCGTTTGACTTTGCAATTATCTTTAATTACTTTGGAACAACATTGTTCATGTTCCAGGTTTGACAAGATAATACAGGCTGTTACATTCAAGAAGAGTGCAGATACAATCAAGGAAACATTGTTTTATTATCTTTTTAGATTTGTTCAAAGTCTCAAATTGTATGGAAGGGTAGATAATGGTGGGGCAGACCACCTCCAAGAGAAAGATTTGAAAAATAGTTCATTAAATTCAAATTAACCATTTTTGATTGCTCTCGCCCTGTTAGTAGACTGCAAACCCTAGTTCAGGGTTTTGAGATACAAAAACCTTTTTATCTTTTGATTGAACTGTGCAAAATTCACAAAACTTTGTAGAATGGTTGAAGAGATAGTTTGTGAAAGGATCAAGGTGATTTCATTTGTTTAAGAGTCATACAAAAGAAGATATTAAGTATTTAGTACTGCAGACCTGTAGATTACTATTAAAGCCCTTGTGCAATAGTCCTAAAAAGGTTATATCTCCAAAACAAATAAGCCAAAGTATTTGAAACTTTGTAGAGAGGAGAGAGATGATGTTTGTGACATGTTGAAGGTGATTGCAAGTTTTTAAGGTTCCTGTAGTTGAAGTTATTTCAATTCTCAGAATATAGGCCTGTCAATAAGGCCTTGAATCCCGTTTCCTATGTTTTGTTCTAGAATTAAGTTCAATAGAGAGTTCCGACTTGTTAATTGAGAGAGAAAAGATTAGAAGGGATACAAGGATCTTGTTGAATCTATAAAGATTCTTGGTTAACATATATTTGCGTAAGAAGGATAACAAACCTTTCTTGAAGGCTACAAGTCTACTCCAAACAAGACTGATTATTTGAAAGTAAGACCTTAAGAGACTTCTTACACCAATATCTCACCAGAAAATCAATCATAAAACCAACTCAAAACCAGTTGTATACTTGGCTTTAAACAACTCAAAATGCGCTGTATACTTAAAGCACTACATGGCTCCATCCAAGCATGTGAAAGCCTTAGTATGCCTCCAAACAAGAAGTGCTCTAAAGAGAGCAGACAATACTACTGTCCAATGATAGAAACATTTCAGTGAAGAGAGAGAGTTTCCTGTAAACAAATGTTTTGTATCTCTTCTTCATTGCATTTTTGTTTTGTCTATCTCCACATGTAAGTGGCATTTGGATAAATATCATGTGGAGCATAAAAGAATTAGTCGTTATGAGGCTTAGTTATTTGTTTTTATCAGGCTTGTGACAATTTGCTGTGTTATTCAACAGTGTTGTGGTATTTTATGATACATTCACAGTTAACCAAACCCTAACTACAACAACATTTAACCAAACTCCAGTATTCTGGCATTTTACTTAAACCTAAGTCTAAGCACTCACCTGAAACATACAAGGGACACCAAGAGCCCCACTATTAAGAAGATTACAAAGACTTAAGGAAAATATAACAAAAATATGCATTACATGTAATTCAAATCCTAATTACAACGGAAACATATACATGATAAGTAGTAAACAAATTACTTTATTAATCATCAATCTTGTATACAAAACTATATGTCAATATTCGCTTATACAATTACCTATGCATAGATCACTTCATACAATTCTTATAAAATGCTTTACAAGCTATGCAATCATACACCTTGCTTAATCATACAAAATGTATGACCTGACAAGTTTAAAATGAGAGGTCTCAGGTCTTATTTATAGCTTTTTTCCACCAACCTACCCATGATAGTTGGATCCAGGTAGGTTTCTTCCAGGTAGTTTCTAGAATATTCTATGGACCTTACAATAGATGCTCATTTGATTCCTTCCCAGTTCACTAACTTACGTGTCTTCCATTTTGCTTTGACACTTGTACTTCTGCGAATCCTATACTTTTGTGCAACTTTCTCTACTGTATGTTGTCTTGAAACCCCAATGCACATGTTCTTTTGCACAACTCTCCAGATTACTCCTATGTAATATCCTTTTCCAAGCATAAGACAAGGGCACAACCATCAAGGAGAGGCGCTGCCATTTTACATGAAGAAATCGCTGCCAAGGAGCAGCGCTGCCAGTTAATACAACAGTCATTAAACGGATATGAACGGAAATATCAAATGGAATTGTTATCGGAAGTGAACGGAAGTTTCAAACGGAATTGTTGCCGGAAGTGAATGGAATTGTCAACGGAAATGTTGATGGAAATATCGACGGTCACATCTTTTGATGAAGAGGTGCCTCTTGGATGGGACACCACCTTTAATGGAAGATTACGCTATATTTATATTCACTCATTGAAGTGAGGAAAGTATCGAATCACATTTTACGTATTAACATTATATTCCGTATAAGCTTGAAGCTTTATACTTACCATTAAGGACGAAAACCCTTAGTTTGTGAATAGGTGCAAGGACGAAAACCCTTGTCACTTCAACCCAAGGACGAAAACCCTTGTGGCTGATTGTAATATTCGAAATTTGGAAACTTTGTAATCATTTTATATATTATTATTTAAAAAAAAATAAAATAAAATATATTTGTTATAAAACGGAATTTCAAGAAAGACAATTTTTTTAATATAATATCCTAGTTCGGGATATTACAGTGGTATCAGAGCTCTCATCCTGCCATCTTGTGGAACGGAATTCATATGCAAAATAACAATAATTTATATTACAAAAGAAAAAATTAAACTAAAGAGGTAAGCCAACCAATAGGAGAAATGGGAATTGATGTTAAGCGGTGGGATAAATTTATCCAAGACCAAGAACAATTGGTGAACACAATGGCACAAATGACCGTTACCATAAAAACGATGATTGATTTCAATACACAAAAAACACTAAAAATGCCATCTGCTGTTCCTCGTTCGAAGAAAACTAATCATGTACCTCCATGGAATCTGTCATTTCATTCTGACCATGACAATTTGCAACCTAGCAGAGCTAGAAAGTGGACTTTTGACCTTGAACAAGCCGCTGATGACTACATGGATGATGAAGTGAGCAACAAAAATGAGGAAGCAAAAACATTAAAAAGAGGAGTTAAAGATAATATAATAGAACTTGGTTCATTAAATGATCAATTCACTGCAGAGATTAAAAGTGAGGTTCAACTAACTCTCAAAATTGGATGCGAAAAGGGAGAAAGAGAAAATGGCAGGCAGAGTGGGGCATGCCTACAACCGAGCATTCCAGAGGTAAGTAGGAACGAGGTAAAGGAGTGTAAACAATTAAGACATCCTGAGGAGGCACTCCTCTTTCCTGCAACCTCCCCAAGGTCTGAAGCTCTTTCTCAAGGCGCTGTCGGGAAGCACATACCAGTTCTATCAAACCAAAGCTTTTCGAGAGGGTCTTTTAACTTTGATCAGGAATATAAGAAAAATGCAGAATGGCCATCAGTCTCTGGAACTCTGCCTTTCCAAGAGCAAAGAGAAAGATCTCTTCTTGTTGTCTCTCCGAAAGTCATTACAAACTGTCATAAGGAATTGCATCCAACTGGACTATGGAGACATGCTGAAGATAGTTTATGTCATTTTCCCCTTGGGGTTCACTCTCAGGTATTCTGTATCCCATTAGAAACAGACTCACAGATGCAAACTTTCGACCTACAAGATAAATATCTTGCACAACCATTTGTTACATTTGCAAGTACTGCAGTGAATGTTAAACGAAAAGCTTTTGAGTTTGGTCTGGGGATATGGTATCCAAATGGTAACCTAGTGCAACATATGCAGCAGGAATCACAATGCATTTACCATGCAGAAAGCCCATGAATTTCTGGGTAGGCTTTATGCCAGACAGGGCCTTTTTCTGGATCAAACGCTGGTCAGCAACAAGGATATGTCCTTGCATTGTCTGCGTCTGCTCCTAGTTCATCGGCTTTTCCATCACATACCCTGAAAAAGTGCTAAAGATCATTTTGGCCTACAAATTACATTGGTTTGGTAGGTCAAAGCGATGTTGAGAGTAAGATGGGAAAGGAAGTAGATCTAACACTTGGACTTTCAAGTGGGACAATGGAGAAACCCAGGAAGGATATGCATTATTCTAGTACCATGAATAAAACAGATATTAATGCCACGAATAAAACAGAAGTATCCTCTAGTAACAATAATGCGAAATTTGAAATAATTAACAAAAGCATGCATCAAGAGTCTACACATCTACATGTGGATGTTCAAAGGGATCGATGCTTCACGAGAACCTTTATAGAGTTGCCATATCCAAAGAGGTCTAGTGTAAAGCATGTATCACATAAAAATGGGTTGGAGTTTTTAGAGCTTTGTAATTCATCTCAAGGAATGTGGTACAGGACAGGGCATGGCACGGTTTCAACAAAGCAGTTGGTGGATAATCTTGGAGAAAGAGGTGTTTCACCATGTAAAGAGAAGATTTCTCTGGCTTCTGACTTATGAAGGTTCGTGACATTACAAATGGAGAGAAAGGTGTAAAGTCTGATGTTCTACAAACTGTAGAAGGGGGAACATACAAGTCTGAAAATATTCTTGGTTTTGTTGACAAAACAATGCATAATTCTCCTACTGTTGGGGAAAATATTGGCAACAGTCAAGAATCAAGAATAGGTAAAAATCATGGAGATTTTCATATGTTTACTGCAATAAACCCAGCCAAGCATGAAATGAAAAGAGAGACATTTAAAGAAAATATCAATGCTGTGTATGGGCCGCACAAGAAAGAAGAGTTAGGTGCCGATAGTAGCAACAAAATATCCTTTACAGAAAATAAGTTTCTGCCTTCAGCAATAAAACATGCTTATGACAAAAATAGAGCCAGGGTGGTTGAACTCCATCAACAGCCACTGATGAAGCCCAAGTATCTCTCTTCCATCAGATTTCATAAATGCATCTATTTCAGGGGATGCTCCTTTATTTTTGTGTTTCAGAGAGGTATAAAAGTCTCAAAAGATTGCTCTTCGTCCTCAGCACAATTGAGTAATGAAGAAACTCGGTCTCCATTTCAGATTGAGGCCAAAGTTTATATGCTAGGTGACATCGTGTCTTACTTAAAGAGCATTTGTTTGGATGTAAATGTTGAAAACTTGGGGAATCTTCAGGATTGGTTGAACTATGTTTTGCTGCATTAGACTATGTTTATCATATTTTTGATAAGTTTGCAATTAGTCCTGCTCTGTTTAGAGGACTTCTCAGACATCTTAACTTTTATGTTTTGCTAAAATCAAAAGACACAACTAAAGAAGATCTTGGTCAACGAAAATGTGAGGAGTACTTGAAGCTTCTTATTAAGCAGTTGAAGCAAGAAAAAGGAAAGTTTTTTTCAGAATTGAGTATTCATTTTCACGTTGAGAAGTCTGAGAACTGGGAATCTAAGAGTATAAATATTGTGCTGCCTTATTGCCAGAAGAAGGCTGTAGGAAACTGGATCCGGCAGCTCGTTTGCCTTGTACCTATCCAAGTTACTCGAGCAGAAAAAAATGGAATCAGACCATTGCTTGATGTTCTTCAAATACCGCCACATCTTACTTATGCAGATAGTATATCACTGGCAAATTTGATGCATTTTGGCTTATATGATGCAGTGTTGAATCAATGGGACAGTAAGGTCAAGGTGATATCTTCAATGGGAAAACAAAGTAGTGGTAAGTCATATCTATTAAATCATCTATCTGGATCTCTTCTTGACATAGCAGGGGGAAGATGTACCGATGGGGTATGGATGACAATTTGCTTGGATGCAAAATGCCTCTATGTACTCATGGACTTTGAAGGACTGAGGAGCTTTGAGAGGACAGAGCAAGAGGACACGCTGCTCTCTGTCCTTAATGCAGCCATTAGTAATCTAGCAATTTTCAATAAAAAGGACTTTCATCTTGACAAGGAGATAGAGGCTGTGTTTTAATGATTTCTAAGCTTGGTTAAGAGTGATGAAAAACTATTCAAGGGACTATTCTATATAGCAATCAAGGATGTTGATTTAGCTGATGTAGAGGACTTAAAAGATGAGTTTCACATAAAACTGTTACAAATTTGTAAAAAATCCCGTGAAAACTTTCTAACAAAGATGTATGGAGGAATGGTTGAACTTTATGCAATACCTCCTTTCACTCGGAAAGAATAGTATCGCAAAACTCTGTCTGAATTGGCACTGACCGTGGAAGAAGATTTAGACCACACCTATCAGAATGGGCGTTCCTTCTTGAGAGAGTTGAAGCTTGTTACTGCCCAGATTGCCGCCAAGGATTTGACCCTTGTGGATTTGAAGCGTATTGCCATGAAGGTGGATATTCTTCGTAAAAACATGGATTCTACAGTGAGAGGAGGGCATCTCTTTATGTCAGGCGATAATAGGGTGCTTGTGAATTTTGACACTCAAGAAGAAATTTTAGATGCTTCAATAGAGCTTGAGAATCTCTTGATTCACGTGCAGGATATTGGTTTGGAGCTTGCGCCTACAGAAGAATCAATTTCAAATGATAAGATCTTGTCTGATCTCAGATCAAGGCTTTGGGAGCACTACATCATGTTTTATCTCTTAGACATGGTACGTGGGCATGAGGGCTTACAATTGCTTGAGGACAAGCAATTTTGGGAAGGGAGGACTGTAATATCCCTTTCCAAGCATAAGACAAGGGCACAACCATCAAGGAGAGGCGCTGCCAAGGAGCAGCGCTGCCATTTAATACAACAGTCATTAAATGGATATGAACAGAAATATCAAATAGAATTGTTATCGGAAGTGAACGAAAGTTTCAAACGGAATTGTTGCCGGAAGTGAATGGAAATGTCGACGAAAATGTTAACGGGATTGTCAACGGAAATTTCGACAGTTGCATCTTTTAGTGAAGAGGTGCCTCTTGGATGGGACACCACCTTTGACGGAAGATTACACTATATTTATATTCACTCGTTGAGGTGAGGAAAAGTATCCAATCACATTTTATGTATTAACATTATATTCTGTATAAGCTTGAAGCTTTATACTTATCATTAAGGACGAAAACCCCTAGGGTGTGAATAGGTGCAAGGATGAAAACCCTTGTCACTTCAACCCAAGGATGAAAACCCTTGTGGCTGATTGTAATATTCGAAATTTGGAAACTTTGTAATCATTTTATATATTATTATTTAATTTTTTTTTTTTATATTTGTTATAAAACGGAATTTCAAGAAAGACAATTTTTTTATATAATACCCTGGTTCGCGATATTACATCCTGCTTCGACGCAAAACCCAAAATACTTGCGCATTCCTATGCATACTTTGTCAAAAACTTCGCATACTCCGCCCAATCCATATAGATAGTCAAAATCTCTATTCTATGTATATACGTGCAATCTTGGGGCCAACATTCCCCCATACTTAAACATTCTTTTGTCCTTAGACAAGCCTTCATTGTTTAGCTTCTTCGTTGTTGTCACCCCTTGTCTTGTGCTTTACCTTATGGATTCTTACCTGTAGCTGTTTTTCAAATTTGTACCATCTCTACACAACAATTTCCACTTTTTGAGTGAGTTATTTGACCTCTTCTAGGAGGACTTTGATGAAGGTTGCATCATTTGGACGACTTGTGTACTTTTTGTTGAGTACTTGGAACTCATCCCGACATGCCTTGTGTACTTTTTCTAGTTTGTCTCCCTCATGTAGCATAATATTTTGAAATGGTAGATAGATGTTGTGTATGCGCTTACGCCTTTGTTCCATGTTTAACTTAAAAAGATTTGCTTCGGCCATTTTTTCCATTTTCTCAGTCTCGTCCTCTGCAGCTATGCATGCCTTTAGACAAGTATATTTTTTCTCATCAAGTGCCATCCACGCTGCTACCACTGGCTGCACATCTATTAACTTCCTAAAAGTTGGCATTGACGTTTTGTCCATTTTTGCCAGCTCATAGATCCTTTTAGCCACTTCCTCTGCCTTCTCCTCAAAAATATTCTTTGTATACTCAACACTTGTCATGCGGCTCTCCCGCCTAGTCTGTTCTCTTGGAGATGGTGATGCTTTAAGTAATCCAAACATCTTTTTGATTGTTATTCCAATCTGCTTCATCGGCTCTAAATGGCTGACATATTCTCGGCCCCATATGTATAGCCTTTCCTTCTTAATCATCTCAACATATCCCTTTGCTTGAGACTCCATCGCTACTTGTTTGTTCACCGATGCGTTCAATTTTTATAGCTCCTCGACCCTCTTAGTAGCTTCTTGGTCTTCCTCATTTTCAAAATGTATTATGCGTAGGGCGACTTCCCTTGCCATTCTGAACAAGCCCAATCTATCTTGTTCCATTGTAAATTCGCCTGTGGGTAGATTTGGCTACCTTGTGTTCACTCTCAAACTTGTTGCAGGGAGTTCAAACCTCCTATCGTGGGAGTGGTCGTCTAGCGACTTCTTTAGTCTTGTATGGCCCACCTTGGATGTGTGTTCCAAGTGCGCAACTCCCCATGAATTGGGATATGCCGACACATCCACCACATCTTCAAGTTTGATTGTGTCCTCGCATTCCTCTTCCTCTTCTTTGTTGTGTGTCCTCGTTACTCTATTCTTCTTCTTCTACGTCTTCCTTCTCTTCTTTTTCTTCCTCCTCTTCTTATTCCTCTTCCTCCTCTTCCTTCCTCCTTCCTCCTCTTCCTCCTTTACTCTGGACATGTCCGTTTCCGTGCCTGACCCTTTCAGTCTTATTGGAATTTTATCTACATTGCCCTCCTATGCAATGTTTTCTTCTACTTTCTTTTCTTTTTCTTCCTCTTCATCATTGTTTGGCATGCTTCCCAAAACATCCTTATTTGGGACTTTCGTCTTTTGTCGTGGATTGGTGAGTTGTATCTTTTGTTTGTGCATTCTTGTCTTTCGCTTTGTCCTTATGGAGTCTTACCCCTTCAAAGAATGATCTTTTTATATCTCCTCTTCCTGTTCTGTGACTTCTTGCCCTCACTATCCCTTGCAGTATCCTCTTTCACTTTACTCCTCTTGGGTTTCTCCTTACCCACTTCTTCTGTACTGGCTACACTCCTTGCCCGTTCTCCACTCTTCCTTGGACTTGGGGTCTTTGTTGAAATTGGTGCACGGTGGTCATGTAGTGGCACCCCTTTCTTGCCATCTTTCTTCACTTGCTCATCCCCTTTATCATCTTTGGGTTTCTCTCTCGACCCCTTCTTGGTCTCTTTTCCCTTATTTGCCTTTGTACACGGCTTCTCCTTATCCGTGGTCATGTCCTTCTGTGGACTCTTCTCTCTTCACCTCCTTGATTGGGGATTTGTAACCCCTCACATTCCTTTCTTTGTCTGAAAATGATTCTAACTCCTCCCATATTAGAGTCTTAATTTGTTCCTTTCTCTTCTCATGCTTTGCATTCTCATCATCCTCATGCTTCTTCCGGCATGCTTCTTCCGTCTTTCTTCTCGTGGCATCCTCATTGATCTTGTTGCTTGCCTTTTGACTCTCTGGGTTCTTCATACTTTGCCTTGGACTTTGTCTAATTCCCACCCTCCTTGATGGTCTCAACACTATGCCTTTCTCCGGTTTCAACTTTTTGCTTATGTTCTCATATATCTTGAACACCTTTACAAAAAGTGGCGGATTGATCTTCTCCTGATCATTATCCAAATCCTCATCTTTTGGATACCACACATCCTTTGACCTGCCATATCTGTGTAGTTGCGTGATCGTGTTGCTATCTATTCGATCTACATCCACCTTTGCCCTTGGGACTCTATTCTCATGCTTTGCTTTACTTCCCATACTCATCTAAATACATCACAAGAGAATATCTTGCCATCAATGTAAATTATACAAACCCATCATATGCATATGCCATTTTATGCAGCGTTCTCCACTTGTCTCCAAACACCCTCTTTATAATCTCATACCATACCAATTCACCATCATTTTCTTAGATGTCGAGGTGACATTGCCTTCACAAGTGAAGCCCTTGTACATCTCATCCTTGGACATCTTTATTGGTAGTGTCAGGAACCCTTGTTTTGAGGGTATCCCTACTTCCTTAAAAAACTCAACATTAGGATATTTCTAATGTGCTTCATCCACTGCCTTATTGACCTCCTTTGTCACAAAGCGTGCTAAATTAATGCTTCTTTCCGTACATTCCCATCTGGTAGACTATGTATACAATGTCCTTGGAGGTCATGTTCGAACGGGCAGTCAGGGTGAGCTTAGTGTTGAGTACGCATGCAACGACCCTTAGCAAAGTTCCATATGCCATCCACTAACAATGTATAACCTCCTCTTTCCAACTCTAACAAATCATTGAATTTTGTCAACTTTTGCTTTATTCAACAAATCTGCACTTGCACTTTCTCCCTCATTTGGAAGCCTTGTTATCTCATGTATCTTCTTTGCACTAATTCGTATCCATTTCCCCCAAAGTCCATCTGCCTCTCGTGGGTGCGTGAAAGCAAGCATTTCACATTTTCATTTGGCTTACCAAAGATTGGCAAGTCAATCAACTTCAACACTCTTGTAGGTAGTAACTTGTCTCCAACAGTTACCCTTCTGTAAGGTTTTCCCAACTCAATATCCCAACAGTGGGGAATCATCCAACTTGTGATGATTAAAGTCATCTATTGTGCATGACCACATGCATGTTACCAAGTGTTCTGCATTCTCGTTTGCCTCTTGGTACACCATCAAATTGATTGGTGTAGGTGGCTTTAGCTTCTTTGGCATTTTTTTCTTGGCTGCTTTCTTTTTTGTTTTTGTCGACGGATCTTGTGCATCTTTCTTTTATGGCTCCATATTCTCTACAACATTTGGTGGTTTCGTCCCCCTTTCCTCCCGAAATGCCACCTCCATCATCTCTTCCAATTCCCTTCCTCGTTCTCTTTTTAACACAACCCTTGATGCCTCTACTCTTGCGTGTCCGTTCGTGGTATTCCGAATACCGCTTTCAATCCCCCATAATCCACATGCCACTACTTTAATTCTTTAAAACACCCTTGTTTTGTCCCTTGAATTCTTGCCATGATGCCCTATCCGTCACTCCTTGGTTTAGGTGTCCTTTTCGTGTCCTCTTTGCAATATCTCCTCTCGAAACAGTCTGTAATTCTGTCAATCCACCATAAATTCTTTGTAAACTACTTTCTTCTGACCTGGCTTTCTCTCCTTTCTTTGCAGAGCTTTGAAATTCCTCAATTGCGACTTGTCCAAATGATTTTGCCGCCTTCTCCACCCTTTATTTTATAGTCATCTTGGCATTTAATGCCTCACCTACCTACACTTTTGTGTTGATTTGGTATCCACTGAGCCTTAACAATCACATTTATTTTCTTGTTTCATGTTTTTTTCCCAAACTTCAGGTCTTCTCACTTTGTATGCATGTATCTCCCCTTTTTGCCTTATCCTTGTTTGTGCAAAACTCATCCTTGTTTTGGTGTGCAACTCCAAATCCATTGTCATGCGCAATAACAAAATTTGTGCGAACTTTTTTCTATCTAGTGCATTGGTGTGTAGATGTCCCTTTTTGCCTCTAGTGCAATCTTTACAAATATGTCATTTGTTAAACAACTCATCTTTCTTTGTAATTCTTCCCTTAGTTTCAAAATGTGCAAAGTCCTCTTTTGCACCCCTTCTGATGGTTGTCTTGATTTCTCTTTTTCCTTTTTAGCACACTTAGATATATACATCACACACTCGCGCAAAACTATTCCTCTCAGGTTCTTAGACTTTTGGCATGAGAATCTTAAGTTACATATTGCTCAACTTACTCGACTTGATTTACATAATTGTCATGTGAACAATCCCCCCCCAAGTTATATAGAAATCTGGCATATGGTTCTTTTAAAAGGTCTCTCGCTTGACTTTCCCGACTAGATTTGCAGAACAACTTGTGCTTTTTCATAGAAAACAAATTACAAAATTAGCGAAAACAAACTACATAAAGCAGTAAATATTTTTGCACAACAATTTTCTCAAGGCGAGTGGCCTTTTATCCTCAATGTTGCATAAAATTAGTTTTATCTCAATTCATTTGGTGGACCATTAAAGTGTGGATAAGTCCTTGTGTGGTTCATTGATATTGTGCAATGTTTTCCTCATGTGCAAATTCCCTTTTCCCTCTTGAATGATTCCACAATCACCACGTCATCCGCATAGACCTACAAAAACCTTCTATGTTAGGATTGCTGCTTATTTACTTCGCTTTCTTCTTGGTCTTCTTTGAGGAACATATTTGGATATTCTTCAATCGAATTCCTGATGTGCACTTCCATTCTATGATCTGTGATTGAACCTCCTACTTCTATCGATTGGCTTGGATTTTTCTTTCGCACGTCTTGGAAGTGATATGTAACTAGGTGGATATTCTACACTAAGCTTCACCAACATGGATCCTATACTCCTAACTCAACAAGTGATTGAAAAATGACTGTTCTAGACTAGTTTGCTTACTAAAACAGAGATATAGTGTGTTGGATTTGAATGTACGGAATTCTGAACATAAAGAGAAGCATGAAAGAAACACCAAAGCACAAGATAAACACAATAATTGCCCTGGACAAATCTGGTGAGGAAAAACTCCAATGGGTGAGGCAATTGCACTCTTCCTTTCCACTATGTAATCCTCAAATGTACAAGTTATTGCCACTACTGGCCTTTCATCGACAAAGCTACTGATAACTACACTATCCAAACTTGTACCAAGTTGCTTTGCACTCTCCCAAAATAAACCAACATTGTGAACAACCACTAAAAACTAGGAAACAATGAGATAATATGAACAAATAATCAAACTTGCAAACTTAAAATGTGAATCCAGCTACATTACTCTTCACTGAGTTCTTTGATGTCTTTTGCCTTCCACAAGGTTTGCATTTATGCCCTCTTACTTTGGAATCCACTAAGAATTTCAAACGAACCATCGTTGAGTAGAGGAAACATTTGCAACTGTTCCTCTGTCCATGTTTTGTATGGTGGTGAAACTGCTGGTCTATGCATTTTGGCATAACTGTTGGGGCAGTTTTGCAACTGCCACATGCAATCACTGGCAGTTGTGCAACCCCTTGCATATAGCAGCAGTTCCACTAAGGCAAACCCCTCCAATTTAAGTGCTGAACATTACTGACTTCATCACTCTAAAGACGTTTTAATCATCCCCATACTAACTTTGCATCACAACTTATCTGAATTGATATTTTGAACATGAAGTGTCTTGTCTTACATGCATGAATTACATACATTGGGAATAGTGGAAATATCTAGCAAGTATAACTAGTACATTAGATCCATATTTTAGATCATACCTCCCCAATTTGAGGCGTATAAGTCCCTAAAAGCTTCAGGAATGTTGTGAGGAAATCTCTTCCCCACATCTTCCCTGGGATACCATTTGGCCTTTTTGGTAAGCTTCCCCTTTAATTCCGTTAGCGAATGCTCTTACATTCCTTTGTGTTGTCCTTTACTTATGTAACACAACGTTCTCCTCCAATTCCAACTAACTATTAGGGGTGAGGTTTTCAATTGAAGGCAACAACAACCCTTCATCTTCATTGTCTAACATAGAATGCTCAAAGAGACGTAAGTTCTCAACATTGACAACTGAATAAATTTTCATATAAGGAGGCAAATCAAGTCTAAAAGCATTTCAAATAAACCAACCAAAATGTACCCACACATTGGCAAATAACAACTCAACTGCATCATTACCTTTGAGGGTCTTCTTACAAGAAATAGGATACACATATTAATAACCCTGTCCACAACCACATAGAGATAGTTATGCCCCTTCCTTGACATAGGCAACCCATCTACAAAATCCATGGAAATTCTTTTGTATGGCCTAGAAGGAACCGGTAATGGCATATACAAACCCAACTTCCTATTACTAGGCTTGCTTGTACTAAATAGCACACATCCCCTTATGAACTTAGCAACATTAAATTGCATATTAGGCCAATAAACATACCTATGCAAATGTGCAATAGTCTTTGTAACATGAAAATGTCCTACAACTTTTGAAGTATGTGTTTTCCTTATTAGCTGAACTCTTTCCTCCTTAGGCACACAAAGCTTACCCAACTTGTAGAGCAACCCATCTTGAAGGTAATAATCCTTCTTGGATTCAAATCATGTACCTTGGGACCTCTTTGCTCTAAGAAATGGTTCCCCAAAATCTGCATTATGCTCATATCCCTCTACATAAAACTCACACATAAAAGACTCGAGAGGAGTTATGGTGCCCATGGCTAAAAGAAAATGAGGTTTAGATAACATATTAGCTAGTTTGTTAGTCAGACCTTTTCTTATATTTGATAATCAAATCAAATTGTTGCAAAAACCTCATCCACTCATAGTGTCTAGCTTGCTGAAGTTTGGTTTGAGCTTGCAAATATTGGAGAGGTTGGTGATCTATGTGGACAATAGTTTCCTTACACATAAGATAGTGTTTCCATTTCATGATTGCTTGCACAAGAGCATATAATTTTTTATCGTATGTATAATCATTTAGAATTGTGCCATGAAATAACTTTGAATGGAAACATACGGGCTTACCTCCTTAAAGTAGGACATCCTCCATAGCATAGCTACCAACATCTTTGTTTCCACCTCAGAGGGTAGTTAGAAGTTAGGCAAAGCTAATACCGGAACATAGCTAATCTTGTGTTTGAACATATCAAATGCAACTTGTTGCTTCTTACCCCAAATAAAAGTTTTACCACTTGTTGTCATGGCATGCAAAGGTGCGGTTATGGAAGAGAAATTCTTGATGAACTTTTTCAAATACTTGAAGTGCACCAACAAAGCTCCTTGTTTTGGTCACATAGAAGGTTTTGACCAATTCATGATGGCCTCTACCTTTGCCGGATCAATCCTCAATTCCCCATCTTCAACCACATGCCCCAAGAAAACAAGTGATTGTTGAGCAAACTCACATTTCTTTTCATTCAACACTAACTTTTTCTCTGTCAAAACTTTTGTTAAATGATCAATATGCTCATCAAAATTTTTGTTGAAAACAAGAATATCATCCAAATTCACAATAACAAAGGAATCGATAAATAGCCTCATTACCTCATTCATCAACTGTATGAAGGTAGCCGGTGCATTCTATAGCCCAAATGGTAGAACCAACCATTCATACAACCCTTGTTGTGTCTTGAATGTTGTTTCCCAAATGCCCTCTTTAAATCTCTCTTGGTGATATAAGGATTTCAAATCAAGCTTGGTAAAATACTTGGCATGTTGAAGCTGATCAAGAAGATTATCAATCCATGGAAAAGAGGGTACCTGTTCTTGATGGTTATCATGTTAAGTGCTTTATAATCAACACACATTCTCTATGAAACATCTTTATTAGGTACTAAAACAATATGAGAACCACATGGATAAGTACTAGGACGAATTACACTGTAATTAATTTAAGACTGTAACTACTGTCCTACTTTATTGCCATTCTTCAAGACTATCTATACAACCTGAGATTTGGAAGTGGACTACCTGGGAACAACTGAATTTTGTGCTAAATAGGCCTTATTAGTGGCAACCTCATGGCCTCATGGAAAACCTCTTTGAACTGTTGCACCAAATATCCCATACACTTTTACTCTTTGTTAGTAAACATGCAACAAGAAGTCTTATGTGCAACCACTTATTTATTTTGAATATCTCTCAAAAGAAGTAAAACAAACTTTCCAATTGCATTATAAGCTTTTTAGCTTGAGAGGTACTTATTAAAGAGATTTTAGAATCACCTTTATGAGCTAAAATGATGTAGTTCTTACCATCCTTCATCAAACGGTATTGGTTGGTTCTTCTCATGAAGGTAGCATCCCAGATGTACAAGCAAGGGCTTCCAAACACTACACGACACACATCAAGAGGCACCACATCCACTATAACTTCATAAATGAAATGTGAATTAATACCAAACTTAACTTTACATTGCTTGGTTACCTTGATGTCTACACTTTTCTTCATCCAACCGAAAGAATACGGGCTTGGATGATTGTAAGCCTCTATCTTCAATTTGTTTACTAACTCCTTGCTTATCAATTTTGCTTGTGAACAAGTATAAAAAGAGTGTTCACTTTTGTTTTCTTTGTCTGGATCTTAATATGGAAAATCTTAAAAAGTTGAGCACTATTACTACTTAAACATACCTCTTCATTGATGGAGGTATAACACAAAGTGTTATCCACATCGGATGTGCAACCGATGTTTGCACCTTGGAGAGAGGGCATAGCTGCCTTCTTGTTCTTGTTCTTGAAAGAATGCAATTCCGGGTTGTAATGTCCCCCTTTTCGAGATATTTATTAAATTCTGAAATTTACTACAAACCCTAGATGAAAATTAATATTTTGATTTTTGCAACAGCAAACCCTAGCTGAAATCAACCCTTCAAAAGTAGCATAAAAATAGGGTAAACCCAACACACTAATTGGGGTTTCCAATAATCAAGTTTTGTCCTTCAAAAATATGAATTTTCTTTCAAACCCTAGGCATCCCAAATTGAAATATTTATATTTATGGCTGATCTATCATGCAACAAATACTTCACAATTTTTTTAAAAAATTGCACAAAAATGACTAAATAAATAGGAAGAATTTATTATGAATTTTTGAAAATATTTGACGTCCAAATGTCCCCCAAAACCCCCATAAAAATTAGAATTAATTTAGAAATAATAGTAGAAAATTACTGAATAATATTTAGGCTTGGAATAGCCTATCAAAACCTCATAAACAACTCCCAAACAATTCACCCTAGTTGGAATTGAACATTTCCAGCCCTAGATCCAAACGTAGCCTTAAAAATAGGGGTCTTCAGAACTGAAAATCCAACTTAGGTCTCCAAACCCTAGTCGCCACCTTCTTAGAACAATTTGCCAACCTTCCAAGCTATTCGCCTCACTTGGAAACTCTTTTTTTTGCCTTTTTTATGAATTTTGATGATCAATGGCAGCTTCAAGACAAAGTTGCCCTACAGAAGAATGGGGGTTTGCGTCCTCAATCTCTTTACTTGAAGGTTTTTGTCTTCAAGTCAAAAGCTCAAGCTTTTTCGTTTTCAAAACTTGTAAATTCAAATTATGATCCAAGATGCCCTTTTACAAGAGCCCTCAAATGCTTTTATACTTTTCTCTAAGTGAAACTCCTAATTTGGAGGGAAATACCTTTGTTGATCTTTTTTTTCAAATTATAAAAAGAATACTTCTTATAATTCACTTAAGTCGATTAATCCTCATGACCCTTAAAAAGGTTCCAACTTAAGTAAAATTATAACAATAAAGTGCTTTTACAAGTATTCTTCATAAAACCAAATGTTTCCCTTTTTTTTCTCTTTTTCCCTTAGCCCTTGGGAAACTAGGCAAGGCTAAAGGTCTTCAATAGTGTCATGTCCAAAAGGGGGACATGACACGGGTGTAGCTTCCACATTGATCCTCAGAATGACTATTAACATCACAATGCCCACCATGCCTTTTAGTATCCTTTTTAGAAATGGAAGTAATACTATGCTTACCTTTCAGTTTGATTTTACTTTTTTGCTTGGAGCCACCTTGTTGTTTGGAAGTGTTTTGAGAGGTAGATGGTGCCTTCTTCTTGTCCATCTCTAAGTAGTGAGCTTGGGAACAAGCTTCATGTACATCCGTAGGCTTGGCCAAGGGGACAAGTCTTCTCAAATGGCTATGGAGTCCATCAACACACTTCATCAAGATGTCACGGTCCGCTATAACTTTGCCCATTTGGACAACCTTCTTGCAGAACTCACTTGTGTACTCTTGCACGCTTTGGCCTTGCTTTTGCCTAAGATATTGTCGTTACATGCACCTCTCTTTCTCATAACAAATAGGATAAAACTGCTTTTTGATTAACATCTTAAAATCATCCCATTTAATGATAGGAGGAAGCCTCTTAACAACCAAAGTATGAACATAACTCTCAAACCAAGTTAAAGCACGATTGGTTAATTTTAATCTTGTAAAAGATATTTTAAGCTCTCATAAACTAATGCAAACTACAATATACCTCAAGTGAGCTAGCCAATGGTTTAGCTTCTCCGCATTCACATCTTCTATCATACAGTTGAATCTTTGTCTTTGCTTCAACGTTGAATGGTGGTGGAGCTTGGTTAGCATGGGGCTGTTCTTCCACCTTATCATGCTTGGGAGCTTCCTCCTTGTTTGATTTCAGTGCCTCAATAGAAACATTGTTCTTCTCTATGAGAATCCCCATGATGGACTCCAACCGGTCAAGCTTGCTCATAGAAAGAGAGATGCTAGACACTCCTTCATGCTTGCGAAATATCTCTTGTATTGTACGAGCATCTTCTTCATCAAGATGGGCTATACTTCTAATTTCTTTCTTCCACTTCCTCGTGGAAATGTCTTCTTCAAAGGGAACCTGGATACCTTTACCACTAGCACTACTTGCTCTAGTGACGGGCATAAACTGCAATGTAGTCACAAACACAAAAGATCACACAAAATGACTGATACTAAAGCAACTCTGATACCAATTTGATCTGTAACCTAGGTGGATATTCCACACTAAGCTTCACCAACACAAATTCTTTACTTCTAAGTTAACAAGTGATTGAAGAATGCCCGTTCTAGACTAGTTTGCTTACTAAATCAAAGATATAGTGTATCAGAATTTAATGCACAAAAGCATGAAAAAAACACCATAACACAAGATAAACACAAGAGACACCTGGTGTGGGAAAAACACAAGTGGCTGAGGCAATTGCCCTCCCCCATTCCACTATGTAATCCTCAAATGTGCAAGTTACTGCCACTACTAGCTTTGTATGGACAAAGCTACTAATTACTATACTATCCAAACTTGTACCTAGTTGCATTGCACTCTTCCAACACTTATCTAAATAAGCCAACACTATAAATAATCACTAACAACTAGGAAACAATGAGATAATTTGAACAGACTCAAACTTGTGATGTGAGTCCAACTTTACAACTCCTTGACGTCTCTGATGTGCTCTGCTTTCCACAAGTTTGTATTTATACCCTCTAACTTTGGAATTTGCGAAGAAGTTCAAATGAACCTTCGTTGAGTAGAGGAATCGCTTGAAACCATTCCCTTGCCTGTGTTTTGTATGGTGGTGAAACCACTATTCTATGTAGACCGATGGTTACACAACCGCTGGGGCAGTTTTGTAATTGTCATTTGCAAACACCGATGGTTACAATGGTTGCGCAGTTGCCACTTGCATATAGCTGCGGTTCTACTATCTAAGGTAAACCCCTCGAATTCAAGAGTTGAACATTATTGACTTCATCACTTTGAAGACATCTGGATCATCCCCATACTGACTCTGCCATTACAACTTATCTGAACTGATGTTTTGAACATGAAGTGTGTTACAAGCATGGATTACATACATTGGGAATAGTGGACACATCTTGGAAGTATAACTAGTACATTAGATCCATATTTTGGATTACCAAGTCTTGCGCATTTGGATTCTTTTAGTTTGTTTTGTTGCAGTCATTCCTTAAGCATAACCATGCCCTTAGCCAACTCCAAACCATGGACATCCATAACCATATTGGGTGAAACCAACTCCACTCTATGCATTTCTTTTTGGTTCGTATCTCCTAGAGTCTCCATGCCTCTCTTCTTTGACCCTATCTTTGTTTGGTTGAACCTACTTGTGTGCATCGACCCCCCGCACATAGTTTTGTTTGGTGCACATTCTTCTAAATCCTGAGTCTCTTCATGCTTTCCCTTGAATTTTTGTATTTGGGATATCATTGTGCTCTCCTCTAGTAATTCCAAATACCCTCTTAAGCATGCACAAAACCCACTTCATAGTCTTCCCTTGTACCCCTTGGGTCTCGTCTTTGTTTATGCGACATCGGATTAGTCCACTCCTAATTGATCTTGCGTGTTTCTTTCGGACTCGTGTCCACTTCCAACAAATCACCTCATATGATTTTGTCCATCCATCTATCACATGCAACATTTGTGGTATCCAACACTGATGCCCCACTCTATCGAGTCTCCAATCATCATGTGGATCAAGTTATTCTTTTCCTTGTGTAGTGATATTTGTAGATGATGTTGCTTCATCAATATCAACACTATTTGCATATGCTGGCCCATTCTTGTTATCCAGTGGTATAACCACTGGTTCTCTATTTTCGAAGCTTATATAACACTGCTTAAAGCGCAAGTGTGCATGGTTTTCATAACAACACAGTCTCCCAAGTATGGTTGTATAATTGTTAGCTTCTGCCAACTCAATCACTTTGAAATCTGTTGTGAATTTGGTACCCAAAATGTCTAGTTGAGTGCTCATCAATACCCCAATTGGTTTAGAGTGTCGTATTTGCCATGAATAAAAGATTTGTGGACGGGACCTATCTTGGGCTCCCCATTTTCTTCCATTCATCCTTTGTCAAAATATTGACTTTTGCCCCTGTCTCTATAAGGTTGTTGGTGAGTTATATTCATTGATCTTAGCATCAGCGACCAACTCCTTGTCATTGCTCATACCTTTTGCAACCCTAAACTCTTGGGTGTTGTCTAATTTGTTTGGGGACTTACCCCATGCTTCGTGTAAGCCATGTCTTCATCAATATACCCTTGTGCTTGAGCAAGGAGAAAATTAAACCCAATTCTTGTATCACTCTTGTGCTAGGCATCTCTTTTTGGGTTTGCCTTATTGTATACTCCACTTCCCGTGTGGTTTGTACCTCATCTTGAAGATTTTCTATGAGCTCCTTTGTGTGGTTCAATATCATTTTTTAAATGGGGCATTTAGGTAGTTTGCAAGTTTTAGCTTTGGTTTATGCAACATCGCCTCTTTTTGTTGCACAAAGATAGGTTGGGTTTGTGCCCCACTCCTTGTGATATTTACATAAAGGCCTACTTTCCCATTGTCTCATTTGGTTTCTTCCCATTTTCCCATTCCTCCACTTTGATGGATTGACTTTTGCACAAACTATATCATCCTTGCTTGCTTGGCCTTATTCTTCTGCAGAATTTTCTGCGTCAAGTTTGGACAATCCATTGTGCGATGCCCCTCATTGCAATGTGCACGTCGGAAACTTCGAGCATTGCCTTTGATAATGATCAATAGCTCTGTACTTAAAACATGATCCGATGAACTGATCACTTGGTGATCATACACCTCCTCTCCTTCCAAATGATATACCACAGTTATAACTACCTTGTCCTTGGCTATAACCCCTTTGATTTTGATATCCCCCTTGGAAAGGACCATATCATCCCTGACCATATCCTCCCCGATTATGTCCGTATCCTCTTTGATTTTGACTATACAACCCACAAAGGTTGGTTGTATCTCTTTTAGTTTGGATTTTGGCCTTGATTTTGCAAATCTTGCATAGGTGCTATGTTGTATCTCATCAATGACTATAGTCAATGGTATCATGGGCGTTAGTCTTGTAAACCTTGCTCCAACATGCTAGTTTGATTTGTTTTGCACGGTGTAGTAGCAAACATGCTTTTGTTTCATGTGCCTCCTTGCATACTTAACAACCGACATTCATTGATTATACTCGTCTTACCTTGTAGTCATCCTTGGTGTGACCCTTTATCTCAAAATTTGTAGACCACAATCCTTGTATTTTCTCCAACATCGTGTTTGATGTCAACATTTGCAATTGTGTCGCCATGTTTGCTATCTTCTCTTCCAAAAATGGAGTAATTCTTGCGTCCAATCCTCCTACTTCCAACCTTAGCATAGCCTCTAGTGCCTCTTGCATATCCACGAATTTCTTCATGGCCAAATGCTTCAGAATTTCTGCCTTCAACGTATTGAAATCTACAACAAACTGAGTAGGATCATACTTCCTATACCAAATTTGTGCTCTATCCCACAATGTAATATCAAACTGACTACATTTCCTATTTAGAGATGTTATCCATTTCGCATGCTACATAATCTCACATTTATGAATATGGTCTAACATATCCTTTGTACCCTAGTACTTTGACAATTTTACCTACATCTCATAAAAGATGTTTTGAGATGAGGTTTGTTGGGTTTGTGTTGGTGCACTACTCACACTCGGTAGTGTTCCCCCACTACCACTATGCTTGTCATCGTAGGACCTACACCACCTTGAAGTGGAGTTGATTGTGCAGTCACCGTTGCGTTAAGTGCCAATATTGTCGCGCTAGTTGGTGGACTTCTTGATGTTCCTACTATACTCATCCCAATCATTGGATTCTTCACTACCTGACTGACTCGTGTCTTCTATACAACCTTTTTGTTACCACTCGCTAACTCCATTGGTGGCAATTGCCTTACTACACAATTCTCACTTTCCCTTATTATGATTGCTGCTATCCTTATCAAGTCTAAGGTATCCACAATGTTTTCTTTTGATTGATTAGCATACGCATGGGTTTCAGCTTCAAATGGGTCCAAAAGCGAGTCTTCTCGCACAAGCTCCACTTCCACTTGTGGAGTCCATTCTTCCACTGACTCTTCTTCACTCTCAGGTTCATCACTACACATTTCTCCTTTCTTGCCAGAGTGCATCTTCCCTTTGCGCGAACAAATCTTTTATCCTCCCCTGTGTCGGGTCTTCTTGGCATACATTTGACTTGGTCCTCCCTTCTTCTTAGGATCATGAGGAGTCATCATCTTTTCCTTCCTCTCAACATACATTTGTAGTCTTTGTCCCCTTTCGCTTGAAGTGTCATTCTCCCTAGGGGCTTCCTTCCTCTCCATTGTTCTGCACCGAGTTCTTACTTTTTTCCAACCTGTTCTCCACCTAGCCCACGCACAAAGTCTTTCAGCTTTACATCATGAATTTTTTAATTCCAAATTCAACTATCATCATCTTCATCTGGGGAGGTATTAGCTTGATCAATTCTCCTCTAGGTTTACATGGAAATTGGAACTTTGCCTTTGGGTAGGTGTATGTTGATATAGAAAATTCTAGTATGTAGTAATTTAAAGCTCCTTTCCACCACACATCAATTGCATGTGTCCAAACTTTGTCGCTTTCTTGTAGTTTCTTCACTCACTCATATGTCCATGCATCCCATCTCCCCAAATTTCTACTCCATTCCTGCACATACAAAGAAAATCAAGCGAAAAAATGCTATGGTTACTAGCACCAAAAGATCTCATGCAAGTCACTATGAATTTCTTGACCTAGCTATTCCTTTGGCTTCTAATAACCATGGCGTGGTGTTTTCTTCACAAACTGCAAAGCTTTCACCTCAAAATACACCTCTACTTGTTCTAGCATGATGCAAGCAGCCTTACAAACCCTCAATCCTCATAACCTAAGCAAACGGACCCGACAATGGAACTAAAATGTTGTATTTCAGGATACATTCACAATTGACCAAACCCTAATTACAGCACGTAACCAAACTCCAATACACGGGGATATTACTTAAACGGTTAAACCTAAGTCGAAGCACTCACCCAAAACACACAAGAGACACCAAGAGCCTTACCATTAAGAAGATTGCAAGGACTAAAAGGAAAATATAATAGAAACGCACATAACATGTCATTCAAATCCAAATATTCACCATGACTTATACGTGATGAGCAGTAAACATATTACTTTCATCAATCATCAACCGTACATACAAAACTATACATCAATATCTGTGCATACAATTACTTCTGTGCGTAGATCACTTCATACAAAATGCTTTACAAGCTATACAATCTTGCATCCCTGCTTAATCATGCAAAATGCATGACTTGACAAGTTGGTCTACATGAGAGGTTTAGGGCACTATTTATAGCTTTTCCTCACCAACCTACTCATGACAGCTTGAACCAGGTAGGTTATTTCTAGGGAGTTCCTTGAATATCCTATGGATCTTACAATAGATGCTCATTTGATTCCTTTCCAGCTCAAGGACCATACGCGTCTTCCATTCTGGTTCGACACCTGTACTTCTTCCCAACCCTCTCTGCTGTATGCTGTCTTGAAACCCCTGCACAACCCTGCAGATTGCTCCTCCCCCTGCACAACCCTGCAGATTACTCCTCCTGCACAAAACCCAAAATACTTGGGCATTCTTAATTCGTCAAAACCTGTGCATACCCCATGCAATCTTGGGGCCAACAAGCCAAAAAAGTGGCTTCTCTTAACATTATGAGGAAAGTTTCATATATGAATTATGTAACGACCACATGAATTGAGGATTCAAGGAGATTCTTTTCTTAATGTTGGAGGTTGTAACACATCTCACCCCTTTCAGAGAGTATTGCTCACAATGTTGCTAATCTCTAGAGGATAATGTTTTGTTCGTTCCTGCTCAGTTTTCTTGTGCTCAACAATGTGGATAGAATATTATGAAACATAATTTCCTACTCGTTCTTGTTGTGCTTTACAATGTGGACAGAACATAACGTTTATTTTGCATAACTTCCTTGTCAATAGTTTTGTTTTAACTTTAATTCACTTTCCTTGATTAGCATGGGTCTTATTGTTTATGCCAAACACAATTTCCTGGGACTACAAACAATTCTATATTCCTTCCATTACATTCTGACGACTATTATTATGTTAAAAACCAAGATTTTTTTGTGGATTTCATAAAAATTGATCATATAACTAGTCAAGAACACAAAACTAGATTAGGATCATTGTATTTGATTAGATCAATGGAAAGAAAAAACATGCCTAGCTCTACTTGGTCACTTTTGCCTACCCACGTGATCCTCATTCTTTGCTTACCTATATTGTAGAAGATTCTTGGGTGCAATAGTTCTACTCTGTTGTTAATGAGAGGTCCTTCTTATTGTCTGCTAAAATATCCCATTTTATCTATATGTTAGTGTAATCGAGAGCCAGGTATCTTGATCCCTAAGGCGTGTCCTAGGATAAAGATGCTGCTATAAGGTGGGTGACGCCTAAAGAAGTGCCTTAGGTGCTTTGGAGACATCCCAGATGTCTCGTCTGTGGAGGTCTCCAAGGGAGAATTTGTTTGCACGTGCCCTTAAAATTTATTATAAATAAAAAATAAACACTTTCTATTTGTCTGCCCAAGCAGTAAAAAGAGTATGGCTCCACCCAAAGTCTCCAAAAGGTCTCTAAAAGTGAACAATGAACCCTTAGCAGTTGGTTTTTTCCAAAAAATATTTATTTTAAAAATTGAAATTTACAATACATTGTTATGAAGCCTTTTTTGTTCTATGCTAATAAAAATGGCTTTATTAGGTAGTTTATATAAATGGGCACACCACTTTTGGGGTTAACGGGCGAAACCCACCTTTTTAGGTGGTGGCTCCACCAACCCGCCTTCTTAGTCATTGTGTCCATTTTTAATGTATCTAGGCTGTTTTGTAGAATTTGATAGGTGTGTAAAAAATAAGCATCCCACATTTGTAAAGTGAACAAGTCACAAACAGAAAGTAGTTACAAATACGAACTTAGGCCTTAGAAATGTCATGTTTTTTTGGATGGAAGTTGTTGTGCACAAGTCAACAAAAATTGTGTTTTGGGCCTGAGTTGGTGTCCATACCTTCTCACAAGAGCTGTCTCACCTATGTACTATCTAGATTTATTTTCCAGCAAATACCAAAGTTGTCTTTTTCTAGTTCTATAAAGTTAAAAACTATTAGCTTGATGTAATTTTAAGTTTCAGATCATGAGTTCAGAATTGGAATATCAGATCTAGGGTTTGTCCTTGGGTTTTTGCATCAGATCAGATTTTATGTTTTTTTGAACATTTTCAGACTTCTGATCTTACTTAGTATCAGTTTTTCCAGCAATTTCTCTCAAATTTTTACAAGCAGTTTAATTTTAGCTTTGTGTATAGTTTCATATTTATGTAGAGTCAACAGTTACAACAATTTTTTTCCTGGGTTTATAACATTGCTATAAGAGAACTATCGTTGTTTCTTGAAGAGCCCTTGCAATGACAGGTTTCTAGGGAAGTTGAGAGGCTATTAGCCCTAACTGATCAACATGCTGGCTTATGGGATTTTTAAAATAATGTCTTTTTCTAGTTTTTCCGGCAATTTCCCTCAAATTTTTACAAGCAGTTTAGTTTTAGCGTTGTGTATAGTTTCATATTTATGTAGAGTTACAACAGTTACAACAATTTTTTTCCTGGGTTTATAACACTGCTATAAGAGAATTGTCGTTGTTTCTTGAAGAGGCCCTAGCATTGACAGGTTTCTGGTGAAGTTGAGAGGCTATTAGCCCTAACTGATCAACATCCGGGCTTATGAGAGTCTTAAAAATGCCTTTTTTTACATTTTAGATCATGAGTTCAGAATTGAAATCTCAGAGCTACGGTTTACCTTTGGGTTTTTACATCAGATACGATTTTTTTTCCGATTATTTTCAGACTTCCTATCTTACTTAGTTTCAGTTTTTGTAGCAATTTCACTAAATTTTTTCAAGCAGTTTAGTTTTAGCTTTGTGCTTAGTTTCATATTTAGGTAGAGTTGCAACAGTTGTAGCCATTTTTTTCTTGGGCTTGTAATGCTGCCATAAGAGAACTTTTGTCACATCTTGGAGAAGCCCCAGCAATGACAGAAGCTATGGGAAGTTGAGTCTTTTAGTTTTAAGTTTTTAACTGATCAACATCCAGGCTTATGGGAAACTTAAAATAAAGTATTTATTAAAGGCCTCTAATTTCTAGAATATACTGAGCTTTATGAAGAAGATGAATGGAATTGGTTATTAGAATTTGAAGAATTTGTTCAGGATGTTAGCTAGCAAGGATAGAGATAATTCAGGCAGTGATGATGTTGGCAAAGATCCAGACCATAGTGAAATAATTTATGTTGATGAGGCTGACAATGAAAACGTGACATAAAGAGGCTTAAAGTTTGCTCAATTGTTGTGGACCTGTGGTTATCATCTTCTTACAAAGGCTATTATTGGAGAAGCTCTTAGGAAACAAAACCTTAACAAAGAAAGGTGAAAAATCCATAACTTATAATCACATAACACTTATGCCCTTGCTCCCCTTGCTCCAATGCCATATCTAAATACAAAGGAGGGAAAGAATGAAGCTCTTTTGTATTTAGCTTGATTGTTGATCCTTGGTTGAGAGACATTTTTGTCAGATTTGTAGGTCTTCCATGCGATTAAACTATGCCTAAAATTCGCCTCAAAGTTGAATGGCCAGGACCAAAGTAGAAAGTAAACTTCATGACAAAAAGTTTGGTGTGAATCACAATAGAGACATTAAGTGTAATGTCCCCTTTAGAACAGAATTAGAACAAATAGGGTTTCCCCACAAACCCTAGCATAAACACATGCAATTTTGATCTTCTAATTCAAACCCCAGGCAAATAAAAATTTAGAATTCTGAATATCAATTTAGGGCACAAATACAATATTTTATTCACCACAATACTTGCCAAAAATAATAAATATTACAGCTGGAAATAGGACCTTCGAATTTGATTTTTTCAATAAATAAATATCTGAAAAAATATTATAAAATACCAGCTTGGCGAAGGTATGAACAAATATCAAATTAGATCTCAAAACAACTTCAAAAAGCACCTTGAAACCCTCCAAGGGGGTTTGCTGCCCTAGGAGAGGGCTCCAAAACAGTTCGCTACCCTAGGAGAGGGCTTAAAACAAGGGTTGGCTGCCCCAAACTGCTGTGCCACCCTTCAAGATGTCGCCCAACTGCTGCGCCCTACCTAGAATGGTGAATAGATGCCACCAATTGCTCATTTATGCCCAATATGACCTTTGAACTGAAGCCACTAGCTGAAGGTTGAAGGTTTTCGTTGTCAACTTCAGATTACCATAAAAGGGTTTCGTCTTCTCTAAGGTTGAAAGTCAAGCAAGTATTGTCAAACTCATAATTTTGATTGATAAAAATGACATGATCCTCCAAAAAGAACCTCCTTTCCCCTTTTATATTAATTCCCTCTAAAAAGCTCATGACCAAAAAGTCCTCTTAAGTCAAAAATAGGAAAGAGTCACCGACATATTCACTTTTGGCAACTAAGGCATATTATTATTTTTTTTTAAAGTATTTTAAAATATTTTTTATTTTAATAATAATATTATTTTATTTTTAGAAAATGGGATATTATAGTCCGCCCTTCCCAAATTTGCTTGCCCTCAAGCAAATGCAAACCCATTTTCTATTATCTCTGAAATACCTGGATTCCACTTCAATCTTGAGAACTTGCAACCCCAAACACTTGCTTCATGAACATAGCTTCAATGGGTGCCATATTGTTACTATGGGCTGAAAACAAATTCAGTTATCCCACTCTTGCTTGTCACATGTCGCTTTCAAGATGTTGCCCAACTATTGTGCCTTACCTAGAATGGTGAATAAACGCCACCAATTGCTCATTTCTGCGCAATATGACCTTTGAACTGAAACCACTAGTTGAAGGTTGAAGGTTTTTGTCTTCAATTTCAAATTACCAAAAAGGGGTTTAGTCTTCTAAGATTGAAAATCAAGCAAGCATGCTCAAATTCATAATTTTGATTGATAAAAATGACACGATCCTCCAAAAAGAACCTCCTTTCCCTTTTTTATCAATTCCCTCTAAAAAGCTTATGACCAAAAAGTCCCTTTTTTAAGTCAAAAATAGAAAGGAGTTGCCGACATATTCACTTTTGGCAACTAAGGCATATTATTACTTTTGTTTAAAGTATTTAAAAATACTTTTTATTTTAATAATAATATTATTTTATTTTTAGAAAAGGGGATATTACAGTCCATCCTTCCCAAATTTGCTTTCCCTCAAGCAAATGCAATTTCATTTTCTATTATCTCTGAAATACTTGGATCCCACTTCAATCTTGGGAGCTTGCAACCCCAAACACTTGTTTCATGAGCATAGCCTTGAGCTTCAATGGGTTCCATATTGTTATTGTGGGCCGAAAACAAACTCAGCTACCTCCATTACTACTTGTCACATGTTGCTTTCACTGTACTCTCCTTGGACATATGCAAACTATGCACTCTTTGATTCATACAAGTCTCTTTATCAACACTCATATGGGTTGTTCCTAAACCTACACATAGAACATACATGTCAACGAAATCAAGCACTCTCCACACCACTCCTTCAATAGCTTCACCATGCCTTGTAGGCATGTTGTTCAACTCTCCTCCCATGCTTGCATCTTCTTCATAGTTTCCATTTGTGTAATGGACTTCCAAAAGTCCATTCTTGCTGTCCCAAACATGGTTGTAGCTGTAACATTGCATTTTCTCGTTCATAATCAATATTGTGGTGGCTGGAAACTCTTTCATAATAACCGCAAACAATCTCTCATTGATGGTAGGCAGAACATCCTTCCACCTTGTGACGGAAAATACTCTTGTGACTCATAAAAATTGTTAAGGGGTTGGTTCTGTTGCATATAGAAGCAAAAAGAATAGGACAACAATTCTCATATTTTAGTTTCTTTACAAAATTCAGAAATGACAGTGATATAGGAGTTGGAATCAACCATATAGTGATTGCAAATGCCTTGTTGTATCTCCAAAGGTCACCCGGATCCCAAACTTTCATGTACAAGCAATTTGGAACTTGTATGAAAGGACCTATGTGCCCTTTGCCATTCAAAATGTTCATCACTCTATCATTATTTTCACTATGTTGTCCATAATAACAATAAATCTGAAATGGCCCAGTATGAAACAACCCTGAAATATGGCTTTTCTTTTCATACCTTGGGCTGGAATCCAATTGTTTAGTTCTTTTTTTTAGATTTAGAAGTAGGAGCTTTTGAGGGACTTACCTTGGTACAACCATCCTTATGTTTATCAAGAACCATACATGTTTCTACTGAAGGTTCTCCACTTTCCACTTGCATGGTGGATTCCTTTATGGGCTATTCATTAACTTCTTTCAAATTTGAATGCTCTTGCTCCTTGATTTTATCCTTAAATTCTCATGAGGGTTTGACTTTCCATCATTTTCCTTCAAAATTGCTTGTAGCTCAGATTTTTTTTCATTCTCCCTTACCATTTGGAAATTATTTTCCTCGTTCTTTCTCAAGGCATGCTGAAGATTTCTTGGATTGTTCCTTGGTTAATGTCTCGTTGTTTTTGGAAAGTAAACATATAATGACTTATCGTCAAAAAATACTCAGTGACTTAGTAAATGAAATCATTAATGAAGTAATTAAGATTATAATGAGGAGGTCTTGATTGAGTCAATGAATGAATGTGTAATAAATTAAACAAGAATAAAAATAGACGTTGGCTTACGTCAATCGATGGTAAGAAAGATTCAATGACAACTTAATGGGAACAATAAGAACCCATGGAGAGTTGCTTAAACCCTTTTAAGAAACAAGGCAATTTATAATTGCCAAAGAAAGGTATTTAACACCTAACCGAACTATCGTATTGTTAAGACAATCATTCATTAAGAGAGGCAAGCAAATGGCCTCAAGTTGTACCTTCCCTTTATAGGTAATTCCTCCCTTTATAGGTAAAAGGAATTGGCTCAAGTGTATACATTATGTTGGACTAAGGACTTAGTCATGGGCTAGTAAATTTGGGATTTTGTTAGGATTTTCATGGTCTACCTAATTAAAGAGAAATGAACAAGTGTCACAAAAGTATCATGCCTTCAAGCAAAGCTTGATCAGTGAGATAGTATAATGGGACAATTTCACCTTGGTTGTGGAGGTGATAAAAGTTGTGAACATTACGTCGTTGAACGTGATCAAGAAGACCAAATTGCATCATTGAATTTAAGAAAGATAATGTGAAACAATTAGTTAAAGTATGATGTTGCTAAGTTGTTAACTTGCATATTATGTATTAGTTGCATGTTGAGGGATAAAAACAAAAAACAAAAAATAAAAAAATAGATCCCTAATTTTGGGGATCTTACAATATGTTGTATGATTGTTGACACTGTAATTATTGCTTATATTATAAGATTCATATGTTGTGTTGGTTGACATTGTTGTGATCATTGTGATACTAACATTGCATCTATGAATAGACTTGTGACATAGTTGTGTAGACACCTAAATTTGGTACAAAACGCTTTTCCTCGGTGTCTTATACCTAATTTATCATAGTTGGCATACTCGTGTATACTTGTGTATTTCTAGGACTTTTTTAACTCCACATTGGTCTCCATTTAGCCCTTGATCCTTAAAAGAACACCTAACACTTACAAGAATCTATTTTTTGGCATCTTTGGACTAATTATCATCTCTTATCATGCTCCTCATTGAGAACTTAGCCTTTGTTCATCCTAGGTTAGATTGTGAGTCCACCTTGGTCAAACTTGTGCCTTATGCAAGTCTATCACTTTTGCCTTTGTGGGTCCTTCTGCCCATTGCCACTGATTTTTTACCTTTAACTTAGCTTTTTATGATTTCTAAAGTCGGCTAATGCACCCATCTTGTCCCAAAGTGCCCTATATATACTAGTCATCCTAAACCATTTAAAATATAGAATGGATCATTGGAAAGAATAGAATATCAAGGTCTAGACCTAGGGTAGAGCCAAGCATTGAGTTACTTTATTCCTCCATAGTTCAAGTTGAGCTTCGTTGAGTCATATCTTACACACTTATGATGGAGTTGTCTATCTTGGTCTCTCAATATTTCCTTGTATTAAATGAAGGTTTTAGCTTGCATGTAGCTACATCATCACTTATAGGATAAGAGGAGGTTCAAAACCCTTGCTCGAACTATTCCATTTACACTCACTAGGAATTACGTGGAGGTTTGATTCCAAAGTGTGGGATACATAGTTTGCAACATCGCTTTGGCAATTGCCCAACTCCATAACCCATTTGTTTGTTTTGAGTGTCAAGCTAGGTCAAAAAGAAGGAATTGGTAATTCAACACATTCTGCCTAACAGATCAAGAAAGCGCAAGTACAAGAAGATCAAAAAACAAGAGGAACCAGTGATAGAAATTCTTGGTTTCACAACTTTGCACAAGTTATACTCGATAAAACAAAGACCCGACAATGCAAATTTGTCCAGCGCGAGTCTTCCTAGGTCAAACACGCACAAAGTGTGATTCTATCCAGAAGGATTCAGGTATCGAATCAGAGTTCATAACATTGCATAGTCAACCTGCACAATCATATTCCAAATCCAATCTTCCTCATTTCAGTTACAACATAACAAAGACAAATCAAGAAAGCGCAGGTATATGAAGATTAAAAACAAGGGGAATCAATGACAAAAAAAACCAAGTTTTACAAGTTTGCACAGGGTATACTCAACGGAACAGAGACAAACTTGACACCATAAATGTGTAGCGTGAGTCTACCCAGGTTAGAGCTGCACAAAGTGTGATCCTATCCAAGAGAATCTAGGGGTCGAATTAGAGTTCAGAACAACGCACAGTCAACCTGCACAAGCATATTCCAAACCCAAACTACCTGATTTTAGTTAAAACGACGAGGTGTGAGCATTCCTTATCCTGTTGTGCTTTGCATAACTTAGTTCCTTATTGCTTTGTCTCGTTATTATCATTAACCAATTGGGTAGATCTAAATTTTGTATTTTCATAGCTATATTGTTAAATCTATTCATTGCAATAGTTTATTCTTTATTTTGTGTAAAACCAAAATTAGGGTAAACAGGTTGTAATATTCTTATGATGTGACATGTTTCATGGTTGCTTAAATTTTATCTATATTGGATGTATTTGATGTGATCTAAGTGTACAAAACAACAAGTCGGCTAAACAAACGAGGAAACAGATGCTCTAACAATCGTGTGGCCAACCACTCTTAACCCATTTCTAGTCCTCGATTATCATAACAACTTGATATAATCATGCAATTGGTAAACCTTGTTAGCTATTGACACATCACCTTGATTGTTCTAACTTGTGCTGGCCTTAGTGGTTAGAAACCAAACCTTCTTGTTCAACCCTCTTTCCCCATTATGAACCCTTACCTTAGAAGCCTTTAGAGGGTCTCATGTATACAAATAGTTGGGTTGAGTGATCCGCCTTTCTAAAATTGACATATTCAAATTTTGGAATGAGACCAACTTTTAAATTGATTAAAATGCAGATTATGCAGATTATCCTCTTCTTTAGTGTCTTTTAGGGCCTAGGGCCATAGGAGGCAAGGTGGGAGAGTTTTGTAAGAGGTTGGAAAGTCTTTTGGGTAACCAACGCCCCCAAATAATTGCTTTGAAAATAATTTTATAGGGAAGAGTGTTTGAGTGTAAGAAGAGGCATGGGTTGTTTGTGCTTTGTAAATGAGCTTGTAAGAGAATTTACTATGTTGTAAGAAGGACATGAAGTGTATGAGAAATTGAATGAAAGTCTAAGAGGGGTGTGGGCATGTAAGAAAGGTGGGTGAGTTATGAGAAGAGAGGTTGCCAAGTGTCTAGTTTCTATTGGTTGAGATTCTTGGGGGGCTCTCCTATTTAGAGACGCAACTTATGCTTTATAGTTGGATTCTTGCTTGAAGAGAGCTTTGGGCAAGGGTAAAGGAAGGAGTGTTAGCCAAATTTGGCTACCAGGGGTGAGTCTAATCTAAACAAAAATTGCTATTTAGTTCATATTTAACTTTGTTGATAGCCTTGAATGTGTTTGTCTTGTTCATATCTTGTCTTGTCATGAAAAGGTGTGATGTTGTCCTAGTAGTGTTAGAGGTCTCCTAGGGTGGCATAGCCAAAATGTGAGGTCATGGTCCCAAAATTGCCTAACCAATGTTCATAATCTGACCTTTCATAGGTAGTTT
This sequence comes from Torreya grandis, assembly GCA_037957365.1. Lineage (NCBI taxonomy): Eukaryota > Viridiplantae > Streptophyta > Pinopsida > Cupressales > Taxaceae > Torreya > Torreya grandis. The sequence goes on from JARHVA010000860.1 coordinate 3,398,598, forward strand.
AGCATAGTTTAAGGTAATTTTGGAGAAGTTAAGGTAATTGCTCATTTTGATCCTATGCTAGTCTAGCCTTTCCATGTCAAGTCCAGGTTAGTCCAAGGGTGTTAAAGGTAAAACAGGTCTTGTTAGGACGTGGTATATGTCAAAATCATATTTGTACTTTTTTTGGTCTGTACAACCAAGAAAATGAAGCATAACTAACTATTCTAACGTTATAAGTGTTTTGAAGTGTTTTCTTCCTCATATTATAACGTGCAAAGAAAGAATATTGTAAGAAATGGTAGGAAAACGGTTTGAAGAGGCTCTTGGCACGTTTCCCCACGTTCATACAGGTTTGAAGAGACTCCATGAATGCTTGTTCCTCAGCTCTAACAGAGTTCCAGGCAAAATATGGTTGTTTTCCTTGCTAGAAAGGGGTTTATTGAGGCATTGTTGCAAGTTTTTCAAATGAAGATGGTCTCAAAGCACTTAAATGGCTTCCTCCATCCTTTTCAAGTCATATCTAGGCATTTTGAAGAGTTAAAGGTCCAAAAATGGCAGAAAACTTACCCACTTTTCCATCGAGCCCCTTGCAAGCAAAAGAAGGCAGTTTTCAAACGCTTGGTTCATGAAGGAGAAAAGGAGTTGGCTCCAAAGCTCTTGGGCAGAGATGGAGATCCTAATGCATTTCCATTTTATAGCATTAGTTGTTTGGTTAAGCTCCTTAACTTTATGAACAATCACTAAGAAGATAAGCAGTCCAAAACCTTTGCAAAACCCCACTAGCACGGTCTTTCTCCTAAAGTGACATTTTTAAACTGGGCGAATGCATGTTGATGATTGGAAAACCTCTCTTAGGGGTCCTACAAGCTTTGCAATATCAATTTGATGCAAGTTTCAAGCATTCATTGGCTGAATCAACAAGGAAATCTACTTGATCTGCTAGTTGGGCATGGCAGCTATGTTCTTGAGGTTATGAGGGCGTTTTCAACCATGAAAATGATTGAGAAATGATGATCAATGTTGTGCTAAACCTCACCAAGTCTCCCAGGTGTCTATCAAGTCAAACATGAGACCAAGCTGCAGTAAAACACCACATGCTTGCAGGGCAATTTGAATATGTCAAGTCTGCACATAGATTGGAGGGTTTTCTTGGTAAATTCTGTATTGTTCCTCAATTGAGAAGAAACCTCAAGCAGGTTAACTAGTTCTTATTGTCTCCAAGATCACCATGAAGCTCCTCAAGCCCTATGAGGTCTTGAACTTAGTTGAGGAGATGCTTGCAGCTGTATAGATGCATAGGCTCAACTTAACCGTGTTAGGCCTGTCACAAGTGGAATGAAGAAAAAACACACTTGTTGTGTTAGATAAGGCTGTCAAGCATGTGGAGGAGCCCAAGAGATATGTATACAAGGTTCTCAATGTGCCATGAAAATCTTCATGGGGAGTCAAGGTGAGCAAGAAACCTAAATAGACCTAATGGTGAGTTTCAGGTCTACCAGGCAAAATGAGATAAGAAACACACGAGGTGTGAAAAAAAGTGTATAGAAGGTTTGTAAAAGACAGGAAGATGGTGAGTTAAGTCGCTATCATAATCACAGTCACTAGAAAAGCCAAAGCTTACTAAGAAGGAACCTTTCTCAAGCAGACTCAGTCAAGAAGCCTAGATGAGCACCTACAACTGCCTACAAAACTTGAAGAAACATGCAATCTTGGAATGAGTCGATAGGTGAGGACTATTGTGAGATGATGGAGAGGTCTGTACAAACTTGAACAAGGAAAAATATTGAAGACAAACTTTGTTTTGATCCCTAACAAGCCTTCGACTCAAACAAGACCTACAAACCTGCCAAGAGCTCTCTTTTATAGGCCTATTTGCAAGGATTTGAGGGGAAAATGCAATGAGTTCATTGAGATTATGGTTTGGATTGATAGAAGCAAAGTGTATATAGTCATAAGAGACCAAAAAGAACATCTATGTTTCAAATTGAGGTGAATGTAGACCTACAGACCTGTAGGTCAACATTTTCAAGCAAAAGAAGACAGACCTTGCATAGAAGATGGTGTGTGAAGAGACAAATGGAGAAGTGAGAACCATGACGGAGATGTTAAGAAGGTTTTGGAAGGTAGAACAAAGATGATCAATGATGGAAATACCATTTCTTAAATCCTATACACACCGAACCAATGAAGAGCACTAACATACATGCTAAGAAGCTTCTTTCATAACCCTGTTTGCAAGTATTCAAGAGAACATGCAATGTTTGATTGAGTTTTGGAGTTTGGATTGATAGAGGGGTGTGTATGAGGCATGAATGAGCCTAAGAGGGAGTTAAAATGATCAGAGAATGATTGAAAAAGAAGAAAAACACCTACAGCCTTCTCACAGTCCTAAAAATGCATGCAAAACCTTGAAATTGGCTTGTTTGAGAGGTATAGAAGGTTGATCAAAGACAAATAACACTTGGAGGGGCTGAGGAATGTTGGGGCAGACCCCATACAGGAATTGGTTTGTCTTGAAACACCCCAAAACTTAAAATATGAATTAGCCCTCGGTCTCCTTAGGCCTGTACTTTTGGCAACTAGGGCTAGAAAGCTTGCAACTCGTCTAATTTGAATTCTAGCCCATGAAATGACTTGAAACTTTGCCAACAGACTTAATTTGGTGTCCCCTAAAGGATTTTGCAGGTTTTGGAGTGGTATTGTATGGCCTTGTACAGTCTCTAGTGCTGTGGGCTTAGATTAGGCCTAATTAGGCGTAATTGAGAAAAATGGAGGTTGAGAAAGTAGGTCTATATTGAGAGTTAGACCATGAAATTTGGAGTGAAGTTGTAAGGGGATAATGGGTACCTAAATTTGCCTTTAGTTTGCTTGTAAGTGTTATGTATCTTTCAAATCAAGGAGCTTTGTACTAAAATAGGGCTACAAGGAATAGGCCTTCCTAGAGCAAAACATGAGAACTATGAGAGATCACAAAACAATTGTGGAAAGATGATTGGATAGGGATCTCCAACAGATGTCTAATGCAAGATAGGCAGTTCGACCCCAAGATATGACTCGTCACTTCACAATCACTCCAAATGGGCAGTTTCAAGAAGGATGGATGAGTCATGAAGGACAATGATGATCTCCAACGCCACCTTGATGAAGAAGATCATTTCAAGTACACACATGTTGATAGAAGACTTCGTAACTGCCTACTTACATACTTTCTTGATTGTAACTTGTCCTCATGAGATGACATTTGTCATATGCTTCTCCCACACCTCTCTTCTCTCTCCTCATTCTATTCTATATGTATGACCTGTTTTGGCATTGAAATGGATCCTCTACTTGAGTATGGCAAAGCCCTACTCCTTTTGTAATCCATTGAAGCAATAAACAAGCTGGTTTTACCTTCTCTTATGACTGTATTTTAGTGTTTATGCAAGAATGATTGATCTTGTCTAGTGTTGATTTAGTTTTCCTTGACATGTCTCATTCTCTCACCTATATGTAGTTTGAACTCACTCTTGCAGATCATATGAAGTGTTGAAATGGTCTTGTGAAGGTCAAGTGAGGCAATCGCTCATTAGTGTCCTTTAGACCTCTTGAAAACCAACCCTCCTTACCTAATCGTCATCTACCACCTTCATATTGAAATATTGATGTAAGAGGAATAAATTAGGAGTAGTGTATGAATAGGTCAACTTCATGCTCATTGTGCATTTGCAGATGTGTGGTAGTAGTCAACAATTTGGTACATCACCTCCCTAATTTAGTTTGCTTTCAATTCTCTCCCCCTTTTACTTTGCAAGTTAGTAGGTTTAGTTTATAATTCTTAAGTGATGCATCAAGGGAGCTAACCCTATCTAGAGGTTTAACCCATTCTTTAGGTCACCCACAACCTATGATTGTTCCCATGCTAGCACTTAAGTAAGGAGGCTTTAACAACCTCTTCAAGGGTGCAACTTTTGATGATAACAAGGAGTTCAAACAGTCTGGAGATATGTTGTTTCCCATGGATTTTTCACTCTCATGTCAACTGTTTTATTATTGTAAGATGATCTTGTTTATGCTCTTAATGTGATTGTTTCGTCTTGATATTGTGAGGTCCTTCCCAAGGATTTTTCACTCTCATGCCAAGTGTTTTATTAGTGTAAGATGAACTTGTTTATGCTCTCAACCTGATTGTTTCTTCTTGTTATTGTGAGGCCCTTTTAGACAATTGTATTAGTTCTTGCAATGAGAAAATTGTTGGGCTCTTTAGCCCTTTCATTTATTCAATCCTATCCTTTTGAGAGCTTTTTACACACTTATTGTTCATTGTTTTTTGCTGCACTTTTATGAATAAATTTGCAATGCTATGTTGCCCAAATTTGGGCTTAATGTATGTGAAAGTGGTGGAGTCCGAGGGAGTTGTGGGCACTTGTTTTGAAAAAGGACAAGATTGAGGGCTAGGAGTGGGACTTGTATATTAAAGTCATAAGCCACTCCCCTAATATGGGTGCAAGGAGATTTTTGGGTTGTGGATATTGTGCTCTTGCTATGGGATAGCAATTAAGGATGGGTGGCTTGCGATTGGGTGCAGGTTGGTGGCTTTGGAGATTGGTGATGCTTGAGTTCATTGAGATGGTTTTGAATTTGGGTATGTGGCCCCTCCCTCCGTTTAGGGTGAGCGTCTAAGGCCCCTAATTGATGTGTTGCTGGGAGTTTTGTTTTGGGTGTTGTGTTGTGCTTACTTTGTAGCGGTGTTTTATTTGGGCACGACAACCAACGTGGACACCACCTTAGGCCCGAAACACAATCGTTGTACACTTGTGCATAACAATTTCCATCTAAAACATATTGATACTTTTAAGGCCTAAAGGCATATTTACTACCACTTTTTCTTTATGACTTGTTGACTTCACACATTTAAAAGATGGGTTGGCCCATTAACCCCAAACATGGTGTGTCCATTTACACAAAAAAGTATAAGTTGGATCCATTACCTAATAATGCCATTATAATTGGCATAAAACAAAAAATATTCATAAGAGTTCCCTCTCCTTTAATTGCTTTGCCCAAAGCAATTAAAGTGTTGGATAGTGAACTATTTTGGGTGCTTCCAACTACTCGATATTTCTTTAAATCTTGGTGACATTGCCCCTGGATCAAATGTCCAAAAGACAATAATCCATTTGAACAATTAGGAAAAATTGTTGATATGAACATATCTTAATTAGGTATGTGAGAGCTTCCAATATTTTTGGTCCATGTTCATCGAATATCACTATACATAGATGAAGACAATTTCTCTAATTTCAGTTCCATGTAAAAAAGTGTAGAGCATTATAGATCCTAATGCTTCCTCAATTGTATCCCTGAGAAATAAATGCTCGAGTTTGACAAAATCTAGTAATAAATATAATTGAGTTTCTTGAATTGGTGGAAAGCTGACTGCAAAAATTTAAACCAATAGTTGCAAATTGTGAGGTGCTTCAACAACTTCTATAATGAAGCATCAACTTATTCCACTTTAACACAAAAGATATTTACTCATAATGTAATGTCCCCTTTTCTAAAAATAAAATAATATTATTATTAAAATAAAAAGTATTTTTAAATACTTTTTATAAAAATAATATATGCCTTAGTTGCCAAAAGTGAATATGTAGGCAACTCCTTTCTATTTTTGACTTAAGAAGAGGACTTTTTGGTCATGAGCTTTTTAGAGGGAATTGATATAAAAAGGGAAACGGGGTTTTTTTTTAGGATCATGTCATTTTTATCAATCAAAACTATGAGTTTGTGCATGCTTGCTTGACTTTCAACCTTAGCAGACAGAACCCTTATATGGTAATCTGAAGTTGAAGACAAAAACCTTCAACCTTCAGCTAATGGCTTCAGTTCAGAGGTCATATTGGGCAGAAACAAGCAATTGGTGGCATCTATTCACCATTCCAAGTAGGGCACAACAGTTGAACGACATTTTGAAGGGTGGCACAACAGTTTGGGGCAACCAACCCTTGTTTTGAGCCCTCTCTTAGGGCAGCGAACCACTTTGGAGGGTTCCAAGGTGTTTTTTGAGGTTGTTTTAAGGCCTAATTTGATATTTGTTCATACCTTCGCCAAGCTGGTATTTTATAATATTTTTTCAACAATTTATTGATTGAAAAATTTAGATTCAAAAGTCATATTTCCCGCTGTAATATTTATTATTTTTGGCAAGTATTGTTGACAATTTTGCCCCCCACAGGGCAAATTGTCACCCCTACACTTTGGAACTTTGCTATGGTGCCAAGTTTGTCTTGTGAATCAGTTTTGGGGTCCTTAAATGAGCATTTACAGCCACCCAAGTGGCCATCTACAGCCAGGTGAATTTTAGTCATGCAGAGGTTTCCAAGGAGCTTTCTTGATTACAACGAAATGTGCAAATACAGCGAAGACATACAAGCTGTAAGTTTAGTTATTTTGTCTTCCCAAGGAATTTTTTCGGGCTATAAGAGGTGGACTATTTCTTCGGACATTTTGTTCGAGAGAAAGAGCTCTCAAAGGACTGTAAAAGTCCGAAAAAATGACTAAGTGGCAGTGGTTCAAAGCTTATTTTTTTTCGGACTTTTTGTCCGAAAGAAAAAGAGAAAAGCACAGTTGACAAGACCCAAAGGGCTCTTGCTCTTCAAGGAGGTCCAATTCAAAAGTCCCGAAGGGTATGTAACCCTTTGGGTTGGTTCACTTTATGGTTTTCAAGTCAAAACAAAAGTTCCAAAGGATAGTTTCAAAAAGCCCGGGTGCCCTTCAAAAAACTCGGGTGTCCTACAATTCTTCCGAAGAGCACTTTTGAATGCAAAGAAGCCCTTGCGGAGGGCACTTGGTCGGTGTCAGGACCCTTTCAAAAGTTTCGAAAGACACTTTTGAGGACAAAAAGCCCTTGTGGAGGGCACTTGGTCGGCGAAGTGGACCTTTACAATTCTTCCGAAGGGCACTTTTGGGAGAACCTTGCCCTTGCGGAAGGCACCCAGGTGACTAACAAGACCAAATCAAAAAGCTCGAAGGGCAATTTTGGGAAGCAGATTCCCTTGCGGAGGGCACCATAAAAGCCAGGGACACTTCAAATGGAAAAGAATTTCTTCGGACTATTTGTCCAAAGGAATTCCTTTGGATAAAAAGTCCAAAGGAATTCAAGGAAAAGGTCCGACAGAGGATATACCCGGGAAAAAGGTCCGATAGAAATAAAAAAACAAAGGCAAAGAAGGAAATGAGAAAATTTAAGAAAATCCTTCGGAATAATTGTCAAACAGGAAATTTGTGGGAATATGAAGTCAACAAAAGCCCGAAGAAAACGAAAGGTCAAGACATAAGAGCTTAAAAGAATAAATTCGAAAAAATTGGCAAGGAAACAAATTCCTTCGGACAAAAAGTTCGAAGGAATTCGGGAGGACAAAAAGCCCGATAGAAAAGACAAGGGCGTAAGCTAAGGCCAAAAAAGAGAAAAGGAAATGCCAAGCCCGGGAAAGAGAAGAGACAGAGAGTGCTTTGGACAATTTGTCCGAAGGACGAAAACTAAAATAAAGCCCGAATCTCGAATTAAAACAGAGCATGGGAAAAGCCAAAGAAAATACAAACAAGACTGAGCTAGAACTGAACAAGAAGTAAGACAAACGTAGAAATAGAGGCATGAGCAAAGACTGAGCAGAACTGAACATGGACATAAGCATGAACAACAAATAAAACAAACGCAGAATAAAGACAAAGGCAGGATGAACGAAGATCATGCACAGAGTAACGTGACTCCAACGAAGTGAACGCGTTTAAGAAAACAAGCATGCTTCAGTTCTAAAAATAGAGTTGTCTTGCATAATGAACGGGCAAAGCGTTGAACGTTTCAAACAACCAGAAATTTCATGCATGCACTCTCGTTTGTCTCAAAGCTCGAAACGTCCCGGTGGTTCAAAGACAATTCTTAATTTGACATTTGAATTGATTTCATGCAAAGGGGAGACTTTCAAACGTTCCAGTAGTTCGAGTGAATTTGACTACTCTTGTTTTGGAGTTGACTAGTTTTCAAGTCAAGACATCTATTCGTAGATGCCATGCATCCAAAGCTTGTCTTCTTTTTCAATGCCAAAGATTCTTCATGCAAGACAACCAGGTATAAGCCAATGATAGACAAATTTGGAAGACTCATGCAATGCAATTTGGACTTGGGCTAATGAAGAGTTAACTTCCTCTCTTATTTTCAACACCAATCTCTTGGCTTTTTGTAATTTTTTATATTAATGGCTCTTCAGCCTTGCAAAATCTATCCCACTCTTGGTAAAACCAGACTCTGTCATTGGTGCGTTATGTAATCTTTTTAATCAATAGGACTATACTTTTAGATTTCAAGTGCTAGGATAGTGTACATTCATTCAACAATTTGCATTCATGGTAGATTTCTCTCCCTTCCGAAATTTTGATTCGTACCTAGTTGCTAGCTCATCATGTTATGCAGGTCATGTTCAGTGTTTTTATGTCTTTTGCTGAAGCTGTAAGTGGATGTTAGGTGGCTGCAAAGTGTCTTGTATCAGACCTCTCTCCATCGTTTTCTCTCATATTTTTGTCATTGGATCGAACCTTCTCATGAAATACTTATGCATAGTGATCAATTGAAATCAAAGGTCTTCCTTTTCCCTTGTTTGATTCAGTGTTCAAGGTTCCAAGTAGAGTGGATCAACATTCTGGTGTATCACCGTCATTAGGTAGGATTTTCCCTTCAAGTTTCTTTCTCCCTTTTCCATGGTAGATTCGCAGTATAGAGTAGAGATCCGCATTGATACATCTTATAAGAACCAGCCTTCTCTGGAGGTTCTTCTCACCATTGAGTCACCCACCCTCGTGAAAAGATCCCATTGTTTCAACTGGAGAGAGGATTAGCCATTTCAGCACGTCTTCGATTCAGGGTGCAACTCTAGGTTGACAATAGTTTTTGGCATGCCCGGTGGGACCACGAAAAAGTTCTTTGCATAGAGTTTTCACAGCAACACAGGATATTCATCTACATCCAATTGCAGAGTTCATAGCAAGTTTCAGGGAATCCGTTCATGCCAAAGGTTACCACAAGATCAACAAGTAAAGGTATTCCTTTTGAATTTGTAACTTATAAAAGAGCAAGGTCTAAGCGGGCAAGTCCATATCCTCAAAGAGAATATTTACCTCCCCCTCATCCTATTGTTTTAAACACTGCAATCTCCACCATCCAGATGGCCGTTAGAAATCAAGTGTTTGCTCCATTCAATAGGGGAAGTCCACTGAATCTAGCACAGTTAGATGACATCCCTGTATTTGCCCTCAAAAATATTCCATTCTTCTCAGGAAAAAATCAAACCTCTATTGAGCATATCCAAGATGTGGCTAATCTTTGTTCAGGTCATGATGTTGTTGAGGATAATGTTGCTATTAGATAGCTTGTTGCTTCTTTCAAAGGAAAAACATTACAGTGGTATAGAACCCTCCCACTTAGATCCATTTTCACCTGGGATGGATTGGGTGCAGCCTTAGTCAAGTAATTTGAAGACAAATCTGATCAATTATTTTTAGTTGAGCAATTAATTGCCATATAGAGAGCTCATGAGTTCATGTCTGATTTTAATCTCAGATTCCAGAAGACATGGACTAGAATACCGGTTCAGATTAGGCCATCCCCTGAATATGCATTTTTGTATTTTTTGAAAGCTCATAATTCTGACATTAGTGTGATGATACAGTCAATGGGTGGTACTATTTTGCTAGATGCTTATGAAGTTGTAATAAGGGCAAAAAATAGTTTGATACAAGCAGGTAAGCTTTCTCCAAGACCTCCAATGCCCATATTTCCAGAAATAAGTTCTATACCAACCCCTCAAGTTCCTCAAATTCCATCTTTGTCTCCAATTCCAGAACCTTAAGTTCCTATTGCAGCCCCTACTAGTCAAGTTAGTGAGATAAGAGAGTTGAAAAGTTTGCAACAATCTTTTGAAAATGAAATAATACAGCGCAAAAGGCAACAATTTCAGTCAAATAGGCCCTATCAACAACAAAATCAGAACAACTATCAGTCCTTCAAAGATCAAAGATCTCCTTATCAAGGTTTCAAAGCAAATATAACACCCTATCAAGCACAAGGAGCCATAACTCCAACCAAGTCATATGTTGCTCTTGATCCGAATACTCCTTCCACTTCAAAAGCCATTGTTCCAACCCCACCTCAAAATAATTTGGTGCAAGATTCAGGTTGGCAGCGCCCAAATCTCAATGATGCTCAAAACCAAGACTTGGTATCACAAAAGATCATCATGCCACAGATGACACAAGAAGAGTTTTCTTTTCAAGGAGGTCAGTATCAAGATATAGGTCTGACATCACAAGGAGTGACTCATCAAGTTCAAGGGCAGTCTAATGCTATTAATGTAAATTGACAGGTCGATGATCATGTTGCTTTTACTCAAGATGTTAAAACTAACGATTCAAGTGGTCAAGTTGTAGTTATAATCCATCAGAGAACTAAAAAAAGAGTTGTTGATGGAGCCCAAGCGGTAGCAAATATTTCAAGTACTCCTAGTATTGTTGCTAAAAGTACAAAAGAGCAGTTTGTTGCCCCCACAATGCAGAAAACTCAGAATATAGAGGTTAGTAAAGTGCAACAAATACCTCTAATTTGTGAGCAACAAGTACCTCAGAAAGTGCAAAGGTTTGTGCATCTTAGTTTAGTATTGTAGATCAAATGAAGAAGTCTAACATCAACATTAGCATGTGGGATTCTCTTTCAATTCCAGGGCAAAAAGATAAACTCATTCAAGAACTTTCAGCTCTTGAATTGTCTCCAAAACCGGTTGAGAAGGAAGGTGTTGTCTTGACAAATTTGGATCAACCAACTAAACAACAGGTGCCACAAGGAGATAAGATGTCAAAGGTGAACAAAATTGAGGTAAAATCAAAGAAAACTCCTTTTTATCTTTCTTTGATAGTGGGTGATACTTTGGTTCATAATTGTTTGGTGGATAGTGAAGCTAGCAGTACAGTAATGCCCAAACAAATTGTAGACAAGCTCGGCCTTGTTTATGAGCCAAATACTAAAAAGGTATTGCAGTTGGATGGTTCACTAGCAAAGACGGTAGACATTATCAAAGATTTGAAATTGACATTACATACTTGTCCTAATGTTACTATTCAACAGGATGTAGTGGTGGAATTGCCTCCTATTCTTGCTACGTGCCTTTCAAGGGACTTCACCTCAAAGATTGGGGGATATTTATCAACTGATTGGACCTATTTGCTGTTCAAAACCAGGTATGGTACAAATGTAACAATTCATTCAGAGCCTATTGCACGTTTTCATATGGTGCCTTATATGCCAAATGTGGTCAATGCAAATTTTATCATCTCAGATGAAATATTACAAACTAGTGATGTAGAAAAGGACTTGCCTTTGGATGGAGTTTCAGATTTGTTTCTTGATGAGTGGGCTTCTACCTTGCATGAGTATGATCCCTACAAGCTGATTGAAGAGGAAGGTCTTGGTGTGTAGTCTTCATGAGAACGATGCACCAATTCCAGCCATGGTCAAAGAAGACAAATCTAATGAAAGCTTGTGGCAATTGTACTTTGATGGATCAAGAAATAAGCATGGAACCAGAGCTGGAATGATGTTAATTTCTCTTACAAAACAAAGGTATTTCTCCTCTATTAAATTCAGTTTCGCTGTTCAAACAACGCTGCTGAATATGAAGCACTAATTCACAGTTTGCAGTGGGCTAAGAAGACGAAAGTTAATTGTTTGCAAGTGTTTGGAGATAGTGAACTTGTAGTCCACCAAGTAAGATGTTTGAATGTATGCAAGAATCTGTTGCTTAAATCTTATAGACACAGAGTTTGGGATTTATTTGAAGATTTTCAAGGTTTTAATATTTAGGGAATACCAAGAGAGAAATAAACATGCTGATAGGTTGGCTGCTGTTGGGGCACAATTTAACATTCCAGCTGATGTAAAAAGTGATATTTTTCAGTCATATATAAAGGTAGTTGTAAGGCCTTCTATTCCGGATAACCAAGAGAATTGGCAGGTGTTTGAAAATAACAATCAAATTGTGAGATTTTTGTAAGAAGACACTGAGTTTTTTTTAAGAAATCAGTGGAAACACTTACAACAGTATGGTGATCAGATTGTACAACTGAAAACGAATAGGCTACCCAAGGGATTGGTCACTCTTGAAAATATTTTTAGTGAAGATGATGAGCTAAGGAAAAAGAAACCATCCTTGTCAACAAAGGAAGAACACTATGCCAATGTAGAGATTGCAGCTGGTAAAATTTTGAAATTGGGCAAGGAATGCACTCCACAAAAGAAAGCTTTCATTGATTTATGCACGAGTTTTGCTGATATATTCGCATGGCAGTATAGTGATCTCAAAGGTTTTGATCCAAGTTTGGCTCAACACACCATTGAGTTAGAAGAGGAAACTAAACCAGTGAGACAAAGACAAAGGGCAATCAATCCAAAGTTTGAGTCTTTGATGAGAGCTGAGCTTCACAAGCTCATAGAATCAGCTATTATATTTTCAATCAAGCACTCAACTTGGGTGGCAAACCTCGTTCTAGTACGGAAAAAGAATGGTGAGATCCGTTTGTGTGTTGATTTTTGTGATTTAAACAGGGCTTCGCTTAAAGACCACTATCTATTGCCATCAATGGAACAAATTTTACAGCTTGTTGCAGGTTCAGAGAGGTTTTCTTTGTTGGATGGATATAGTGGTTACAATCAGAGTTTGGTCAAAGAAGAAGACCAATTCAAGACAACCTTCACGACTAAATGGGGGACATTTGCATACATAAAGATGCCATTGGGTTTGTCTAATGCTGGAGCAACCTTTCAAAGAGCCATGGATATGGCCTTCCAAGACCTTAATAGGTTGTGCTTGTTTATTTGGATGATATAACAGTGTTTTCAAAAGATGCAGAAGATCACATGGTTCATTTCAATCAAGTTTTTGAAAGGTGTAGGCAATTTGGGATATCTCTAAATCCCAAAAAGTGTGTATTTTCGGTTCATGAAGGCAAGATTCTTGGACATGTTTCAAAACATGGTTTAAACACATATTCGAAATGATTCAATCCATTCTTGCACTCTCTTTGTCTAAGAGCAAAAAGGTTTTGCAAAGTTTCTTTGGAAAAATCAAATTTGTAAGGAGATATATTTCAGATTTCGCTACTGTAGCTAAACCATTTATAGCCATGCTAAAGAAAAATCAAAACTTCAGCTGGTCCAAAGAGGGAGTAAAAGGGTTTGAAGATGTTAAGAAAGCCATAGCAAGTGCTCCTATGCTTTTAAATCCAAATTTTATAAAAGATTTCATTTTGTATACGTATACTAATATGGACACCATTTCAAGCATTCTTATGTAGCAAAATCATGAAGATTTGGAGCAGCCAATAGCTTTCTACAGCCAAGGTTTGGAGGAGTATGAAACAAGGTATTCTTTTGTTGAAAAACATGTCCTTTCAGTTATAAGATCTCTGAAGAAATTTAGGCACTTGTTGTCTAATAATAAAATACATCTAATGGTTGCTCATCCAAGCATCAAAAAATTTCTTTTGAACAAAGACATAAATGAGAAGAGAGCTGGTTGGATAACTAAGGTAATGGAATATGACATGGAAATTAATGTTACAAAGCTGGTTAGAGGCAAAGGACTTTGTGAGCATCTAGCTTAGGACTTGCAAGAAACTAATGAAGTTGTTTTAGTGTCAATTGATGAAGAGATTGCTGCTGTTCACACCTCACCTTCCAGCGATTTCGTAATTTGGTAAGCTATTTGCAAAATGGTTTTTACCTTTTTCACCTAAGTGCTTCAAAAAGAAGGTATTTCAGATTGCAATCAATTCCATTCTTGCTTGTTGATTGTTTTTTGTTCAAAAAGGATATTAATGGAATGTTATTAAGGTGTTTGGAACCAAGCCAAGCTCAAAGATTATTTGAAGAATTCCATGATGGACATGCTGGAGGACACTTTTTCGCAAGAACTACAACACTTAAAATCATGAGAGGTGGGTACTATTGGCCTACTATATTTGACGATTGCCATACGTGGGTTAGGAAGTGCAAACAATGTGTTATGTTTGTAGGAAAAGTTAAACTTGCAGCCCTTCCCCTTCAGCGAATTGTAGTGGATTAACGTTTTGTCTAGTGGGGATTGGACTTTATTGATCTCATTAATCCTCCTTCGAGTTCAGGGCATAAGTGGATTTTAACAGCTACGGATTACTTCACACGTTGAACGGAAGCAACTGCATTGAAAGAAGCAAACGAAATTAACGTTCTTGATTTCTATGAAGGTCTGCTTACTAGGTTTGGAGTTCTTTCAACCATTATTTCTGACAATGCAATGGCTTTTGTGGGATCTATGAAATGGCCTTGCTGAATCTACAAACAAGAACCTTTTAAGGATCATACGAAAAACTATTGAAGACAATCAGAGGTCATGGCATCTCAAGTTGAAGTCAGCTTTATGGGTTGATAGGATCACTTACAAGAGGTCAATAGCCAACTATCCATACAAGCTAGTATATGTTAAGGAAGCAAGGTTACCTATTTCTCTTGAGTTTTCAGCTTTAAAACTAATGCATCAACTTGAGTTGTTTGAGAATGAGCCTATGAAAATCAGGTATGCAGAGCTTATGGAGTTGGAAGAGACAAGAAATCAATCCATGCTAGCCATGGAAAGTCATCAGGGTTAGGTGAAAAGAATGTTTGACAAAGGAGCTTTCTCACGAAGCTTCAATGAAGGAGATTTGGTCCTCAAGTGGGATGAGGATCAAGCCAAACCACGAAGGCACACGAAGTTTGATTTCCTTTGGAGTGGCCCATACATGATCTCTAGCTGCAAATCCTGCAACGCCTTCCAACTTGCCAAGATGGATGGCCAAGAGCTTCCAATCCCAATCAATGGGATACATCTGAAACATTGCTATTGAAGAGCAAAGCTCTATGTACATAGTTGTTTTTGCTTTCCTCCGAGTGCTGTTCAAGCACAGTAGTTTGCTTCAGTTTTGTTCAATAAGTGTTTGTTTGCACATTTGCTTCTTAGTTAGTTTTCCTGCTTTCGTGTTTTCCCCTTCTTTTTTGAGGGAGAAAGGTTACTTCAGCCAAGGTCAGGAGGAGATTTTCAGTCAAAAATCAGGTTCACCATTTGGGAGTTAGAATAACATCTATATGGTCTGAGTTCTCTAGCATAACAGGCATGCTTCCCAACAGAGTCGCCAAAAATGTTGACAATTTTGCCCCCCACAAGGCAAATTGTCACCCCTACATTTCGGAACTTTGCTATGGTGCCAAGTTTGTCTTGTGAATCAGTTTTGGGGTCCTTAAATGAGCATTTACAGCCACCCAAGTGGCCATCTACAGCCAGGTGAATTTTAGTCATGTAGAGGTTTCCAAGGAGCTTTCTTGATTACAACGAAATGTGCAAATACAACCAAGACATACAAGCTGTAAGTTTAGTTATTTTGTCTTCCCAAAGAATTTTTTCAGGCTATAAGAGGTGGACTATTTCTTCGGACATTTTGTCTGAGAGAAAGAGCTCTCAAAGGACTGTGTAAAAGTCCGAAAAAATGACCAAGTGGCAGTCGTTCAAAGCTTATTTTCTTCAGACTTTTTGTCCAAAAAAAAAAAAAAGCACAGTTAAGAAGCCCGAAGGGCACCTGCCCTTCAGGAAGGTCCAATTCAAAAGTCCCGAAGGGTATGTAACCCTTTGGGTTGGTTCACTTTATGGTTTTCAAGTCAAGACAAAAGTTCTGAAGGACAGTTTCAAAAAGCCCGAGTGCCCTTCAAAAAGCTCGGGTGTCCTACAATTCTTCCAAAGGGCACTTTTGAAGGCAAAAAAGCCCTTGCGGAGGGCACTTGGTCGGTTTCAAGACCCTTTCAAAAGTTCCGAAAGGCACTTTTGAGGACAAAAAACCCTTGCAGAGGGCACTTGGTCGGCAAAGTGGACCTTTACAATTCTTCCGAATGGCACTTCTGGAAGAACCTTGCCCTTGCGGAAGGCACCTAGGCGACTAACAAGACCAATCAAAAAGTCCGAAGGGCAATTTTGGGAAGCAGAAACCCTTGCGGAGGGCACCTTCATAAAAGCAAGGGACAATTCAAATGGAAAATAATTTCATTCGGACTATTTGTTCGAAGGAATTCCTTTAGACAAAAAGTCCGAAGGAATTCAAGGAAAAGGTTCGATGGAGGATATACTTGAGAAAAAAGCTCGGTAGAAATAAAAAAACAAAGGCAAAGAAGGAAACGAGAAAATATAAGGAAATCCTTCGGAATAATTGTCAAACAGAAAATCTGCGGGAATATGAAGTCAACAAAAGCCCGAAGAAAACCAAAGGGCAAGACATAAGAGCCTAAAAGAATAAATTTGGGAAAATTGGCAAGGAAACGAATTCCTTTGGACAAAATTTCTAAATGAATTCGGGAGGACAAAAAGCTCGATAGAAAAGACAAGTGCGTAAGCTAAGGCCAAGAAAAAGAAAAGGAAATGCCAAGCCTGGGAAAGAGAAGAGACAGAGAGTTCTTCAGACAATTTGTCTGAAGGACGAAAACTAAAATAAAGCCTGAATCTTGAATCAAAGTAGAACACGGGAAAAGCCAGAGAAAATACAAACGACTGAGCCAAAATTGAAGAAGTAAGACAAACACAGATGTAGAGGCATGAGCTAAGACTGAGCAGAACTGAACATGGACACAAGCATGAACAACGAATAAAACAAACGCAGAATAAAGACAAAGGCAGGATGAACAAAGATCATGCATAGACTAACGTGAGTGACTCCAACGAAGTGAACGCGTTTAAGAAAACAAGCATGCTTCAGTTCTGAAAATAGAGTTGTCTCGCATGATGAATAGGCAAAGCGTTGAACGTTTCAAACAGCTAGAAATTTCATGCATGCACTCTCGTTTGTGTCAAAGCTCGAAACGTTCCGGCGGTTCAAACGCAATTCTTAATTTGGCATTTGCATTGATTTTATGCAAAGGGGAGACTTTCAAACGTTCCAACAGTTCGAGTGAATTTGAATACTCATGTTTTGGAGTTGACTAATTTTCAAGTCAAGACATCTATTCGTAGATGTCATGCATCCAAAACTTGTCTTCTTCTTTTTCAACGTCAAGGATTCTTCATGCAACATAGCTAGGTATAAGCTAAGGAAAACCAAATTTGGAAGACTCATGCAATGCAATTTGGACTCGGGCTAATGAAGAGTTAACTTCCTCTCTTATTTTCAACATCAATCTCTTAGCTTTTTGTAATTTTTTATATTAATGGCTTTTCAGTTTTGTAAAATCTATCCCTCTTGGTAAGACCAGACTCTGCCATTGGTGAGTTGTGTAACCTCTTTAATCAGTAGATAGACTGTACTTTTAGATTTCAAGTGCTGGCATAGTGTACATTCATTCAGCAATTTGTATACGTGGTAGGTTTCTCTCCCTTCCCAAATTCTGATTCGTACCTAGTTGCTAGCTCATCATGTTATGCAGGGCATGTTCAGTGTTTTTATGTCTTTTGTTGAAGCTGTAAGTGGATGTTAGGTGGTTGCAAAGTGTCTTGTATCATACCTCTCCATCGTTTTTCCTCACATTTTTGTCATTGGATCGAACCTTCTCATGAAATACTTATGCATAGTGATTAATTGAAATCAAAGGTCTTCCTTTTCCCTTGTTTGATTCAGTGTTCAAGGTTCCAAGTAGAGTGGATCAACATTCTGGTGTATCACCGTCATTAGGTAGGATTTTCCCTTCAAGTTTCTTTCTCCCTTTTCCATGGTAGATTCGCAGTATAGAGTAGAGATCCACATTGATACATCTTATAAGAACCAGCCTTCTCTGGAGGTTCTTCTCACCATTGAGTCACCCACCCTCGTGAGAAGATCCCATTGTTTCAACTAGAGAGGATTAGCCATTTCAGCACGTCTTCGATTCAGGGTGCAACTCTAGGTTGACAAAAAATATTGTGGTGAATAAAATATTGTATTTGTGCCCTAAATTGGTATATTCAAAATTCTAGATGTTTATTTGCTTAGGGTTTGAATCAGACTATCATAATTGCATGTGCTTATGCTAGGGTTTGTGGGGAAACTCTATTTGTTTTAATTTTGTTCTAAAGGGAACATAACAGTGGTATCAGAGCCATTTTCTGACCAGCTGTGGGGGTTTGAGTTTGCTTCATGCCAAACAATGATAGGGAAGTGAGGTACTACGAAAGGAGAATTTGGAACAATGAAGACAAAGTAACATGGTGACCCATATAGGGTTAGTTTTGAAAGATTCACCCAAATTCAAGAGCAGTTGATGGAAATGATGGCTGAATTCATCCAAACCATGAAGGATATGAATGGATTTGAGCCACACAATGGTGAAGGCAACACTTCAAGTACATACAACCCTCCCCCTCCACCTACGGTGACGGTTGGATCTACACGAAGGCCTAATCAGCCCAACTTCCTTCATAGGGAGGAAGTCATTCCGGAAAGGGAGGAGCAGCCTTCTATACTGAATGATGTGGATGCAAACTATATGAAATATATGACTTTTCCACTAGCAATCAGAGAAGAAATGAGCCTTGCAGATTTTGTGGCATTGAAGAAATGCAAGTATGGTTTCTAACGCTGGTCATAAACCAAGGAACAATCCAAGAGATCTTCATATGCCTTTAATGTTCTTTAACATTTATGTCCTTTCCTCGATTTACATTTTGTTTGAGAGATTCAACCCTCACATTCCTTTATTTACAAATATAAACCTATTAAGATTAATAGACAATTTCCACTTTCGGAATTGAAGCCCCTTCCATTCATATCTCTATCCATTAACTCAAGTAGTGGCTCTTGGCTATCATTAATCTAGCATTGACTATCATTTGCCTATTTATATCATCGAGACAAGTCTTTAGGTTTCTTTACCTAAGCACTATGCCTACAAACATTATAATGTCATTTTTTATAATTTTTCTCTATTCTGATTTTTTTTGTAATTTTCTGAATGTAAGCAAACTGAAACAAATTTGAAACAACATGCAAACCGAAATTCCAAATTTGATAACAACCCAATTGTAATATTTATTCAAGGAGTTGATTATAAATTTAAAACTGATTACAACAAACTCTTACTACAAGAATCCCGCAAGAAATGAATAAACTCAACAATAAATACCAATCTTTGTCCAACAACTTGGAAGCAGGGTACAACAGTCTCCAACTGGTGCGACAGATTGGAATATGTTGCTGTAGATGTATGGTAGTCCCTTTTGGAATGTGACATTGGTTGAAATGTCCACGATGGGCACAAGGAGGCAACAAGGAGAATGCCTAACAACAAAGGCAACAAGCAAGGCATACAACCATCCTCAATTCAGATTGACGCCAATGATAGATATGGGGTGAACACCCTCAAAATAGCCACGCAGGTGTACGATAGCCAAATCAAGGGAACATTAGCGACCGAGGGTTTCAAGAACAACAAACATCCATCTAAACCCCAACGTAATAGTTTAGAAATTATTCAAACCCGTACAAAGGCTGAAAAATGATGGCAATCCTCAATCACACTGAAAGTGAAATTTAATTTTGATTTGCAAGCACAATTATGATTTTTGGATGGAATCATCTCAATGGTTTAGAGGTCTTCGTCCTCCACACCTATATATCAAAGGGTTTTCGTCCTCAGATGAAAAGATTGAACATAATGGCTCAAGCTCTGGATTAGGGTTTGAATATCAAAGATGAATAATGAATAATGACTCTTTTTAGCCCCACTTCTCCTTTTACAATTTCACCCTAAAAGTATTTAAAAATACTTTTAATAAAATATCACTTTTCATACACTCAATGATAATTAATTTTGGCCCTCTTAATAAATAATAATAAATGTCATTTTCATGTTATAAAATAAAAATGATTTGGGACAACTTAAAATATTATTATTAATTTATTTCCCTAACTTTATTCTTTAGCTTACGGGAAATAAGGAATAGGCTACGGGTTTTCTGATTGACTTAATTCTGAAAGGGGACATGACAGTCCACCCTTCTCGAAATTGCTTGCCCTCAAGCAATTGCAAATTAGGATGCTCAAGGATCTCTTCATCTTTCCATATAACATATTCTATTGGGAGATATTTCCAATGCATCAAATATTTTGTTATGCTCATGTTCCTCAATTTCTTCTCTCTGACATCAATAGAGATTATGGAACCAAGACTCTGTTTACCTTCATCATCTAAAGTAGGTAACCCAACTGAAGGAATGATGTGCTGTGCTAGTGCCCTTTTGAGGGACGAAACATGAAATACATTATGAATTCTGCTGTAATTTGGCAATTCACGCTCATAAGCAACCTCTTCAATTCTTAGTTTAATCTTGTAAGGGCCATAAAAATGAGGCTTGAGTTTTTTAGCTCCATTTTCTTGAGAGAAGACTGTCTATAGGGATGCAACCTTAAGAAAACCATGTCTCCAACCTCAAACGTTCTCTCAATACGATGTTGGTCTGCGTAAAATTTCTGCTGATTCTGTGCTCATTGGAGGTTTTCTTTGAGTGACTCCAATATTTTTCAACTCTATGCAACCAAGTCCCCTGCGCTTGGCACTCTACTATCTGTAATAATCAATACCACAAAATAAAGAGCATCATAACCATATAAAGACTTGAAATGAGTCATATCAATGGACATATGATATGAGGTGTTGTAGCAATGCTCCCCATATAGAGCTATTTGATCCAAGGTGTTTGTTGCCTTGCTGCATAAATCCTCAAATATTCCTCAATCCACTTATTCACAATATTTTCTTGCCCATTTGTTTGAGGGTGGTAAGTGGTTCTATGAGTCAGCTCAGTTCTTGTCAAATGAAAAAGCTCCTGCGAAAATAAACTAAAGAACCGGCTATCCTTGTCACTTACTATGTTCTTAGGCAATTCATGAACCCTGAGTATTCCTTTGGAAAACAAATCAGCAACTTGTGGTGCCTTAAACTCAGTTGGAATAGCAAAGAAGTGAGCATATTTAGTAAATCCATCCACTACCACATATATACAACTCTTACCCTGAACTTTTGGAAGACTTGTGATACAATCCATAGAAATTCTCTCCCATTTTTGATTTGGAATTGGTAAGGGCTACAACAAACCTCTTGGAAATACCTGTTGTGCTTTGTTCTGTTGGCAGGTCATACACTCTCTGATGTATTGGAGAACCTCTCCGTTGAGTCCTCTCCAGAAAAATCTATCCATTATTTTCTTGAAGTCTTGAAATACCCTGGATGACCAACCAAAGGTGTATCATATACAATCTCAAGACTTTATTCTTCACTTTTGATTCAGGGACAAGATAAATTCTATTCTTGTAAAGGATGAGCTCATCAATCACCTTATACCTGTTTTGTACTTTGGCTTCAAGGATATCATTAGTGAAAACATTTTTTGCATACTCTACCATTATAATGACCTTCCAATCAACAGAGATTTCAGACATAGAGCATAGAAATGGTTTTATAGACAAAGTATCAACTACAACATTGGTTTTTCCCTTAACATACTCTATCTCAAAGTTATTAGCCTGAAGTTTACTCAACAATTTTTGCTGCTTATCATTCAAGTATTTCTAGTTGAGGAAAAAATTAAAACTGTTGTGATCCGTCTCGATCACAAATCTGCCACAAACCAAATATTGCCTGAATTTCGCTAATGCATGCATGATGGGCAACGTCTCTTTGTCATATATGGAGATTCCACATTCTGTATCTTTGAGTTTCCGACTCTCAACGGTTATGGGATGTCCCTTTTGCATCAAAATTGCCTCAATCCCTTTTGATTCATCCCACTTTAACACAAATGGAATAGAAAAATATGGAACAACTAATACAGGCATGAGCTCATTACCTTTTTGAGTTTGTCAAAGGTTGTTTGGGCTGATTCAGACTGGTTGAATGTTCCCTTCTTCGTTAAATCAGTCAATGAAACAACCACTTGTGAAAATCCTTTAACGAACCTCCTATAGTAACTGTAAAGACCCAAGAATACCCTCAACTGTGACATTGTGGTAGGAGGAGACCAATCCAATATGGCTTGGATCTTCTGTTGGTCCACCTGGACTCCTTGGGCCTTGATAGACTGGCCACGGTACATAACTTAAGTCATGTCAAATTCACACTTAGACTCCTTAGCAAAGAGAGTCTGCAGCTCCAAAATTTCCAGCACTGTATTCAAGTGTCTCAGATGCTCTTCCCATGTCTTACTATACACCAAAATATCAACAAAAAATACCAAAACAAACTTCCTGAAGTGCTTACTGAAGATGTGGTTCATGCATGATTGAAAAGTCGCTGGAGCATTTGTCAAACCAAAAGACAACCAAAAATTCAAAATGCCAAAGGTGACACTAGAAGACTATTTTTTGTACATCATCTCTTACTCGAATTTGATGATAGCTGGATCCCAAATCAATTTTAGAAAAATATACAACTCCATGCAATTCATTAATCAACTCATCAATCTTGGGTGCGGGGGTACTTGTTTTTGATGGTCTTCTTGTTCAAAGCCCGATAATCAATACACATCCTCATGGTACCATCCTCCTTCGCCAGGACAACAAAAGAAGCAAATGGACTAGAACTAGGCTGAATATGTCCTATATCCAATAATTCCTTGATTGCCTCCTCAATTTCCTCTTTGAATGCTCTTGGATGGTGATAAGGAGTAATCATTACAAGTTTAGGCCCTGGTTCCAACTCAATTATGTGCTGAAATGCCCTATTTGGTGGCAATCTTGGAGGTCTACCTCTAAACACTGTGCCATAACTTGGGACAATCTTGGAGTTATACCTTTGAACATTATACCATGCTTGTCTCAAATAAATTGAATGTCCATGTGGTGGGATTTCTTATCTATGGATGAAGATGTAGTGCTAACCAAACAATGGGCTGCTTAAACTACCTGCCCTCTATGAAAAGCTCTCTCCATCCTCTTAGCCGTGACCACTCTAGGAGCTCCATTGGTCATGCCTTGAAGCACCACCTCTTTCCCATCTAATTTAAACTTTAGTTCCATAGTTTGATAATTTTGGGTGAATTCTTCCAAATAATGTAATTATTGTACCCCAAGTACCACGTCTATTTCTCCTATGCCTACAACATAGAAGTCATCATTTACTTTGTCTTCCCAAAGTAAGATTAAGTTGCTGAATTCTCTTAGTACATGGAAGGGTGAAGCCATTAATTATAGTTACATTGAAGCCCTTGAAATTATTTGCTTTCAAACCCACCCTGATTACCAATCCTTCATCAATAAAATTGTGGCTTGCCCTACTATCAATCAGCCATGACCTTTTACCTTCACAAAACTCTTCGAACTCTAAAAGGATGATATCTAGGAGCACTAGATAATGTGGCAAGGGTGCCCTCTGAATTATCTACCTCATCCTTCTTTTCATGTTCTGGTTCACGGGTTCCAATTTCCAATTCAACTTCTGATTCCGATTCACTATCGGATGTAATCTCAATGTAGTGTACTTGTCCATGCCAAAGACATCTGTGGCTGGGTTCTCATGGATCCTTTTAAGTGAAGCATAACTTTTTTTTCTGAGTTCATTTCTTGTTTCCATCTTTTTACTCGCTTTTAGCAGCTCCTTTTGTTGAAACCCTCCTTATTGGAATGGCTTCTTTTGCTGCCTATAAGATGCTGACTTTGGTTGCTTATTTGATCATGCAAATTTCTGAATTTCTTCAAACCCTAGATACTTAAATAAATTGCAGATTGCTTGAAGTATTCAAATGTGGCACAAAAATAATATTTAATTGCTCCAAAAAATATAGAAAATTATCAAATATTACAGCCAACAATATTCACTCAAGATCTGATTTTTTCCAAGATTAAATGGCAGGGAAATTATAATAAAAATACCAAATATTATTTGTAGCTGTTCAACATCAAATTAGACCATAATAGGCCTTGGAATCCATTCGCCCAATCCTAGGAAGGGTTCGCTGGTCTTCAATAGTATTCGCTGCAACCCTAGGCAGCTCACTGCCCTCTTTTATGCTCTTCCACCTACTTGCCAAACCCTCCAATGAGGTCGCCACCTTCCTTGAAGTGTCTTTATTTGCTGCTGCAATCAGAATGGTTTTTAAAACACCTTAGGATGACAAATATGGTCAATACAACTCTCTTATGAAGTTGCCCTAGCTAGTTATTAAGGGTTTCCATCCTTAATTCCAATCACCGTGAAGGTTTTCATCTTCAAAGCAATAAGTCAAGCTTTTGCATGCTTCAACTCAAAAATTCAATTATTCAAAAAGATAGTCTACCCTCACAATGAAACATCATCTCTTTTTTATATTCTTCCTTCCAAGGATTGCGTTCCTTTTGGAGGGAAACTTCAAATATTTAAAAGGGCCAATTCCCTTATAACTTCCACTTATTGGAATGCTCATGACCTTCAAAGTCCTCCACTTAAGTGAAAATTAGAACAATAAAACACCTTTGACAAATTAAAGCATATTATTACTCTTAGCTAAATTATTAAAAAATACTTTTTATTTTAATAATAATATTAATTTATTTTTAGAAAAGGGGACATTACAATATGCCCTTCTCAAATTTGCTTGCCCTTAAGCAAATGCGAGCCCATCTGCTATTATCTCTGAAATACCTGTATTCCACTTCAATCTTGATAACTTGCAACCCCAAACACCCTCTTCTTGGACATAGCCTTGAGCTTCAATGTGTCCCCTATTGTTATTGTTGGCTGAAAACAAATTCAGCTGCCCCCACTCATGCTTGTCACGTGCCATGATCATTGTAATTTCCTTGGATATATGCAAACTATGCCCTCTTTGACTCATAAGAGTCTCTTTATCAACACTCATATACGCTGTTCCTAAACTTGCACATAGAACAAATATGTCAATGAAAACCAAAATTCTCCATCTCCCTTTTTCACTCCTTCCCTGCCAAATAGGAGTGTGGTTCAAACCTCGTTCCTTGCTTGAACCCTTAACCACTCTCTCATCCCAATTGGCAGCTGGAAACATGTTTTTGGTTTCCCAAGAAGGCAATAAGGGGCTGCCAATGCTGTATCAAATAGTACCAAGCCTAGAATAACTGCTTTCATGCTCAAAACTTGCCCCTAAACTCAGCATTGCACCTATCCCATGTGCTGGAGACACTCTCAACATGACTGAAATCAACTCCTCATTCTCCATCAACATGTGATCTTTCAATTTGGCGAAAGAGATTACACATATAGTCATGTATCTGATGGTTAGTGGCCTTTAATTATGCATAACAGCCATCTTATCATCCACATTTATGAGAATTTTAGACAAAAAACTCACCCTTTTGAAGTTTCCTTTTACAGTGTACCTTCAACATGGACTTGATGACCCTCAAGCTCATACCAAATGAGCGGGTACTGTTGTGGCAGCATGGTAAAAAGAGGTACGGTTGCTGCCCTCCATGGTTCCCTTGGCCATTCTTAACCATACATGCACCTTAGAGAGGTGGAATCCTCCATTCTTATTTGCTGGAAACTCCATTTCCAGCCAAGACTCCCCCACAATTCTTAGTAGTTCTCCTTTAGGGTAGTACAAAAGCATCCATTATGACCTCTAATGATCTTTAAGGCTCTCTCTTCAAGCCTATGATAGGGTTCACAATTTTTTCTGAAATAAGTAAACTTGAACAAGATTAGAACCATACCCCTTTTGTGACCCACTTGAGTGCCCCCCTTCCAAATTCCTATGTGATCATCTTCATAGAGTTGGCAGCCTTGCCACGAGGCCCAAAAAAATACCAATCTTGCCAATTGTTCACCTTCATGCTGCCCTTTCCAATCATACCTCCAAGGTGGCATGTGAGTGCATAATAAATGTAGAATTTTTTCACCTTTGGAACCACCCTTAGCTTGCCGTTCCCCCTTAACCAAGTGGAGAGAGCTTGTGTCCCCTTCATCTTTTCCCATTTGGGCATTCTGAATTTCCTTCCTCAAAGCATAGTTTCTTGAAAAGAGGTGAACACCACCATCTATATACTGCTGCCTTAACACACAAACTGCAAAATGAAGGGCACTTACCCTGCTGAGAATGAGCTGAGTTTCCGTTTTTACAAGGAGCTGCCCCAATACTACATTTTCAAAATTCCTTGCACTTGAAATGGGTGGAGTTTTCACACATGAGAGTGGCTGTACCCACTCATAAATTTTGGAATTGTTGACACATGAAGTGGGCTGAAACCCCACGGAAATTTCATAATTTTTTGCACAAGAGGTGGGCTGAGTTCCCACACATTGGAGTGGCTGAATGTCCACAAAAAACTCAAAATTTTCTTCTCTCGAAGTGGGCTGAGTTTTCACAAAAAATTCAGAATTTTCTGCTCTTGACATGGGCTGAGTTTTCACAACATAGAGGGGCTGTCCCAACAAGAGATTTTCATAATTTCCATTACTTACCAAACACGGAGTGGGGTGGATTCCCTCATGCTGTAGTGGCTTCCCCAACTTAGAATTTGCAGTCTTTTTCACTTCCTTTGTTGTCCAAGAATTTCCAGAATTTTTGACACTTGCCAAACATGGAGTGGGGTAAATTCCCACATGTTGTAATGGTTGCTCAAACTCAGAATTTGTTGCCTCTTCCCAAGGTCTGAAAATTTTACCTAGTCTGTTAGAAGAAATTGCATCATTGGCTAGACTCATTAGATGAGCCATTCCCAATCTTTTTGAAGGATAGAAGCATACCAAAAAGTAGTCATTCTGAAAAAGTATTCAGCATCTACATTCCTTTTACCTATACCTTGCATGCTTCCATTAGTCAAAACCACAATGTGCATGGGAGAATGTAAAATCAATAGTTCTGAAATTTGTTCTAGCGACTGAGTCATTTTGTCAATCACCAATTTTCCCTTATGTTCATCCCATGCTGGACTACGCTTCAGAACATCCAAAGTTTCTGCTAAAGCAAGCTGTCCTAGCTGGTTATAAAATAATCTTTGGCTCACCTTGAATCGGAATGTGGCAAACTCATTGGGAAATTTGGGTGTCATGTCAAAGTTTCTTGGAAGGTAGCGGAAATAGGCCTTGTCAACACCTCTCTCCCATACAAACTGCTGATTGTGCCTTGTTTTCCAATCAGCATTGGAGAGACGGAAAGTAATAATGGCGTGTTTACCATCCTCTTTCAACCTCATGGCAAGTTGGACACATCATTGCAAGAGTGATCCTGGGAAGATATCACTGAAAACCACCCTATGTAGCATTTGAAAATCAACGAGTAAATCATGATGCTTACTAAGACACGAAGTAATTTGCATGCTCTTCAACATGCTCTTCATCCTATCATTCATTTCACTTTGGTGTCCATGATGATTACACCCTCGAAAATGGCATAGTATGAAACAATAAATTTGACATGCTATCAAGCTTTTTGTACCTTGGGCTGCAATCAAAGAGTTTACTTCCTTTGGCTCAAGTGGAAGCTTTCGATAGATTTGCCTCCATATTATCAATCTTGTCAAGTCTATTCCCATGGCTGTCCCGAACATCCTTCTCATGTGGCAATGGCTCAATTTTTGGAATGCTCGGAAAATAGATAGGGGCTTTCTGGAAAAGATCTTCTCTCCATTTGGTACCCTTCATCTTATCTTCATTGTTAAAAAAATACTCATGATGACCAAAACATTGTAAGGACAAGGTATGATGGTGATACAATAAATCCTTGCTATGAAGATAATCAAATTGCTTACCCTTAGTTGCTGATATGAAAATTCCAACAAATTGAAAATGAACATTAGTACCTGGAAATTTTGCTTTAACCACCAAATTATCTCCACAATCATGCAAAACAGATTTTTCTTTTTCCTTTGGCTCATGCTTTAAGATTTCCCCCTCTTTCCTCACCACTAAGGAATAATTCACAATATTACTCTCAAAAGGTGATGATTTAAACTTTGCAATGTTTTCAAGATGGTTAATTACTTCTAGTGATGGAACAATTTCTACTTTGGATGCTTGGCATTCCACATGTAATGTTTTTTCTTCCTTAACCTTCAGAGGTTCTGATTTTTCTGATTCTTCACCTTTGCTGCCTTCTATCATAGGAGAGTTTTGGCTCTTTTCAGCTATCATTCCTATTGCTAAGTATGGCTTCAACTTTTCCTCACACTGCTGAACTACCCTTTTAGCTAATACCTATGCAACTAGTGAGACTCCATGCTCATTCTTTCTCATATTAGTCAATAAAACTGATAGAAGTGGCTGGAAAATATCACCACTCATTCAAAAATAGTGACATAATTGTTTGCATTGACGCAACAATATTGTCTGCATGATTTTCATTAACAGTGGCAAATAAATGTTGAAACATTTGGAGGATAAGATCATCACATTCAAGATCTAACATCAAAACACATGCCCTGATTTTACAATAGTTTATAGAATTGTAACCCTCTTAGCAAAAGAAGGTCCTTTATTGTCCTCTAGACCTTGAAAACTCTCCACAATTAGTTGAAATATCTCCCTCATGGTTTTGCTACTATAAGGAACCTTGGGAGTTGTTATTCGTATAATTTTAGTGATACAACTGGTAACAAAAAGCCTTACCTTTTTGTCTAGGTGTCTCAAGCGTTGGGGCTGGGCAAAGGAAATCATTGAGGGTTTCACCGCCTATTCCATTGTCACATAGTGTGACTATTTTACCTTGGATAACTCATTTTCTACTTCTTCCAAGATGCTGATTAGCTCACCTATTGGTTGACATGGACACTCTAACTTCTTCGTTCTGTAGAGCTTCTTTTTTCCAACTTCTTCCATCATGCCGCATTAAAAGTTTGATCTAACCCCACAACTTGGCAAGATCTAAGCTCAAATACTATTGTAATGTTCCCTTTAGGGTTGAAAAATGAAACCAGGGGTTTTCCAACAAACCCTATTTGAACATGCAAATTTTTGAATTTCTTCAAACCCTATATACCTAAAAATAAATTGCAGATTGTTAGAAGTGTCCAAATGTGGCACAAAAATAATATTTAATTGTTCCAAAAATATAAAAAATTATCAAATATTACAGCCAACAATATTCACTCAAGATCTGATTTTTTTAAAGATTAAATGGCAGGAATTATGATAAAAATGCCAAATATTATTTGTAGCTGTTCAACATCAAATTATACCATAATAGGCCTTGGAATCCATTCACCCAACCCTAGGAAGGTTTTGTTGGTCTTCAATGGGGTTCGCTGCAACCCTAGGCAGCTCACTGCCCTCTTTTTTGCTCTTCCACCTACTTGCCAAACCCTCCAATGAGGTCACCATCCTCTTGGAAGCGTCCTTATTTGCCGTTGCAATCAGAATGGTGTCCAAAACACCTTAAGATGACAAATACGCTCAATAAAACTCCCTTATGAAGTTTGTCTAGCTGGTTACTAAGGGTTTTCGTCCTTAATATATATATATATTTCGAACATATAGCATATGCAAAATATGGTGGTTATACATGAATTGCATTATGTTGCCTAAACCATGTTGTAATCCAAATATGTGTGTGTGTGTACCTAAACCTTGTTGTAATCCAAATATATGTGTTTATACCATGTTGTAATCCCCATATATATGCGTGTGTGTGTGTGCATACCTAAACCATGTTGTAATCCAAATATATATATGTGTATATACCATGTTGTAATCCAAATATATATATGTGTGTGTGTGTACCATGTTGTAATCCAAATATGTGTGTGTGTGTGTTTAGGCAACATAATGCAATTCATGTATAACCACCATAAGGGACTTTGGCATATACTATATGTTCGAATTTTATGGTTTTAGATCCCTTTGAGGGCAATGGCATATATATTAGACATGTTTTGGTTATATGATATAACACCCTTTCACGAATAGCATTTGGTGAGGGCTAATTAAGGTTTTAAGTGGTTTTGGAACCACATTGGAAACCTAAGAACTTATGGTAAGGAAGTGGTTGGACCACGACCTAACATTTGACGTGGACATACAATGGCATTATAGAACTTCAGGATATGAAGAGGAAAAAGGGATAAGGATGCATTTAATTGCAAACTTCCAATTCTACTCAAACCTCAGTTAGAATGTGGTTAGGGTTGGAGGAAGCAAAAGGCGTGTTTTAGATTTTCATTGTAATCATGGAAGGCAGCCACCAACACTATAGGCAAAGCCCTGGGAAAAAGTATTTTCATGAAAATGAATCCTTATTTTGACTCGGTCTCATAATCATTTCCCAAGTGGGAATCTGCATGAGATTATCAATAATCTAATGGACTGTGCATGAAATTTGGCGGTGCAAAAGCTCCAGTTCAATTGAGGTTAATCTGGAGAAAATTAGTGGGAATTTGATTTCAGTTTGGGAGATCTAAAACTGCATGCTTGTCCTAACTATACAAACAATAAAAATTAATGAAATAGCACGGCTGGATAGTGGGCTACTTATGGCTCAATAGCTTTTTAGTTATGAACTGTGATGTGGAATGTTGTGGGAGAAAGAGAAGAAAGGTGGAGAAAGAAAGAGGCATGATTGGGTCGAGGGTTTGAATACGTCATTTCAAGCTCAGACCTGCTAGGGAAATAAGGCAGGGGTTTTATCTTACATCTCTCTTTCTTTCTCAGGAAACAATAAATTAAAAGCGTGAAATATGTGTGTGTGTGTGCAGATCTTGGTTTATATGTCTGGTTTATCCTGCATAAATTTGTTTTGGGCTCACATACATACGAATTTTGTATATGTATAGGTATGTGCATGTATATGAATGCATAGTCATTTGTATACATGTATATACACATATTTATGAGAAAATAAATCAACTCTTGTAAAATTGACTATAAATCTACTTGTCCATGAGTGTATAACTGGGATAAGAAGTAGACACTGTCATTTCTTGTCTGTTATAGGATATCACAAAAAGAGAATAGTGCTGCTCTTTGATTGTTTTTGTTACCATGGATAATGAAAATTAGTAAGAAAGAATGAGGAATTAAAATGGGTTTCTTTCTTGGCTGATAAAAATAATAGACAGAGTTTAGGGGTTAAGAGACTTGCTCAAAATTTGATCTCTGCTACTAAAATGTTTATTGGACTGAGATTGTTGAATAAGAATGGTATATACAAGGGTAGTGTTAAGATTGGGCTGATCTGTTATTACCATTAGCTAAGAATTAATGAAAAGAAAGAGAAAACCTGGGGTCATTATGCCTTTGGATCTTTTGAAATGTGCTTTCAGAGATCTGCACATTTGCATATTTATGCTTTGACTTCCTTTACTGTTGAAAAACGTTGTGGAGTATCTAGAATACTTTCGTATAACCTATTGTTTAGCTTGGAGAAGTTTTACTTGGTTTTGATAGAATCCTTATCAAGTATTTATTGACTGCTATAGGTTTTCATAAGTTGTTCGTTTGATTGTATTAGTCTAATCTGTGCTTAGATTAGATCTAACAAAGAACAAGATTGGATTGAGGGTTTGAGCTTTGATATCAATCTGTTTTGGATTTATTTGTTTTGGAAAAACTAAATACTTTCCTGCCTAGATCTGCATAGATGAATTCTGCAGTGTTGTCGCCTCCGGGTTGTTCTTCTCATTACATCTGCATAGTTGAATCTGCAGTCTTATCATATATGCAGCTATAGGGTGGTTGTGCTTAAAGAATTAAATGAAAGATGTCTGTTTTCTGATTTATGGAATGATTCTGCCTAACGTAAATTTGTGATTAATTGATTGACTTTCTGAAGCCACTTGTCTTTTTGATATGGAACAAAGAAACTTATGAAGGCAAGTTGTCTTGACCATTTTTGTTGGGCTGTTAATAAATTTCACACTTATATGATGTGCTGATCTCAATGCCCTATGAAGATTGCTTTGCGCAACTAGAAACAGTACTCTAATCTGAACCTAACCTTGACAGATTGTTGGTCTTTGTTGTGGTTAATACAAAAATCTTGGCCATTATAGAGTGACTATTGTGGACTTAATAAGTTGTCCTCTAGTTTATGATTTCAAGTATATATATAAGGGTATACATACACATATACGCTTATTATTTTTGAATAGCCATGTACAGAAAATATATACATATATATATATATATATAAGGGTATACATACACATATATGCTATATACGCTTATTATTTTTGAATAGCCATGTACATAATATATATATATATATATATATATATATATATATATATATATATATATATATATATAAGGGTACACATACAGAAATACGCGATATATGCTTATTATTTTTGAATAGCCATGTACAGAATATATATATATATATATATATATATATATATATATATATATATATAAGGGTATACATACAGATATACGCTATATACGCTTATTATTTTTGAATAGCCAACTGATTATATATATATATATATATATATATAATCAGTTGGCTATAATACAAGTGGATTATATGTTATAGAAAAGGTTTCTTCCTTGACTAATAAAAAGTAAAACGATAAGAAAGAAAACAATAACCTGAGTCTTTCTGTATTTGTGTCTTACCTGAAAATACTAGGAAAAAAATAAGGGACATCTTAGATTGACTTCTGATTTGGATCTTTGATAAGTTGTTACCGAGACCTGAAACTTGTCATGTGTTTGGGTTTCCTGGTTTTCTCAAGATGTTGGCAATGTTCTAAGGAACATGCATTCATTGTTGTTAATGATACTATGAGAATGTTTCTTGGGCTTGAGGAAGTCTTTGCTTTGATTGTTATGTGCTCTAGGAAACACTCGGACTGCTTATTATTTGAATTAGCTTGTGAAAGTTGAATTGGCTCAGATACAAGTATTTGTCTTTTCTGTGGGATAAGAATGACTTAGAAGAATAAGATTCTCGAAAATTACCTGTTGACTGTAATTGACCTAATATAGTCTCTTGAAGCTATTAGAATAATTCAGGAGTAGATTTGATCTGGACAAGAAATAAAACTGGGCTTAATGGCTTAAGCATTTGATGATTAATAGCAGGCATCCTTGATAAATTACTAGTCTGATTACAAATCTCATTTACGGAAACTTAGTCTTCCTCTCTTGATGCTACTTGGATGTTTCTACAGATTATCTGAATGTTATTTGACTGTTAATGTCTTACATTCAATAAGGTTATCGTTATTGGTGATTTAATATTCATAGGAAGTAAGCGAGGTACTCGCCCTTCTGCTAAGAATTAACCATACGGCCAGTTTCTGGCGACGATACGCAAGGAAAAATGAAGTTCTATTTCCTTGTAGAAATGAGAATCATAGAAGCAAGCTTAAAATGTAAGAACATTGGGCTTAGATCTATTTAGATCAAATTGTAAATAAATTCATAGTTGAACTGTAAAACATAATGACATGAAAGATGGTGTATCATATGCATATATTCATCCGTGTATACTCATCAGCAACTGACGGTACACTTAGTGCGTACCAAAAGAATGAGTACATTTAAGCAATCTTATGACTAGTAAGCTTTGAGACTTGAGATTGAGTTAAGCTTTATTGCATATCAATGAATTATGTGCATAGTGCACTTAAATGCAAAAGTGTATCCTTCACAGAACTACATTGGTCCCTCATCTCACATTCGTGGGTCTGTAGGCAGCTCCATAGCAAGCACAGGGAAAGGTATGCATTGGCAAGAGTCCATC
Organism: Torreya grandis; assembly: GCA_037957365.1. Classification (NCBI taxonomy): domain Eukaryota; kingdom Viridiplantae; phylum Streptophyta; class Pinopsida; order Cupressales; family Taxaceae; genus Torreya; species Torreya grandis. The sequence goes on from JARHVA010000860.1 coordinate 3,432,257, forward strand.
TAATGCTATGGTGTCCTATTTATGTGTGTTTGACCAAGTGGTTTGTCTTGGTTGCCTGTTTGCTGATTGATTGCTGCAAGACATACCTCTGATTCTTTGATGCTTCTGCTCAGGATTTAATAGATCTTATGATTGATATTAAAAGGACTTTAACCTACCATCTTGAGTTTGTTTATGTTTAGTCTTGGTATTTGTGAATGCCCTTCTATTGATTCAGAGGCTTTGATTGTGAAGTAATAATTGTTTTCTGGTTATAAAATCTTAGTTGATCTTATGGAAAAGATAACATCAGTTGTAAACGCCAGCTCATTATGGAAATGTTACTTATTGGTAAGACAGTGTTTATCTTGGTCGGCTATGGTACTTGTTTGTTAGATCAAAAATGAAGTTCTATTTCCTTGTAGAAATGAGAATCATGGAAGCAAGCTTAAAATGTAAGAGCATTGGGCTTAGATCTGTTTAGATCATATTGTAAATAAATTCACAGATGAACTATGAATCATAATGAAATGAAAGATGATGTATTGTATGGATTATTTATACAATGACAAGAGGCAGTATTTTATATGAAAAGGACTTTTGTATATTTGTATTGAAATCAAGGGTTCACTGCATGCATGTATTTATCAATGTGAATGCTTGTCATGTCCCCTTTTCGGAATTCAGCCAATCAGAAGACCTGTAGACTATCCTTATTTCCCATATGCTAAGGGATAAAGTTAGGAAAATAAATTAAAGATAATACTTTAAGTTGTCCTAAGTCACTTTTATTTTATAACATAAAAAAGAAATGTATTATTATTATTTATTAAGAGGGCCAAAATTAAATATCATTAAGTGGATGAAAAGTGAATTTTTTTTAAATTTTTTTTTTTAAATACTTTTAGGGTAATATTGGAAAAGAGAAATTATAAAAGGAGAAGTGGGGCTGAAAAGAGTCATTATTCATTATTCATCTTTGATGATGAAATCTTAATCTAGAGCTTGAGCCATTGTGTACAAGCTTTTCATCTGAGGACGAAAACCCTCTAATACACAGGTGTGGAAGACGAATACCCACTAATCCATTGAAGTGATTCCATCCAGTAATAATAATTGTGCTTGCAAATCAGGATTAAATTTCAATTTCCGTGTGATTGAGGACTGCCATCATTTTCCAGCCCTTGTGAGGGGTTGAAATAATTTTCAGACTATTGCATTGGGATTTAGGTGGATATTTGATGTTCTTGAAACCCTCAGTAGCTAATGTTCTCTTGATTGAGCTGCCATACACCTACGTGGCTATTTGGAGGGTGTTCGTCCCATATCTATACTTGGTGTCAATCTGAATTGAGGACGGTTGTACACCCTCCTTGCTGCCTTTGTTGTTGGGAATTCTCCTTGCTGCCTCCTTGTGCCGACCGTGGACATTCCAGCCAATGTCACACTCCAAAAGGGACAATCTTACATCTACAACAACATTTTCAGCTTATCATACCAATTGGGGACTGTTTTACCTTGCTTCCAAGTTGTTGGCCATTGATTGGTATTTTTTGTTGAGTTTATTCATTTGTTGTGGGAATCTCGCAGTAAGGGTTTGTTGTAATCAATTTTGAATTTATAATCCGTTCCTTGAATTAATATTACAGTTGGATTGTTATTAGATTTAGAGTTTTGGTTTGCATGTTGTTTAGGATTTATTTCAGCTTGTTTAAATTTGGAAAATTACAAAAAAAATTAAAATAAAATAAAAATAATAAAAAGGGACATTACAGTGGTATCAGAGCATTGATTCTGCTAGCCTACATGGAAAAATAATATTTTGATTTCATATGCAACTCAATCAAAGAGAAATCAGGGTATCAAAGAAAAAAAAGAAGGGCTCAACCACTAGAAAAAGAAACAGAGGTCTGAGGGACAGAGAACAAAGAGATCCTATAGATGAAATGAGCTATTTACAAGAAATAATCAACCGGGGTCGAAGAGATTTGAAAATAACAATCCAAATGACATTGAGAGAATCCATGGCAGGTTTAGTACAAGCTCAATAAAATCTTAATCAGAATAAGGCAAATCAATGAGAAGGAAGCTTGTCAACTAATCAACAGGCCTCGATCAATATCCCTTCCAAGACTTTCTGAGCAAAATTTCCACAAAAAGAACACCCAGAAGAGGTAAAGTCCCAAAATCACAGGGAATAATTTTGCATAATTTCATGCAGAATATAAAGAACTCAACCTTGCAGTACAAGCATTGACTTTCCGAGAGTTTATGATTTAAGAATGAAGAATAGTACGAGGGGAAGAATTCAGTAGGATCAACCCCAAATAGACATTCAGTAGTGTTTGGGTAAGATCATTATTCCTACTTATGATGGATCAGATAAGTGTTTTGTCAGGGTTTGGTTATAGAAATTGGATACATCGTTGTCTTTGAATCCTATGTATGAGGAAGAAGCTATCAAAATCGTCACACTTCATTTGGAGAGAGTGGTACTGTAATGTCCCCTTTCCTAAAAATGAAGTAATATTATTATTCAAATAAAAAATATTTTTCAATACTTTAAATAAAAGTAATAATATGCTTTAATTTGTCAAAGGTGCTTTATTGTTCTAATTTTCACTTAAGTGGGGGACTTTGAGGGTCATGGGCATTCCAAGGCCTTATGTGGAAGTTATAAGGGAATTGGCCCTTTTAAATATTTGAAGTTTCCCTCCAAAAAGAACACAACCCTTGGAGGGAAGAATATAAAAAGGAGATGATGTTTCATTGTGAGGGTAAACTCTTTCTGAATAATTGAATTTCTGAGTTGAAGGACACAAAAGCTTTACTTATTGTTTCGAAAACAAAAATGAAAACCTTTAAGGTGACTGGAATTAAGGACGAAAACCCTTAATAACCAGCTAGACAAACTTCATAAGGGAGTTTTATTGAGTGTATTTGACAACAACACCCTGTTCCTTATATTTATAATCATCTCCGTAATTTCCAAGTGAACTTCTACCAAGGTGGTTGTCTGAAACAACGAAAATGTTATATTGCTATTCATACTTGCTACTACAAACCACTTACGACACATTCTGCCCAAAATAGTGTTCTTGCAAAGTTGCACTGTAAGTCAATGTCTTAACAGTCATGATGTTCAGGTTTGTTGTACAAGAGTAGTTTTCTAGATTGACTATGCGCAAACAGTCTAGGAGTCAAAAATAAGCATCTATGTTTTGCGACAATCTGGCAAGTCTAGTTAGTTTAGGATGAAACAACTTGTCTCAACAAGATCAAAGACTAGAACCGAGAGATCGACCCTGATCAAATTCATAAAGTCATTAATGCGATAGCATTCATTTATCCACATTAATGACATCGATTTCTGAATCGACAAACAAGCTCACAGTCATTCAAGAAGCATGCCAACAAAATATAAAGCAAGTACAACACATACAATTGCAATATAGAAAACATGTTAGTAATAAAATATATAACTGAAAGCATGCTACATGTAAACACATGGTAATCCATATATGAACTAAGCAAATCTGAATGGCATAAGTGGTCTTGTATGTGTATGTCAACAAGCGAGGTAACTTTCTCCAAGCTCTGCCCCCTCAAAGAATCCTACTAATCCTCTTACCCACACCAAGTTGTTTCTACATGCATATAGCCAAAATCCATCAATAGTACCTGCTCAATAGTATGCCATAATCATAAATAAATATGGGAAAATCAACTGAATAAAGATTCACAATAAATAATATTGAATCATATAATCTTCACAACATAGCAACATAAAGATTCACAACATTAATCAGGTACAATGTCTGAACTAGTGAACACAAATGCCCTATATTTAATGATTCCATAGTAATAGTGTTCAATGGTTTCACAACAAAATCATAATATGATCATATGCTAAACACAATATGGTCTTCGAAGAGGGGATATGACACATATAAGTCTATAATGGCATAATCAAATATGATAAATGTGTAATATAAATAAATCATCAAGTCGTGTGGGTTCTGTTATGTCTCTAACCATATAGAAGAAATGTCAATACATGATAAGTCGAAAACATAGTCACGTGAATATAAAATAGTCTAGGCACTTGGTTCCTCAAAATGATAAGTCATCATCTAAACTGATACATAAGAGTATTATGCTAGGAGCAAGTCTGAAAAACAAAATTGAACCTCACATCCCCCTTCCCTTGAACATGCTTCCTGCTAGAAAACAATGTAAGAGGTGGTGTGTCCTCTCAAGTAATTGTTGTCTCATCTTATTGTTCTCACTGAACTTTAACCTGGTCCAACTTGCGACCCCAAATGCCCAACATCCAGTGCGCCAATTTATGAACAAGCTTGAAAGTTAGCTGGCCGTCTGCCTCTACCTGCAATGCCATTTAATCCAAAACATGTGAAACAGTAGGGACATATTTTGTCAAACTCGACACATGGAAAACATCATCAAGGGAGACTTGATAGGTAGCAAGGTTAAGCAAGTACGCTACTAGTTTTATAGTCTCCAGAATCTTGAACAGACACACTAAACGAGGTGTGAGCTTAAAGGCTTTCCCATAACAAATTGGGCTTTTTGTAGTTTCACCTGCAAAAATACTTTGTCACCAACTGAAAAGTGTTGATCGACCCTTGTGGCATCGACATACTTTTTATGATGATCTTGTGCTGCTTAAAGGCGCTGCATGATAAGGACACCTATCACTCCATGTCCTCCAACATATGACCAATAGTAACTTTTTCCTCAATGCAATCCCAACTCAAAGGTGTACTACATGGTCTACTATGCAAACCCTGATATTGTGCTATGCTTATCAAGTTGTGATATTTGTTATTGTAGGTGAACTCGACCAAGCACAAATATTCCACCCAACAGAAATGCTGATCAATGATGTACATGCGAAACGTTTTCTCAAGAGTTTGGTTCACTTGCTTAGTTTGGCATCCATCTCTAGCTGATACGACATATTGAAATTGAGTTACATGTTCAATACCTCCCAAAGAGAAGTCCAAAAGCTTGATGTGTACACAAGATCCTTGCTGGAAATGATCTTTCGAGATATGCCATATAACCGCACTGTCGTCTAGGAACTCTCTTGCCATGACCGTAGCATTGTACACTGTATTTGTTGGTGCGAAGTTAGCAACTTTGGTCAACTTGTCAAGCGTCACAATGATCATGTCATGGTTATAGGACAATGTGGGCAGATCAACAATGAAGGACAATGTGGGCAGACCGACAATGAAGTCCATGGAGATTGTGTCCCACTTTCACTTTGGTATGTCTTGAGGGTAAAGACGACCTATTGGGTGTTGATGCTCTGCCTCGACCCTTTGGCACTCAAGACAATGAGACTCAAAGTATACAATGTCTCGTTGTAAACCGACCCAATGATAACGTTGTTGCAAAACTGCATGCATCTTCTTGACCCTAAGATGTGCCAAATAAGGAGCTTGTTGAGTTTCAGACAACACCAACCTGTGTAAGTCACCTGAATTGGGCACATAAATGGGAATCTTATGCCACAATAGACCATTTGCTTCCAAGGAAAAACCCATATACTTTCCCCTAAGGTCCCTTTGTGACTCAACCATCTATTGTACTTCTTGATAGAAATTGTCCTTGGGAAGACGCTTCAAGAATTCTGGTACTTAAATAAGAGTCATCGTTGCCAACCGATGTCACCTTTTGCTCAAGGCATCAACGAACACGTTCTCCCTCCTTTTGATATATTGGATATCAAAGTGGTACTCACAAAGGAACTCCATCCAACGTCGTTGATGGTTGTGGAGGTTGGGCTGAGTGAAGATGTGCTAAAGACTTAGCTGATCAACATTTAGTAGAAATTGGGGCCTAACTTAAAATGATGCCATCTCAAAAGTGCATGTATAATTGTTGCTAGCTCCAAATTGTGAGTGGGGCAATTAAACTCGTAATCCTTAAGCTTTCATGATTCAAAGGCAATCACGTGATTCTCCTACATAAGAACCCCCAAGCCTTCCACTGAGGTATTAGTGCAAATCACAATATCTGTGTTAGGATCATGGATCGCAAGGATCAGTGTGCTAGTGAGACACTCTTCATGTGTATGGAATGCCTTCTCACATTTCTATGATCACTTGAACTTCTTCCCTTTCCGTTGAAGGGAAGTGATAGGATTTGCAATGCATGAGAAATCCTACACAATCCAGCGGTAATATTTGACCAACCCCATGAAACTCCTTACTTATGTGACATTGATGGGTGATGGCCACTCTAAAATGGCATAGATCTTCAAGGGATCCGCTGAGATGCCTTTCCTGAGATAATATGCCCCAAATACCGAACCTTAGACTGAAATAAAGCACACTTGGCAAGATTTCCAAACCACCTCCACTTTTTTAAAACTTTGAGGACTTGCAAATGATCCTCATACTCCTCAACAATGCGCGAGAAGATCAAAATTTTGTCCAAAAGGATCAATACAAAGAAGCCCAAGAAGGTCTCTAAGATGCCATTCATCAGAGTCATGAACACTATTGGAGCATTGGTTAGCCCAAATGATACTATATTGAACTCATGGTGTCCATATCGTGTTCAGAAAGCAGTCTTGCAGATATCTACCTCAACGATCTTCAGCTGATCATACCCAAATTTTAGATCGATCTTGGATAACACCTTTGCTCCTTGCATCTCGTCAAACAAATCATCAATCCTCGACAAGGGATAATGGTTCTTCATTGTTACTTTAAGCTGGCGGTAGTTGATGCATAACCAAAGGTACTAGTCCACAAAAATAACAATGGATCCCATGGGGAATAGTAGGACATATAAGATCTTTCTCAAGTAATTTCTCCAATTGCATCTTGAGTTCCCATAGCTGAAGGGCAATCATCTTGTAACTTTGTAAGGTGCCTTGGAAATAGGTTTGGCCCTTAGCATTAGGTCAATCCTAAAATCAATGTATTTGTGGGGGCAATCCAAGGAGCTCACTAGGGAACACATCGGTGAACTCAGGAAGGATGGGGTGGTCATCCAATGTGACCCTTACTTTCTAATCCTCCATTTTGTTGCTAACTGTGATGGAAAACATTTGACATCCCTTCCATATGCTTCTCTTGCATTGTATAGCGGAGATCATATGAAGGGAATAAGTCTCAAAACTCCCGAGAGGACTGTTGCGTCGCAATACTCAATGACCTTGTTGAAATAATCCACCTTGGCTCAAGTCAATCCATGCCCAACACTACCTCATAGGATCCTAGGTGTATAATGTAAATGTATAAAGTGGTAGTGAAAACCCCCAAATCTAACACAAATCATGAGGGGGTTAATGGACAATTTGGCCCTTGTGGCCAAATTGACTTCCCAACGCTCCCATTGTGTAGATGCCACTAGCTTGCATCGGTCCACTACTGAAGGTGCATTGAAAGAACAGATGCCCTAGAAGTGAACACAACATAAATTGGGACACCATTTATAATACATGTTGTATACACCTTTTTTTTGGTTTACAGACACTGTCAGTTCACCTGACTTGTTGGCACATTGATCTCCATGAGTGTACATCCTAAGGAGTACATTGGGATCAATGTGGGCTGGTTCATTGTTCTTTGTGAGAGTTGCTATCATGCTTATCCATACTACCACCTTCATTCTTGCCATGACATCAACTTGCTTGTCTTCCAAGGTTCTCGTTGTCCCTTTTTCTCATCTAGTTTGCACACCTTTTTCACGATGATGTCTTGTAGTGTCCTAAATTGGGCTGATGTCATCATCTAGGCCGATGACGTACTACACCTGCCGCACATATTTTATATGCCATTAGTCGGGCTCATGATATTGGTTATGTTCGAGTTTTGACTTTTAGGGTTTGGATATGTATTTTTATGGTTCTTGGTTGTCATTTCTCATAAGCAAGACATTCAATCTGCTCTACTTGTGCATGCAAATCCACCTTAGCAAGAAGAAGAAGAATTAGGGCTAAGGAGCTTACACTTAAGAAATACTAGTTAGTAGGAGTACTTGAAGATATCAAGAAAAGAATATGAACCAATAAGGTATACCTAGTCTTTGAAGTCTCCAACTAAGGTCTACTTAGGTCTTTTTTAACCATCTTCACTTTACTTACAACATCTCTCACAAAGTGCCACTTGAGTCAATGGGGAGATTAATGTGCCGATAAGCCAACCGAAGGTAAATATTCTATCCATATAATCTTTATTTTATACTTTAGTGGTTACATTATATTGGTTTGTTTATTCATGCTTAGATTAGTATGTTCATTAGTATTTTACTATTTTTTGCATGCACTTTATTTACACTTCATGGTTACCATCTAATGACACTTTTACAACCCTTAGCTTAGGTACCTCATTTAACCTCCTAATGGCATTGTACTTCGTTTGATTACCTTTTACAACTCTTGCTTACTGTTTAATGACATCTTGAATCGTTTTAGGTCTACGCTTGCTATTGTTTATGTAGATTCCCTTATTAAATCCCTTACAATTTCTTGTGATCACGACCCTTATCTATAGCCTCAAACCGCTTTGTGGACTAGTATATTGTATGTGTGTTGGATTTAGTGTGGTCTTCTACCCTTTCCTAGTTTCGAAGATGTTAAGCACAGAATATACTGAAGATGTTAAGCACATAATATATTGAGAGGGGGGGGGTGAATCAGTATATCATATATCTTATAAATCTTTTACTTAATCAAACTCTACTTAACCATACATTCAAGATATGCAATAAAACTGAAACAATAACATGCACCACATGAGAGAGAGAGGGAGACACCGGATTTTTACGTGGAAACCCAATGTGGGAAAAACCACAGAGAACAATCTCAAGTATAAGAATGAGCACCAACTCAAATTACAAAGTTCGCAAGCATCAACTTGCAGGAGCACCAACCCCTTTGTCGAGCACCAACACAGCTATTTGTGAACACCAACCCACAGGAGCACCAACCCCTTGCAAAGATTTGTGAGCACCAACCCACATGAGCACCAACCCCTTTTCTGTATAAAAGACAACTATCTCTCAATGTTGCTTTCTCAACAAATGATATAACTACAATATCTCTTTCTATTCTCTCCTCTTTTCTTATATAAAACAATTACAAGCCATGCACTTTCTTGCATATTACAAATGGCTTCTCAAGTCTTTATTTATAGCTTTCCAAATGACCTTTGGCATTCACCCTTTGTGACTCTTCACTCCTCATGGAAAATGGTGCCAAACTTGCATGACCCTTCGAATCCTTGTATTTGAAAAGTCACATGGTGACCTTTCATAAGCAAATGCATCATTTTCTCTTTTGTCTTTATCTTGGTGACCTTTCGAATTCTTTAAGGTGACTCTTCATGGAAAAATGCACCATACCCTCTTTTGTCTTCACTAGGTGACTCTTGAAATTCTTCAAGATGACTTTTCATGGGAAAATGCGTCCCATTCCTCTTTTGTCTTTACCTCATAACTCTTTAACTTTTCCATGGGCCCTCTTTTGACTTTTCTGCAACCAAAAATATATTTGTTAATATTAAATAAATATCAACACATTTTAGCCAAAATATGAACATTAAAAACACCTTTAGACAATAAATGCTATGGGGCCTTTATCATCAATGCTAGACTTTTGACATCAATGACTATTTCTAACAATCTCCCCCTTTGTCATTGATGGCAATCTCAAATTGAAACTGCCACATTTTAAAACTTGTATTGCACATGTCAATCTGCACATATTGTCATTTGAAAAAATACAGTAACTCCTTTTTATTGTAGCATCTTGTACTTGTTCTTTGTACCTATTTTTGTACCTATTTCTACATTTGTTCCCTGTACTTGTTTCTGTTTTTCTCCCCTTTTGACATAATTGGCAAAGGGCCTATCTTGGAGCTAACACTTAGCTCCCCCTCAACTGATGCTGATCCTCAATGGCAGGGAGTAAAAGAAATTACTTCCAACTTCTCCCGCAGATACTTGAATGTGTCTTTTGGTAGTGCCTTTGTGAAATATCTGCAATCTGTTGTGTAATATTGATATATTTCATATTAACCTACTGATCTACAACTTGCTCTTTCAAGAAGTGATATTTGATAGGAATATGTTCTATTCTTGAATGCATCACTGGATTCTTAAAAATATTAATAGCACTTGTGTTGTCACAAAAAATAGAAATAGGTTCATCATATTTTATCTTGATATCTTTCAAAGTTTGCTTCATCCAAAGCACTTGAGTACAACACAATATCACTGTAATATATTTTGCTTCAGTTGTAGAAAGTGATACTAAATTCTGCTTTTTGCTTAGCCATGATATTAAGCTATCACTGAAGAAGAAAGCTCCTCTTGTACTCGTCTGGTCATTTAAGCAACCTGCTCAATTTGAATCTGTATAGGCAACCAAAGTAAAATCTCTCTGTGGGATACCACAATCCGTAATCCAATGTCCCCTTGACATATCTGAATATTCTCTTCACCAACTGAACATGACTCTCCTTCGGGGCTGCTTGATATCTCGCAACCATGCCTACTGCATGCATGATGTCTGATCTCGATGCTGTCAAATATAAAAGACTACCAATCATAGATCTATACAAAGATTGATCTGCAATAGGTGAATCTTCATCCTTACTCACCCTGTTCCTTGTACTCATTGGTGTATCAACTGGTGCACAATCTTCAAAACCAAATTTTCCAACATTTCTTTGGCATATTTATTTTGAGATATGAAAATTCCTTTATCTGATTGAAAAATTTGCAACCCTAAAAAAATGACAATTCTCCAAGCATAGACATCTCAAATTCATTTTGCGTATTGTCAGAATTTTTTTTTTGTCATCTTTTCCATGTTTCTTTCAAATATTATGTCATCAACATATACCACAACAATCATTTGATGTTCACCTTTTGTTTTGATGTAGAGATTACTATCAGCAAAACCTCTCTTGAAACTTTGATCTTGAAGGTACTTATCAAGTCTTGCATACCAAACTCTGGGAGCTTATTTCAATCTATACAATGCTTTCTTCAATCTGCATACATGGCTATTATCATTTGAGAGAATAAATCTTTCAGACTGCTCAATGTAGACCTTTTCTAGATTCTCGTTCAGGAAGACAGACTTGACATCCATTTGAAACATTTTAAATTTTTTAAATACTACATATGCAAGAAACATTCTAATAGCCTCTAGCTTTGCCATTGGTGCAAAATTTTTTTCAAAATCTATACCCTTAATCTGAGCATATCTTTTACATATTAGCCTTTTTTTTCCTGGTAACTTCACCATCTTCATTCAACTTATTTTTGTATACCCATTTTGTTCCTATCATATTTTGATTTTTTGATCTAGGCACTAATTTTCAAGTATCATTCTTTTCTATTTGATTTAATTATTCATCCATTGCCTTAACCCAATGCTCATCATGTCTAGCTTTTTAAAAAAGTTTCTAGGCTGAATTTTGGATAACAAAGAAAAATTTACTTGCTCAGATTCACTTACCATCATCTTTTTGGTGTGAACTCCTTCATTTATGTTCTCGATAATGTCACTCTTATGATTTCTATGAACATATTTGGATGAAGTTTTGGTGTCTTTTTGCTCTTCATTCTCATCTGATTTTTTAAAATCTTCTTCAATGATTTCATGAGTGTTTACTGGATCACTAGTTCTTTGTGCTACATCTTCCTCTATCCTGACACTTGCACTTTCAACAATCTTCTTGGTTCTTTTGTTATAACATTTATAAGCTTTACTTTTGCTAGAATATCCAAGAAATATACTTTCATCTGTTCTAGATTCAAACTTACTCAAATTTTTATCGGTTCTCTTTATGAAGCATCTGCTGCCAAAAACTCTGAAGTAATCAACTGTAACTGGTTTGTCTTTCCATAGCTCATAGAGAGTCTTTTCACTGTTGACTCTCAACAACGCTCTATTTTGAACATGCACTACTGTACCTACTGTCTCTCTCCAATATTTATCTGGTATCTTGGATTCATTTAGCATTGCCCTTGCCATCTCTTGAACTGCTCTGTTTTTTCATTCAACTACTCCATTTTACTGTGGAGTTCTGGCTGCTGAATAATGTCTCTTTATCCTATGGTCTTCACAATACTAAATAAACTAATCTGACATGAATTCTCCTCTTTGATCTGATCTCAGGGATTTAATCTTTAAATTAGTTTCATTCTCAACAAAAGCCTTGAATGCTTTGAAGTCGCTGAAAGCTTTTGATTTTTTCTTTAAAAACATTACCCAAGTCATACGTGTAAAATCATCAATAAGCAACATGAAATATTTCTCATCTTGAGTACTTTGAGTTCTCATAGGTCCACACAAATCGGTGTGAACAAGCTCTAACATTTGAGTGGTCGAGTATTCTTTTGTTTTGAATCGTCTTTTGACCTGCTTCCCATGCTGACATGGTTCACAGAGCATGTTGGAGGGTTTTTTAATCTTTGGAAGATCTCTAACTGCTTGCTTCTTGTTAATATTGACAAGATTGTCAAAATTTATGTGTCCCTTTCTCTTGTGCCATAGCCAAGTTTCCTCAACTTGACTCAAACAACATTTTTGATTTTTGATATCTGATAACATATACAAATTGTTGCATGTTCTCTGAGCATTTGCAATCAACACATCTGAATTTTTTCTCCTAATTTCACAACCTTCTGCATAAAAATTTAGTGTCTTAAACACACATTTGACTTACACTCAAAAGATTATGCTTAAGACCTACATACATAATATTTTCAGTCTTAGTTCTACTATTATCCAAACTTAGTGTACCTGTTTTGACAATTCTGACAGTAGTATTGTCTCCAAATTTCACTGTGCCACCATTGATCTTCAGGGTTATGAACTTGCTCGTCTCCTGTCATGTGCCTCGAACATTCGCTGTCAGTGAATCATAGTTTTTTTTCGTTTCTTGCATGCAAAACTGTCTGGACCAACATAGACTTTTTAGGTTGTTTCTTTTGCCATGAACTTATTTGAATTTTTTTCTTAATGAATGGAGCCTTGAAACTTTGGTCTTTCTTGACTGACTCGAACACGCTTCTACAATACTGGGCTATGTGTCCGAAGTTATTGCACTTGTAACATATTATGGCCTATTCATTAAAGCTTGATATAGGAGCAAAAGAATTGTGGCTTTTGCTTGACTCTACGTAAGTTTCCTTCTCTTTGTTTCTGAAATTGTTAGTCTTTTTTCTACATTCTATTTTCTTATGACCATATCTATTACAATAAAAATAGTAATCATAAAAATAGATCCTGTTTGTGTATCTTTGACTTGATTGTCTTTTGTAGCTCTGTTCCTTCCAGCGTTCTTTGTTTGAGATGTCCTCTGTATTCTTAACTTTTTTTTTCATTTTTTCTTTCAAAAAAGCTTCAGCATAACTTTTTTTTTTCTGTATTAACCTTGTTTGTGAAAATAGTGGCCTCCCCTTTCTCTTTTTCAAATCCGATATCTGTCTTATCTAATATTGATCTTTGACTTTATAATATCTTATTCAACATATTAGTGCTATTCTCAAATTTTGAGTCATTAGTTGTTCTATCATTGACTGTTTTATTTGTTTTTTCAAGATCTGCTTTTAAAAAAGTAATTTCAACAACATACCTTTCACATTCTTTACTTACTTTTTGTAATTGAGCTGTTAGATCTTCTTCAGTCTTTTTGGTTTCTTCAGTGTGTGCTAGCAGATCTTCAATGATTTTTTTGACTCATTTTCATTTTTCTCGATTTGGTGCTCTAATCTGTGATTCTTCTCAAGAGCTTGTAATTCTTCTAAGGCACAAATGAGTTTTCCTTCCAGATTCACTTCAACTTCATCTTGTTCTTCTTGATCATTTATACTTTTGCTTGTGGAGGCATCTTCATGTATGGTTATGAATAAAATCTCTTGTTCATCTGAATCATTGACTCCACTGTCTTCGACTAAACTAGGATCTTTAGAGTATAAACTCTTCTTTTCGAATCCTTTCTTGAATTTGCCTTTGAAATTCTTCTTGTTTGTAGACCTTCCTTCTTCATTATCACTATTACTCTTATCTGGGCACTTAGCAGCAAAATGTTCCATCTTTCCACAATTAAAACATTTAAAAGGTAATTTTCTTTGATATTTACTTGTGTCATTTCTCGACGTGCGGATGGGTAGAGCTCTGTTGTCATCTTCATCATTGCTAGAGCTGTCACTTGATTCTTGAATTTTAGCCTTGTCTTTCTTTTATGTTTTGAAAACAACTTCCCTCTTTGAGTGTTTCTCTTGTTCGGTGCGCATCTCATATGTCGTAAGAAGACCATGTAGTTCATCCATCTTTAGCTTGGCTAGATCCTTCATCTCGTCGATTGTCGAAATCTTTGCATCATATCTCATTAGTAGAGATCTCAAAACCTTTTGTACCACCGCTGATTTGTCTAACTTTTCTCCAAGACCTTGAATATGATTAACTATTTGATCAACTCGCAAAAGATAACTCGCTATATTTTCTTCTTCTTCCATTTTCAAACTCTCAAACTGTCTTCTGAAAGTGTAGAGCTCAGCTTGCTGAACCTTTTCATCACCTTTATTAATATTTTTAAGCTTTACCCAAGTCTCATGAGCAGATTTGCATTGCATAGCTTTAATAAATTTTGATTTACATAAACCACATAAAATAACATTTAAAACTTTAGCATTATTTTTACTTGTTTTCTTTTCTGTCGGAGTAGTCACAAGTGTCTGTGGCTCTTCGTATTTCTTCACAATTGCTTGCCAAATGTCGAATCCAAGAGACATCAAATAAGTCATCCTTATGCTTCAAAAAACATAATTTGCCCCATCAAACAAAGGTTCCTTATTTGTAGAAAAACCTTCATGTGATCTAGCCATCTTGTTTTTCTTGATCTACCTTCAAGTTGTAAATTTTTTTCCAAATAAATCTGCTTTGATACCAATTGTTAAGCACGGAATATACTGAGAGGGGGGGTGAATTAGTATATCATATATCTTATAAATCTTTTACTTAATCAAACTCCACTTAAACATACATTCAAGATATGTAATAAAACTGAAATAATAACATGCACCACACAAGAAAGAGAGAGGCACTAGATTTTTACGTGGAAACCCAATGTGGGAAAAACCACGGAGAACAATTTCAAATATAAGAATGAGCACCAACTCAAATTACAAAGTTCGCAAGCACCAACTTGCAGGAGCACCAAGCCTTTTGTCGAGCACCAACACACCAACTATTTGTGAGCACCAACCCCTTGCAAAGATTTGTGAACACCAACCCACAGAAGCACCAACCCCTCTTGTGTATAAAACACAACTATCTCTTAATATTGCTTTCTCAACAAATGATAGAACTCTACAATATCTTTTTCTATTCTCTCTTCTTTTCTTATATAAAACAATTACAAACCATGCACTTTCTTGCATATTACAAATGGCTTCCCAAGCCTTTATTTATAGCTTTCCAAATGACATTTTGCATTCACCTTTTGTGACTCTTCACTCATGGAAAATGGCGCCAAACTTGCATGACCTTTCGAATCTTTGTATTTGAAAAGTCACATGGTGACCCTTCATAAGCAAATGCGTCCTTTCCTCTTTTGTCTTTATCGTGGTGACCTTTTGAATTCTTTAATGTGACTTTTCATGAAAAAATGTGTTATACCCTCTTTTGTCTTCACTTGGTGACTCTTGGAATTCCTTAAGATGACTCTTCATAGGAAAATGTGTCCTATTTCTCTTTTGTCTTTACCCCATGACTTTTTGACTTCTTCATGGGCCCTCTTTTGACTTTTATGCAACCAAAAATATATTTGTTAATATTAAATAAATATCAACACATTTTAGCCAAAATATAAACATTAAAAACACCTTTAAATAATAAATGCTATAGGGCCTTTATCACCAATGCTAGACCTTTGACATCACTGACAATATTTCTAACAGAAGATCCTTATATTGTTGATAATTCTTGGCTTACATACATTCTGGTGAACCTGACATGAATCTTCTTTGTATTAGGTCATTTTCTTGGTTAATCTTATCAAGTTTCTTAGCTTTTCCATTATCTATCTTCAATCAATCTTAATGATGTCTCCTGTTAGGGTTTTTCTAGCGAGTCTCAACCCATTTAGATTTTATATAGGTTAACATCTCTTGGTTATCATTTGATGACACTTTGGATCTAGTTAGGTCTATGCTTTTGCTATTGTTTGTGTAGATTCCCTTTTAGATCTTTTTCAATCTCCTTGCTCATGGCCCTTGTTTATAGCCCCAACCCACTTTGTGGACCGGCATATCATATGTGTGATGGATCTAGTATGGTCATTTACCTTTTCCTATATTAGAAGATCCTTATTCTTTTGACCATTCTTTAACCTACATACATTTCGGTGAAGCCGATGTGAATCTTACCTCACCGTCGGTTGGGTTGTTTTCATGTTTCTTTTCTTTATCAAGCTTCTTAGCTTTCTCTTTCCAATCATGTCACCTCTTGGGGTTTTTCTAGTGAATATCAATCCATTTAAATTTTATATGGATTTCTCCATATTTCTCTTGCATGCAGATCATCAAGAGCAATCCCTCATGCAATTTTTTGAAATCTCAACTCACTCCGACCATTCAATGCAACATGGTCTCAATCGTTTTAGTTAATGAACAAAATGATCCTAACTAAATTTGTAAAACTAAAGATCTCGATACCAACGTTATATATGCTCCTACTGATGATGGAAATCTCAAAAGATTTCCTTTTTCACCTCAAGCCAATTCGACTAAAATGGTTGGGACATCAAGTAATGCTTCCCCCTCTTAATGCTCTTAGCTCAAGCCCTAGCCAAAATCCTTCATTAGGTACTATTCAATTGCTCATCAAAGTATTGGATCAAATGGCCTTTATGCAAGCTAGAAATAAAAATCACATGGCCTAAATGCAACATCAGCTTTTGCAATGGCGAATCAACCACAACTTATGTGGGGGCCACCTAATAAGTGCCCTTGCTTCTCCGCTTCCCTTATTCGAGGTACTTCTCCAACCATCACATATGATGGGTCCCCCGACCCCACTTTACATCTTGGAACATTTGGAAACCTCTACAAAGTGTGGATCAAAGCAAATATTTATGCAACTACCAAGCTTTTACCAAAAACCTTAAATAGGGATGTGTTCAAATGGTACTACCAACTTCAAACCCATTCAATCACCAAATTAGAAGATCTAGTTAATGCTTTTGTCAAAGAATTTCGATATCATAATCTTCCCAGAAATAGCCTTGGAAACTTCAACAATACAAAATAACTAGCCCAGTTGTCCGTCCATGATTTCGTTAAGAGATGGAAGTCCTTGGGGCATAAATTCAATCAGAACATGAGTAACCAAAGCCTCTTCAAGGATTTTATCATAGTCTTAACACCTCAACTCCAATACAAATTAAGGTCCTTCTCTCTTAAGACATTGAAGAAGCCTTTGATCAAGCTAAATGACAAGACTATCTCATGAGACAATTTGAGCCACGCCAATAATCTAACAAGGAGTCTTTCAAAGCAACAACAAATGCTATTAACACTCGAGCATCTCAAAGCAACCATCCCATCCCCCCTCCGCCCCAATCATTTGAGTCGGGACCCTGGCCCCTTGTCCCCCCGCCCTCGCCCCCCCGGCCAATCATCTGAGTCGGGAGTATCATTTCCTTTAAGTAATCCAAGCCATCCTGCCCACCTTTGAGTCTCCAAGAGCTCAAGCAAAGGATGACAACATCTCGACCTACGAGTTTTGATTCTTCTAAACCTCTACCACTATATAACCCTAATAAGTTTTGTTGGTGGCATGCTAATGTAGGACATCTCATGAAAATTGTTGTGACCTCAAGAAGCTCGCCTATGACCTCATGCGAGGTGAAAAATTCAACCATGAGGTCATCACTCAAGTGTGTTATTAAGAATACTTCTTAGCCTCCAAAGATAAATCGCATCAATGATAACATCACAAATCTCAAAACAAACCTCAACTTTACACCAATGAACAACTTTATAGGTGCACTTGAAGGAAATTATTATGACAAAAATTCTCAATATGCCAATGTGGCAAAGGTAAACTACTAACATAAGCCCGCTCATAAAGATCATGCCACAAAGCTTAATAAACCCCCTCAAGAAGACCCTCAAAGATACAGCCACATGTATGACAAATTCAGCATCTAGTGAATCATTTACTCCTCTAATGAAGCGTCATCCTAAAGAACTTATTCCTATCATAAAAAATCCCAGAGCGTATTCTAACATTCAACCAAAAATACCATTATGGTTCTTACCAAATATCAACTCAATGGAATTTTCTAGAAGAACTCAACACCATGCCTTGCAACATTCCTCTAATGAAACACATGCAAATTTCATCCTATCATAGGGAATTTCTCATGCAATGATTGCAAGATATAGAATAATCTCCATTACACATGGAAACCAAACCAAGTAGTCAACTTCTTCAGGGTCCTACACCTAACGAAGTACATGCCATTGAGACCATATCTCATCTTCAACCAAATAACAAGCTCCCCATAGAGTTTCTTGTGGATGATATGATTAACAATGAAGCCCTTTATCGAGCTGACAATCCTGCTCTCTTCATTAGTGTTAGGATTAATGACCTTCAAGTGAGGAACGTGCTCATGGATGAAGATTTTGGCATTAACGTTACTTCCATATGGTTAATCAAGACCTTAGGCTATTCCACAAAGAACATTAAGAAAATAAGGCTTAATTTCATGGATTTGACAAAAACAATCAAAAGAGTCTTGGCTGCATTAGGGTTCGTCTTAGGGAAGATCCAAAATCATACGCACCAAGATCATGGTACTTAACCTCCCACTTTCTTTCAAAGGCTGACCTTGGACTCACCTCACGAGAGCAGTTGTTGCTTCTGGTAGCAAATGCCTAAAGTTCACTCATAACAATATTCGATACTAACATGAAGCTGATGCTAACCCATGGGATCTCAAATTACCAAATCCTAGGAAAGAATTCTGCATTCCTACAACTAACGCTATACACTCCACTACCCCAATTTATCAACATGCATCCTGATTTACAAGTCACCATTGCAGGCTTAGATGATGATTTGCCAAATGAACTTCAAAATATTTGTAACACAACTTGCTTACCTCCATTCAGTTTTGATTGGCTTCCCTTGTCTCTTCTACCAAGAGACTGATAGCTTCCCCTATTTGACGAAGACAATGATAAAGAATCCCCTACAATACCAATGAGGCGTCATATGATGTTGACTCATTCAAATGCATTGATAATGGGGTTGCCAAACTCTTCCAAGATCCACTATTACTATCTCCTCGTCCAACCTTCAGTCAAATTGGCATCTCCACCAAGGATACCTCTAGTGATGACCATCAAAAAGACCTTAGTCAAAATTGAGCGTGCACAATTCAACCATCTTATGATGAAGATGACATCATCTCTCAAGCTCAAGAAAGACACTTGGATGTCCTTCACTGTAAAAATATCGTTGCTCAAATGCACGCCTTTAACTGTGAAGCCAAAATGGTACTTATATCTGTTAAATTTGACAATCCTTAATTTGACTTAAGTGATGACTGAATTGGCCATGTACTCCTGCCAATCCACCATTGGAAGATTCTAGGTAGATAATCCAACAAATTTCAAATTATATTATGAAAAACCTTAAAGATGACTTTTTGAAATTCTTGCGGACAATTCATCTCATCCCAACGTCATCGGCTTGTCCAATGATGTTCAATTTCACATAAATAGTTATGACGTCATTGACCATGCTGATAATGTTTAGACTTGACATACATTTTAGGCCAATGATGTTCAGTTGCAAACAAACATTGCAAATGTCATCAACCAAGTCGGTGATGCTCACTTACATCCAAAACCCTCTAACGTCATCGACAAGGCAGATGATGCTCAGTTAAAACCAAAACCCTCTAATGTCATCATCCAGGGTGATAATGCTTAGTTAAAACCAGAACCCTTCAACGACATCGGCCAAACTGATGATGCTCGGTTACAGACAATGTAGTGTGACATCATCAACTACGCTGATGATGCACAATCACACTTAGAACAGTCAAATGCCATTGGCTGGGGCGATGACATTCAACATAGAACATAACATACTATCTCAATGTCATCACCCGACCGTTTATGTCAAACAAATGTATGATCCTAATTCTATGGATCAAGACATTACCTTGGATGCCGAAGTCACTGATTTTAGATAGATTCATGCAAAAAATGATACTAAAGGTAATCGATACAACGATTTTGAAGTTGACTTTGAATACAATGGCCCATTACCTCACTTACCAAGTGACGAGGCTATTTTAGAACTCTTTCATGCAAGGGAAGACCAACTCCTTCACCAACATCATAATTTTGGACATTTTACAAACACTTCTCCCAATTTTTACAACTTTGTTGCTAGCGTTGATTCAATGAACAATGAAATTTTTAAGTTACCACTTGCACCATATCATTTTGAGGATGGTAATGCAATGCTAGTGAGAATAGCATTGATGTTTATCTTGGAACATACAAATATCCTCGCATAGTCAAAATAGTGTCTTCTTTTAAACTCAAAGAGAAAGGGAACCATTGTGCTGTACTCACAAAATTCAAGGACATCTTTGCTTGGAAATAGTTGTTCACAATATTATCACCTATACTAATGTGACCCCTATCCACCAAAAGTAATGGAAATTCCTCGAAGAAGTTTCTAAGCTTTGTCACAAAGAAGCTATCAAACTCTTGGATGCTAAGTTTATTAAGACTGTAGATTAATCCAGATGGGTCTGCAACATGGTTCCTATTTGCAAGAAAGTCACAATGTTCATTTGTATGTGCATTGACTTTCTCAACCTAAACTTTGTGTGCCCAAAGGGCAATTTCCCTTTACCTTCCATTGATGCCATCTTCGATTCTACAACGGGCTATGTTATGCTTAACCTCATGCCAGATATAATCAAATCCAAATCACTCCTGAAGATAAGCATAAGTAGTGGGGCACCTATTATTATGTTAAGATGCCCTTTAGCCTTAAAAATGCTAGGCCAACCTATCAACTTGCCACGACTCATTTTTCATGACTTTATTCACAAAATTGTCGAGTCTTATGTGGATGAGCTCCTTGCTAAATCTAAGCTTCATAAGGATCATCTTTGTGACTTAATCATCATGTTTGTGACTCAAGCATCATATTTGAACTCCTACACTAATGCTAGACTGAACCCTAACAAGTGTCTTCGAAGTCACTGTTGGCAAGCTTTTAGGGTTCATGTTACCCAAGCAAGGGATTGATGTGCATCCTTCCAAGATCAAAAGCTATTATTGACATTCCTAAACCAATGAACATCCCCCAAATTTGTACCTTTCTTAGGAAACTTGGGGCGATTCAATGATTCGTCCCTGAATTGGCCTATCCAAGTAATTCAATCAATTTCCTCTCAAAAAAAGGTGTCAAGCTTGAGCGAAATAAATATTTACTAAAACTTCCTACACTACAATCACCATCTTCCGAAAAACCTGTCATTCTATACACATCTTCCACCCCCATTTTAGTTGGGGCAATGCTTGCACAAAAAGACAAATTTGGCAAAGAGTATGCCATATACTATATTTGTCATACATTGATTGACTATGAGACTTGCTGCACCAAATTTTAGTGACTGTCTCGCTATCTATTTTTCCACTGACAAGCGTTGACATTACATGCTCTATTAAACAACTTACATCATTGTCCATGCAAACCCTCTTTGCCATTTCTTCTCTAAGGCTTTCTTGCCTAGTGATAGAATTGGTAAATGGATGGCACTCTTTATGGAATCTGACTTAAAAATTATCACCTAAAAATCAGTAAAGGGGGAAGTGATCGCCGATTAACTTGCTGCCACCCCTATTCTTACCAAAAGGCCTATCCAAGATACCCTTAGTGATGAAAATGTAGTTGTCATTGAAGGGTCTGATCAAGACATCTCTCTTAAACATCATTTCCATAATTTCATGGCTCATCTTGAAGACCAAGCCTTCAAAGAAATTGAAATAGAACCTAGTCAACCAAAAACTACCAAAAAAAACCAAACAAGAAGAACAACAAGAGGTTCTAGTCGAATTGCATGAAGATACTTGGACTTTGTATTTTGATGGAGCCAAGTGCTTGCAAGGAGCCTGGATATGTCCTCCCTGATCCTTTTGGTAGGATCATCGCTCTCTCCTTTTGAGTTAACTTTGATGTCACCAACAACATGACTAGATAGGAAGCTTTCATTCTCGAAATGCAAGCTGCCATTGATATGTACGTAGCCTTATTACATGTTTTAGGCGATTCCCAACTTGTTTGTCAACAAGTCAATGGAGCTTATCAATGTAAAAGTGAAAACCTTAAAGCAGAGTACAAGTTTGCTACCAACCTCACTAAAGAGTTTGCATCTTTCACTATCTAGGCAATCCCACGAGAAACAAAACACTATCACATATTATCTTGCCTCCTCAACCTTCCTTGTTCATCTGCATAAAGCATCACATTAAAATCAACTCCTTGTACACATGCAAAAATCCCCTTGCACATCAACGTCTAAGGATGACTCCTCATTTGTCACTTTGAGGCTGTCACCAAAAGACAAATCCCTTGGTATAAGGACATCATCCAATATCTAGAAGACCAAACATACCCTCCCAAGGCTAATCATCGTGAAAAGACCAAACAAGCATTAAAATATGTTCTCAACACAATATCTTATATTATCGCAACTTCGGAGGCACCTTGCTTTGATGTGTTATTGAAGATGAGGCACCTCCTCTTCTTGAGCAAGCTCACAGGGGCATTTGCAGGGGTCATTGTAGTGGCCATGCTACGACTTGCAAATGCCTATGTACAGGTTATTATTGGCCAATACTAAAAAAATGCATCCTCACATTTGCTAAGAATTACAACCCTTGCCAACTGCATGACAATCTTACCCATTCTCCTTCGGACGAGCTTCAAACACTTGAAGCCCCCTGGCCTTTCTCTATTTGGGGATTTTTTCTCATTGGCAAGTTATATTGATTGCAAGATGGCTGCACCTTCATCACTACGGCTATCGAGTACTTTACTAAGTGGGTTGAAGCTATGCCCCTTGCTAATGTTATTTGTGTCACTATATCAAAGTTCGTCTTTAATCAAATTATATGTTGATTTGGAATTCCCCACACCATCATTTCCAATAATTGTCGGAATATTAAAAATAAGGACATGAACCAACTTGGCCCCAAATTTAAAATTACACATTATTTTTTCTCAACAAGATCTTACCAAAGACAATTCAAGATTCCCACAGACTGGCATTTCAAACTCTATGTTTGTAATATCCCCAACCAATAGGAAATATAGAAAGACAAAAGCTCTGAACAAAGATACGATTTTGCAGAATAAATTCAATTAAATAGATAGACAGTAGTATAATCTATCAACTGGCTAATCAGTGCTCTTATTATTTTTTCAGAATGATTACAATATTGAATCTCTAGCATGCATATAAAGTAATACAAATTTCACCTCAAAACTTGGTCTTTTGCAAATCTAGACATAAACCTTGAATCTGTATGGCTCTCGGGTTGCTGTGTCAACAACACAGTCGCCGACGTCGGTTATTTTGCCATCATCGGTCGATACCATGCCGACATCGGTCTCTGTAGGTTGGCTACTCTGTCGATGTCGGTCTGCAGTCAGCCGATGTTGGTCACTAGGATGCCGATGTCGGTTCCTGTGTCCCCTGCGGCGCTGTCCGGCCTGTGGTAGAACTATACGGAATTGCACGGATCGGTACGGATTTCGTACAAACAAGATAATATGCGGCGGCCTGTATTTTGAATACTTGATCTCAAGATCTCTATCTGTATAATTTATTGAATCAAAACCTAATGGAATAAATACATGAAATACCTGTGATAACTTCTGTGTGAAGTTATCTCCCAAACCTGTAAACCTCTGTGATAACTTCTATATGAAGCTATCTCTCAAATCGGCAATAAATCAGCTGATATCTCACAGCCTCTGAATCGCACACACTGAAGAGTGGACGTTCTCCAATGCAAATGGAATCCTGGAACCCTTGGCTCAGTCGTCACAAAAGAAATTCTTAGCAACAATCAATCTCAATAATCAATAATCAATGAATAATCCAACTCTCTCCCATGAGAAACCCTTATACCCTCAAAAAGATATGCTTGCCCTAATTAGGGTTTTCTTAAATTAGAATTAGGGTTTCTAAATTAAAATTAGACCAAATAATTAATATTTGATTAAATCAATCAAATATTAATATCTCCCTCAATACATGTCGGATCTTCGAACCATCTGAAGCTGGTGAATTAGGGAGTGATTTCGCACATGATCATGCCAAAATAAGGGAGCTCCGCTGCATGTCAGAAGTCCCTAAATAATAGGAGCTCAGGCAAACGTGTCTGAAAGAGCCCGAATGAAAACCAACTGTAGAAATTCTGCTAATCGAAGCCAAGCCAAGCTCCATTATGACCCTCTATCCATCCTATCAGCCTACGAGGGTCGTATAATAGGCTAACCATCAACTCTGAACATGTCAACTAAAAAGGGGACATGACAATCCACCCCTCCTGAAATTGCTTGCCCTCAAGCAATCGCTGAATGATAAACCAATCAATCCGCCTGGATCCCAAATATAGTCATGATCTCCACCGCTGTCAATCAACACGAACTCCATGCCATGTCCATCACAACTCATCCAATGGCGTCACATCATCCCTAGTACCAAGATAAAGATCCCAACATCCAATCAATGAATGACAATCAATTGACAACTCAAGTAAACTCCTCACTTGAATAATGTGAACAATACCAACTGGCTGTATGCAGCTGTCTCCTGTACCCACTACAACCTCTGAATATGGAGTGTGAATGCTAGACATACTCATATCAACATGTGACTCAACTGTAGAAGAAAGCTGAGTCCCTACCACATGTGCTACCTCCTGAACTGTACTCACCTCAAGGCAAGGCTCGTCCACATGTCTCTCCTGTATTGGTGCCAATGAGCACTCAAAAGCGCACTCTCCCATATCTTGTGGTATGAATCTCTCCATCCGATGAAAAAACATATGTTTGAAGCTGCTGCCCCGTATTGCCTTAAGAATATGTGTCTTCCCACCAACATCAAAACGAACTTCCATGTCCTTGAGACGAAGAGTAACTTCCTCAAATGAATGAAGCCACTTCATACCCAAGACTAAGTCTATATCCCCAATGTTCACCACATAATAATCAGCGTTGAACTCATAGTTGTTCAAGCGCAATGGGAGGTCTCTAATCATATGCTCACACCTAAGAGTGTGACCATCGGCTACCTTAACTCTAATGCCCTCGAAATCTTCGGTAGTGAGTCCACGCTTCTCCAAAAATCTAGCATCTATAAAATTATGTGTGGCTCCTGTATCAAGAAGGGTGATGACCTTCTGTCCTGCCAAAACTCCACGGAGTCTAAATGACTCATCCGACTGAATGTTGGATAAGCGTGCCTCCTGTATGTGAAGCTCTAAATCTGCCTCTGCCTTAGGCTCTAAAGCCTCTGCCTCTGCCCCCTCAGAACTATCCTGCTGCTCGGAATCCTCTGAATCTGAATCCTCATAATAAGCCCACATCACTCGATTGGCCTTGCCCTTAGGCCTCAAAGGACAATCGTGATTGGCATCATAGGGACCTTTGCAGTAGAAGCAAAGCTTCTTCTTGTGTAGATCGTTAAGAGCCTCTCGATCCAAAGGTGGTGGTGCTGGATTGGCCTTCGAATCATTTTTAACCCCTGATTTATCTATGTTAAAATCCACTCTCTCTCTATCTCCGTTGAAGCACTTATGGTCCCTGGATGAAGTACCTCTGGAGTTAGATTTACTGAATGGGGCTGCGATCTCCATACTACGGGCCTTCTTCATAGCTTCCTGTAATGAAGGAGGATCAAAGGCTTTGATCCAACCTCTCAATGGTTCTGTCAATCCCTCCATGAAGAGAACTACCAATCTACGCTCTGAAATATTTGGCACCATGACTGCCAATCTCTGAAACTCACCAATGAAGGACTCCAAGTTCCCTGTTTGTCTCAACTGTGCCAGATCTCGAAAGTAAACCTCGGGATCTTTCCTGTCAAACCGTTCAACCAATCTATCCACAAAGTCCTGGTACTCTGTCACCTGGTTATGCTAAAGTGTTACCATACCATGGTACCACCAATCATGTGCTACTCCATCCAAGTGCAAAGTGGCGTATTTGATGGCCTCTATCTCTGTCATTGGCCTTAATGCCAAGAATGTGTCAAGCTTATGAACCCAAGCTTGCGCTGTCATCTTGTCGCTGCCATCAAAAGTAGTTAAAGAAAGCTTGCCAGTAGCCTTCTTCAGCGCACTGAGTTGACCTCTAGGCCTCTTGTCCTGTCTAACTAATCTATAGTGCTCTCTCCTCAGATTAACAAAACGATCAAAGGACATCCTCTCCCGAACATGAGGAGCTAATAAGTCCCACTCATCATTTGCAGCCATGAAAACATCTGCAAATAGGGAATCTCCTGTCTCCTCTGCTGGAGCCTCTAGTTCCTCTTGAACAAATGTAGGACGTGTAGGTCTATCAGCTGTTCTGGAGTGGGCCTGTTGTGGTCTCTGATTAATAGTAGCACTCCTGTTATCTCCTTGTTCCCCATTCTGTCTAACAGGTGGGTTCATCCTCTCTACCATAGTAGTGAGTGCCTGCATTGCTTGATTCATCTGCTGCTGGTCTGTCATCATAACACGATAGAAATCTCTGGTGTCTTGATCAACATCATACCTGTGGCCCCTGGGTGGGCTACCCTCATGCCTGTCACTCATGATGATCGGTCGCTGATCTAACACCTGGGTACCTTCAAGCAAGGCTCTACTGCGTGTGTTATACCTGTGTGGTCCCAACTCTTGTGGTTGCATAAGATCTGATAAAACCCTCAGGATGGCAGGATTAAGCTCTGATACCACTGTAATATCCCCAACCAATAGGGAATATAGAAAGACAAAAGCTCTGAACAAAGATACGATTTTGCAGAATAAATTCAATTAAATAGATAGACAGTAGTATAATCTATCAACTGGCTAATCAGTGCTCTTATTATTTTTTCAGAATGATTACAATATTGAATCTCTGGCATGCATATAAAGTAATACAAATTTCGCCTCAAAACCTGGTCTTTTGCAAATCTGGACATAAACCTTGAATCTGTGTGGCTCTCGGGTTGCTGTGTCAACAACACAATCGCTGACGTCGGTTATTCTGCCGTCGTCGGTCGATACCATGCCGACATTGGTCTCTGTAAGTCGGCTACTCCGTCGACGTCGGTCTGCAGTCGGCCGATGTCGGTCACTGGGATGTCGATGTCGGTTCCTGTGTCCCCTGCGGCGCTGTCCGGCTTGTGGTAGAACTGTACGGAATTGCACGGATCGGTACGGATTCCGTACAAACAAGATAATATGCGGCGGCCTGTATTCTGATATCTGATCTCAAGATCTCTATCTATATAATTTATTGAATCAAAACCTAATGGAATAAATACATGAAATCCCTGTGATAACTTCTGTGTGAAGTTATCTCTCAAACCTGTAAACCTCTGTGATAACTTCTGTATGAAGCTATCTCTCAAATCAGCAATAAATCAGCTGATATCTCACAGCCTCTGAATCGCACACACTGAAGAGTGGACGTTCTCCAATGCAAATGGAATCCTGGAACCCTTGGCTCAGTCTTCACAGAAGAAATTTTTAGCAACAATCAATCTCAATAATCAATAATCAATGAATAATCCAACTCTCTCCCATGAGAAACCCTTATACCCTCAAAAAGATATGCTTGCCCTAATTAGGGTTTTCTTAAATTAGAATTAGGGTTTCTAAATTAAAATTAGACCAAATAATTAATATTTGATTAAATCAATCAAATATTAATATCTCCCTCAATACATGTCGGATCCTCAAACCATCTGAAGCTGGGGAATCAGGGAGTGATTCCGCACATGATCATGCCAAAATAAGGGAGCTCCGCTACATGTCAGAAGTCCCTAAATAATAGGAGCTCAGGCAAACGTGTCTGAAAGAGCCCGAATGAAAACCAACTGTAGAAATTCTGCTAATCGAAGCCAAGCCAAGCTCCATTATGACCCTCTATCCATCCTATCAGCTTACGAGGGTCGTATAATAGGCTAACCATCAACTCTGAACATGTCAACTAAAAAGGGGACATGACAATGTTGCCCTTTGGGCATATCACACTAGCATTCGTATTGCCACTGAGGCAACTCCATTCTCTTTAGTTGACAACCCCAAAGCTGTCTTACCAATAGAAGTGGAGTTATCCTCATTGCACATTTCTCTTAATAGAATCATTCTCGATTAAGAGCTCCATGAAGCCGGCCTTCATGCCTAAGATTTCATTGGTGAGAGACGCATGAGCACATTTCAACAGAATCGTCAATACAAAAATCTTATCTCTAAGAAATACAACAAGAAAGTTAAAATCAAAAAATTCGATGTCAGAGATTTAGTGCTAAAATTGGATTACACCATGAAAAAGAGGATAAATACGCTCAAAAATGGTGGGGTCTTACATTATCAAGGAAATCCTTGGGCCAAGTACTTAATGACTACAAACTAATGAAGGGCACATATTCAAAGAGCCCACCAACAGTCAACTTTTTGAAAAAGTATTATGCTTCAGGTATGTTCTTCATAGTTTTCATTGTGTCCATGTTTTTCATTTATTGCACTTAGTATAGCTCATATTTCATGTTAATACTGTTTGCATTTATTTCTAACTCTTATGTTGCAGTTTAGCTTATTTCATATATCCACTTTATTATGCCTCTAGGCACCCTTTTTACTTTATTTTCACCTCCTGGCTCTTCCCCCTTATTTTATGCCTCAAGGCACCCTCCTACTTTATTACACCTCTTGGCTCTTTCCTACTTTACGCCTTTTGGCTCCTTATACATTATTTGCCTCATGGCTCTTATCTTCCTCCTTAGCATCGCCTTCAGAGTCCCTCTTTCTTTATTACACCTCTTGGCTTTATCCATCTTATTTTTATGCCTCTTAGCTCTTACCTCTTATTTTTGTGCCTCTAGGCTTTTTCCTATAGTTTTATGCGTCTTGGCTCTTACCTCTTATTTTTGTGCCTCTAGGCTTCTTGCTACAGTTTTATGCGTCTTGGCTCTATCCCACTTTAGCCAACGTCTAGGATTCTAGTTTGTGAGTTGCATTGTAAGACCTTGGAGATTCAATGAGGCCCTCCTGACAAGCGCCCATCTCCTATGTTAGCTATCTATTTCGCTTCCGCTCACAACTATAGCTTTCTCCTAGAAAGATAAGGTAATGGTTGAGTGGTGTTTTGTTTCCTAAAGTTAGTTATATTCCTTGCGGCACAAGTAGTGTAGTTTATCTACATGTTTGTCATTCACGTTTACCCTCTCTTGTGATGAAAGTCTCAAATCTTTGTCATCGCATCATTTGTTTTATACATTTTTCATGGGGGAACCTGGTCATTCTCATTCTTTCCGCTTATTTTCACATTTCTTATTGGGCACACCAAGGTCAAATTCAAGATCACACCCTTTTGTAAGATGCAAGTCAGGGAGCATCTAAGCGTCTAGGAATATCTAGATCTCCTTTTTAGTGGCTAGGTGTAAAGTGTTGTCATCTTAAAAATTTGTTGATTGGCCTTTCAAATCTATGTGGAGGAAAACATAAAAACCAAAAAAATTCAAATTCCAAAATATCAATACAAAATTGAAATAAAAAAAGTCAAAAGCCAAAATATCAAAGCAAAATTGAAATAAAAAAGTCAAAAGCCAAAATATCAAAGCAAAATCAAAATCAAAAACTCAAAAGGCAAATTCAAAAGACAAAAAAATAAAAAATTGAATCACACAAAAGACATGATCAAACCATTGGCATACCTCCTATTTGAGTAGAAGCTCAAACTCCACAGTTGACCTCATAGTAGAGCTGAAGGTCCATTGGAGTGTGGTAGCCTAGTAGATTGGGATAGGAGGCCTCATATCTAGCATTTGTGTTGCCTGCGTTTTCAGGCAAGTACTCAATCCTCTTAGAGGCTGATGGCTCTAGTGGGGTTCTAAGGAATGAGGAACACGTCGTGGGAAGGTAGGCACCTTTATATTTCTTGCATAGTCTTGATGGGATGATAATCTATATACTTTACTAGTTAGCTAAAGCTTTAATCTTACTAGGTAGGGTCCCTAAGCCATTAATGATAAAAATTAGTTTTGTCAAACTGACAAGTGTCTAGTTTCTAATAAAGAACACATTTTTGCCTTGGCGGTGCCTTATTTCCCCTCCGTTCATTTTATTGCCTTGACAGATAGACTTGTCTCCAAGTCTCCCCCATTTCTTTATTTCCTATTCTTGATCTCTTCCAAACATGCTAGCATTGTGAAAACATTAGGTTTCAAGGGTTCTAGATGCTGAGACCTAGGGAATCAACTAGGCATTCCCTATGAACTATTCGTTCTTGAATATAAGCTACATATTTGGGTTTTCAGGATGCTTTGTTGATCGTTGCCTTATTTTTCTCGGATTTGTCTTAGATCTATTTGGGATCACGAGCTTGCTTATTATCCTTTGGGTTGTCTGGACCTAATCTAGCCTTTATCTTCTGGCTATCTGATCCCATCTCTTGTATCACCTCACTATTCCTTGGGTCATCCAAACCTAATCTAGCATTTACCTTTGTGGTTATCTGCTCTCTTATTTCACTACAGTATTACCACCTTTTGGATTGTCTAGACATAATATAGCCTTTATCTCATGGCTATCTAGCTAGACCTATTCTAGCCTTTATCTTTGTGGCTATTTGGATCCCCTCGTCACATCCTCCTTGAGAACTTCATATACTCCTATTTTTAGACTTATTTGCATATCCCTGCTTTGCTTTTATCCATGTAGTTTTATATCAGTTGGGATACCATAAACAATTTTTGCGCCTGCCTTGATCAAAACTATGGTATTTGCGTGCACTTTATTACAGTGGAAAGGTATGTCGAGGTATGTATATTTTATTTTCATTTATTTCACATTTATCAATTTTACTACAACACTTGCTTATTATCTTTGTGGGATTATGTTCTTTTTCTAAAGCACCATCTTGCATTACACTATTGTGACATGTGATGAGCTTTGCGTAGGGCACATTTATACACCTTATTTTTATTTATTGACATTGTTTTTTCATAGGACTCATCGGTGCAATGATCTCCCTGAGTGTACGTCTAAGGAGCACATCGGGATCGGGGTGGGCCAGTTTATGGTGTTGTGAGAATTTTTGCCATGCTTATCTGTTCTTGCTACCACCTTTATTCTTACCATGATAACATCTTTATTGTACTTCGAGGTTCCCATTTCCCCCTTCCACTTATCTTCCCATTTGCACGCCTCTTCCCGATGTCATCAGCTAGGTCAATCATGTCTTGCAGTGCCCCTAACTTGGCTGATGTCAGCTAATGACGTATCGTGTATGTAGGACATTTTACATGCCATCGATTGGGCCGATGACATTGGTTGAGTTCGAGTTTTGATTTTTAGGGTTTGGATATGTATTTATAGGGTTCATGATTGCCATTTCTCATAAACAAGATATTCAATGCACTTTACTCGCGCATGCAAATCCACCTTAGTAAGAAGAAGAGGAATTAGGGTTAAAGAGCTTACACTCGAGGAAGACTAGTTAGCACAAGAACTTGAAGATATTAATAAGAAAAACTGAACCAATAAGGTACACCTAGTCTTTGGAATCCCCAAATAATGTCTACGTAAGTTGACTTCTTTCCATCTTGGCTTCACCTACAACCATCTCTCCCAAAGTGTCACTAGAGCCAAGGTTGTGACTAATGCATCGAAAATTCAACCCAACGTAAGTATTCTATTCCTATACTCATTTTATACTTTGGTAGTTGCATTATATTTGTTTGTTTATTCGTGCTTAGATTAGTATATGCTTGTCAGTATATTTTTATCTTTGCATGCTTTATCTCTTTGTTTACACCTCATGGTTGCTATCTAATTACACCTTTACAACTCTTAGTTTAGGTATCTCATGGTTACCGTCTAATAGCTTTTACCTTTGATTGTTTACACCTCTTGGTTACCGTCTAATGAGACCTTAGATCTAGTTAGGTCTATGCTTTTGCTAT
The DNA here is from genome assembly GCA_037957365.1 of Torreya grandis. Lineage (NCBI taxonomy): Eukaryota > Viridiplantae > Streptophyta > Pinopsida > Cupressales > Taxaceae > Torreya > Torreya grandis. Next base: position 3,464,506 of record JARHVA010000860.1, read on the forward strand.
TGTTTGTGTAGATTTCCCTTTTAGATCTTGTTGGAATAATTGTCATTGATGTCAAAGGATAATCGTGAATCTGATTAATGGCAAATGTATTTCCATGAAAGAATTAAATGAACTATGACTAACGGGCTTAAATAGATAATTATGGCGAAGGTTTCAAGGTAGTTTTAAAGGCTAAAATGGTCCTCAACCTTGGCCACCCTGATTTCAAGGAGTTGTGACCATTCGAATGGACCTTTTCATTTGAAGAGTCACGACCTTAATTTGTGACTTTTAGTGGGTCATATATAAGTGCGTAGCGAGCGGCAATTTTGTATGTTCGAAAGTGGAAGATATAAAAGAATAGCAGAAATATTTGAAAGTAGAATTTTGTGAGAATATTGAAAGGAAAAATCAGCAAGTATAAGGCAGAGCATAGCAGCGAAAACACTCAAGTGTAGATCGAATTGAAAGGAGATAAAGCTGTGTTCTATCATCCGTTGTGTTAGCAATAAATTAGAGATAGAAGAGTGATTCTTGTGAGAAGGTTGGTGCCTTCATTTTGAAGAGATTGGTGTCTCTTGCTGAGTTAGTGCTCGGCGAAAGGGGTTGGTGCTCCTGTAGGTTGGTGCCTACAAAATTGTATTTGGGGTTGGTGCTCCAATAGGTTGGTGACTACGAATATTTATATTGAGAAATATTTCTTTGTGGTTTTCTTCTGAAAGGGTTTCCACGTATATCTGGTGTCACTTTGCATTGTGTTATCTTGTGTTGTGATTTGATTGCTTTGAATATCTTAATTGGAATAAGTGATTAAGTGTTAGAAAAGAAAAGAATATATAATATTGATTCATCCCCCCTCTCAGTATTACCCTGTGCTCAACAGATCCCTTACAACGTCCTTGCTCATGGCCTTTGTTTATAGCCTCGGACTGCATTGTGGCTTGACATATTGTATGTGTATTGGATTTAATATGGTCTTTTACCTTTTCCTATATTAGACGATCCTTATATTGTTGACCATTCTTAGCCTACATACACATGGTCTTGATGATTCTCTCTAATGCTCAGCTTGGTGGTTATCTACTATTGCATATACCTTGATGTGCACAACTAATGTCATCTGCTCTGACATAGGTGACTTATGCCTTGTGAAAACTATAGCCCTTTGAGGGCACTACTTGGCATGGTGATCCAAACCACCACAATTGAAATGGACACCATGGGGCTTATCCCATCTTGATTGTGCCCCACCAACTCTCTAAAATATTTTCCCACTGGAACATGTTGGCCTTGCTCTGACTGATTGCAGAGTGTGTGCAGGGTCAACATTTTGCCACAAAGGTTTCCTATCCTTGCTCTACTCTTGTGCCTTCCAACTACGTCCTATATCTCTTTGAACATCCTGCTAAGGGCGGTGGCGCTATTGTTGTTGATGCTGAGGAGGTTTATGGGTGAAAGGTGGAGGCCGAAATCCTCCCCCAGGTGGCATTGCTGTGCCCCTCGACCTTGTGCCTGGATATGCTCTTTGGCCACCTGAGTCTTACCCTTGTTTTCCTTTACAAGATATGCCTTCCCCACTACAACCTCCAAGGTTTGTGGAGAGAGAAGACGAATTGATCTTGCTAGACCATTACTAAGTCCACATATAAAATAGCTCCTTGTTATTTCTCATCCTGTAAATGATCCACATACTATAGTAGATTCAAAACCCAACACTCATACTGGGCCACTTAGCTATTCCCCTTTTGAAGGTCGTGGAATTGATCCACTGATCTTTAAATGAAAGACTCAGACAGGTACCACGCTCTATAGCTCTCTACGAATAACTCTCATGTGATGGTCTCGACATCCAAATGGAGCTTTTGTGCTTCATGCTTCCACCAAACCCTTGTTGCTTCTCTCAGTAGGTGAATGCCAAGGTGAGCCTTGACAATATTCTCATAGGTGCGGAGCCCAAAGCATTTGGCCAAACTCACTACACAGGGCTCGACCTTGAGTTCATTTGTGGCCCCAAAGAAAGTCAGTTGTTGTAATCTCGAAAGGTCTTGAGAGAGAACTCCTGTCTCAGGCTTGTAACAATGACGAGGATCCTCGGGTCTCTCTTTATCCTGTAGAGCCCCTCTACTGTCCAACATTTGACCTAAGTGTCTACTCTTGTGGAGGGCTTTGAGACTTCTCTGTGATGTTGACCTTTGTGCCTCTTGAGACTGATGTGGGGGGTGTCCCCCCGATGTATCTCCCTTAGGGAACTGCCATCATCTGTTGTAGTGCCTATAGTATCTATGCTACAATGTCCACCATTGCCTCCGTGTTGCTCCAACGGTGGGGCTTGTGAGGACTCTACTTGTAGAGCTCTATTGCCACCTCTGTGAGTCATCTTGCATAGTACAAGTTGAGAGTTAAGTTCAAGGTGAAAGACAATAGGCTAGCAAAAACACATTACCCAGAACTTCCAATGTTGATACTATGCTTCGATACCAAGTGTCATACCTATATGTATCACCACTACAAAGTGAGTACAACACCACACCCAAAAAAACCTTCAAGCAACACATCAATTAGGGGCCTTAGAGGCTCACCCTAAAGGGAGGAGGGATGAGCCACTTGACCAAAACCAAAGCCATCTTAATGAACTCAAGCATCACTACTCTCCAAATCCACCAAACTCCACCAATCCCAAGCCATCCATCCTTAGTTGATATCACATAACAAGAGCACAATATCCACAATCCAAAAGCCTCCTCATGCACCCAAAGAAGTAGGTGAGGAGTGGATTATGACTTGCCCATCGAAGTCTCACTTTTAGCCCTCAAGCTTGTCCCACAAGCTTTGCAAAAAAGTGCCCAGAAGTTCTTCACACTCTCACCACTTTCACATATAGTGAGACCAAATTTAGGCACATTGCAAATATTTTCATAAAAAGTGCAACAAAAAACAGCGAATAAAAAATGCGTAAAAAGATCCAAAAAAGACAAATGAATAAAAGAAAGGATAAAGAGCCCAACTATTTTCTCTTTGCAAACACTAATACAATTGCCCAGAAGGGCTTCACAATAACCCCCCAAAAAAACAAGTTAAGTGCATAAACAAATTCATCTTACAATAATAAAATAGATGACTTTAGAGTGAGTAATCCATGGGAAAGACCCTACCTCAAGACCACCATCCATCTACCCTTGCCCAAAGCTCTGTAAAAGCAAGACTCCACCATGCACTAAACCAAGCATGCAAAGTTGAAAGAACCCACCACAAAGCATAAACTTTGTCTCTAAACAGGGATGCCTCACAAGATTCCCAACCATTACGAAATAGATACTTGGAAACCTCTCTCCTCATAACTCCACGCACATTTCTTACATGCCCACACCCCTTCTTACAATTTCATTCAATTTCTTCTTGCTTACAACATATTAAATTAATCTACAAACACACTTACAAGGCACAAGCGACCCATGCCTCTTCTTACACTCAAGCACTCTTCCTTACAAAACTCTTATAAAGCCAATTAAATGGGGTTCTTGATTACCCAAAAGACCTTCCAACCTCCTACAAAATTCACCCACCCTGTCCTTTATGACCCTAGGCCCTAAAAGACACTGAAGAAGAGGATAACTTGCAATTTACTCAACCTAAAAGTTGGTCTCATTCCCAAATTCAAATATGCCTTTTCTAGAAGGATTTGTGGGTCACGCAACCCACCTATTTGTATACATGAGTCCTTGTAAAGGCTTCTAAGGTATGGTTCTTAAAGGGGAAAATGGGTGAACAACAAGGTTTGGGTTCTAACCAATAGGGTCACACAAGTTAGACAACCAAGTTGATGTATCAATACCCAACAAGGCTTAGTAATTTCAAGGTTAGATCAAGGTGTGATAATAATCGAGGGGTAGGAATATGTTGAGAGTGATTGGCCACATGATTGTTAGGTTATCTACTTCTTTGTCTTTTTAGCCGACTTGTAGCCCTACACACTCAATTCACACATCAAATACATCCAATATAGATAAAATATAAGCAACCATGAAACATGTCATATTGCAACACTGTTTTATCCAAAAGTTTTTTTCTAATATTATGACTGCGGAAGCCTCAATTTGTTAACCATGAAACTTATCATAGCATATGAATGTCTCAACCATGCCACAAGTCAATACATAGATCCATTGTCAGTATCTCAACAATTATAACGACTTTAATCAACACAACATATGAATCTTATCATATAAGCAACAATCTCAATGTCAACAATCATTCAACTTTTAAGCCTATATCAATATAATCAACTACGATCAATTTGTAATATAAATAAAATCATCCAATCATGTAGGTCCTGATATGTCTCTAGTCATATGGAAGAAACTATCAATACAGGAAACCCCAAATTATAGTTATGTGAATATAGAATAGTCTAGGCACCTTGTGCCTCCTCAAAATGACAAGTCATTGTGTAAACTCATACATAAGATTAGTATGCAAGGATCATTTTATGAAAAATAGATAGATATTTGGGCTTGAGTTGCATTTGATATCTTCTTAGGAAAGATATCTTTGTGTATGTTTAGATTGATTTTCCAAAGTTAAGGTTGTAATGAAATTACTTTACCAATAAAGTAGAATCACAACAATAGATCACAATATAATTGAAATAAGAACACAATAATGAAGCATATGACAACCACTTTGAGGGGACAACCTCCACAATCATACAATATGAATAAAATTCACAATATTATGATAAAATACTAACCACTACCTTTTATATATAGCCTAATTATGCTATGAAAACAACCTAGGATGACTCTACTATTAATATGAAACTATAAAAATGATCATATGATTTAATTAAAAGTTATGATAGCCATAAGTAGGCTACACATATCCCAATACATGGTATAGGCTAAGGGTGTAGCATGCCCCTCCCCTTCAAACCAATGTCCTCAATGACGACAATTGCTAGATATTTTTGCAGGAATGCTTCATCCTCCCATGTCACATTTTTATTAGCCAAATTCTTCCACTTGATTAAATAGTTTGTAATCACCCTCATCTACAACCTCTTAATGCTAGTTTGCATTACTCTTAGGGTCCAAAATGATTCTTCCCTCATTGAGTTCTGGTAACTCTATTTGGGCCAAAACTTACTGTACAGGGACTTTCGTCAAGCAAGAAACATGGAAGACTAGATGTATTTTGCTGAGTGAGGTAACTCCAGGATGTATGCCACATTGCCAATCTTTTGCAAGACTTGATAAGGGCCATAATACTTAAGTGAAAGCTTGCTATCTTGTTTATTCAAGGACGTTTGCTTATATGGATTTAAACGAACAAAAACCCAATCTTCGACTTAAAAATGTTTTTCACCAAAATGATTTTCTATTGCGGTGATAGTCAACTTGCTGCTTCATGTGGTTTTGCAAAATTGCTAAGTTCTCTTGGAGACTAGAGAGTGCATCCTACTGGTGTTGAATGTGTTCTTTGACTGCTAGAACCTTATGTTAGACCTTCAAAGATGAGCTGATGGATGGTGAAGGTACCCATACAGTGCAAAAAATGAAGACATTTTGGATGAGGTATGGAAAGAAGTGTTATACCATCATTCTGCTAGTGTCAACCGTTGAACCCATCAATCCTATTTATCCGAAACAAAACAATGAAGATAACCCCCCAAACACTTGTTTACCACCTTAGCTTGACCATCGGATTGGGGATGATAAGATGAGCTAAGAGTCAGTTGGGTTACCAAAACATAAGAACAACTCAGTCTAAAAATTACTGGTAAAGATAAGATCATAATTACTTATTATGATTTTTGGGGTCCCATGGAGCTTCTGTGCTGTATCTATAAATGCTATTGTTATTGTAATTGCCACAAATGTATATGATAATGCACAAAAATGGGTATATTTGATGAGTTTATCCACAACAACCATGATGATATTTTTCCCTTTAGATTTTGGTAGCCCTATGATAAAATCCATGGAAATCTCCTCCCACCTCTGGCTAGGAATGGATAGAGGTTGCAACAGACTGGGGGTCTTGATTGTCTCCCCTCTGTTTTGTTGACACACCATACATTATGCCACAAATTTTTGGACTTTTCCTTTCAGCCCTTCCCAAAAGAAATCCTACTTGTCTTTATGATAGGTTTTCAAAAAAGCTGAGTGCCCACCTACTAGAGAAGCATGAAGTTGCATAAACACTTTGTAATTAAGGGTTGAATTTTCGTAGAGGTACAACCCATCCTTGTACTAGAGAGCATCCCCTGTCCACACAGTTTATCTGACATGCTTGGATCTTGTTGGAGCTTTTGAATAAGAGCCTATGTAACATCATTCTCTCACTATGATCTTGCTTCATCCACCCAGTTGACTTGTAATATAGAAATGGAGCACAACGTTGCCTCTATGGACGCATCCTTCTTGGATAGTGCATAAGTTATAACATTCTCCTCTCCTTTCTTGTATACAATCTCAAAGTCATAATCCCAACATTTTAATGACCCGTTTTTGTTGTTCTTATGATGACAACTTGTGTTCCAAGAAGTAATTGAGACTATCATGATTTGTCTTCACTTTAAAGTGTATTCCCATCAGATATGGTCACCATTGTTTTACTACGTGAAGGATGGTCATCATTTCCTTTTCATAAATAGGCTTTAGCAAATTCTTACCTTTTGAGTTGGCGACTCTCAAATGCAATGGGTCGTCCTTCTTACATGAGTACCGCTCCCATGCCATACCCTAAAGCATCACATTCCACAATGTTTGAAAGACATTTGGAAATAGTTATAATTGAGGTGTATACATGGGCCTCCTTTAGCTTCTCAAATGCTGGGGTGGCTGGATCATTCCAATGGAAAGAGGTCCTTTTCAATAAGTTTGTGAGTGGTGCTGCTATGTTGCCTTAATTCTTTACAAAATGACAATAGTAACTTGTGCTGCTATCCTCTTTGTGTTCCATGTTTGAGCCCTCTAACTAGTGCATGCCCATGTTCAAAAAGATGTTGGCCACATTCATTTCTGAATTCCGTAACCTTGCTTCTTTGGATATCCTCCTCTTATTCCATGTTTGAGGCTCTAACTAGTATGTTCCATTTCCTTGTACCGATTTCATGTTTCAAAGGCAACAATTCTCCAACGCTCTTTTCTTTATTTTTGTAAGTTGTTAAGCCGGGTATTAATGGAATGACAATGAACAATAGTTGGTGCAAGCCAAAATTGTATTCACTATTCAATTTGAAAAGAAGCATTACAATTTATAAAGTCAATAAATAGCTGTTCATTTCACCTTCCAAGGTGACTCTTCTTATTCTTATGGATGACTTTTCATTTATTACAAAAAGACAAAAGCCTATGACACCTAGGATTAATATTATATATTGTACAATAATTTTACACCCCTCCTTAATTTGTAGGGGTCATTGTGAAACCAAGCATTTCTCTGAACTTTTCAAAATTTTCTCTTCTAAGCGCTTTTGTCAGGATGTTTGCTGGGTGCTGCATTGTAGGGCGATAATGCAACTTTACACTGCCATCTTTCATATAATGCTGAATAAAATGAAATTTGGTATTGATATGCTTGGTTTGGTTGTGAAAGACTGGATTCTTTGTTATTTGAATTGCAGAAGTGTTGTCAACCATGAGAGGTGTTGATGAAATTTCTTGTTTCTACAAATCTAAAAGAACCCTTCTGAGTCACAAAATCTTTCTGGTTGCCTCTGAAGTTGCCATGTATTCTATTTCTATTGAAGACATTATCAGCACAGATTGCTTTTTTGACTTCTAAATAACAATTGTTATTCCTAAATTTATCAGAAAACTTGAAATAGATTTTCCATTTTCAAAATCACCATTATAGTTAGAATTTGAGTATTTTAAATTATTTGAATCTAAAATTGTGTTCCTTTGAGCTATCGAAGGACTCCTTTTTTTGCTACTTAGTGAATTTCTCTAGGTTGTTTCATTATGTTACCGATGTGGATACAGGTACAAGAATTGGATATGTGGATTTTTTTGAGGGTTTGGATACGACCATCCAAATATATATATATATATATATATATATATATATATAATAAAAAATATAGCCATATAAATAAAATTAACCACATAGTATGCATAGAGGAAACAAAATAAATTAAATAACCACAAAACATCCTCATAAGACATAATTCAATGCCAAAAATCATAATATTCAATGGTTGAACTTATTTTAGGTTTATAATATGTACATAGTGCAAATTTTACACTGTATGGACAAAAATAAAGACAAATTAGCATATTCATGATGCACTATATTCATTTTCCTCTTTGACTGCGATCTCTTCATCATCATGTGGTTCATTAGAACCACAAGCAGCAACAGTGCCACTCCCACTAGCTCCATTATGTAGGTTGTGTGAAGCACCGTCTAGCTCTGTGTCAAGCAATGAAAGGTAGGCAACAAAGGCATCCAAGTAAGCAGTCTCCAAGTCCACATCTTAACACTTTGTTGCCCCTTGTAATGAGGTTTGTGTAAGAGAAGATGCAAGTTGGAATGCATAGACCAAATCTTCAACCTTTTTTGTTATCAACTTGTTGTGCTTAACTGAGTGGATAAAGTTGTAGGTACCTTAGTTCCACTCCGTTGAGGAGGAACTTGCAACCTATCGAGGCAAGTCACAAAGTCAATTATAATTTATGAACTTCAAAAAGTTCAAAAGAAGGGTAGAGAGTAAAAAAAAAAGTTAGAATCGTACTTGTGATAGAATTTTTATTGCAAGTGGTTGGAGGTGGGTGAATGCTTGCCCATGGAGGTACCACAAAAAATGAGTGTCCATCTTGTACTTGTCACGAATAGCGCCAAGGGATTGACACACGAAGGATATGAAATGCACAAACTCTTCCCTCACTTGGTCTTCTATTTCTGGATCAGGGAAGAGTTTAGAGAATGCTGCCTTATATCCCTCGACAACCTCAACATCCCTATATGGTGCAACACTTCTGGGCAAAGAAAGGATCTCTGCACTATAGTATTTGGGTGTCAAGGAAAAAACAAGATGCAATGAGGTGGTCATTTTGTTCCACCTTTTAATGAGATGTGATTGCACTTCCTTGAAGAACCTCTCCATAGGATCCTGCTTTTTGGCATTTATGATAGATTTAATGTTCTCAATCATTGAGTCGATTTCATCATAAAATTCACCGAAACATGGATGATCCATATCCACATATCTCAACATGTTGACGATGGGCTTGGTAAAATTGAACAAATACTCCACACGTTCCCACCACACATCATCAAAAATCCATCTTTTCTCACCTTTGTGGCTTTCTCACTGTTTCGCTGCCTCCATATACACAAAGGTTGTTCATAACCATGCTACTCAATGCCTCACACACCTTGACAATTCATCTAAATATGAGTGTGTGAGGCAAACCAAGTCTTAACAACCTAATAAAAAATTAAAACAAATAAAATAAAAAAAATGTTAAAAAATAAAAACACTATAAATTACAAACTTACAAATTTAAATTAAAATATACATGATTCAGTTATGATAAAATTAATAGTTACTTTCAACAACTGTAACTTCGAGAAGGCTCTAAAGATGCCTTGGGACATGTGATGGTTGCTTATGAATATTTGGGTCTCACTTGTCTCTTCATGACTTGTTTGATCCAGTCAATTTTTGCAACATAAAGTTGAGGGAATGAATGGCACAAAGTGTTCAAAATATGTGCCCATATCTTGTCTCAACCAACATGCCCGCAACTTTGCAATTTTTAGCATTGTTCGTTACAATTTGGACAACATTTTGAGGCCCCACTGCTTCAATGGACTTTATCAGGATGCCGGAAATGAATTGTGCATCCTTCACTTGCCTCTCACAATCAACGGCCGTAAAAAACATTGCCCCTTTAGGGTTCACTGTGATCACATTAATCAATAGCCTATTTGCAATATCTTTCTATCCATCGAAAATGATGGAAACCCATGTTTCGATCCATGAATTCCTCATAGGCTTCAATGCATCTTCAACTTGTTTTCTTTCTTTTGTCAACAAGGTGGTACACACTTTTTCAAAACCTAGGCCGATGAACCCTTTAGGGGCAACATTGATAGATATCATCATATCCTGTTAATATGGTGATCTAACAACATTAAATGACAATGCACATGCGTAAAGACGTGTGATGCTCTGCTTTGCTATGACCCTGGATTCATTATGAAATGCCTTGTCCAATGGGCATGAATGTTTTGTTTTCTTGCGACCAAGAGGTGAATCCTCTTCCTCTGTTGCTGTGATGTGTGTATCAATTAATGGGTCTGATGGGGTGTAAGGTCCCTTTTTGGGCTCAAACCAAACAAAAGGGGTAAATTTTAAAATTCCAAAAATAACCTCAAACACTTGGCCATAAACCGAATGAACCAAATCTGAATTTTATTGCAATTTTTGCCCCAAATCTGGAAATCGCTATTCCCCTTTGGGCGACTAGGGTTTGGTGATAAATAACAAGCAAAACACTTCCAAAAATTATGAAATTAATTTTGTAGATCCATAAAAATATTCCAAATACAATGATGCAATCAAATCTGGAAAATAATGCTTCAATTTTATTTCTGAATTTGAAATGCTATAGAAACTGGAGTATTATAAAAATAATAAATCCCAAAATATGGCAAGTTTTACATCAAGCAATAACTCTAAAAAGAGCTAAAAATAGAAGCCATCAAATGCACCCAAAAGCATATTTTCCCACCAAGCAAAGACCTCCAAACTGAAGCTCCAAGCTCTCAACTAGGTCGCCCAAGTTGAAACCCTAGGACATGCAAAAATTTGTCTTCACTTTGGTCTTCAAGCAAACGAACCAACAAATCAACACCTTTGCAATTTTTAAAGTGAAATTACCTCCTCAAGATCTCCTTGGAACTCTAAGTGCCTTGATCCAAGATTGGTAGCCATGCTCCAAACCCTGAAAAGAGAAATGTTTGACAAAAGATATCCTCTACAATGAACTCATGGCATGTTCTTATAACTCTCCCAAGGTGGGCAAACCACTATGGGACCCTTTTAGACAAAGATAAACTATTTTTTAGCCCACAAGGGTTTCCCCAAGTGTGGTGTCCAAGTATGGGTCCTTTCCCATGCCCAAAAGTCATTAATGATTTTTACTTGAGGGTCAAGTACTCGTGAAAAGTGTCCCCCTCTTATATTATCTAATTTTCACCTCATAATATAGTAATTAAAATTACTTGAGGATCAATTAAATAATAAATTACAAATAATAATTAAGAATATTGCTTTTAATTTCAAATGATGAAAATCACTTTCTAGCAACATCTTAATTACCATAAATATTCCCCTTGATTCATCCCAGGTTGATCAAAAATCAATCCCCTAGAAAAGGGGACCTTACATGGGGTCACCACATTAACACGAGATGGATCAACAGGGGGTGATCCTTTTTTTTTCAAAAGATGCTTCGATCTTTGCTTAATAATGGCATCTGCATCAACTTGCTCTTTGACGTATGCAAGAATCTTTCTCTGTGGCAAGCTCTTTCCTGGCTTTCCATTTATGCTTGGCCCACCGCAAGCTTTGATTCCAGTGCTAGGAATTGCACACAAATGGACTTTCACTCGACTATATGAGCTCTGTTATTTATAGTTACAATCTGAACAAAGCTAAAGAAAACATCCTCCACCAAACATTTGTTCTAATATTGTCACATACTTCCAAAGGGGCATCTACGGATCAACTTTGGGGGCTATCCCTTGGTCCACTAAACTAGCACTTCTAGCTTGAGACATTATGGCAAATCCCTATAGCCCATGGTAAAAAATTATAATATTGCTATTAAAACTTAAAACATTTGGTATTTTTTGAAATAATGGTTAAAATTTAAAAGAATAACAAAAAAAAATTAAAATTAAAACTAGTTATAAACAAAACAAAAAAAAAGCCACAAAATTGCAAACGTACCTTAAATTAGCAAATCCTCTTCCTTGCTAGCTCCTTAACTTCTTGGTGCTAAATGGGTAGAGGTAGTAGTGTAAGATTAGCAAAGGGAGAAGTTTCAATTCTATGCAATTGAAAAAAAATGAAGATGAGAGAACAAATGTGCAATGAGAGGTAAAAATGCAATGAAAGGTAAATGAGTTGTTTACTTTAGATAAAATGAGGTGAAAGCCGCTTTTAGGGTTGGGAATCCACTTTAGTTTGTTTATAATTGTATTTTGAAGTCGATGTTTGACTTTTCATTGGGCAAAATTGAAAAAAATAAAAATAAAAAATGTTTTTTGCCTTGATATGCCGCAGATACGCCCAAGGTACGTAACTGGGCCTTTGGATACCCCTGATATGTCGTTGGGCGAAATTGAAAAAACAATAAAAAAACATTTTTTGGCTTGGATATACGGTGGATACACCCAATGTACGTTCTTGGGCCTAGGGATACCTCCGGATATGTCCTGAGACATTGCGAGCGTATATGTAGGCCCAGGGACGTACCTCGACGTACCCATACCAAGTGTCTATAGGGGCATATCCGATAACGTAGTTGTTGCATTAATCGCGAAAGAATGCCAACAATGAAAGAAATATCTGGTCTAATTGTGGTCACGTATATCAAACTTCCAATGCGCTGTCTGTATTTAGTAGCATCTACTAAATCCGTGGTATCTTTTGATATCAGTTTTAGATTTTGTTTCATGGGTGTACTGAGAGGCTTGCAATTCTATCATCCTAAACTTGCTCATAATTTCACCAATGTACTTCTATTAAATGATGAAGATATACTTTGGTTTTTGAATTACTTCAATATCCAAATAGTGATGAAGATAACCCATATCTATCATTTTAAAGCCTTTCATCAACTCAGATTTGAATTTTGCAGTGTTTCATGTGATGAACAGATCAACATATACCACTACATATACAACCGTTTTGTCAAATTTTTTGACAAAAGAGTTGCATCTTCAAACCCAAAACGTTTGAAGTTCATGTTTAGGAGGTGCTCAACAAGTTTGTCATACCATGCTGGTGGGACTTGTTTCAAACTATACAACGATTTTTACAATTTGCGCACTTTGTGCTGTTGGTTGTTTACTTTAAAACTTTTGGGTTGTATCATGTATATTGTCTCCTTGAGATCACCATTCAAAAATGCAATTTTGACGTCCATTTGGTGAACTTTCCATACATTACGCGTTGCCAAAGCCAACATGGTTCGAATGGTAGTCCATTTTGTTGTAGGTGCAAAGGTTTCATTGTAGTCAATTCCTTCTTTTTGTGCAAATCCCTTTGCAACAAGCCTTGCTTTGTGCTTGTCAAATGAGCCATCTGCTTTGTACTTGTTGCAAAATACCCACTTGTAACAAATTGGTTTACAACTGATAGGAAGATCAACCAGTTTCCAAGTTTCTTTATTGATCAACGCATTATATTCACTTCTCATAGTATTCTCCATGCCTCAAGCTTTTTAGCTTGTTTTAAAGAAGTGGGTTTAGAGTAAAATGCAATATTGACTTCTTCTTTAGGGAGGTCTTCTAAGGTAAGTTTTTCTATCTTATTTTGAATATCATTAAGGAACTCTTTTGATTGTTGTGTGGCTGTGTGTGCACTTATTGTGCCTATTTTCCCGACCTCATTAGGGTTAACATCTTTCAGTGTTTGTTCGGCCCATTTTGGAATATTTTTCTGTGTAGCTTGCTGAATCATAGGTGCCTTTGTTTTTGAATTTGAAGCTCCTTCATTTTTTGCCATTGGACCATCCTTTGATGAAGTTTCACTATCTTCTGTAGGGGGAGTGTTGTTTTCGGGGGTCAATAGAGATTTAAGTGTTTTCCAATTGCAGGTCCCCCCTTCACTATTTGGAACCTCCATATCAACCTCATTGAAAACATCAATTTTTTCATATTTTTCCAATTGATTCAATTGTCGATTGATGCTTGAGTTGTCCTTTACAATTTCACAAAAAGCCATCCCTTGTGATCATAGTTACCAGATTCGGCCGCATCTGGCAAAAATTGGAACGTTCCGCATTTTTGCTGGCTTTCGGATTAATAAATTCGGTTCGCCGTATTTTTCAACATTAAAACTGTGTTGTAGGTACCGGTACGTCCCGAAGGCGTTTGGAAAGGTACCGACAGGGAGAAACAATGGAAGTCAAACAAAAAAAATTAGAAAATGTAAATCTAGTCCGAACCCAACAGTATATAAATAAAATAAACATTTAAGTATAAGTTTACATCATACTATAAGTTATATTTTATTTATATACTTTCAGGATGTTTGAGAGGGGTTTCGGACCGCTAGGAGCTATAATGCAAATTCTAGGTTTTGAAAAATCCTATCATATTTCAGAGTTAGTCAGATTCCAAGGTTTCAGGGTTTCAAACTTAGCCATATTTTAGGGTTTCAAGATTTCAAGGAGACATCATAGGAGGTATGAAGGCTGCATGAAGGGATGTATGCGTGATATAATAGTATGAGAATATCTCTCGCAAAGTGCCACAAGCCGATCCCACCCCATTCCCAGTGCACCCTTTAAGGCATGCACTCTGTGAGATTCAATGCACCGATGAGCCCTTGTGAGAGAAAGTGTCAGTAAATGATAAAGTTGAAAAATAATGGGAGTGGCATTCATGATTTTGTGGGCAATCGAGATGATTTATTCTAGATTTGAATGTACATTTTGTCTTTGAAGTAATGAATGAATGAATATTATATATTTTTAAGTGTTTTATCATTTATAGACAAATATTTTCATACTATGTAGTTTCAAGTGTTTTACTAAAAAAATGAGTAATATACAATATATATATATATATATATATATATATATATATATATATATATATATATATATATATATATATATATATATATATATATATATATATGTAGACGTACCCACGACGTATCCAAATCAAAGTTTTTGAAAAATGGCGTACCCGCATACTGGAGACGTTCCTGTATCCATACCCGTACCCAAACAACATAGCATTAAACTATAAAAAAAGTCAGAAGCCGTAGAAAATAGTCAATAACCCTATAAATAGTGTTGCAAACCCTAATTTTTTTAATTTATAGCACTCTTCGTGAAACAAAATGAAACATAGCGCCGCCGAGTCACTGTGAGTGAGAGATTGAGTCGTGAGGAGTTCGCAGTCACATAGAGGGTGGAGAGCAAGAGACGCATTCAAAGGTGGAGAGCAGGGGACGCGTTTGAAGGTGGAGTGGCTCCCATTTTGCTTGCCCGCGAGTGGTCTCAACACTGGGGGAGAGTGGTCGAGTGGTTTAAAGCGGCACAAGAAGACATTGTTAGCATGGATCCCCATTTATGGTGGCAGACGTATGGTTCTTCTACTCCAGAGTTACAAAAGCTTGCTATGCATGTCCACAGTCAATGTGCCAGTGCTTCTGCATGTGAAAGAAATTGGAGCACGCATGATTTGATCCATACTAATAAGAGAAACCGACTAGGAGACAAAAAGCTGTCAGATCTTGTGTTTGTTCATAGCAATTTAAGATTGCTTGAGCACAATGTTGCAAAAGAAGATGACAATCTTCATCTTGGTGAACCATCCTTTGAAGGAGTTCAGAAAAATATTGATAGTGTTGATGAGTTGGATGGAGGATTCGCTGATGGTGCTAGTGCTAGTTTTGATTTTGAAGCTGGGTTTGATGTTGCAAATGTTTGAAACTTAAGTTCTATATCAATTTTGAGCTTAGGCTCTAAACTATATGAATATTTTGCTATCTTTTAATGTAATTCAAGTTTGAAATTCTTATGCATTTCTCATTTTTGCAAGTGTTAAATTAATGTTCAATCCTTAGTAGATTGAAATATTTTACATATATATATATATAATTTTATTTTCTGAACTGGATTTTACCGGATTTTTTTCAAAAATTTCACATTTCGCATTTTTTTTCGTCTCCCGAATGCATTTGGATTTCCGAACCTGGTAACTATGCTTGTGATAAGAAATTTCTTGGTATTCTCATCATATAACTTGTATGCTTATGAAGACTCAGAGTATGTCAAAAGTTTGCATTTGCGACTCCTATGTTCCAGTTTGTTTCTTTTCTCATTTCGAATCAATCCATAGCATGTGGATCCACAAATCCGAAGATGTCGTATTGAAGGGAGATGACTATACCAAACTTCATATGAAGTCTTTCTTTTGTAGAGTTGTTGATGGTGAACCATTGTGGAGGTATGTCATTGTTTAAGGTGCCTTATGCCTAGAAGTGCAAACTAATTCCTTTGAAGAACAACAGTGTTTGAACCAGATTCATGATAGTTCGGTTCATCTGCTCAACTACTCCATTTTATTGTAGACTGTAAGGGACTAAGATGATGCTTGATTTTGTTATTCTTGAGATACTTTTCAAACACTTGTGAAGTGAACTCACCACCATTATCATTTTTGAGTGTGCCAATTTTGGATTGGGCTTCGTTTTCAACCATGGTTCGAAACTTTTGAAACTTTTCGAAGGCCTTTGATTTATTCTTCAACAAATCCATGTCATCTTGCTATAGTGATCAATGAACATGAAGTATTTATGACCATGAATGGAAGGGATTGGGAGAGAACACAAATCATAGTGAACTAGCCACAACTTTTTTGTTAGCTTTCCATTCTGGGTTTTGAAAGGGTTTTTTGTCGCGTTTTGCCAAAATACAGGCTTCACACTTTATTATGTTTTTGAGCAAAGTCGACAAGCCTACAACATTTTTATGCATAGTGCGGATGTTGTCATAGTGCATATGCCCAAATTTGTCATGCCAAAGAAGACTAGCTAACATTCCTTCTCCTGTGGGATGAGCAAAATTCCTTGGCATTGAGTGCTCACCCCTTATTTTCAACAATTTTCTTTCCTCATATTTAGTTAGAACGATTGTGTTATCACATTTTCTTGTGACTTTCACCTCTCTATCATTAAGCAGTATGGAGCGTCCTTGTCGAATCAACACAAAAGACAAGTTTCTTTTCAATTAAGGAAGGTATAGTACATTTTGGAGAAGAAATCTGGATGCCTTTGTGACTTGAGCCGGATTGTACCCTTGCCTTGAGGTGGTAGACTTGTTTTGTCTACTAAATATACTGGGCCACAACTTTCTTCATGAAACTCTTCAATGAAGTCCCTTTGGAAAGTCATGTGCTAAGTGGTACTAGTGTGTAAATCCCAAGCGTTATCCCAGGTTGAACTTTGTGAGGCATTATTCGCTTTGTCAGAGATGGAAAACATGCAATCACAAATGAACCAAGCTGAATTAGATTATGAGTTTTTTAGTCTTCTCCTTTTCTGCTTTTTGTTTTCTGTAGGCTTTAGTTTTCTCCCATGGTGTCTTGTATTCATGGATCTCATGACTTCTTTTTCTATCGCAACGTTTGCAATGCAAGTGTTGTTTGTCATTTAACTTTGATTGTTTTTCCTTAATTTGCCACCTTGCCCTTTGTTCTTCCTTTCACTTCTTTCATTTCCTGAATTCTTGGAAGAATTGCCCTTTTGATTGGCATAAAAAATGCTTTGTAGTGGATTGTGTTTTTCTTCCGAAGGCTTTTCCTCTTTTGGCCATTTTCTCAACCAATTGATCAAATGTGAGATTCTTCAACAAATTGCTTGCTTGCAATGACTCCAAATAGGTTGAGTAGGTATGAAGAAGAGCCTTTATGAAGGTGGTCATATAGACATCAATTTTTATGCCAGTGGCATCAATATCATGCTTGATTGCATGAATTTTAGAAGCCAAACTCATGACATCTTCATTTTTCAATTTAAGGTTGAAATTTTTTAAATGTAGCTGTATGAACTCCAATTCTGAGTGTGAATCATACATTTCCTTCAATTTGTGAAAAACTTCCCATGAAATGCTATACCCTTGAATGTGATGAAACACCTCTGCATCAATTGAGGCCCTCATCAAGGCCAATGCTTTAGAGTTCTTCTACTCCATGATGGAATCTCCTTTGCATCTTTCGATTTGGCAGGTTGATCATCACCATCACAAATGTTGAACCACAAGTCATTGAAGATCAGTGTGTCTTCCACTTGTCTAGACCATTCTAAGCAAGTTTCTTTGTCGGTTAGGTTTGCACCAACAATTGTTTTTGTAGAATGCATGTTTGTTGTATCAGGGGATGGAAATGTTCCTTATCACTCCAAAAAGGCTCCCCTTTTTATATACCCCTTGACTGATATACCAAACCTCTATATACCTGCCATTTCTATTTACTTGTCAGTATATGGAAGAAACTCGTCCTTTCTATATACCCAATATTATATGAAAGAGACATGCACATAAGAGCAGAATGGTATGTGGTACCTAGGTGGTAGATGAAAATGATTTTCTCTATCTACAACATTTGCTTAACGAGAAACACTTGTAGTTGGGCGTGATAACCCTATATACTCAGATTGCTTTTTTCAATTTCAGGTTTTATGTTTAACAATAGTTGCAAATGAGTAACAGAGGGAATGATAAAATGAGTTTCTCCTTATTTCTCCATGGCAATTATTAGGCATGATGCTGCAAACACCGTTGTTGCAACTATGCTAGGCTATAAGTACAATAGTTCAATCGCCAGTGCTTGACTCACAAACACAAACCAGAGGCTTTGTTGATACTGAACACTGCGAATTTTGTTTTGTTTGCACAATTTGATTTGTTTTCAAATAATGCTTGATTTTCGGAAAAATGAATTATTTAGTTTTGCAATTTGACTTAAATTGTTTTTTTTTTGATAGTAAAAAAAATGACAAAAATTGTAATTTATTCCCTTGTGGGAATATTCTCCATTCAAAAATTGTTTTTTTCAATAGTTTTAAATTCTTTTCCAATGATATTTATGCTTTTAATTGAGACGAAAAAACATATACATTTGAAATTTGACTTGTTCGATGGTGCCAAGTGGAAATAAGATGTAACTCTTTGTTTGGCCTCCTTCAAAGCAGGAATGACACCTTTGGAGAGCTCCATGCACCTTTTTGAGCATTTAAAACTGAATTAATGTTGTGACGTAGTGAAGAGCTGGTCTAACATCTCACAAAATGCCTTGTAATTACTTCCACACAACCTCAAAACATCATAGAGTTGGAAAATGTGCCAAAGTCTGATAAAGTGTCTTCCAAGCAGCCATAAAACGTCTCATTCCTGGCTAAAATGCCTTCTGTCAGGTCTGCAGGTCTGAAACGCCTTAGGAACAGTTATTATACCTTTCTTATTAACTGAAACGCCCTGCTAAAAGTCTGAAATTCAGAGAAAATTGCCTAAACTCAGCCAATACTCTCTTTTACAGCCATGGTGCAGGCCTGAAAATAGAAGACTGATTTTTTAGAAGAAATTGATTGGTTTAGAACAACAAAGGAAAGATTGGAGAAAATGATTAATCAATGAGTAAGTTTGTGCTTTGATTCCAATGTTGGGCCAGGCATTAATGAAATGACAATGAACAATATTTAGTGCAAGCCAAAATTGTATTCATGATTCAATTTGGAAAGAAGCAACATTACAATATATAAAGCCAATGAATGGCTGTTCATTTCACCTTCTAAGGTGACTCTTCATATTCCTATGAATGACTCTTCATTTATTACAAAAAGACAAAAACCTATGACATCTAGTATTAATAACATATATTTTTAATAATCTTATTAATCAAAGGCATAAACCTACAATTTTCCCACACAATGATGAGAAGTGTCTCTGATGCCGATATTTTCGCCTTCTGGGTCACAAGCAGAAACCTGCAATTTTCCCATACAATGATGAGGAAATGTGGCTTTGATGCTGATATTTTTTGTAAGTGCTCAAGATTTACTTGAGATAATTCATCAATATAGATCTTTATTCTGAAATAAAAGTTAAACTATCCTTCCCTATTGCTGCTACAACAAGAACCATGCTCATTCTGCAATAGGAGTTACTAAAATCATGCTCCAATTAACACAAAACACAGACTCCGAAAAATTGGAATTTGAAAAATCTTGAAAGGAAACAATGAACAACATCAAATACACACAATTGACATCATGCTTGTCTTTCAAAAACTCATGATGGGAAAACCCCAGAAAGAAATAAGGCAATGCCTCTTGTTTCCATAATTCACCAAACAAATATAGAGATTACATGGTATTAGCTCTGCAATGAATGAAGCATATAAATATTGGCTTCACACTCAAATGCCTTACAACATACTTCACATAGTTGGACTTGACTTGGACTCGACAGACCAAATTTTTTTTGACTCGACAAATACTTGGCAATACTCAACAACTTTAAAAAATACATAAATTAAAAAAAAAAGACATAAATTTTGCACAAATTACAACTACAAGATGTATTGAATGAGTCTGTAAAACGTCGGGGAGTGTTTTTATTAGATTTGAGCACAAATATAATATGAAATTGCATCATCATTTCCTTTATGCTTTCGTGTTGATATGTATCTTTTCCAAAGCACCATCCCGTGTTACACTATTGCGACATTTGATGAGCTTCGGGTGGGGTATATGTATACATTAATATTTTTCAGCTTTATTATTTACTGACGCTCTCTTGCAGGGGCTCGCCGACACATCAAATCTCCCAAAGTTAATGCCTTAAAAGGGATCGGCTTGCGACACTCTAAAAGATATGTTCTCATACTATTCTATCATACTTACATCCCTTCATGCAGCCTTCTCACCTCCTATGATTTTTCCTTGAAATCTTAAAACACTGAGATATGGCCTATCATACCTACATCCCTTCATGCAACCTTCATACCTCCTATGATGTCTCCCTGAAATATGGCGAAGTCTGAAATCTTGAAACCCTGAAATCTAAGTTGGAAATATGATAGGATCCTCCAAAACCTAGAATTTGCATTATAGCTCCTAGAGGTCCGAAATCACTCTCAAACATCCGAAAAGTATATATATATATATATATATATAACTTTATACTTAAACATTTAGTTTATAGATACACTGTCACCACAAATGTTGTGTGATGAAAGTGTGGGTGTGTGTGTGCTTAAAAGGACAAAAATCTATGGTTTTTTAGCGTGTTGATTGTGTCAACGAGTATGTGCTTAGTACTTACCAAGTACTCACGATGAGTACCAAGCAAATACTCACCGACACTTGGCTTCTGAGGCCCACGAGTATAAGTAAAAAAAAATTTCGGGCAGAAAAAATGGTGAGTACTCGCATACTCGCCGAGTATGGAAACTATGCCTTGCAATGTCTATGCCCTTTGCTTTGATGATGGTAATGCAATCAACCAACCTAATATGCCGAACTCTGCCTAGGACTTGCGAGAGGAGCCTCTTCACATTCAAAACTACATCATTTATGCACAAACATGATGAAGTAGATAACTAGTTGGAATTAGAGCGCCAACCCAACCTTGGAAAAGTGTGCTCATAATGTATGTTCCTAGATGGCCAAGTCTATTTCAATCTTGATAGGTTTGGTGGTTAGTAAACCTGCCCTGCTAAATATCTAGTATTAAATTGTTTCTGATGTAAGTAATGGCTACAATGAGGGGTTCACTGGCCTAAAAACCCATCCCGTTGATGTCATTTTCACATGCCAGCTCCATCATGGCCTTGAAGGCTCCATGATGCCTTGGGTACATTTGGTTGTGTTACATCAGATGTGGATGTGCAAGATTGGGTATGTTGGCCAGATTATCTTGTGGTTTCACAATGTGTCTTCAAATGTCATTGGTATCTTGAGCTGATGTTCAACAACTTGAGGTATATAGTATGTCATACAAACATACATCATATGCTACCGATCCATTTTGGATCATTGACGCTGCATTGAATTTCACAAACTTCCCATAGGAGATTCCATTTATGCGCTTAACGGTTCCTTCCAAGAGAATAAATGGTTATGGTTCTTGGCTTAACATTTGTATTGACTCTTCGAATTCCTGGTAGTAGCTCACATGTTGCATGCACACACTATATGTCATAACATTGTAGACGCACTATGACTACCTTCAATGCCTTAGAGCCCTCTTTACCATAAGGGTGTGAATCACATCAATGATCATACTGACATGCCTCTTCCCTCACCCACTTGGAATTTCCATTACCAGTGCAACTCCTTTTTTGACAAGTTATCAGGAAAATGCCCTTATGTACACGTCAACATGGTCCAAGGTTGGAATATGCATATCAACCATGCTTGCCACTGGTAATTGAAAACTTCGTTATAGGAGTATCCCTACCATATGTGCACGAAGGCATATGCTCACTAGCTAAAGGGTAAAGTATCATGTGACTAGCATGAACCGCTGACCTCATTTTAGCATTGGGATCATGCAAGTAAGAGTTTGCACAATGAGAGAAGTGGATTAATATGATTTGGTAGTTCCTTTAGGTTGGACAATTCTCATTGTTGCAATTTTTCTATTCTTTGTTATTGGCAATGACAAATTGTTGTTTTTTTATTTGGTAAATTCCACTTATAACCTTTGGCTTAGTTGCTATGACTGAGGATTATCTCCTCTGTCAAACCTACCTAGGACTTGCACTTGACCTTGGTCATTTGGGTACACAACACCTAGTGAGTTGGATGTATGTGGCTCCAGGGAAATTGAATCCAGTGCTCCACTTTGGAATTCTTGATGTTTTTTACCACTTGAGCTCATTCCATTTGACTTAATGACAAACCATTCTTCTAATGCAATGATTCTTCTTCAAGTTTTATGGTGTTGTTGATTCCTCAATTATGACTACTTTAGTTTATTTCTTTTGGTGTTCTTGCTTCCTTTTTTTTTAATCACGATTACAATGTGTCTACAAAATATGCATCTTTCTCAACGATTAAAGAGTATCATCTAACATTTTGAGATCTAGATTCAGCCACGTAAATATGCATCTTTTTAAAAGATTAAAGAGTCTCATCTAACATTTTGAGATCTAGAGTCAGCCAAGTTTTTATTTATTTTGTCACTTCATATATTTGTAGACCAAAACATTTGTATTGTCATGGTTGTCAGCGTAATTACATATTTTAGTAGCTGATGAGTTATGTGGTTGTATTGTCGGCCTTAGGTAGTTTGTAATGACTCTTGTTGGTTATGTTTGGATGTTGATGGTTGTGTCTACGGACAGCCATAAGCCATTTGTCTTAAATATAGATGGAGATACATCGGGGTAAGGGTGCTTGTATAAGGCCCTCCTTGTACTGTGCGAATTGTATTGAGACTTTTCTTTTATGAATACAAGCTGCTATTGTTTGGATACTTTGCTTTGCCATCGTATGTTATGTAATTACTATTCTGTGTACACTGTTATTAATAGTCTAGTATCTCAGTAGACTTTATCTATACTACAATATTACACTATCAAAATGATACTCTTCTATATGCCATCATTCATTATGTATTGGCTTTTTCTTCCCCCTTATATATTCTGAAAGACATGCATTGAAGTTGTTGGCTCTTGTGAGGGTGTCTTTTAATTCACTTATTTGGATTTGCAGACTGTTAACATATTTTTGCCTTTTCCCTAATATGTGCCTCCTCACTCGCCGGGTGTGATAATCTTTGTTCTCTCTCTTGTTGATGTAACTAATCTGTATACAAGTAGACTGCATGTTTGGGTTGTCAATGGGGGGACTTAATGCAATGGAACTATGTTTGGAGGTGTAGGAAAGCCCTCAAGTTATCTAGGTTTAACGTCCTTTGTTAGTTCTTCATACATGATTTCGCTGTATAGATGAATATTTATACATTGCACTTTGAGCGCATTGGTTATGCAATTGAGTGCAATCTTTAATTCACTAACTAATTCCAAATAAGTAATCTAGGGGGTTCTCACTGGTAATGTATTTCCTGATATGAGATCGTTTCTTATGGCTAGACAGTTCAGCCCATTCCATGTGACCCTGGTTGAACTATATACTTTACGACACAATATGCCTCAATTTTTTTTCTCTGTATATTGTTTGAAAAATCTTTGTTCACATGGTGGAATTTTTGGTTTTCTGTTTGAGAGTATTTGTTCATTCACAGAGATATCAATTTGCTATATGACAACCTTTGTTAGCATCTTGGAGATATCAATTCATTCTTTGTATCCATTTTATATCTTCGATTTTGGACTGTATCTAGAACTTCTCTGTACCAATGCATACACTTTCATGTTTAATATTAGGTTAAATTATCCATTATAGTAACAAGCCTTAAAATTTAAAATGTAAAACATTTTTTCTAGCTATTGGGTTTGGTGCTGCTTCTGATTTTTATGACAATGTGCCCCTCATATCAAAATCAATATGCAATTGATTTCCAAATATGAGTTTACTCTAAAAAATAAAGTTTGAAAACGCGCTATTGTTGGAAAAACATCAAGAAAGTTCCCAATCATTATAAGGAACAGTTCAAATTTGTTCTCAGTTTGTTTTGTTTTGATTGACACAAATTTTTGAACGTGTATTTTTGATCATTTCTTGGCTAGCTCTTGTGTTAGCAAATGAGAAGAGATGATTGAAAGCACTTGATGCACTTGATGTTTTGTAATCAGTGCAAGATCTTATTTATGCAATCCAAAATTGGTTACAAGAGTGGTTATGGAGGTTACTAGTTAGGCTTTAACTAATAAGCAGTTAAGCCTTTACAATATTTAACACCCCCACTTAATGACTAAACTGGAAACAACACCAAGTTTGTCCCAAAATTTTACAAACAAAATAGGACCAAATAGTTTAGTCGTTACATATACAGACTGATCAAGAGATATCAACATGAAATCCGCAGTCCTCTGACATTTTGCTGGTGTCCAATGTGAGAACTTCGGTGTAGACAACAACCGAACATGATAGCCAACAACAAAACGAAGATCCGGCCATGTGGATATAAGATGTAGCAAGTTGTCCACCAAGTCTCTGATGAGTGATTCATTGACCGATAATGAATCATCGATGGCTGATGATTTCAGCCCAATCTCCAAATGTTTGAATCTAGAATTCGGGAGATGTTGATCAAATAAAACATCCCAGGCTTGTGAAGCCTGCTGAAGTCCATAGGACTCAATCATCTTGCAAAGCAAATGATCACTATGGAGAACCGAAAACCATCAGGGTGCACCATATAGACCTCTTTGTCCAAATATCCAGAGAGAAGCAATTGATTTGTGACCATCTTCGCAATATAAACATCTCATCCATTCCCCCTGTTGCGAAAAGCCTTTCACAACAAGATGAGCCATGTACTTGTGCAAAGTACAAAACATATCCACCCATTTGTATCCAATGGAGTGTAGAACTGGTTGTTTAGGTACCATACCAAGGTTAGAATCTAGAGCAAAATGACCATGCTCTACTGAACAAACAACCTTATTCTCGGTTTGCTGAGCCAATGAATTTGACCAAGGCATTCCATCCTCCTACACAATTACTAGTGCATTCCACTGAAAGTGAGGAATTGCATCCTCCTGCACATCCTGTATAGTGGATATTCCCTCCACCACTAATGCATGTAAGTTGACTAGATCAGGGTCAACAAGCCTATCCTTCCGCACACCCTGTATGGTGGATTCATCCTCTACTCATGCATCTATGGTGACTGTGGTAGAGTCAACGAGTCTATACAGACTATGTTGCCCAATACCCCGGGGAATTACCTTAACTTGTCTTATATCAAACACAACACACTATTTTCCAACGAAATTTACAACAATACTGGGATTTTCCGTTAATTGAATAATAGACATGAGATTTTTACTTAGGCTAGGAACATACAAAACATTACTGACTATAATTGTTTTTGTATTATTCAATTTTATATGAACATCTATCCCCTCTATTGCATATGACATGCCATCAGCGAAAGAAATTGAATCAAAATGGTTTGTACTTGCAGTAAATTTGACATACCAATCTTTATGACATGTAAAATGTGCGGATGCACCGGAATCAATGAACCAGCGACTGGTATGTGAGTGAGTATGATGCCACAAGGGCATACTCTTCATCATATTCCATTTTAATTGCCGCCACATTTGCTGCTTGATTGGTTTGTTGGGAAATTGCAAACTGTTGCTTTCGGCAATCCTTTTTCGTATGCCCAACCTTATGACAGTAAAAACATGTTTCTCGATACTTAGAAGATGGATCTGTAGAAATACGTTTCCACTTCCCTTTTCCCTTCACCTGAGCAACAAGTGCACTCTCTTCTTGTCCAACATTGGACTCCTTTGCTTGTGTATGTCTCCGTTCCCTCTGTAGCAGATAGGAACTCCCCTGATCAAATGTCAGGTTCTAGCTTTTTGCCATCAAATGAAGAGCCTCCACGAAAGATTCGTAGGATGGTGGCAAGTTGTTCAAAACTAGTGCCACCATGTCGTCATCATCAACCTTCTTGTTAATCGCTGAAAGTTGGTCTCAAAGATCTTTTATCCGAAGTAAGTGATCTGACAGAGAGTCATCCTCATTCATCTTGACAGAAAATAACATATTTTTTAGGTACAACACCTGACTTTTTTCTGAAGTCTGATACTTGTTCTGCAAACTGGTATTTTGGACCTCGGGAACCATATCCTCTGACACAAATAGTTTCAACAACAACAAAGCCTCCTTATGACGCTTGTCATAATCCACAAAATCTATAAGAAGTCTTGCGACAATGCCAAGAATAATTTTGTCACAATTGCGATATTCTGCAAGTGTTAAAAATTTATGACTCCACACGTTATAATTTTGCCCAGTCAATTTTTGGGCCTGCGGAAGGACTAGGTTTTGGATATTTGCCATTTTTCACTTTGAAAAATTATTTTGAACCAATAAAATATTCTTGCAAAAAACAGTAATAAGTTCCTGCTAAAATTGAACTATATATATATATTTTTAAATTATTTCCTGATCCGGTTCAATCTTTCACTCATTCATAAAAAATAGTATTAAAAAATCCGTTTTTTTTTTTGAACTCGTGGAATTTTAACTAGCCTTCCTCGATTGCGAATTTTCGAGCTTGTTCGGTGATGGCTATTTTTGTGCTTGCTTGGTGACTGGGACTTGGACGTCCTTGCAAACTCCACGAAACCCTTGCTGCAGTCCGTGCCCTTCTCCATGGATCTGTTGGTGATAGGATTTAGCAAACTCTTCTGCGCCCTTGTTTTCGTGAAAATGCTGTGTTGACGTCCTTCCCTCGCAGAACATTGTTCCCTCGCGTTGTCCTCTTTCCGCTACTGCAGACTCGACTGCAGACTTTGAAGCTTCCTTTCCGCGATTGCAGACTGTGTTCTCGCGTCGTTTGTACTCGACTGTGTTTTGACTTCGTGTCTTTACCTTTGACGATCTCCAAACACCTTCGACGATCTCCCATTCTGCAATGTGAGAATTTTCGTGCCCTTGCCTTTGACTGTGTGTCGTTCTTTCCTGTTCTGCAGCGTCTTCTTTTCACGACTCACGAAAATACCTTCGCGATTTTGCCTGCTAGCTTCCCGTAGTGCTGCGTCTCGAAAAACTTGGTAGATCCTTCTTGTGCTAACGTTTTTCACGACCTTGTTGTGTCCTTACGCCACAACTGCGTTTTTCTTTCGTCGAAAATCGTGACTGTGTCTGAACGCTGAACGCCCATGATCCTTAGTGATTTTGCAAAGACCTCTGCAATGTCCACGACCTCTGCTATGTCTATCTTCTCTTTCTCCTCCCGTTTGTACCCTAACACCAGGGTTTCCTCGAACGAATCACCCGTACCTTTTCGGCTTCCTCGAGTGGTGGCTCTGATACCACTGTTAGCAAATGAGAAGAGATGATTGAAAGCACTTGATGCACTTGATGTTTTGTGATCAGTGCAAGATCTTATTTATGCAATCCAAAATTGGTTACAAGAGTGGTTATGGAGGTTACTAGTTAGGCTTTAACTAATAAGCAGTTAAGCCTTTACAATATTGTTAAAAATTTGTTCTCAGTTTGTTTTGTTTTGATTGACACAAAATTTTGAACGTGTATTTTTGATCATTTCTTGGCTAGCTATTGTAAATTCTACATCTTTTTTTCTTGGTAGTTATGCAAATGACATATCACGACTTTTAAAGGCCTTTTGGACAGAAGTCTAAATCAAGCCCAGCCTGGGGTTATGTAAACTAACTGAGCCAGACTCTTTTGCACTTTACTTTTGAAACATTTTTACATCCTGACCATCCTGTGAGCCGATATTATAAACTATAAAGCATTGGCTTGGCTTGAAAGTGACCAAATATGGGCATTAAAGACTTGCAGTAACTAGAAATAATTCTAATGTATTTAATATTTTGACACTTTTTAAAAATGTTTTGTATTGGCTCATGTAGTTTTTTTAGTGCAGAAAGAAAGACTATTTGGAACTAACCAGTACTACAGAAAGAAAGAAATTATATTTATGTCCAGGAATGACAAAAGTTGGTCAATAGGACTTGAAAGTTCAAAGTTACTATGGTAAAGTACAAGGGTAAAAAACAACCTCAGGAAATAAAAAAATAACTAAACACTAAAACAGAGACTATTTATTTATTTGAGTGCTTTGGGAGCTAGTTTGTTTGTGCTTAAAGTTATTCACATTCAAGATTTGTGTGGACCAGTTTGAACGATGCTAATTATGTGAGCAAATGTGATATGCTTTTGATGAACATGATTAAATCAGTTGGAAATGAGAACTTTGGTGATTCACTTGAGCATGAAATCATAATGCAGGGGTGGGTTGGAGCTTCTTTTCCAATCAGTGAGGACACACAATGTTGATGTTCCTGTCAAGAGTGGAGACAAACAGGTAGATGATAAAACTTAAATGGATATGCATTTGTGCTTGATATAGTCTTACTCATCTATCTTGATTTATATATTACATCATCCAAAGTGTTCCTTTTCTCATCTTAAATGTACAGTTAACTATGGAAGCACTGCTGTTCTGGATACGGGATAATCTTTTGAAGGAGAGGCCTGAAATGTTCATGAAAGGAAAATCTGTGTAAGTTCTAAAATGCATTCACAATCTCAAGGTGCTTTACTACTAAAAATGTTCTGTACTCTTTCTAATGAAGATAAATATTCCCACAACACATGATTTTTTTTTCAAGTATTTGGTTTTTTGTTTTGTTTTGTTTGACTTGAAACTTGAAAGTATTTATGGTTACAAACTATATCCCAAAATATTTGATATCTGTCGGCCTTCTATTTTTCCTTGTAGTCTTTTTCTTTTTCTTCATCGACAGACCAACATCTATGCTTCCAGAGGCAAGACACATAATTATGAACTATTTGGTGCAGGAGACCTGGTGTATTAGTTTTGATAAATGACTGTGACTGGGAACTTTGTGGACAGCTGGAAGCAACAGTGGAGGAAAATGACAATGTGGTTTTTATTTCAACCCTACACGGCGGATAATATTTTTAATCGATGGCGTTCTCAATCTTCCTTGCATTCAACAAAACAAAATTTTAATGAGCACCAAGTCTCCTGTCGCTGTAGGAATCATCATTAGTTTTTTTTTGTTTGTTTTTGATGTGATTCTATTTATGGAACATCTAGATTTTTCTTTGCATATCAAGATTGACTCGAAGATACTTATTTTACGACTGTAGTATTGATTCCACATTTTGTTAGGAAGCTTCTTAGAGAACCGCATGTAGCTGATCTTTGTAATCTCCAGTAGCTGATTTTGATTCAAAATGGAAAATGATGCAGCCTTAAAGTATGTGGTTATGATTGATACTTATGTATGTTCATGATAAGCACTGATTATGAGATGCGAGAAACATTTTCATGAAGTCTTGGATGTGGGAAGCGATTTTGTTTGCAAGGAAGTTGGCTGATATTTTTCTCTCTTATATACACATTGGTATTTATTGCAATAGGTTTTACTTATGTTTTTGGTGGAAATATTTCCCACCAGTTGCAACCATCAGAGAAACCTGAAGCTGATGTGCAAAAAATATATAATAAAATCCTGTAATTCAGGTGTCTGTCCACACTCGAGTTTGGAAGGTGGAAATTTCTTAGTTTTAAAATTTTCTTTATTGAGCGCTGGCTGAGTGGCTGCCTTGCGATTAAAAAAGTGGCCGGCAAGCTCATTTTATTACCAATAAAGTTTTCCAACCAATTGAAAGGATAGTTTTCTCAACTTGGGATGATTCACAAGGGTGCTATTATGTACATCAAGACAAAATGTAGGAGGTTATTTTGAACATAATTCCTTTGACATATAGGTTGTCCTTTTGAATACTTCCCTTTAAAAGAACTGGATGTCAATACACCTTTTTTTTAACACATGCAAAAAAGCTGGATTATTTTCTTCTAAATGTAATATATATCATTGTTTCCAAACATCCCAGTAGCTGATCTAGAAGCTTTCCAAATGCTACAGACGATAAAATTTCAAATCGCCTAAATATCCAAGTAGCTTGATAAGCAGGTCAACTTGTTGTAAAAACAACAGCTTTTTTGTCATAGGAGTCCCAGTAAAAACTATCATACCAATACTGAGAAATTCCTACTGCTAATATAGCTGGAAACTCCCAAAAAAGAAGCCCCAAACCAGGTTCAAAGCTTTCAAATTCTTAATGAAGCAAATAATAAACTATCATTTGCACCCACATGACCATCATCACTGATTAGTGTGGACTTGCATTGTGCCCCGTAGAGGATGGATCATGCATGATATCCTGACATTTCTGCATAAGGGCTGTTGGAAAATGGCAGTGAGGAACACCCACTGCATTGATCTATGGATTCTAGGCAGTCAAATACTTATACATTATCTGGTTATAAAAAGGCACTTCTTGAAATTGGAAATGGGGTTTGCTCCGAATTGGATCATTCATATTGTTATGGTATAGTTCAATTGATTAAATTCACTCTTATATGACCGATGAAGAACATGAGACACAGTTCCACTCATAATCGAAGGAAGGAAATATGATGTGGAGGATGTAAAAACAGAGAAAGAGGAAGATAAGGAAGGCGTTAGGGTGATTTGGATCCCAGAGACATTTGTAGGGGCTGGAAACAAGGATATGTAATCTGACAAAGTTGTTACCTATATGTACCTCTGTAGTAAATAAATTTGCCACCTAACAAATAAGTCTAGTATGCATCATTAAAAAGCAGGGTCAATCATAGATTTTGGCAACAACTTTCTCATTTCAAAACCATCAAATGTGCCCAAATAAGACAAATGGGGAATTTGCCAGAATGGGAACTGTGTTTTAGCCTTTTTTTGTTGAGGTGATAAGGTGTTTTGATTCTTCTATCTTGTTTGGTTAGTCATGTAGAAGCATAAATATGTCCATTGGGCTCATGTAAAATAATTTAGAGTTGCATAATGCTTGTGCAATTGAGTGTAGGAGTGAATTAAGCTGTCTTGAGTGAGCTGCATAGTAGGGTAAGCTTGTGAGTACATTGTAGAAGTGTTGTAACAATCCCATAATGTTCTTGGAGGCTCAATGGGAGCATTTGGCTTGTAATTTTTGTTGATGGTGATTGACATAAGGAGGAAAAACCCCTAGCTGTTAAGAGTTTATCCACATTGAGTTTCACTTGTGTAATTCCTTATGTTTATCCTTCTATATGTGTTTGTTTCCAGTGATTTACTTAATTTCATCATATGCAATTGCCGTAATAATTTCCAACACTTGGATAGCTTAACAAGTATATGCTAGAGATTGTTTTTAAGTAAAGTACTCAAGTACGAAATAATGCAATTATATCATAATTGAATATGTTAAGATTTGTGTTGGTGAATTAGGATTTGAAACATATCATAATTATATCAGATTGGTATTGGAACAGGGGGTTTTGGTCCTTGGTTTGTGGTGTGATCAATTTTGCAGCTTTATGCACTTGACTACATTAACTAGAACAAGAGAAGGTGAATGATTCCTTTGCAACAAGAGATGCCCACAAGGAGGTGCAATCAAGAAGTGATAAGCAACGTGATTTACCTCAAAAGTATTAAGACACCCAAGAGGAGATTCTTTAAGTTGCAAGTATCTCCAAATTTATGGAGAAGCTTGTTAAGAGGAACTCATTGGCAAGCTTGGGATTTGATTGGAGATGCATGAGGCACATGAGGATGCAAGAAAATAACTCCCCAAAAAGTAAGAAAAAGAATAGCTCTATGACATCCCAAATCCCCCAACTCAACCAACATTCAAAGCCGAGGAAAAATAAAAGATTCAACACTCTACGGGAGAGGTGGAGGTGGAGGTGGATGTGGACAAGCTTGACAATTAAATTGTTGAACTTGAGGTATATTTTAGTTTGCATCATATAATAGCGCAAAGTAACAAATTTCTTTTGCACGTTTGCAACTTTCTAGTCATGGGCTCATTTGGAGGGAAAACTATGATCCTCGTTGATCTTGAAAAATTTGCTATTAATTACTAAGTAGGATGTAATAAAGAAGTTAATTAAAAACCTGTTTCATCCCATTTGTTATGAAGAGGAACATGTAATTAAATGACAATATTATAGGTAACTGCTATGACAACATGCAATTATAGATTACCAAGTTTCAGAGGCAAGCAATCCAAATGGGGTTGTATACAAAAGATCATGATGAATTGGTGAATTACCTTGGAGGACTCTCAACCACTAAGGAGGTAAATATTGATGGACAAGTCCAAGACCATTTGATGAGGCATGTGTAAGCGGACAAAAATAGGGGTCCACCATCATCTTTCATCTTTTTCAAATTTGAAGGGTCTTTCACAATCAAAGGTTAAAAGTAAATGGAAAGTTTAAGTATAATACTACTACTTATGAGGTAAATAAAGATGCAAAAAATAATGGTGGTTATTGTGATGTGGATGGTCACACTAGTAAGAAATGTTGGAAGATTCATTTAGAATTCCATCACAGGAATTGATTCAAGAGATGTTAGATGATTTGTTTGGCAGAAGGGAAAGAAATGGGAAGCAACTTTGATTTGGGTAAGAAGATTGCATTACATCTTGGTTGAATCTTGTCAAATATTGTTAGGGTTATGTAAAAAATCAAGGCTATTTTGTTAGACCCCAAAAAACCTTATTTTCATTTTTTGATGGAAACCTGATAGAAGGATTGAGACAAATCTAATGGAATCAAACATTTTGAAATTTAGTAGATGTTTGTCGTCTAACACAAATCTAATGAAAAGTTTGGACACAAATATGACGTAAGCACTTACACAAATTTGAGGGAAACACTAACACATCCGACATAAATGTTGACACAAATTAAACGAAAAGTAAAATAACATTAAAAATGACAAATTAATAACATTCAATTATTAATTTATTATTGTTAACATTGGTTTATGGGAAATTGGACCTTCCATCCTGTATTGTAACATATGGTTAGAAACAAATTGAGAACTATTCAGAGGGGCTAGTCAATCATAGGGAAAATGTTTGGAATAAAGGGAAGACAACTCTATATGGATTTGTAATAATTAGAATAAAGCAAGATGAACAAATCAAATCAAATGAAGTGGAGCTGTTGTAATTGGAGTTGAAATCTTTGGCCAAAGTCCGCCTCCACTCTACCTCCCCTCAACAGAGGGTTAAGATGCTCAAGGATTGAAAAACTTAAAAGTTTATTGGTATTACGTAGGCTTTGGTTGGGTAATATTAAATTTTGATAGCGCTGCAAGAGGGAATATGGGTAAAGATAGCAGAAGCAGGACTTTGAAAGCCCCCCGTGGTCATCTCCTATTGGTATTTAAACTAGACATCAGGGATATTTCTAATAATAGAGTTGAGGCTATGGCACATTCAAAAGGTGCTCAATTAGTGGTGCTAAAAGGGTGGAAATACAATCATTGAAGGAGATTCACATATTGTAATGCCTAGTCGAAGTGGCTTTATCAAGAGTTCAAAGGTGGCGAGGCAATTAATGTTCTTCCCTATGTGAGGCGATGTGCACTACTCATCTTTATGATTAAGGGCGCTTTTGAAATGATAATTCCCGTGTGCAAATAAACATTCATAAACTTGTTGGTAATATGGGGTGTGGTAAGCAACCAATCAAGAAGGTAAACGACTAGTTTTCAGCACTACCCCAACTGTAGTCATAGTTAAGGTATGGAGCCCTCTATTCTCCTCTTTCCTAATCTTATTATTCTTTGGGATAACATCCCTTAGTCGTTATGCTAATATTGATAAAATAAAAAAGGATTCTCCTTTTCTCTTATTATGTTTTTCATATGGGTGTGGGGATTTTCCCGAGGAGACTAAAATATGAAGATTGAAGCCAAAAAAATGCCAAGAAAGTTGGGGGATTTGAAATGTGTACAAGGATTGGTGTAAGCATGTGTTACCTAGTTTAGCTAGCTCATGCATGTCTTATTAATCCAAGAATGTCTCGACCTCTGTTTGTCTAAAATTTGGCTTTGTGGAAAGGAAACTTGGGGAATTGATACCTTTGGTTACTTTTGCATAGGAGTGCAAAAAAAATTTTGTATAATAATGCTGATTTTTTTAAACGCACATAAATGTAAAAGATATTTATCTAACAAAACCATCAACTGTAGTTATGGTCTCGTTTGCAAGAAAAATAAGTGGTAAGAATATGGAAGGCTGTTCCTTGGTTACTGCTATGCATAAAAAATAAAGGAAACAAAGAGGGGAAAGGGTAATTGGGGTATCCTTGGGTATGAGCTTTGTTGATTACATAAATCAAGAGATAAGAAACCCTTGTATGCGATTATGGGTCTATAAAATGTGGTGAGTGGTGAAGGAGATGGATGATGTAGAGATGATGGATATTGGTGATTTGATGACTGAGAATGTTGCTTGACCCTGGGTAGTCAATAGGAAGGAAAAATGTATTTGATGTAGCTCAATCTCTTAAGTCGTGTGAATATGATGTCCACTATGGTTGGTATGTTTACTTGCCATTAAGATCACACTACAATTGAGTGCTTAGTTTAGGTTGTTGGAAAGGAAAACATTCATCACTAACATTTGATTTTGGGTGGCATGGGCCTCTCTTTATTGGGCAATCACTAATTATGGAGAGGCTAAAGATCGAACTTCCTCTTGAAGCCTCACTTACCCTACCTTCATGTTGCCCTCCTAAAGATGTAATAACTCCTATTGTAAACCAATATGATAATGTGGTGGTAGTGGACTGAGCTAGAAAGATGTGAGCTATTATATATTGTATATTCCCTTTTGACTATCACGGGTGGCTTATGGAATTTTCCCCCAACCAACAAATTATGTGGTTATATAATTATTGCTTTATAGACTTATATGCTACCAATATACTCGAGATGAACCTACATAATTTCAACTCTTTATTAAGCTAATATATCGATGTTGTGAGTCCTTTGTGTTTGCTTTTGCATAATTAGCTTGTGAGATTTGATGATATGGAGTTGTGTAGACAAATTTCAATAGAATGGAGTTTATTTTATATTGGAAATGAAACTTTGTGCAACCATTGCACAATTGTTTTTCTTATAAGATGAATATTTCCTTTATCTTCATGTTTAAGTAGTAGAATTATGGCCATCAAAATATGGGTTGTATATATCACTATCAAATACCACATACCTATTAGATGTTGTGGCAATGCCTCTCAAGAGTTTGCAATTTCTGGTAAGCTTTGTTATTTATCATTAGGCAATTATGATAGGAATGACCCTCTTCGATAAGGTGGTGTGATGACAATTTGTTGGTGGAGAGAGAAGATTGTGATGGATTGAATGGAAAATATTTTAGGACATAAGACTAATTCAATACCACCTCTAATATTACCAATGGTCTATGCTAGATCGAGGAAGATACATATATGGTGGAGACACTTCAGTTTGAGAAGATTAGCTCAGAACATTTATGTAGTCATGCCATTTTATAGGAAGATGCTCCAAGACGAGATATTTAAATAATGGGGTAAAGTGGATTAGAATTTCAGAGAAAGTTGATCATTCTAACCACAAAGGAGAGTAAAACGTTAATTAGCACGATGTTAAGGATAAAACCAAGGAGTGATTATTACGAAGGGATGCATTGTCACCCATTTCCTATGCATGTTGTTTGGCTAGTAAAATTATTGCTTGGAGGCAATATATGATGATTTTTTGCATATTATATGTATTTTTAACATGAGATCCCGATGTTGTTAAACCTTCAATGACTGAAATTTTCACATTTGTTTTGTGAGTCTAGGGCCCTTTCTCTAGTTATTTCTAAGGAAAAAAACAATTTAATAAAATTAAACAACAATATAAAAGAATTAAAAAATATATAATAAAATTAAAAAACAATAAAATTATTATTTAAAATAACTTTCAAAATCAATTTAATAAATTAATACTTATCTATTTTAAAAAATGTAAAATTGAAATCTTGATATCGTTAGGCATATACTATTTTAAATTTGAAAAATCAATTCTAAACACAATTAACAAAGAGTAAGGGTTATAATCAATATAACTCTAAAAAGAACATCCATTGTATTTAAATGATTCAACCACATGAGAATTTTGTTTTAGCTCATCCCAACTGTTAGCCAACATGCTTGTTGCATGCTTTGTGAGTTGAATGTTGCTATTGTCACTCGTATTGTCATCCTCATCGATTTTGTCAACATGACCCTTGTCGTCATCCTTTCCCTCATCTTGATTGTCAATGGTTGAAAGGCTCTCATCCTATATATTTAAACACAACATAGAAAAAAACACTAGGAAGACTTCGATAATTTATGGCTTACAAATCACATTAGTGTAAACTTACAAAATGTAAAACTCATATTAGTGTCGGGTTTGTCATTATAAGGATTGTAATCAATATAACTCTAAAAAGAACATCCATTGTATTCAAATAATTCAACCACACGAGAGTTTTGTTTTAGCTCATCCCAACTGTTAGCCAACATGCTTGTTGCATGCTTTGTGAGTTGAATGTTGCTATTGTCACTCGCATCGTCATCCTCACAGGGCTTGTCAACATGACCCTTGTCGTCCTCTTGTCCCTTATCTTGATTGTCAGTGGTTGAAAGGTTCTCATCCTATATAATGAAACACGACATAGAAAAAAATATTAGGAAGACTAGTCGATAATTTATAGCTTACAAATCACATTAGTGTAAACCTACAAAATATAAAACTCATTAGTGTCGGGTCTGTCATTAATAGGAAGTATCATTGTTATGCCAATAACTCCTCCAATGACTTGTACCTATTTTTAAAAAATATTTTCCCATCTTAGCTTGATTGGTTCATCATACTCATTTTGCTACACCCTTAAACTATAACGTGTCTAGGGATATATGTAGCTGACTTGTGGCTTACATACCTTTCATATTATTTTGTCATATTTCTTTGTATTTTTAGTAAGGTCGACTTATGGAATAACCATGGCTAAGTAGAGTATATATAGGAGGTAGTGGTTAGTCTTTGATCATCATATTGCGAATCTTGCTCTTATTACATTGTTGTGAAGGTTGCCCCTTTGAAGTGGCTCAATCATATCCATTAAGTATTTTGCTAATTTATCAATTATTGTTGTGGATTTGCTTATTCTGCTCATAATTATGCGATATGTTATTCCATTGTTGCGAAACATCTAAGTAATTTTATTACAAGTGGTATCAGAGTCTCGATTTGGGCAAGTTTATGCAATAGTGTTGCGGTTTTCCTTAGAGTTGAAGGATCGAAAAAATATAACTTGCAATCCGAGAATAGTTATAAGTTTGGGTTTTTTTCTGCACCCTTGTGTAAATTAGCAGTCATTGGATTCGTCTTGGCAGGATGATCACAATGGTATGCCTTGTTGGTAAACTTTTTGGGCACAAAAATCGCCATCATAGGGTTTGTGCATGGCTAGTCCTAACACCTATGGCCGCAAGAAAGGGTAATACATTTCAAAAACTCCTCACAAGGACGAGATGGAGTTTGGAACTTTAGATCCTTTGGTTTCTAAGAGGGTTCACCAACTTTAGACAAATATACAAAGCATGGTGAAGAATGATGATCTTGATATGGTAAAAGGGGACATTGCTAGGGTCAAAGGGGACATCAATGTTTTGAAAAATCGGTTAGCAACTATTAGTGGGTAGTTGACCACTCTTGTAGCTTAGTTTTCGCAAAATAATCATCCACCACTCCATTTGGGTTCTTTCAACAAGAATAATCACAACTCTAATACTGGTTGGAAGCACATGATGTCAAAAGTGGAAGCGCGCAAGTTTGAAGGTAAGGATCCACTCACTTGGATCAATCAAATATAAATTTTATTTGACCTACATCAGTTCCCATATGCACAAATGTGGTCATGGCATCTCTGTATTTAGAATATGGAGTTCAGTTGGTATAGGTGGTTGTGTGCTTAAAAAAAAAAAAGGGCTTTCTTGTTACTTGATCGGTATTTACTGAGGAGCTGCATATGCATTATCACAACGTCGTCTTAGAAAACTACTCTAGCCAATTAGCTAAGTTGTGACAAACAATGACTATTAAGAATTATATTCAACAATTCTATAATCTATATTTAAGCGTGGATAATATCAATGAGGACAACATGACTAAATTATTCTTGGGTTGGCTCAAGGATAACATCCAACTTGAGGTTCACATGTTTAATAAAGCTTCAGTATCTGAATCCATACCATTAGCGTGCAAGACAAAGAAAAAAGATATGGTCAAACAAAGGGCTTTCGCTAATGTTTGTGAACACAATCCCACAACACAATCATTTCCTTAGCTTACAAGATTAATCACTCAACAAATTGAAGCAAAACGTGCAAAAGGGTTGTGTTTCGATTGTGACAACAAGTGGAGCAAATGACATATGTGTTGAAAAGTTGTTCTACATTGAAAGTGCCAATGAAGATGACAGAAGATGATGAGGCATCAAGTGAGGGTATGAAAGAGCCAAAGGAGGAATTTGAATATTTTCACCCAACTATCTGATATTTGTCACAACCATAATTTTTGTTTTCTATACACACAATCCGAACAAAAAAATGGAATAAAGTTCACCCATAGTTTACCATAAAAAACATGCAATGAGATCCGTAACTATGCTACAATGAACACATGAACTAAACCAAGTACATAACCCATCAACGACTTCTTTAAGAAGCATTTTAACCACCTAGTATTTGGATTGAAGTGGGTCAGTGTGGTCTTACCCGCTCACCTCTATCTACGTACGGTGATGCGACCTTCCTAATGGAGTCATTATTGACTTATGTCCTTACCCTAGTACCTGCACGTGCTATAAAATAGTCAGTACCTCAAGGGTAGTTTCAACAAAGTTTAGCAACAATGACAGAGCAAGATCAGATTCAATAGAGGATTCATCATATCAAGCATGCTTAAGTATGATTTACTAAATCACAAGCAACAGGAAGAGATCAAGGGAAAATGACT
Organism: Torreya grandis; assembly: GCA_037957365.1. Classification (NCBI taxonomy): domain Eukaryota; kingdom Viridiplantae; phylum Streptophyta; class Pinopsida; order Cupressales; family Taxaceae; genus Torreya; species Torreya grandis. Next base: position 3,503,815 of record JARHVA010000860.1, read on the forward strand.
ATTTTCAAAAGTAATGCAAAGCATTTGAACACCTTTTCATTACACAGGGAAACTGATGTACAAGGTTTGACACAATTGCTACATGTAGTATGCAAGCTTCAAGGGATGTTTCAACAACCATGCTTAAGTTTTGTTTAGGAACATCTTATCATTTATAAGCACTGTACGAATTGACAAGCATGCCTAAAGATTCTATAATGACTTAGGTTATATTTACATCTCCCTTATTATCGACATAAATGCCTTGTGAGTTATGTTGGAACGTGTCCAACATCTCCCCTAGGGGTTTGTGACATGGTTTAACAACCTCCTATTGGTCCTTAACACTGATTGTAGTGGTTTCTTAAACATGTGCACCTTTTGGGAAAAACGGTAAGCTCAACTCCCAACAAGTGGTATCAGAGTGGGGTCGCGGGTTCGAATCCCATTGAATAACGTTGAGGGGGAGATTGTTGGAACATGTTCAACATCTCCCTTAGGGATTCGTGATAGAGTTTAACAATGTCCCTTTGGTCCTTAACTGGGATGGTAGCAGTTTCTTGAACAGGGGCACCTTTTGGGAAGAACGGTCAGCTCAACTCCCAACAAATTAACCAATTGGATATATATCAATAGTCTCATGGACTAAATGTACTTATACTAAGTCTAACTTAAATCTTGTTCTTAAAGATTTATCCATTAACTTAAATCCATGATCTTAACCTACGCATTTACTGTATTGCTTACTTGAAGATTAGACCTTACTTAATCTTTAATTCCAAGATAGATTCTTATGATAACAATATAAGTTCACAACTTCTTTTACCATTTAAGGATAAGAACTAGTTATTAAGATATTCAGTAGTCTATTCCAAACATGAGCAATTGTTCTTCAAACACAAATGCTTAGCTAGGAATAGCCATGTTCATTATAAACTTACCAATGAAGTATATTATTGCCAATCTAACTTCAACATAGCATAAGATTAACTCAATCTTAAAGATGATTAATTACAATGATTTAATTTAGGAGCTGCCCATATAGTCCATGGCACTTAACGGTGCTTAATAATTTAAAGAGAAAAGATTATTTCTAGGAGACCTTTTAGAAGACAAGCATTTTAATTACTAAAGTAATAATCCGAACTTAGTCTTTATCACACATTCTCTTGAGTTATTACAACTCTTCACACAAGTATTAAACTCAATACAATCCATTAATTTTACCAATTAAATTACAAGGATTTCATTTAACTAAATCATATAGTTATAGTCCAAGTCTTTAATGAAGTCTCAACACTATCATTAGTTAATCCATGCCACACATAGGGTTCGTGATATATAGGGATTGAAAAGTCCATTTAAATATTACTTTCAAATTCACTCAAATTTACCGCATTACAATGATTATTACAAGTAAATATAGTCAATGACTAATGTCACTTAGCTTATACAAGCTTAAGATTATAAAGAAATCACAAAATAACTTATCATACTAACATTATGTTTCAATTCCTTATACTCTATGTAAGAAAAGAATCATACCATACTCAAGCTATTTTTACAATTGAGTTCAAACATTAGTATTTGCATAATCAAATAACCAAGTAATTTCTCAATCACAACCCAATGATTTACAAGTGTGGCCTTAAAGACATGAATACATCTACCGAACGAGTTAACGATGTTATATAACAACTCAAGATGCTACAACATTCAAATCAAATTCTCAAACTATTTAATCCAAATAGGTGTTTAGCTACTATTACAAGATAAAAAAACTCATAACTATGTTCATCTATCAAAGTATTTATGAACAAATATAAATTCATTTTAAACGAGTAATAGCAGATTTCTTCAAATAATCAATTGATCAACTACAATTATTTCATGAATTAAACATACATGACAATGTTACATCATTTTGTATTAAATACAACTATGATAAATAACATGAATTACAACCATAAGAATTACATAACAATTTTAATTCATTATCACTCAACTGTCATAACTCGTAGTAAGAAGAAATGAATCCAATCATTACACGCAATCTAATGAAGTTAAACTCGCCTTGCTAGTTCCAATGAGCCAACCATAAGTGGTCCTAGACCACCCCATCTATCAGTTGGATACAGATTATGGTAGGCAAAGAATAGATGGAGAAAGGATTATGAAACAAACTGAGCTTAACAACAAGACTAACAGATAGAAAATGAAACACATAAACCAACCCATCAAGATCCATTAACTTGGTACCTAATTACGCCTACAATCTCTACGATTTTTTTGATTTATGGGTCTTATTCTATTGCAGAATATAATTTGGCTCGTAAATCTGTTAACTTACATAACAATCGTCTTCCCTTACTAACTTAATAGACGTTTATGAGTTAAAATAAAACTCGTAAAAAGAAGATAATAATCTTAACGAATTAAGAATTAATAAAATAAAACTTACGTAAAGCTACATGGCACATTATGGACCAAAAAAAACTTTACTAAAAACAGTAAAAACTTAAAGGTCAACTGTAATGATTTATAAAAATCATAATAATTAAACTAATCAATAGATCAATGACCTCAAAAATAAGTCAACAAAATAATGAACTGATAATAATTTACATGATCATTTACATAATTAATCCAATAATTCAACATGATTCCACAAATCTAAGTCAAACTAATAATGACCAATTGATTCAATAAAAGTCAAACAATCATGTAGACAGAATAAAATAATAATAATAAATTATTTTTCCATAATCCCCTGTAATCATTTCAAACCCTTATGGGGACTCCATATGTCTTTGCCCTCATTTTTGTCACGGTTCGAAATAATTGTTAGGCTTTTTATTTATTTTTTACTTTATTTCTTAAAATCAATTGTACTTAGATTAGGGTTTCAAAAATAATAAACCAAATCAAAAACTTAGTTCACTTAACCCAGCGATAATCGTAAGGCTTCAAAAATAACTTAGTCGACATTACACGACAGAGCGATTTAAACAATCATACAGTTACATTAAGGCCGTAATGGCTTCATAGAAAAAATAACAACCACCAATTCAGTTGAGGTATCGACTTATAAACAAATTATGCACAGTCCAGAATACCCCAACTGTGGGTTATAATAAAACAAAATTATCAATACACAGTCCTTATACTGAGCCGTAGCCTAAAACAACTCCACAATGGCTTTCAACCAAAATGTAAACACAATGACTATACACAGTTACTTTAAACAAACCCAAGCCTTAAAAGAATACGAGTACTTATATAACCAACCACTATATATATATTAAACAACCACATTCGTTACAATGAAATAAACATATAACCAACAAAACAAACACTGTAATTACTTAACCAAGTTATGGTCGCCGTGTGCAAAAACCACACAACAAAAAAACCAACTCTATGGCCTTAATTAGGGTTTTACCTGAATACAAAACAACGTAACAACTAATGCCAATATTTATAGCTAAATCCCTAACTCATTTGCCATTTAATTATATTTCCAAAAATCAACACATAATTTCAAATACGTTACCTACTTGGTTGATGGAAGTTGAGCATTGAAGAATTCCTCTTCTCTTATAGCCTTCAAGTTCTATAACAAAAACCCAACATTCAAAACCCTGTATATTCAAACAAATCAGTCGAATAATAAAGACAAAAATAAGCTCTAGATAACTCTTCACAACTTCTGCATGGCCGTCAAGCTAAATGCATCGAACTACAATTTTAGTTCTCAAAAATCCTCATGCGGAACTGCATTACATTTCTCTTGGCCGCCATGCCAAAGTTTTCGGTAGAGTTTTCCCAAGGCTTCAAGCTTTTGAATACTGAGTCCAAAATGAAACGTAATAAGACCTACATATCCAAAGAAGCATTTCTACCCCTCATGCATGGTAATTCTAGCCAATGCCATGACGCCTAAGTCATTTGGATTTAACAAAACATAAAACCAACTAATTATCAATGCCCCCATGTGGTTTGAGTAAACAAAAATTCCCAAGTCAAACCTTGGCTTTAACAAACATGCCAAACAAACAGACAAAGCAAGTTCTATTCAACAAGACTTAACCCCTTAGTGCACGAGCCTTAAACAAATCACTTTTAAGATGCATCTAGTACAGTCTGCAACTAAATATGATTATTTTGAAATGTTAAGACAACCACCTTAAGACAAACGGGAAATGAAATAAGATGTCAACAATCAAAACAACTGTTAAAACATATGATCAATTATGTGACCAAAATAGATTGTCGAAGTCGACAAGCATGAAGTCAATGAAAACACAAAACACCAAAATGACGTAAAACAATAATATCAATAAGAATACAACAGTGGCCAAGTAATTACGATTCAAACAATGATGATCTTGTAAATGGTAACATCAAATAAAATGATGTTTGCACAAATGTAAAAAGTAACTCAAATCAACTAATAATGAAATCAATCATGAAGCGATAACACACAATAGTTAACTAATAAAAACATAATGATCAAATTATCAATACCGGTAAGCTCAACTTTACATTAGAATTCACTGTTTCATTTATCCATATTATTTCTCCATATTTCCCTGTTGCTCAGGGCCGAATACAACCTAGCTCAAGTATCTATCCATGTAGTCAACAAATAGATTGTCAGCAACATTTGAACATCTAAGTATAATAAATTCAATAACAATATTTAAATAATACATCAAAATGAATAATGAATTAGTACACATTAGTTAATAATATCAAATTCTGTAATGAAAATGTAATCCATAATTGTCTTAGCAATTATAATAAAAATTTATCAATGTAGATCACATAACTGTAACACCATAGTAAAACAATAAAAAATGTCTCAAATAGTTCACAACTAGTCTATTTCAGCGCAAAAGAATTAAATGCAGGGCAATTAGGATCATGACATCTTTTCCCACTCGAAAAAGAGCCATCTTGGTGATCAAAAGAACTAGGGATGTGTTGCTAGAAAAGACTCGTCTTCCCAAGTAGCACTTCTTTCCGATAGAGAATTCCATTGAAACAACACTTGAGAAATCTCACAATTCTTCAATTTAACACTACGATGGTTTATGATCTTCACTAGATTCAACTGCATCTTTTTCTCTTTCAAAACTTGAATATGAGTAAAATCCAAAATATGAGATAGATAATGAATATACATTTTCAATAAAACAACATGAAACACATTGTGAACCCGAGACAAGGAAGGTGGAAGGGCTAGTCGGTAGGAAACAAGACTAATTTTTTCCAAAATTTCAAATGGTCTTGAAACCGAGGGGCTAGTTTGGAAGACTTTTCAAAATTGATTGAATTTTTATGCAGTTTAACAAGGATAAAACCCTTATCTCCCACTTGGACTTCACGTGGTCTCCTTTTCAAATCAAAATAACTCTTTTTCCTATCCAAGACAGTGTTTAAATTATGCCTTATAGTTTCTATTTATTTATCATAATCTTGCAAAACATCAAGACCAACAATAGTCCTATTTTCTAATCTTCCCTAGTTAAATGGAGTTCTATAGTTGTGTCCATACAAAGCTTCGAAATGAGCCATTTTAATCACTAAATGATACGTATTATTATAAGCAAATTCAACTAAGTTTAAATAATCTTCCCATTCACCTTATTGATCTATAACATACATTCTCAACATGTCTTCCATGACCTAGTTTAATCTTTCCGTTTGACCATCCATTTTCATGTGATAAGACGAACTAAAATTCAACTTTGTACCAAAAGTGACAGAGTTTTTCAAAATCCTGAAATAAAAAAATTATTTCGATCAAAAATAATAACTTCAAGCATACCATGCAATTGTACTATCTATTTCATAAACCGTGAAGCAAACATAGATACATCATCAATCAAGTTTCCAACAATAAAATGACTCACTTTTGTAAAGTTATCTATTACAACCAAAATAGTATTATGTTTGCTTTTAGATTTTAGCAAACCAACTATGAAATCCATAAAATCATAGCCCACTCATCTTGTAGTACATCATGAGGGTACATCAATCTTCATGTATGACAATGTTCAGCTTTCACACGTTGGCTTTCTAAACATCTTGACAAAAAGTAAACAACTTTATGTTTCATTCTAGGCCAATAATATAGTCTTTTTATTTTATGGGTCATCTTTGTGACACCTAGATGAGTGAAATGAGGTGTTGCATACACTTCTTTTAGCAAAATATTTTTTAAGTCACCAAACTCATGTACATAAATTTTATTTTCATATCTGATTAAACCATCATAATCAAATGAAAAATAAAAAAATTCTTTTCAACAGGTCATTAATCAAATTTGCACTTACATCTTGGTAAAATTTATCAGAGCGTTGTTGTTCCAATAATTTAGTTATGAAAATATTATGCAGAACAGATAAGGTAACAAGATATGTGCGTCGATTGAGTGCATCAACAACATGATTATCCTTATCTTTCACATATGAAATATTCATATCAAAATTACTTAAAAATTCTATCCATCTATGCTGGGACACATTCAAATCATCTTGAGAAAACAAATATTCTAAGTTGTGATGATTAGCTTTTATCTTAAAATGTTTACCCAATAAAGTGTTTCCATTGCTTCAAAGCATGAACAATGGTAGCAAGCTCAAGGTCCCGAGTGGTGTAATTCTTCTCATTGTCCTTCAGTTTCTGTGACTCATAAGCCACAACTGAACCGTCTTGAGTTAACATGCCACCCAAGCCTTCTTTAGTTGCATCAGTCCATATTTTAAAATTTTTAGTCGAATCTGATACAAGTACATGTGCTGATGTTAATAACTCTATAAAATTCAGGAAAGATTGTTCACATTCAACAATCCACACAAATTTCTTATCCTTACGCTGCAAGGAAGTTATTAGGTTAGCCAAATTAGTTTTTTTTTTAACAAATCTTCTATAGTAACTAGCTAATCTTATAAAACTACGTACTTCATGTATGTTTTTAAGAGTAGGCCACTTTTGAATAGCTTTAATCTTTGTTAGATCAACAAAATTATCAACCTTTGATATAATATGACCCATATAGTAGATCTCAAACTAAAAGAAAACACATTTAGATTGCTTACCAAACAATTTGTATTTTTTAGCCTTTGCAACACTAAGTGCAAATGTTATTCATGTTTAGCTACATTTTTAGACTAGATCAATATATCATTAAGGAATGTTATAACAAATTTATCTAAAAAATCTCTAAATACACTTTTTGTTAAGTTCATAAATGCAAAAAGTGTATTAATCAAACCAAAAAGTATTACTATAAACTTGTAATATCCATACCTTGTTCTAAATGCTGTTTTATGAATATCTTCTTGTTTGATCCTCACTTGGTAATACCCTGATCTCAAGTTTATCTTTGAAAAGATAGTCGCATCCTTCATTTAATCAAATAGATCATCTATCCTTGGCAAAGGATAATGATTCTTAATGGTAACCTTGTTAAGTATGCGATAGTCAATACACAATCAAATGTTCCATTTTTATTTTTCACAAAGACCACTGATGCACCCCAATGCGACACGCTTGGCCCAATACTGTCATTTTTAACAGTTCTTGTAGTTGAGCTTTCAACTTCTACAAATTTGATGCATTCATACGATAAGGTGCTTTAGATGCAGGGGCTACCGTTGGAGTTACATCAATAGAAAAATCAAAATCATGTTTAATAGGCAAATTAGACAATTTATCTGAAAAAATATCAAAAAATTCTTGCAAAAATAGATATTTTTCAAATGTCATTGCTGTTTCAGGTGCAATTTTTTGCATCAAAATAACACATAACTTGCAATCTTTATTTACTATTTTTTTCAATTGTAAAACTGATATTAGCTTACATGCATTTGATTTCAGCAAACCTTGAATTTCTATAAGTTTTCTCAAATCATTACAACAATACATCAATTTGCTACAACAGTCTAAATTAGCTTTATGCCATTGCAATCAATCCATGCCTACAATAATATTAAAAGATTTAAGAAGAGCTATAAATAACTTAACTTGAGTTTAAAAAACACTTAAGTCCATGCTTACTCCCTTAAGACACTCAATAATTGATACTCTTTTACCTGAACCAAACTCCACATCCCAACCATCCTTCAAAGTCATCAAATTTAACTTACACCATGTTACTAACTTAGGATCCATAAAACTATCAGTTGCTCTTGAATCAAACAAAATTAAAATAGAAAAAAATATTTATTTTATCTCTGTTTTCAATAAGAGTTGTTTGGAAATCAATATTTTTATTATCCATAGCTGCATACACTCTATGATTAACTAATTGGCTGGATTTTATCTTAGAACAATCTTTGTGATAGTGATTATATCCACATTCCCAACATACTACAGTTCTTTGGGATGTCATAGGAATAGTATTTGATCCGATACCAGGTATATTTTGACTACCTTAAGTTGGATTCTTTTTAAAATTATCAGTCTTTAAAAAATTTGGATTCTTGAAATTCTTATTCTGCGCTTGAAATTTATTGAAACCACTTGTACTCATAAATATGTGATTGCAACCATATTTCTTAAAATTTTTAATAGAATGGAACATATTTTTACTCTTAGATTACTGTTTATTCTGTTTAAAATCTTTTCTTGCCTTTTGACGAGCCTTCTCTTTTTCTTCTAGACCATGAGCAGATTCAATAGCCGCAGTTAAAGTCTTAGGATTTGTCATATTCACATCAGGGATTAATATTTTTTTCGATCCCAGCTTAAACTTAGTGACTTTAGTCTCTTCATCATGCATTTAATTAACATGATGTAACAGATTCAAAAATTTATTTTCATTCTTAATCACAATTATATTCTTTTGTTGCAGCAGCTGAAAATCAATGATTTTTTATTTCTTGAAATTGGAACTAAGATACCTCTTTTTAAACTATTTTTCAAAAGTAGTCCAGGTAAGAGTCATTGACTGATAACTCTCTAATACACATAAATGGTTCCACCAAAGAGTTGCAAATCCTACTAACTAATAGGTTGTTACTCTTGCCTTCACATTATATGACATGTTATACAAATTAAAATATTTTTGCAGGTGTACTAACCATGCATCAGTTGCATACCCGATTCCTTACCTAAAAGGGTTAGTGGAGGCAACTTCTTTAGCTCTTTAATGATATGATCAGTCATATTACCAAGAGTATTATGAAATTTTGGTTCATCCACTTGTCCTTCAGATCTAACTGAAAGTTCGTTAATTGGAACACCTTCTAAATTGTTCAACCTTTGTTCTTAAGCATCCAATTTGCTTTGAAGTGAATTTAACACAGTAAGAATTCCATTCAAAACTACTTCCTAGTTAATGTTAGGATTGTTTTCTTCAAGGTTAGGGGTCTCAACATTATTATCAATATTATTAAGAAGTGGTTCCTATCTCTCAGGAATATTGGCCCTCTTCCTCTACCCGAGTTAATATTTCTTAAATTATTGTCTGCTATTCCAGATCTTGTCCCCACTATCATGTGATGAAACAAACAATAACTCAACAAAAATCAATAATAAATATTTTCTAAAATTCTTTGGAGTAGTAAACCATGCCCTGATACTAATATGTCACAATCACAATTTTTTTTCTATACAAATGATTCGAACAAGATAACAGAACAAATTTCACCCAGAGTTTAGCACATAGAACACGTAATAAGATCCATAATTGTGTTACAACGAACACATGAACGAGACCAAATACATAACCCATCAACGACTTCTTTATGAAGTATTTTAACCACCCAATATTCAAATAGAAGTGGGTCAGTGTGCCACCTCTATCCGTGTACTGTGTTGCGGCCTTCCTAATTGAGTCGTTACTAACTTATGTCTTTACTTGAGTACCTATACAAGCTATAAAATAACTAGTACTTCAAGGGTAGTTTCAACAAAGTTTAGTAACAGTGACAAAGTAAGATCAGATTCAACAGAAGAATCATCATACTAAGCTTGCTTAAGTATGATTTACCAAATCACAAGTAACAAACAGAGATCAAGGGAAACAAACTATTTTCAAAAGCAATGCAAAGCATTTGAACACCTTTTTATTACACATGCAAACTGACGTATGAGGTTTGACACAAATGCTATAGGGAGTATGCAAGCCTCGAGAGATGTTTCAACAACCATGCTTAAGTTCTAGTTCGGAACATATTATCATTTACAAGCATGGTACAAGTTCATGAAAAGCATGCCTAAGGATTCTATAATTACTTAAGTTAGATTTATATCTCCCTTATTACCAACATAAATGCCTCGTGAGTTAACCAATTCAATAAATATTAATAGTGTCATGAACTAAATGTACTTATGTTAAGTCTAACTTAAATCTTGTTCTTAAAGATTTATCCATTAACTTAAATCCATGATGTTATCCTAAATATTTATTGTATTGCTTACTTGAAAATTAAAGCTTACTTAATCTTTAATTCCAAGATAGATTCTCATGATAACATTATAAGTTCATAACTTCTTTTACTATTTAAAGATAAGAACTAGTTGTTAGGATATTCAATGGTCTAATCAAAACATAGAGCAATTGTTCCTCAAAAACAAATGCTTAGCTTGGAATAGCCATGTTCCTTATAAACTTACCAATGAAATTTGTTATTGCCAATTTAACTTCAACATAGCATAAGATTAACTTAATCTTAAAGATGATTAATTACAATGAATTAATTTAAGAGCTGCCCATACAGTCCATGGCACTTAACGGTGCTTAATAATTTAAAGTGAAAAGATTATTTCTAGGAGACCTTTTAGAAGACACGAACATTTTAATTATTGAAGTAATAATCCGAACGTAGTCTTTATCACACATTCCCTTGAGTTATTACAACTCTTCACACAAGTATTAAACTGAATACAATCCATTAATTTTACCAATTAAATTACAAGGATTTCATTTAACTAAACTATATAGTTATAGTCCAAGTCTTTAATGAAGTCTCAACACTATCATTAGTTAATCCATGCCACACATAGGGTTCATAATATTTAGGGATTTGAAAAGTTCATTTAAATATAACTTTCAACTTCATGCAAATTTACTACATTATAATAATTATTACAAGTAAACATATTCAATGAATAATGTCACTTAGTTTATACAAGCTTAATATTATAAAGAAATCATACAAAATAGCTTATCATACTAACATTATGTTTCAATTCCTTATACTCTATGTAATAAAAGAAAAGAATTATGCCATACTCAAGCTATCTTTGACAACTAAATTCAAACACTAGTATTTGCATAATCAAATAACCAAGTAATTTCTCAATCACAACCAATGATTTACAAGTACATCGTTAAAGACATGAATACATTTACCGAACATTAGTCAACATAAAACCGATGTTATATAACAACTCAAGATGCTACAACATTCAAATTAAATTCTCAAGATACTTAATACAAAGTTCGCAAGCACCAACTTGCAGGGCTACCAACCCCTTTGTTAAGCACCAACACAACAATGATTCGTGAGCATCAACCCACAGGAGCACCAACCCCTTTGTTGAGCATCAACACAACAATAATTCATGAGCACCAACCCACATGATCACCAACCCCTCTTGTGTATAAAAATATAACTATCTCACAATGTTGCTTTCTCAACAAATGATAGAATACTAATGCATATTTTCTTTTTTCTCTTCTCTCCTCTGGTTTTCTTAGCTCGATAAAATGATTTGCTTACTTGATTTTTTCAAATGGCTTTCCAAGCCTTTATTTATAGATTTTCAAAAGACTTTTGGCATTCACCCTTTGTGACTTTTCACTCCTCATGAAAAATGGCGTCAAACTTGCATGACCTTTCGAATGCTTACATCTGAAAAGTCATATAGTGACCCTTTATGAGCAAATATGTCCTTTCCCCTTTTGTATTTTTTTCGTGACTCTTTGACTTCCTCATGGGTTCTCTTTTGACTTTATGCAACCAAAAATATATTCGTTAATATTAAATAAATATTAACACACATTAGCCAAGATATGAACATTAAACACCATTAAATGCTATGGGGCCCTTATCACTAACAATGCTAGACCTTTGACATAAATGACAATATTTTCAACAATCTCCTCATTTGTCATTGATGGCAACTTCAAATTGAAATTGCCATATCCTTAAACTTGTACTGCACATGTCAATCTGCACATACTGTCATCTAAAAAATATACAGTGACTCTCCCTTACTGTAGCATCTTGTCCATGTTTCTGTATCTATTTTTGTCCTTGTCCCTGTTCTTCTCCTCATTTGACATCAATGAAAAAGGGTCTATCATGGAGCTAACACTTAGCTCCCCCTCAATTGATGTTGATCATCAATGGTAGGAAGTAAAAGAAATTACTCCCAACTTCTCTCATAAATACTCGAATGTATTTTGGTAGTGCCTTTGTAAAAATATCTACAATCTGTTCTGTAGTACTGATATATTTTATTTTAACCTGTTGATATGCCACTTGTTCTCTCAAAAAGTGATATCTGATATAAATATGTTTTGTTCTTGAATGCATCACTGGATTTTTAAAAATATTAATAACACTTGTGTTGTCACAAAAAATAGAGATAGGTTCATCAATTTTTACTTTGATGTCTTCTAAAATTTGCTTCATCCAAAGCACTTGATTACAACACAACACCGCTGCAATATATTCTACTTCAGCTATAGAAAGTGATATTGAGTTCTACTTCTTGCTTCGCCAAGATACTAAGCTATCACCGAGAAAGAAAGTTCTTCCACTTGTACTCTTTTTATCATCCAAATAACCTACCCAATCTGAGTCTGTATAAGCAACCAGAGTGAAATATCTGTCTATGGGATATCACAATTTGTAATCCAATGTTCTCTTGACATATCTAAATATTTATTTCATCAACTGAACATGACTCTCCTTCGAAGCTGACTGATATATCACAACCATACCTACTGCATGCATTCTGTCGAGCCTTGATGCTGTCAAATATAAAAGACTATCAATCATAGATCTATATAAAAATTGATCTGTAACAAGTGAATCTTCATTCTTACCTTGTTTCTTATACCCATTGGTGTGCCAACTAGTGCACAATCTTCAAAACCAAATTTTTTCAACATCTCCTTAACATATTTATTTTGAGATATGAATTTTTTTTTTCTAACTGAAATATTTACAACCCTAAAAAAAAGACAATTCTCCAAGTATAGACATCTCAAATTCTTTTTGCATATTATCAAATTTTTTTGTCATTTTTTCAATGTTTTTTCAAATATTATGTCATCACATTACTACAATAATCAGCTGATGCTCACTTTCTGTTTTGATGTAAATATTACTGTCAGCAAAATCCTCTTGAAAATTTGATTTTGCAAGTACTTATCAAGTCTTGCGTACCATGCTATGGGAGTTTGTTTCAATCCATATAGTGCTTTCTTCAATCTGCATACATGGCTACTATCATTTGAGAGAATATATCCCTTAGACTGCTCAATGTAGACTTTCTCTTCTATATTCCCATTCAAGAAGGTAGACTGGACATCTATCTGAAACACTTTGAAATTTTTAAACACTGCATATGCAAGAAACATTTTAATAATCTCTAGCCTTGCTATTGGTGCAAAGGTTTATTCAAAATTTTTTCTCTTAATTTGAGCATATCTTTTACAGACTAATCTTGCTTTATTCTTGGTAACTTCACCATCTTCATTCAACTTATTTTTGTAAACCCATTTTGTTCCTATCATATTTTGACTTTTTGATCTAGGTACTAATTCCTAAATATTATTCTTTTCTATCTGATTTAATTCTTCATTCATTGCCTTAACTCAATGCTCATCATGTCTAGCTTTTGAAAAAGTTTTAAGTTGAATTTTAGATAACATAAAAAATTTAACTTGCTCAGATTCACTTACCATCATTCTACTAGTATGAACTCCTTCATTTATGTTTCCGATGATGTCACTTTCATTATGATTTCTTTAGACATATTTGGATGGGGTTTTGGTGTCTTTTTTCTCTTTCTCATCTTCATCTGATTCTTCAAAATCTTCTTCAACGATTTTAGGAGTGTCTACTGGATCACTAGCTCTTTGTGTTACGTCTTCATCTATCCTGACATTTGTATTTTCAACAATATTTTTGGTTCTTTTGTTATAATATTTATAAGCTTTATTTTTTACAAGAATATCCAAGAAACATACTTTCATCTGTTCTAAATTCAAACTTACCTAGTGTTTCATTGGTTCTCTTTATGAAGCATCTACTGTCAAAAACTCTAAAATAATCAACTATAACTGGTTTGTCTTTCCATAAATCATAGGAGTCTTGTCACTGTTGACTCTCACCAACGCTCTATTTTGGATATGCATTGCTGTACCCACTGTCTCTCTCTAATATTTATCTAGTATCTTTGATTCATTTAGCATTGTTCTCGCCATCTCTTGAATTATTCTATTTTTTTGTTTAACTACTCTATTTTGCTGTAGAGTTTTGGTTGTTGAATAATGTGTCTTTATCTGATGGTTTTCATAATACTCAATAAATTGATCTAAAATGAATTCTCCCCCTCGATCTGATCTCAGCGATTTAATCTTCAAAACCAATTTCATTCTCAACTAAAGCCTTGAATGCTTTGAAGTCGCTAAAAGCTTTTGATTTTGTTTTCAAAAACATCATCTAAATCATACGTGTAAAATCATCAATAAACAACATGAAGTATTTCTCATATTGATTACTTTGAGTTCTCATAGGTCCACACAAATCAATGTGAACAAGCTCTAACATCTGTGTAGTTGAGTATTCTTATCTTGAACCATTTTTTGGCCTGCTTCTAATGCTGACAAGGTTCACAAAGCATGTTGATGGGCTTTGTAATCTTTGGAAGATCTCTAACAACTTGCTTCTTGCTGATGCTGATAAGATTATCAAAATTTGTGTCTCATTTTTTTGTGCCATAGCCAATTTTCTTCAACTTGACTCAAATAATATTTTTGACCTTTGATATCTGATAACATATACAAATTATTGCCTGTCCTCTAAGCATCTGCAATCAACACATCTGAATCTTTTCTCTTAATTTCATAACTTTCTACATAAAATTTTAGTGTGTGTCCTTGATCACACATTTGACTTACACTCAATAGATTATGCTTAAGACCTTCTACATACAGAATATTTTCAGTCTTAGTTCTACCAGTATCTAAATTTAATGTATCTTTTTCGACTATTTTGGCAGTGGTATTGTCTTCGAATTTCATTGTACCACCATTGATCTTCTTTAAAGTTATGAACTTGCTCGTCCCCTGTCATGTGCCTCGAACATCTGTTGTCAATGAACCATGGCTTTTCTTCATTTTTTGTATGCAAAACTGTCTAGACTAACATAGAATTTTTAGGTTGTTTCCTCTGTCACAAACCTGTCTGAACTTTCTTCTTGATGAATGGAGCTTTGAAACTTTGGTCCTTCTTGATTGTCTCGAACATGCTTTTACAATACCAAGCTATGTCTGAAATTATTGCACTTGTAATATATTATGGCCTCTTCATTAAACCCTGACATAGGAGCAAAATAATTGTGGCTTTTGCTCGACTTAAAATGAGTTTTCTTCTCCTTATTTCTGAAATTATTAGCTCTTTTTTCGACATTCTATTTTTTTATGACCATAACCATTATAATAAAAATAATAATTATGAAAATAGAACCTATAATGATATCTGTATCTTTGATTTGATTGGCTTTTGTAGCTCTGTTCTTTTTAGCCTTCTTTATTTGAGTTGTCCTCTGCATTCTTAACATCTTTTTTTATTTCTTCTTTTGTAAGAGCTTCAACATAGCTCTTTTTTTTTCAAATTTGATACTTGTCTTATTTAATATTGATTTTTAACTTTTTAATATCTTATTCAATATATTAGTCCTATTCTCAAATTTTGAATCATTGATAGCTTTATCATTGACTGCTTTATCATTGACTGCTTTATTTGTTTTCTCAAGATTTACTTTTAAAGAAATAATTTCAACAACATACTTTTCACATTCTTCACTTACTTTTTGCAACTGAGTGGTTAGATCTTCTTTAATATTTTTCATTTCTTCAATGTGTGCTTATAGATATTCAATTATTTTCTTTAACTTATTTTCATTTTTTTCGATCTAGCGCTTTAATCTTTGATTATTATTTTCAAGAGCTTCTAATTCTTCTAAAGCACAAATGAGTTATCCTTCCAGATTCACCTCAACGTTATCATGTTCTTTTTCTTGATTATCTTTACTTTTGCTTATGAAGGCATCTTCATGTATGGTCATGAATAGAATCTCTTCTTCATCTGAATCATTGACTCCACTGTCTTCGACTGAGCTAGGATCTTTAAAATATAAACTCTTATTCTCGAATCTCTTCTTGTATTTGCATTTGAAATTCTTCTTGTATGTAGACTTTCCTTTTTCATTACCACCATTGTTCTTATTTGGGTACTTAACTGTAAAATGTCTAATATTACCACATTTAACATATTTAAATAACAAATTTTCTTGATATTTACCTGTGCTCCTTTTAAACTTGCAGATAAATAGAGCTCTGTTGTCATCTTCCTCATCACTAGAGTTGTCACTTGATTTTTGAATCTTAGTCTTGTCTTTTTTTGATGTCTTGAAAGCAACTTCCATTTTTGAGGGTTTTTCTTGTTCGATCCGCATCTCATATGCCGTAAGAATACCATGTAGATCATGCATCTTTAGCTTGGCTAGATCTTTCATTTTTTCGATTGACGAAACTTTTGCATCATATTTCATTGGTAGAGATCTCAAAACCTTTTGTACCATTGTTGACTCTTCTAATTTTTCTCCAAAGCCTTGAATTTGATTAGCTATTTGATCAATCCACAAAAAATAACTTGCTATATTTTCTTCCTCTTCCATCTTCAAATTTTTAAACTGTCTTTTAAAAGTCTGGAGCTTAGCTTGCTAAACTTTTCCATCATCTTTGTAAATATTCTCAAGTCTCATGAGTAGATTTGCATTGCATAACTTTAACAAAATCTGATTCACATAAACCATATAAAATAACATTTAAATCTTTAGCATTATGTTTACTTGCATTCTTTTGCATTGGAGTAGTTACAAGTGTCTGTGGCTATTCTTATTCCTCCATCACTGCTTGCCAAATGTCGAATCTAAGAGCCATCAAGTAAGTCCTCATCCTTACGCTCCAAAAAACATAATTTATCCTATCAAACAAAAGTGTCTTATTTATATAAAAACCTTTATGTGATCTAGCCATCGTGCTTTCTCCGATCTACCTTCAAGCTGTTAAACTCTTTCCAAAGGAACCTGCTTTGATACCAATTGTTAAGCATGGGATATACTGAGAGGTGGGAGGTGAATCGATATATCATATATCTTTTAAAATATTTTATTTAACAAAAAAAATTCTTTAACCCCTTAATCATACATTCAAGATATGCAATAAAACTGAAGTAATAACATGCACCACACAAGAGAGACACACACACCCCAGATTTTACAAGCACGGAAAACAATATCAAGTAAATGAATGAACACCAACTCAAATTACAAAGTTTACAAGCACCAACTTGCAGGAGCACCAACCCCTTTGCTGAGTACTAATACAACAATGATTCATGAGCACCAACCCCTCTTGTGTATAAAAACACCACTATCTCACAATGTTGCTTTCTCAACAAATGATAGAATACTACTGCATCTCTTCTCTTTTCTCTTCTCTCCTCTGCTCTTATGAACTCAATAAAATGATTTTCTTGCTTTTTTCAAATGGCTTCCCAAGCCTTTATTTATAGCTTTCCAAAAGACCTTTGGCATTCACCTTTTGTGACCTTTCACTCCTCATGGAAAATGGTGTCAAACTTGCATGACCCTTCAAATCCTTACATTTTAAAAGTCACATGGTGACCCTTCATGAGCAAATGCATTGTTTCCCCTTTTGTCTATTCTTCGTGACTCTTTGACTTCCTCATGGGCCCTCTTTTGATTTTATGCAACCAAAAATATATTCGTTAATATTAAATAAATATTAACACATATTAGCCAAGATATGAACATTAAAAACACCATTAAATGCTATGGGGCTTTTGTCACTAACAATGCTAGACCTTTGACGTCAATGGCAATATTTCCAACAACAATAAGAGTTAAAATTCATAACTATGTTCATCTATCAAAGTATTTATGAACAAATATAAATTCATATAAAACAAGTAATCTTAGATTTCTTCAAATAATCAAATGATTAACTACAATTATTTAATGAATTAAACATACATGACAATGTTACATCACTTTGTATTAAATACAACTTGGCAAATAACATGAATTACAACCATAAGAATTACATAACAATTTTAATTCATTATCAATCAACTATCATAACTCGAAGTAATAAGAAATGAATTCAATCATTGCACGTAATTCAATGAAGCTAACCATAATTAGTCCTAGACCATCCCAACCATTAGTTGGATACAAATTAGGGCAACAAAAAACCGATGAAGAAAAAATTATGAAACAAATTGAGCTTGACAACATGACTAATAAAAAGAAAATGAAATATGTAAACCAATCCATCAAGATCCATTAACTTGGTACTTGATTACGACTATAACTATCTTTACGATCTTCTTGATTTATGGACCGTATTCTATTCCAGAATATAATATGGCTCATAAATCTATTAACCTATGTGGCATTCATCTTCCTATACTAACTTAATTGACATTTATGAATTAATAAAAATCATAAAAAGAAGATAACAATCTCAACAAATTAAGAATTAATAAAATAAAATTTACATAAAGCTACATGTCACATTATGGACCAAAAAGGACTTTACTAAAAAAAGTAAAAACTTAAATGTCAACTGTATAGATTTACAAAAATCATAATAATTAAAATAATCAATAGATTAATGACCTCAAAAATAAGTCAACAAAACTATGAATTTAGAATAATTCACATTATCATTTTCAAAATTAATCCTTTAATTCAACGTGATTCCTTAAATCTAAGTCAAGCTAATAATGAATAAATAATTCAACAAAAGTCAAACAATCATGTAGACAAAATAAAATAATAATAATAATAATAAATTATTTTTTTATAATCCCTTGCAATCATTTCGAATCCCTATGGAGACTCCATATGTCCTTGCCCCTATTTTTGCTATGGTTCGAAATAACCATTAGGTTTTTTTTAGAGCTTTATTTCTTAAACCCAACTGAACTTAGGTTAGGATTTTAAAAATAATAAACCAAAGTAAAAATTCAGTTCACTTAACCCAACCATAGTCGTAAGGCTTCAAAAATAAGAATTCAATCAACATTACATGTTTGAGCCATTTAAACATTCATACAGTCACAATAAGGCCATAATGACTTCATAAAAAAAAAATCACCACTAACCTAGTTGAGGTTTCAACTTATAAACAAATCATGTAGGGTCCAGAATACCCCAACTATGGGTTATATAATAAAACAAAATTATCAAGACACACAATCCCTATACTAAGCCGTAGCCTAAAATGACTCCATAATGGCATTCAACAAAAATATAAACATAATAACTGTACACAATCACTTTAAACAAAAGTCAAGCCTTAAAAGAATACGAGTTCACCATGAAATAAAATCCCATTCCTCAAACCAATAATATATATACGCAGTGGTAAACAACCACATTCATTTCAATGAAATAAATGTAATAACCAACAAAACAAATACTGTAAGTGCTTAACCAAGCCATGGTCAAGCCATTCATGACTGCCATGTGCAAAACACACAATAGAAAAACTAGCATTGACATTGTTAGGGTTTTACTCAAAAATAAAACAACGTACTAACTAATGTCAACATTTACAGCTAAATACATAACTCATTTTTCATTCAATTATATTTTCAAAAATTTACACAGAATTTTAAATATATCATTTACTTGGTTGATGGAAATCGACCACATGAGAATTCCTCTTCTCTTTTAGCCTCCAAGTTCTATGTCAAAAACCCAACATTCAAAGTCCCATATATTCAAACAAACCAGTCGAACAATAATTCCAAAAATAAACCCCATATAACTCTCTAGAACTCTTGCATGACCATCAAGTCAAATGCAACGAAATACATTTACAGCTCCCGAAAATCCTCAAGTAGAATTGCATTACATTCCCTTTGATTGCCATGCTAATTTTTTTGGCAGAGTTTTTCTAAGGCTTCAATCTCTTCAAGACTGAGTCCAAAATGAAATGTAATAAGATGTAAAAATCCAAAAAAGCATCTCGACTCCTCATACATGGTAATTCAAGCCAATGCCATGATCCCTAAGTCATTTGGCTTCAACAAAACATAAAACCAACTAATTACCAATGCTCCCATGTGGTCGAGTAATCTAACAAAAGACCTAAGTCAAACCTTAGCTTTAAAAAACATGCTAAATAAACAAACAAAGTAAGGTCCGTTCAACAAGGCTCAACCCCTTAGTGCACAAGTCTTAAACAAAGCACAATTAAGATGCATCCAATACAATCTGCAATCGATTATGGTTGTTTTGAAACGTTAAGACAACAACCTTAAGGCAAATGAAAAATAAAATAAGACGTCGGCAATCAAAACAACTATTAAAGCATACAATCAATTACATGACCGAAATAGATGATCGAAGTCATCAAGCATGGAGTCAATGAAAACACAAAACACCAAAAGAATGAAAAATGATAATATCAATAAGAAGACAACGATCGCCAAGTAATTATGACTCAAATAATGACGATCTGACAAATGGTAACATCAAATAAAATGATGTTTGCACAAACATAAAAAATGACTCAAATCAACTAATAATGAAATTGATCATGAAATGATAATACCAATAGTTAAATAATAACAATATAATGATTAAATCATCAATACCGACAAGCTCAACTTTATGTTATAGTTCATTGTTTCATTTATCCATATTATTTCTCCATATTTTCTTGTTGCTCAGGTCTGAATATAATCTAGCTCAAGTACCTATGTCTGAAGTCAACACATGGACTATCAATAATATCTGAATATTTAATCATAATAAATACAATAACATTTAAATAATACATCAAACTGAATAATAAATCTGTACACATTAAGCAATAATATTAAACGTTGTAATGAAAATATAATCCATAATTGTCTTAGAAATTATAATAAAAATGTATCAATATAGATTACAAAACTATAACACCATAATAAAATGTCTCAAATAGTTCACAACTAGTTTATATCAACACAAATGAATTAAATGTAGGTCAATTAAGGTCATGACATTGTCATAAAGTTTTGAGTATTATTACTCCTCAAACTCTTAAGGTGGTGGGTTTCGTCAAAAAAATGGAAGGTGACAGTGTTGATTGAATTCAAAAGTACACACAACTTTATCAATAGTAAGTTGGCTATTTGTTTGAACTGTTTTATTTACTTAGCTTCATAATTTTAGGTCATGATTGTAGACGGTGGTGAAATCAACTAATTTGAAAAATACCATGATATTAAGCTTGATATGGAAGACTACATGTTAGATTCTCATATGTTTGCTATTCCTATGGGTGGCACTAATATTATTTTGGGAGTACAATGGCTAACAACTTTGGGCACAATAGAGATGAATTTTATATAACTATTTATGCACTTTCATTCTAAAGGTAGGACATGAACTACATAGGTTACGAGAAAAATATCCACAATCGGTTAGTTCACATCAACTGATGAAGATTCTTAAAAAAACCACTGAAAATTTTTTAGCACGATTATTTTCCATAGAAGTTCAACCAACAAATGTGTCTACATATTTTGATTTACAGATGATTCTTGATGACCACCTAATTGTTTTTAGTGCCATGCCAATAGGACTACCATAAAGAAGAGAACATAATCATGTCATAAGACTGCATCTAGGTAGTGCATCACCAAACATTGGATCATACAATGATCCATATGTTCAAAAGTGTGAAATTAAAAATATGATATAGGGGATGTTGGAGGCAAGTATTATCGAACATAGTCAAAGTGAATATTTGTCCCCGATGGTTAGGGTGCATAAGAAGAATAAAACTTGGAGGATATGCCTAGACTATAGATAACTCAACAAGTATACCATCAAAGATAAGTTACCTATTTTAATAATTGATGATTTATTAGGGGAATTACAGGGTGCTATTTATTTTACCAAACTAGATCTTTAGTCTGAGTATTATCAAATTCAGATTAGAGATACAAATATCCTTAAAACAACTTTTAGAACTCATAAAGGCCATTATGTTTTTATGGTCATGTCTTTTGGTCTCACAAATGCATCATTTACATTTCATAGTTTGATGAATATTGTTTTTAGTCATTTTTTTATAAAGTTTGTGTTGGTGTTTTTGGATGACATCTTAATATATGCTGAAACTTGGAATTTTTTTTAAAGCATGTGAAACAACTACTGTTAGTTCTAGAACATCAAATTTATGTCAAACCTTTCAAATGTAATTTTGAAGTCCAAGAGGTGGAATACATGGGTCATATTGTTTCATATGGAGTCAAAGTCAACTCTAAGAAGATCAAAGCTATGATGGAGTGGTAGGTGCCAAAGACCCTCAATAAACTTTATAGATTTTTGGGGCTAATAAGACACTATCGTTGATTTGTAAGAACTTATGGCAACATAGAAACTCCACTAACAACATTGTTAAAGAAAGACTCCTTCCATTGAAATAAAACAACTACCAAGGCATTTGAGAAATTGAAAGAGGCTATGTGCACCACTTTTTTGTTGCCCCTAATTTTTACAAAACTTTTGTTGTTAAATGTGATGCATCAGGGTATGGCATGGAGGAAATACTCCTATAAGAAGGAATACCCATTGGATTTGAGAGTCATAAACTCAATGGAAAAATAGGGTCAAGCCAGTTTATGAGAAATAGATGATGGCTATTCTTCATGCAGTCAAGCAATGAAGGCCTTATTCGATGAGCAAACACTTGAAGGTAAAAACTGATCATGATAGTCTAAAATATTTTTTGGAACAATGATTGTCATCAAAAGAACAATAAAAATAGGTGGTTAATATGTCAGGATATGACTTTGAACTAGTCTATAATAAATGAAAAGAGAATGTGGTAGAATATGAACTATCTAGGAGGGATGAATCAGTTGAGGCATTGCTATATGCAATGACCATTTGATAGACAAATTGGTTAGAAGAGGCAAAATCCAAATGGGAGAATGACAAGGATACATAGGTTCTAATTTAGAATCTTGATCAAAGTTATGGTGTTTATAACAAATTTGAGTGAAAAGAGGAAGCATTATGGTATAAAGATATATTATACATATGTAAGAATTCTATCATCAAACACAATATCCTTCAGGAGCTTCATGAATTTTTGATAGGGACACTTGGGATTTTTGAAAACCTATCTTAGGATCAAGCACGATCTCTTTTAGAAATGTATTAAGGAGGATACATAAATGTGGTAGAATGCATGGTGTGTCAACAAAACAAATGTGGAAATATTAAGACACCAGGTCTTCTGTAGCGTTTATCCATTCCTAGCTAGATGTGAGATGAGGTTGCCATGTATTTCATTATAGGGTTCTCGAGATTTGAATGTAAAAATGTCATCATAGTAATTGTGGATAGACTCACAACATATGCTCATTTTTGTTTCTTATCACAACCATTTGTAGCTAGTATATTAGCTACTGCTTTTCTTAATACAATTAAAAAGCTACATGGTACTCCCAAGATCATTGTAAGTAATCATGATCCCATATTTGCTAGTAATTTTTGGACTGATTTATTCACATGTTTGGGTAATCAGTTGGCTCATGGCTCGTCATACCATCCTCAATCTGATGGAAAAACAGAGGTGGTGAACAAATGCCTAGAAATATATCTCCATTATTTTGCATAGATAAACATGAACAATGGGTTCATTGATTTCTAGAAGAATGTTGGTATAACACTTCATTCCATACCTCTTCCAAAATGTTTTCATATGTGGAAATCTATAGTTATCATCCCCCATCCATCATTTCATCCTTGAAGATGCAGCGCACTGTTCGTGCTATTGAATAACCCATTCAACATCATGAGGTACTGCTAGTTTGAGAGAGAATTTAAAAATGGCACATAATCGATTGAAACAACAAGCAAATCAACACCATAGTGAGAGGCATTTTGACATAGGCATTTTTTGTATATTTAGTTAATACATTAAATTAGGAATTGCTGGTATTGTAAATAATTTTTGGCAAAGAATAAAAGATTAAATGATTATACTTGATACTCTATGAGGACATAGTCTTGACTAAATAGAGTATAATGTATAAAAGGTCTTTTTACACTAGCTGTTAATTTATCTTGGTTACACACAACTGAGCATATGAATAAATATAAATATATTGGATACATGTTGACAACTATTTCAGTTAAATCAATGTGTATATCACATATTTATAATCAGACTTAGCTATTATGGTTAAAACACATGGAAAAATAAATATATGTATGGGTGTATATTGTTTTCATTACTAAGTTCTGAGAGTATTTAACTGCATGAGAAATACTTAAATATGAGGTATTTAAAATGTTAAATACAAATAATATTAAGTTATTATATGTTTGGATTATTCTTATATTTATGTAAATGAACAAAGAAGCAAGCTATGATAATTGTTATGTTATGTGGATGAAATAACATTTTAAGTTACATATCAATATTGGGTAACTTATAGTTTAGATATAATTTTTATCCAAATGGTACGTTTATATTGAGGTCTATTTATGATTCTATTTATTATTCAATAATAAATAAGATGATTATTAGATTTATTGTATTACATTTGATGGACTAAATATATGTATTTGATATTTTCGTACCTGGCATATTTATTATCTACTAATAGAAAATAATCTGATTGAATCTATTAGTTATTATATTATTATATAATTAACCAAATTTCACATTTATGATACTAAATAAGTAGTGCATAGATTCCACTAGCTTAATTAGTGCCATCAATGCAAGATGATGTGTAATCTGATTGAGTGGTGTGTAAGAAATTAAATGATTCTAGAGATCATTAAGTATTTGAAAATTTTGGACAAAGTAATGTTTATAGTTAAACATTATCATTTTATGTGTTTGATATAGTTTACATGTTTTTGCGATATCATGTTACAATTGATTTATTTATGCTACACATCATGTATTAGTTATCTTACAATACACAAGTTCTAATTTGTCACTCTGGATTTGTACACCGTTATTATCTATCTATTCATGGAGGACCATTTATTTGTTGGGAGATAGTACGGGGGATCAATGGTCCATGGTTGGTGTAAAAAATCACT
This sequence comes from Torreya grandis, assembly GCA_037957365.1. NCBI lineage: Eukaryota > Viridiplantae > Streptophyta > Pinopsida > Cupressales > Taxaceae > Torreya > Torreya grandis. The sequence continues at coordinate 3,529,210 of JARHVA010000860.1, forward strand.
TGGATGATGCTCTCTCTACCCACAATAGTACTAAACTAGAGACTATACTTGAGATTACAAATAGATACTTGAGTCATGGAGACTCATTCTCCATAGAGCTTTGTATCATTGAATTATTATTTATTGCTAAAACTATACTATTTATTCATTTATACTACTACAATAGTGGATGTAATGTTGTATCAGTTGTGGTTAAAATTTTATTATTACTTTAATTAAATAAATGTAGTATTTATTGTTTATTCAACATTATTCATGAGTTATATCATTATCATGGTGATCATTAGCTAAATGGACTAGTTATAAACCTTATGGAGTTAACTAAAATAATACATTTAGTTAAAGATCACTTAGATTTTTCATTTTCAAATCTGTTAGATGAATTTATGTAATTAATTAAAAAGAAAACTTTTTACTTTATTCTGGTAAAACCTAGTGGGATTGTTACCAAATAGATTGAGTTGATAGAACAAAAAAGATTCCATCTGAAGTAGGAAATAATTTAGTCATGCGTGATGAGGTTATGATTGATGTTGATCCCCTCTCTAAAAGGTACCCTTTGGTAGCTTTAAAAGTTACCCATAATTTTCATGGTGCTAAATTTGAGGAGAGGGCGAGCAATGAAATCGTATTTCCTCCTGGCATTCTCTTTGAGTAGATAGATCTCTTTGAGTCGATGGACATTTATCCTAATAAGGAGGCTTTGATGGTTTAGACCAATGGTGGTATTGATAAATAATCTTCCCCCAACCATGATAAAGGGGATAGTTGGACCCCCAAAGGGTTTGTAAAAAGACTAAAAACTGTAATTATTGAAAATATTTCTCTAGATAGTCCTAGTGTCAAAGAGGGAAGAGGGATAAGAAATGGGGTATTGGATGGTGGAGATAATACCAGTAAAAAAGGAATAAGGAAAATAAGGTTCCTAAATATTTTTCAAGATTGCATCAAAACAATGGGGGAAGTAAGTCCCCCAATAAAACCAAGTAATCTCAAGATTGATAATGCAGATTATAAGTTGGAATATAAGGGGGCTTGAATCCCCTGATAGGAAACTAATTATTAAATAATTTACGCATTTCAGAGCTAATATTGATTTTCTTCTTCTTTAAGAGGTCAAATATACTGGCACTATCCTCTCTTTCAACCTTAATTATGTTTGGCCTAATGGAATTCTCTTCTCAACTAATCACAATAGAGGTAAAGGGAGTGCCTCTATTCTGATTAATCAGGCTTGAAAAGATAATATTATAGATCAATATGTTTCTCCCTATAATAGGGTGGTCTGGGTTGTTATCAATAAGTAAGATAAGACTTTTGGAATTTGCAATATATATGCACCTAATCATTATAGATAAAGAACAAAATTATGAAACTGGTTTGCATCTAATTTGAAAGACATTCCCTAGATATTTGAAAGTGATTTTAACATGATTGAATAAAGAGAGCATAAATTGGTAAGGTTCATTTATGGAAAGGAAATGAGTTGTTTTTTTGGTCTAAATTCAAAACATTTCACAACTTGGCAGACCCCTTATATAAAGGTAAACCTCAAAGTAAAGGAATATGGTGTACGTAGTGTAATAACTAGGATAGGTCAAGAAGACTTTACTCAAGACTTGACATATTCTATCTAAGTAAATATGCATTTAAGTTTTATACTGAAGGTGATGGTAATGTGGTCAAGGTTTGTCCATTCACTATATCAGATCATTACCCCATTGAGTTAAAGTTTTCTCTCAGCAATGATGAAAAATATGAAAAAACCACCTTGAAAGGGTTGTATAAACTCAATGCGTCCCACCTTGAAGATAGATAATTTTTGGATGGATCCTAGTCTACTTGGACTGTAGGAAAGTTTATCTTAGAATTAGACTCTAAAATTGATACCTCAAATAATTCTATGGACTTGTCCAAAAAATTTGCTAGATCTTATGGGAAAATTAAAGTGAAGAGGAAAAGTAGCTCCTTTAGAATTTCCCAAGAATAGCTTATTAGGTTGGAAGCTAACCTTCAAATTGACCCAGGAAATGAATCCTTACTCAATCTATTCTCTACCAAGCACGATTTAAGGCAACATCAAATTTACTGTGTTAGGGGTGCCCAAATTTGGTCCAAGCTCAATTGGCTCAAGCTGGGTGATAAGGGATCCAAATTTTTCTTTCGATTTTTAAAGTTTAAGCATCAAAAACAAAAAATCATAGGAATTAATGAGAATGATAAGATTTTGGAAGATCAAGATTATATCAAAAAATCATTCTTTGATTTCTACTCAAACTTGTTTTTAATTGAGGGGTCGAATGATTAGACTGAATAGATTATGATGTAGTGTGAGAAGATTACCCCAAGAAAGATTTCCTCATTTCAAGCAATTTTTTGGATAGTGAGATCTCCTTAGATGAAATTAGGAGTGTGATTGACTCTTTAAAATCCGATAAGGCCCTTGGTATTTTTGGTTTCCTAGATGAATTCTATAAAGTTAATAAAGACTGGATTTCCACAAACTACTTGAAAATGTATAAAAAAGCAATTGGTGTGGAATCTCTTGTTCCAAAAATCAATAAAGGGGTTGTTAAGCTCATTCCAAAAGAAGGAGATCCATACCTTGTTAAAAATTGGTATCCAAATACATTTCTTAATGTTTCTTATAAAACCTTGGCTAAAATTTTTGCAAAAAGACTTTACCCACTACTTCCCCATATGATATCTAAAACCCATACTAGGTTTGTGGAGGGTATATATATACTTGATAGTCTCATTGCAAGCTGGGAAGGAATGTATTGGGCAATATATTCTCAGCAAGATATTGGAGTGATTCCCCTGATTTTGAAAAAGCATATGATCGAATAAAATGGCTCTTTATTAAAAGAATGCTTAGGGATTTTGGATGTCAGGACAACTTTTGTAGAATGATTTCAGTTTTATTAAAATATGATTTAGCAGTTGTGGAGGTGAATGGGGTAATCATAGGTTCTCTTCCCCTTCAAAAATCAATCAGACAAGGGTTCCCTCTTGATCCATTCATTTTTTGTCTTCGTAGCAGATACACTACATTATTTGCTGAGAACAAATGATATTGCACCCCCATGAAAGGTATCCAACTTCCTAATCAAATGGAAATGATTAATGTTTTGTTTGTTGATGATTCCACTCTATTTACTACCTTCTTCAAAGACAACTTGGCACAAGTTAGATATAGATTGAATATCTATTGCTTGGCCTTAGGATGTAAAATTGCCTACCATAAGTCTTGTATTATTGGATGGAAGGAGAACCGACCAGATTGGTAAGATGAATTTAGGTGGGATTGGGATCCCAATCAATTGGTCAAATATTTGGGGATTCTATTTGCTCTTAATCCTTAAATCATACAGATGTGAGAATGGGTTTGCACCAATATTAACAAGAAAATTGAAAAGTGGCATGACCACTTAATTTCACACCTAGGTAGAGTCTAGGTTTGTAAGAAAATTATTTATTTATATAGTTTGTATTATTCTTCATGTTGGATCTTCAACAAAACTTAGATAAACATGTTTCATAAAATTATTAGAGAATTCCAATGGTTAGATGGAAGGGTAACATAAAAAGACATGCAGTTAGAATTTTTTTAAAACCATGAAATGTTAGTGGTGTTGTTCTTAAATACCTACAAATTCAAGGTATCACCATTATGGTTGAGTGGATTGTCAAGGCCTTTAAATGGGATGAACCTTGGAAAGTGTTGGTCAAAAATAAAAAATTGAGAGGATTTTCTAAAGCTAAATCTGGATGGAAAGGTTTGCATATAAACAACATTCTTCTCACCCTTCATTCTTTTAAAGTAGTAGGCTCTCCTATTTTTGAAACTATTTGGAAGCCCTATGACTTAGTAAAACATCTTGTAATTGTCAAACATGTTTTTAGTTGGATGGGATCTTGATGTCAAGGGTATAGATCAATATGGTGGAATATTCACCTCAATAACCATCCACTGGCGCTTACCTAGGGATGCTCTGCTTTAGAATGGTTTAAGAAAGGTTTGAGGGACTTAAAGGATTTATTTGGGCCTGAGGGTTGGGCCTCCTAAGACATCATTAGACATAGGTATTATATTCTTACTACACAACATAGGACTTATTCCATGGTAAGGAATGCACTCAGGGACTATAACTCAGTGGATAATCTTGACAATGATATTGAATTCTAGGACAATATCAAATGGATCAAAGGTCCTCCCCTACATGAGTTCTCGACCAAGATGTTTTATCTTAAAATTTACTCTACCCATCATTCGTATTTAATGCTTAATCATGTGTGGAATGTTTGTGACTCCTACCATAGCTAGGATTTTAGACTTCAAGTGGTCTGGTCTTCTTGTTTTGAACTAGAAAAATCTTGTTTTAGATCGCTTTTGATATATAATAAGTTAGTTGTTGGTGAAGTCCTTGCTAAATGTGGGGATTTTTATCCATTTTGTCTTGTGTGTAGTGATGCAGATTCAATTGAGCATATTTTATTTTCTTTCCAATATGCTTCTAAGATCTATAAATGTTGTCTCTATAGTTTGTCTAATAATTTTTACTGTGAAATTAAATGGTCTAATATTACCTTTAGATATGTCTGATCTACAAAGAAAATTCTTTTTTTTTTCATAAATTTTGGTTGATTTTCTCTACTGATATTATTTGGTTTATATGTAAGCAAAAGAACCATGAGATTTTTCAAGGTAGAACTAGGGTATTTACTGACTTCATAGTTGAAGTCATTGTAAGAATTGTGGTTGTATAGACATATCTACAACTAAAGATTCTACAAAATTAACTGGAACACTTCCTTCAGATAGGTTTGTTGAAAGTTACCTCTGACTACATCTTGGACATTGGTGGGTATCCTAAACATAGCTCACACCCTGACTAGAGCCTTTCACATTCTACTATGGATAAGGTAACTATATCAGAATATGATTGGTCATGCATTAAATAATCCTAATTTGAATAGGTAAAAGATCATATTTCATCCTGGATGTACTCTTCTGAGTCAAATAAGCATGACACCAAGTGTTTGATTTATGCAACAAAAGATTGTATGAAACTCAGTATAAGCTCTAGCTCGACAAAACCCAAATCTAGAGGTAGTATGTCAATTAGTGGTGGATAATACTCTCACACAACATGATTCTAGGGCCCATATGGACTCTCTATTCCCAATTGAAGAACACAAACATACTTGGAAAAAATTTCACAAGAACTTTCAAGAACTGACAAACAAGTTGGAAAAAATGATGGATATAGGCAGTCTACAGGAGGTAAATGAAGTAAAGAATTTTATTAGAGATACCAATTTTAGTCCTCTTTTGGAAAAAGTTGACAGGTACTTCCCACCATAGGATGTGACTGAAGAGAATTCGCATAAGGGTCGTAGGGTAACATAGTAGCTGGGACCTGATATGTATAACCTGAATTCCATTGATGGAATTACTGAAACTTTGAATGGATAGCTTTCTCTATGGGTGGCATTGTCATACTGGTGACACTTTGTTTTTTGATTTTGTTATCTTTTATTGATGCCTCCATGAGGCTTTTTATATCGACATATCGATAACATTAGTTAAACTTGATATATGGTTGGTTGGTGACATTTGACTACCTATATGGTAGTTCTACTATTTTTCACCCTTGGGTGATTTACTTTTGTACTCAATATTTTAATATAAAAAATATATAATAATTATTTCAGTATTCATTTTTTTTTAATCTTAAATATTTATTTTGAAAAAAATTCAAATTTGATAGGAAAAAGAACCCCCTTAATTTTTCCATCTTTGTGATATAAAAAGTAGTAGATAGATTCTTTATTTGTTTACATCCCTCTCAATAAATTTATGCTCATTAACATACAATATTGAAATCAAAATTTAGGAAGATTTTAAGAATATTTCATACACTTCCAGAAAATGCAGAGGTTAGTTTTTAGATTCAAAACAAACTCCATTGCTCTTGAAACAATCAACTAACAAACAATAAAACCCCATATAAAATCTTAGTAAACAAGAGGCTTTCATATTTCTAATTTTATCATTATTTTAAATTAATTTGATTGTTTTTATTATTAAAATTAATATTTATTGCTTCTTTACATATAAATCATTCAAAACTTGTATACAATAACTAGGAGTGTTAGAAAGCTAGTCTAGTTTGTTGGTTTAAAATAAAACTTTAAAAGCATTAGATTGTTGCTATTTTATGATAGATCGCATTTTTTTCATATATAGAGAAAATAATTCATATTATATCCACCACAATCAATTAAAAATGATAAAAAATAAAAAATCCTTACTTAGATTTCATTTAGAAAAAGCCAAGAAAAATCAACATCTTGCACAATAGAGTAGATCTCTTCCTCTCTTTGCAAGTATTGTCAAATCATTGGAAAATGATAAAAATAAGTTTTTATTTCATTTAATTTTAGTTTTTTCATTTATTTAATTTTAACATTTAAATTTTAGTAAGCAAACACTTTACTTCCAAGACAAGTCAAAAACCCCAAAATAATCTAAAACAACAAAAAATGTCAAAAGCCTTGCCCAACTGTGCAAGACAAACAAAACCTTATAAATATACAAGTATTTGAAAAAACTATATATACAAGCTCATGATTTTATGCATAGCCTAATACCTATTATATGACACTTCCTAAAACACCTAGTCTTGTTAGATAATATCTTTTTCTTAGGGTTAGATCACCTGGTCCCACGGTTGGCATACACTCTGATATTAAAGACCGAGCTTAGGAGAGAGGTATTATGTTTCACCCCAATCCCCAATCTCATTGTTAACTCTCTCAATTCTTTATAGGATTAAGAAAAATTTCCTAATCCATCAATCATTATCCTCTCTTGGAATAGAGGTCATCATTACAATGTTATCTCAACCTAGTTTCTCATTTTCACCTCCTTCTCCTAAGGTCTAGCCTCGTCCTATATCAATCACATTTATAGATGATATTTACTAGGCAGAGTCAACCTGATAGATTAAATCTCTTTCCATGAGTCATTCAACCTAATCGCCCCCATTTCCCTAGTTCTAATATCGACTAGGAGCTTCACCTTCTCATGATCTCAGAAATTGAAGGACCTTGGAGCTCTGTTTCTGCATAGCTTGACACTCTCAATGAGCACCATGACACTATTGAGGTATTTCGATTTCATCATAAGAACACCTTTCCACCACCCATATAAATTCCATTCCATTGAATAACCATCCCAATTCATAGCCTATCTCTTACATTGGCTAGCTCAACCTGATATCAAGGAGTCAAGTGCATAGTTTAGCATGTGCTATTCACATGTACACAAAATAGTGAACACGATATGAAAGACTTCCATCATTTAAATTTTTATTTTATTATTATTCTCCTTTCTCATTATGTATTTTTCCTCCTCTTTCCATTTATTCTACGAGTATTCATATACGCCAAAATATGTTTGGACATGACATAGGTGGGGTCTCTTGGCCTAGAAGGCTATATAAGAAGCCGACTCAACTCTAGTGATCCATTGTTGGTGAGTTAGAATAAACCAAACTTAGACACCAATGTAGACTACCATTTATATGATTAATCTAATTCTAACACCCACACCAGGAGTGTGGTATCCATTTAGGAGATAAAGGGTATATTCAAAATTGTGAGTAACCAACCTGACTCCAATGCTATGGCCTTCACTAGGGGGCATGGTTACTCGTCACATGGCCACTAGGCCATCGATAAGCCTAAAAATCCTAAAATTGGAAAGCATTTCTAAATATGAGAATTATTTGGGAAGAATCTGCCACTTAGAAGATAATTATAATCACATGCAAATGACTACACATCCCCTAGTAGGAACCAAGATGTCACCAACCCATCAGTAAAAACTATAACCATTAATTCTAGAGATCCTAATCTAAACCAAAATCTTCAAACTAACCCCTCTCACACATCCACTCCTATGTAGGAGTCTCTTAGGCCTAACATAGTCACTGGTCCAAACCAACTCATTAACACCCTAGTAGTCATATTCATGACCTGAAGAGCAACCAATAATCTCTAGGTTAAGGGATGGTCCAAAATTATCTTACACATGCTCATTATTATCCTTATCTCATCCAAAAAGTAACTCATCAAACACCATAACAACAAACCTACATACTTCCACCTCAATAGGAACATTGGCCCCTACCAAATCATGTCTCTAACCAACCACTTGGGAACATCCTTACCTATGGGGTCCCAAACCAAGACACTTCTAAAATTCCTCCATCCTATCAGACTCCTACTCAAACCTCAATAGGGAATGCATATACCTACACTCCACCTTTGAAAAATGATGTGGTGTTCAACAACCCACCACTATTCACACCACTAAGTTATGTGCCTCCCACATACACTCCTACTCCAAAAATAATCTATATCCCACCTCATATAGCCTCAAGATACATGAAAACTACATATAATCTAATGAAATAAACCACAACTCCTACATCTAATAATCTCCCTCCTTTCTTTCATATGTATTCCAAACCTACTCAACAGGATAACTATTTTTTGGCTTATTCCACTCCACCTCATCAAGCATATACTATCCCTCTTAGTGGTTACCAAACTAACCCCTAAGTGATCCCACCATTCAAATTTAGGCACACTATGACAACAACAAACTTTAGCAACATGGGGACTTACATATAGTACCTTAAAAATAATATTGATCTCAACATATGAGATTTGTCTTGATAATAGAAGATTGAATACTGAAATATAGGGATCTTCTATTAAAATTAAGAGATTTGTCTTGATAATAGAAGATTGAATACTGAAATATAGGGATCTTCTATTATAACATTAAATAAGTAGATATTCAAGTCCTGATGAAGATATATAAAAAAAAATAGAGAATATTGTTGTTTATAGTTATATTTATTTAATCTTTTTTAATTAATAAAAAAACTCCAATTTATAAATACTAAATCTTCTTTTATTCATGTTTCCAAGGTGAGAAATGACCCACTCTCTTTAGAAACCAGGAATGTATTATATATGGTTTTTTTTTTATGTATTTATAGTTTTCCGTAATTATAAACCTATTTCATTTTCATATCAGTAATTATAAATAGATTTTAAATCTATAGGAAATTATCTTTCAATTCTAAGAGTTAATTCAAGATTGTAAATTAGTGTGTTCACTTTTATTAGATTGTTTACTTCTAGTAAGTGTGTTTACTTTCAATAGATTGTTTGTTTATAATAAGTGTATTTATTTTCAACAGGTGTGTTTATTTTAGTAAATTAGATTACAAAGTGTCTTAATTTTTCAAGTATATTTATTGTATAAGTAAATAATTTTTAGGATAGATTAGATTAGACATTTAGAAAGATAAAAACCTCTCAATCATATCTATAAAACCTACAATTATATGCCTTATTGCAGATAGCTTTAGGCACTACCCCTGTTTGAATGATATCAATAGATCAAGTTGATTAAATGAAGAGATTAATGACACCTATCATTTTTGGCACCATTTTTTGGGGATATATAAGGTGTTATTAAGGCATCCTTATTGATCTATAGTAAAAAAATTAAAATTATTGAAAAACCAATTAAAAAAATAACAAAAATAATTTATGAACTGACCTAGAAACGCTAAAAAAAAGTTCATCTCTAAAGATCCTGAGTTGGGACTAGAGGAGGAAAGAATAAAAATTCTAACTGAGAGATATGAAAGTATAATAAAAACACTTGAATCATGTTTAAATTCATCACCAGAGTCAAGATCATCCTCATAAAGAAATACTATAAAAAGACTCACATTTGGAAGATCTTCTCCTATAAGAAGAATTAATCTTGAAGATCCTTTATCGGGAATAGTAGGTCTTATACCTCAATATTTTAAATATCAATAATAAATAATAAATTGGATATCTAATATAGGTTGGGAATAAATAAAAATCATGACCAAGGAGATATAGAAAATCATAAAAAAAATAGAATGCAATTGCAATAAGATAGAATTTTTTCTTTTCCTATAATCATAGATCTAGCAGATCAACCATTGTTAAAATCAATCGAGGATCAAGACAAAATCACTTTCACCTATCCATGGGGTACATTTGCTTATGGAGTCTTACCATTTGAATTTTATAATGCACTAACTAATTTTCAATGGGTAGTTTTAGCCATATTCTCTGATTTGACTAATGATTATATGGAAGTATCCGTGGTTGAATTCACTGCTCATACATTTGATGAAGCCTTACATAATATTGACAAGATCTTAACCGTATGTGAAGAAAACCAACCATCATTAAGCTATGAAAAATGCCTTATGATGATGGATCAAGGCATAGTATTAAGACACCACATCCTTACCAAGAGAATCCAAGTGGATCTTAAGAAAATTGAAATAATTTTCTACCTACCTATCCCACAGAATCAAACTAATATCAAGATTTTTTTAAGTCATGCTAGTTTTTATAGATATTTTATAAAAGACTTTAGTAAAATTGATGCTCATATGTTTGCTTTATTGGAAAATGATAATGAATTTATGTGGAGTAATGATTGTCAGAAATTCTTTGAATCCATTAAAGAAAAATTGAGTTCTACACTAGTACTAAGAGGACCCAATTTGGAAGAACCCTTTCATATTTATACTGATGCTTTTAATTATGCAATGGGAGCAATTTTAAGACAAAAAATAAGAATGATCCTATGTATGTCATTTATTATATCAACAAAAAATTCACATCAACTGAAAATGATTATACAACTACAAAAAAATTTCTTTGTTGTAATCTATGCCATCAACTAATTTCAACACTATATTATAGGTTATAAAGTTTTTATATACACAAATCATTCAGCCATAAGGTATCTTATGAATAAATCTATAGTAGGAGGAAGAATCATAAGATGGTTTTTAATTTTGTAAGAATTTGATATAACTATCATTGATAAACCAAAAAAATTTAATGTGATTGTAGATTTTTTGTCTATAATAAATAATGCAGTTAGTGAAGAACCAATTGAAGATAGATTTCGAAATGAATAACTATTTGTTGTTTTAGTAAAATCTCCATGGTTTGCTGACATAACCAACTATTTAGCAACATGGATGTTTCCTTTTCATTTTACTCAAAAATAAATAAAATATTTAATTAAATAAGGTTCTTCTTTCAAATAGACTAATGACATGCTATTTAAGTATGGACTTGATCATGTGTTTTGTAGGTGTGTAGAAAATAATGAAGCATATGATATCATTAGAACTTACAATATTGAACTAGGAGGAGGGAATTATTAAACAAAAATAACCATGCAACAATATTTTAAGAGAAAGATATCACTAACCTTCCCTTCATAGAAAAGTAAATAAGTATATCAGACAAAGTTATCCATGTCAAAGGATGACATAACTTGCATTATCATCAGAAATACATCTTCATCCATAAGTAGTATTGGACCCATTTGAAAAATGGGGAATAGATTTTATTGGTCCTATAGATCTTCCATCTCAAGGAAAGGAATACCTTTTAGTATGTACAAATTATGTCACTAAATGGGCTGAAGTCCAAGCCTTGACCTTTGCTAGATAAAAAGTGGTAGCAAACTTTTTATATTTCAAGGTCATGTAATAGTTTGGTGCACCTAAAAAAATAGTTTCAGATCAAAGACCACAATTTATGTCTAATATGATTAATTTTTTTATAGAGGTATACCAATTCAATCATAGGAGATCTTCTCCTTATCATCCATAGTCCAATGGCCAAGTATAGGTTACTAACAGAGAGCCGGATAATATTTTGACTAAGATAGTAGTAGTAAAAAATATTGGGTAACTAGAATCCCAGAATCAGTATGGGCCTGCAACACTACTTGGAAGACAACCAATAGATTTTCACTTTATGAGTTAGTGTATGGTAAGAAACCTTTACTTTTCATTGAATTTAAATTATAAACTTTAAAAATAGCAACGGAAGTAGGCATTGATTTGGATAAGGCATGTCAAGATAGAATTTTTTAATTAAATGAACTTGAGGAGATGAAGATAAAAGATTTACAATAAATAGAGATGATGCAACATTAAAAGAAAATATGGTATAATTCTCACATCAAAGCAAGAAGATTTCAAAAAGGAGATTGGGAACTTTTGTTTGACTCCAAGATTTAGCAATTCAAAGGTAAATTGAGGACAAAATGGTTAGACCCATATCAAATAAACAATATATTTAAAAATGGATCAGTGCAATTGTTACCAATATATGAGAATCAAAAAATTTTGTTGTTCAATGGACATAGACTCAAGTTATATTAGAAATTTATCAACAAAGAGAATTTTGTTTAAAAAATTAGACATGAAGTAGTTTTCATGGAATGACATAGTGCTTTCATGATAACAAATCTATGATGGTACATTATATAAAATAATAGAAGGATATCACTTTTTAGTTTTCCTTCTTCCAAAAATAAAATTAAAAAGCAAAAAATAAAATTTCAATAGTGAAAATCCTTTTCAGGTTGTTATTGATAGTTCTAATAAAAAAACTAGCTTGCTAGTTGATCATGAATTGAATAATGAGCCTTGACTTGAAAACCAAAACTAGCTGGTCAAGGTTAAAATAACGAAAATAAAATAAAATATAAAAACACAGAAAATAGTAAAAAATTGATTAGTTGTTTCAAGCAATATAATCACTAATGTATTTATCTGTATACATTCCTATAAAGACTAATTCATGCATTTGTTCTCTATTTAGAATTAGGGGGTAGAAAAAGAATGAAAGTTAAGAGTATGATTTGGTAAATAGGGCATTTTATTTACCTACATTAGGTTAATATAAGTCTGTTTGATTCATGTATGTTCATACTTAAGAGGATGTTTGGAAAGAAGACATCTTATAGGTTGTCAAAGTAAAAATCAAACAAAAGCATTTGATGACATGAAAAGATCATAAGTTAAAGGACACATAAGCAAAAGGAATGTCATGTAAAATAATAAGAAACATTTGATGACATGGATAGGTCATAAGTGAAAAGATATGTAAGTAAAGATAATGTTATATCAACTTTATTCATGTGTACCAACCTCCTATCGACTCAGTCTAAAGTACCTTGAATAATGATGATGAGTTTGACGGTGCATAAGTTTCATAAGTGTGAAAGTAAATTAAATATTTCTTAAAGATAATTTAATTTACACTTCCACATTATATGATGATTGCTTTGGATTATGTCAACATCCATCAAAACTAAATAACCATTTGACCTTCTTCTTTCCATTTCATTATGCATTATTGTTTTTGTTGGCACTGATTATTGCACCTACTAAACCGCCCCAAGCTTTAAAAAAATTACCAGAGCCATCATAAGACATAAGAAATGCTTTCAAACTAAGTCCATATCTAAATTGATAACTGATGACATCTCTATAACAATTATTGAGGAGGTTGGCTAGCTATCATTTTTGGAAAAATTTGAAGGGCATGAGGAATCTCTTGTGAATGATTTCATAGCTAATCTAATAGAAGACTCCACTACAGTGAGAGGAATCAACATTCTAGTTTTCAATTCAATCATCAGTGAAATTTATGGAATTTTTGAAGAAGGTAAAATAATACTTAGAAGAATTTTTTTTGATTTAATTACACAATTCAATGGAAATGAATAATTGTCTATTACATGCGTACACAACCATCAAGGAAAAGAAAAAGGGATCAACAAAAAATCCTTACGTAAACCCTATAAATATGTTTCTTTTTTGATAATGAAATATTTCATGTGTGAAGGGCAATATAGTGTTTTGGGGTGTGAAGAAATGTGTATGATTTTTCACCTCAAGTATGACCAACCATAGATTCAACATAGGGTTAAACTCCCCTTATTCCTATATTGAGCCATTCAAATTCTAGGTACTAATAGATTAGCTCCTCTCCATCATCATGGTCTTATCCATGTTATTATTTAATATAATTTCTTTTAGAAAATCAAATCAACATGGAAGAATTTTTTGGACATTAGATTCAGTCAGTCCTTAGCATCTATTTCAAAATCTTCTAGAAAAACACCAATACCCAAGACAAAAAAGAGGCTTCCTCTTCTAGGGTTAGGGTTTTGTATAGTGAGAGACAATAGACTAGATCACAAGCCACATATGTGATTGCAAAGACTTTTCAACATATATCAACAAAAATAAAATTAAGACCTAGGGTTTTATAGTCTCACAAAAACTCTTAATTTAAAGATAATTCTTTAATAAGCACAATATAGATACTCAAATTAGCTGAAGCATCCTAAGATATTGATGATACCTCTGTAAAGGATTCTATTTCCCTTGTACAGATAAAAAGAAGACAACAAATTAATCTTCACACAAGATGATGAAGAGACAAAAACAACTGCCACTCTTGATAGACTTAGATAATCACCATTATTTTATTCACCAACAACAATAAAAATAATAGTATTAGATCTCAATGAAGAAGTTATTAGAGAAGACATTATTGAAACAATAATAGTAGATACTAGTGAATTATCTATCACACCAGAGATTCCCAAGTCATTAGTAGTAGTCCCTGATGATAAACCTATCCCAATAGATATTCTTTCTAAGGAAGCTGCTTAGAAAGAAAATATACTCATAGAATAAATTTTAGTACATGAAGTAAAATTCTCTCCATATTCTTCAAATCCTGATATAAGACCAATACTAGACAAAGGGAAAAGTATTATGGTCTTTAAAAAAAAATCATCCATCTCCACTGAAGATCTAGAGTTGTAACTCATCTTTGCACTGTCAAAAGTTGAGGTCATCATCAAACAATAAGTTGAAGATATTGTTGATCTTTTAGCTCAGCTACAATGTCAGAATTTTCTCAACTCTTTTTTGACTCAAAGGTTAGATAGTTTTAAAGACAAAGATTTGGATCACATGACTAGAAACAAAAGGCTTGAGAAATAAATAACTCATTTTGATGAAGACATGGTATATTCTTGGATATATATCACTAAATTAGAAGAAAAGAAATGTTGTTAAAAAAACAATTTCAAAATTCTTAGCAATAATAGTTTTCTATGCAAATTCCATCTTCTTCTAAGCCTTTAATTGATCAAGCCTGCCAAACTATTTTTTCTCATGTTTACTACCTAGAAAAATGGAATTAGGGATGTTTAGAGTTTAGGAACTTCAAAGAATAAAACAAATCCTTAGAAAATAAAATTTAGATAATGAAGAAAAAATTAGAGGAAGAAAAATAGTAGAATCAAAAACTTGAAAAAAATCTACAAGTTGCAAGTTAGATAGACAAAAACCTTCTAGATTATAGAGCTCCCTCTCTTTATTATAGCCTGTATTCACACAAACAATTTTATAGATGGAAACTAATAAGAATTTAATGTGATTTACCTCACAACATTGAATATCCTCTTATGTTTCTAAATATTTTTTTAGGAATCCACTCCAGAACAAAAAAATTTGTTATGTAATTTTTATTTGTGTAATGATATTAGGAGACTATAATAAGTTCATGTTCAATTTATATGTAAAAAAAGTTCAGCTAAGATCACTTTTTCCTGCTGATAAAAATCAAATAACTTGGAAAGCTAGACATGAAAAATATGTGGAAAAATCCAAAACTACAGGGTTATGTATTAGACCCACTTTTGCTAGTGCCAAGAATTTATTGATTAACTTTAAAACTTTTTATTTGATAAATCCAAACATCAATGATTATTAGTTGTAGGCTTTGTATAATAGTAGTGGCTCTTTTGATCTATATATAGGACAACATTTTGATGATATATTTATAGCTAGTGTCAGGCATTGGGACACATTGACAACTTCATTGAAAATAAGATTGGTGATGTCTCCAACCAATTTAAGATAGAGATTATGAATGACACAAGCTATTAATGACATGCTTGTTGATGTTATTAACTTAGGAGGTGCACAAAGTTGGCATGAGATTTAGGCCACCACTTTTTATAACTCTTATTCCACCATGGCATAAATGGAGTACTCAAATAGATGAATAATTTCAGAATTGGTAATAAATGGTGTGAACATATTAAGGTTTACCTAGTTTCCTAGATAATTAGTGGGATAATGAATTTGACATAAATGACCTCAGTCAACATTTACAAGCCAAAATTCAAAATTATGAGGGAACAAGCAACAACTAAATTTGCAAAAAAGACTTGTAAAAAGTAAAATATGGGGGGATGATGAGTCCAAAATATGACTCATTATTACTATCAATTTTCTTTGTTTTTCTTTCATTACCTCTCCTCTAGATTGAACAATGCAAGGATATTAGGCTTGTGTCTAATCCTAGTGTAGTAAATAGATGCTTTATCTTACTTAATGTAACTAAATCTTAAGTGACTAATTTTGATATTTAATTCTAACTTTTTTCATGTTCAGTCTCTCCATTTTATGTATATACAGATGATAAAATAGTTTATAAGGAATAAGGACCCTTTTTGATGATATTTTAAGGCAACTTATAAAAAATATTCTGATATTTTGGCAAGCTATGAACTCATTGAACACTCTTTTGGTTCATTCAAGTCTTCTCTAGACTGAGCTATGAACTTGTCCAAAATCTATGATCTCTCACAGTCCACTACTTTAGACTCACTCAGTAGCTACAAACTCACCCAGTCCAAAACTATGAATTCATCTAAGATATGATTTTATTCACCAAAGGATTCCACCTAGCATAGCAACCACATTATGGACTTATTAAAACATCTAGGTTTCTTGAAATAAGTTGTTACGGAGTTTCTCTAGAATTTACCAAAGTTGTTATGGAGTTGTTTTGAACTTTGCTAGAATTGATATGGAGTTTCTTTAGACTCCAATAGAATTGATATGGAGTTGCTTCAGACTTTATTAGAATCACTCTAGACTCTTCTAGTCTAGCTTTTGAGCTTGCAAAACTAAAATATCCACACTTTAATATTGTTTTGGTAATTTGATATTTATAGGATTACTATAAATAATAGACCTATAAATAGACTTTTTATATGTATATCAATCCATTTAAATATGTTCATAGTCTTTTCAAGTCAAATTGATCTAATGGATTTAGGAAGTCATTCTTAGTAGATATGTAGTGGATTTTGTAAATGGGTGGATCTTTCTATCCAAACTATCAATCTCTTATTTTTAAGAACCACTGAAATTAGAAGATTTGTCTTGATAGTAGAAGATTGACTACTAAGATCTAGGGATATTTTGTTACAAAATTATATAAGTATATCTTCATGTCCTGATGAAAAGATATAAAAAAAAATAGATAATATTTTTATTTAATTAATACTCTAGCACATTTGCAATTATATTTATGTAATTTATTTTGCTTAACAAAGAAATATCTAATTTATAAGTATTAAGTCTTCTTTCATTCCTATTCATAAGGAGAGTGAGGGTCCACTCTTCTCAAATACCAAGAACATATTCTATATGGTATTTTATGTATTTACAATTTCTAATAATTATAAATATATTTAATTTTTATATTAGTAATTATAAATAGACTTTGAAATCTATAGAAAATTATCTTTTAGTTTTAAGGGTCAATTCAAGATTTTAAATTAGTGTGTTTACTTTCTGTTTTCACTTGGATTTGTACCCTTTGAGGATATGTCTAAGCTTTTCTCATTCAAGTGGCACAATCGAAACACTTTTAAGCTGTGGGTAGCCTAAAAATGAGGTGAATCTCTAGATACGGCTAGCTCCCTTGATGTACCACTTGTAGATCATTGATACACCTATGCTTGTGAGGGAAAAGGGAGATAAAACTAAAAGTAAACTATCTTAAGGGAGGTGATACACAAAATTAGATGATGACTACCAACCAGTTGCATGTCACACATGAGACTAATTGAACATACACTTTTTTTAATTTGAATTTTTTCACATCAACATTTCATTATGAAGTTGTGATGAATGTATATGATATGAAGGCTAGACAAGTGGCTTTAAATGGCACTAGTGAATATACTAACTCACTCAACCATTGACACTTCATAGAACACTTCACATGACATACAAGAAGAATCTTTCAAACTACAAATAAGTGAGAAAATGAGACAACATGCTAATAAAATAAGAGTCATTACTAAGCAAGATAAATCATCAAATTAAAACACACTATGAACAATGATAAAATAGATAAAAATCAATAGTATTTATTTATCCATGATATGAAAATAAACAAGATTTAGCCATACTCAGGTGGAGCATAATTTATAAAGGCCAAAATGGCTAGTTCTTATAGAACTTGAGAGAGAGAGGAGAAGAAAGAAGTCTAAAGGTCACAAGGACACTTGTAAAGCTAAGAGAATTAATTATATGTGCATGAAAAAAATAATGTGAAATCGATCATGCAAAGTTAGGAAGCACAAGTGTCATCCCAAGTCATGAAACTGTTGAAATGTGATGTAAGAATTCCATTTGCTAGCTTAGAAAATTGCCTTCATGATTTAGCCCTATTTGAACATCCCAAAACTGATTAAGGATAGGTGTAATGATTGGAATAAGAGATAAGGATTTCATACCTGATTTTCTATGCTTTGGTTATAATTCTGATCACCTGAAATCTCTTAGAAGTGAGTCATCATTGCCTATCATAAAAAAATCCTCTTTCACACACCTTGCACACTTAGATTCCAAAAAGACTTCAATTTTACATGAAAATAAATACAAGGGAGTGAATTACATGTGTCAAGACCATCCATGGCCTTAGAGGCATCAGGCACACCTTAAAAAGCCATCCATTAGAAGTTATCACCCTTTTCACTATCATGCTCACTATGCCAGTTTTGACTGGCCGAGATAAGAGCTCTTGTTGAGGCACTTAGGAGTTGATCTGAGGCATGAAATTGATATGGAGAGTTATATTAAGTTTTAATATTCCTTTCCATATGATTGACATCAGTTGAAACCTCCTATAACCTACACAATGCACAAAAAATTAAAAAATACTCTATTTTATACTCTATTCATACAATTCTATACAATTAATCTTGATGGTAGGGATCCTAAGAGAGTCTTCTACAAGGTTAAGCACTTTCACATTCATTCCACCTCACTTTGATATCCCTCCAACCTCATCTTCTCAATCGGGTCATTATTTAGGGTTTAGAAGGGTTTTGAGTGCTTTAGGCTCTTAGGCTTTGTTCATAATGCCATGACATTGAAAATGCCAAAAAATTTCAAAAATGTAAGGTTCAAGACCCTTTTCAACACCTCCTAACTTCTTAGATCCCCATGCATATCCTTCAAGGGGATGCAAGCACCTCAAGTTGATTTCTCGAACCCTTCCTTTGCTTTGCACAAGGCCAATGTTGCCTTTGATCCAAAAGATGGATTACTTGTGTTTTATCTACAAGGTGAAATATTTAACACATCAGGAATAACCCTAAAAACTTTCCAAAATCCACTAGAAAGCTTGTCTACGGCTATGAATGAAAGTGACATATCATTTTAAATCTAGGCCTAACCATGCTTAATAGGTCTCCTTATAAGTTTGAGGGTTTAGAGCACCTTATTGAGGTTAATTATTATGTGATTGGTTATTCATGTTATCTTAGGTGTTATACAACTTTCCAAACCTCTCCTAAATTCTCAATCAGCTCCTGGCTCATCCCTTTGTCTGTGTTATCCAAAACTACCAATTTTTGCATAAAGGAAAGTACTCTCTATCTAAGACAAAACATAGTATACTTATCCTATTTAATAAAATAATTATAAGGTTTAATGGGCTTATAAAATTCCTAGAGACCATATACATAAAAAATGAGCCTTTGATCAGGTCATTAGACCTTCTAAAAGATTTAAAACCCAAGAAAAACCTATGTGAAATGGACTGTATGCAGGTTTTTCTCTAATGGATTATGTGTTTCTTGTTTAGAGTCCTTTATTTGCTTTGTATCTACCTTGAGAGTGATATGAGACTATTATGACTATGATTGATATGTTTCAATCTTCATTCACCTCTCTAACCACACACATACTCCTCCATACACCCTACTTAGACAAGACTCAGTATAACCCTGACAGTAATTCCTACCTTGGAGGGGACATATGTATGTGACCTTGTATGTATTAGGATTTGAAGATAGTATATAAGCATTTATAAAGCCTCCCAATATTAACTTCATCTATTCCCTTGATTAACTTCACACTTTGGGGTTTGAATTACTCCCAAGGCCAGTCACAATTAGCTGACTATGTATTCTATCTCTTTGATTTCTATAGGTGCATATCTCTCTAATAGGACCTTGATCATGATGTGTAGAGACATTTATTGAATATTCAAGGTCACCTAGTATTTTATTTTACCTATATTCACCTTGTATGTGTTAAATCATCACCAAGACACCATGCCTAGGTCTCTATCTTCCTACTCAGCTGTAGGTGCTCATTTTCCTGTGAAGGGACACTTGTAGGTGTTCATGAGGCTTAAAAATCATATATGGACATCATACTAGTGATATTAATGCTCATTTGTATACCATTAAATAATTAGGACCATGCCAACATGAGAGTATGTTTCATTTACAACCTTAAGATGTCAATGGTCACCTAAAAGTGAATTCTTATAGATATGAAATCAGGGTTTTAGTGCTTTAAAAGACATCTTTGAGGTCCCAAACAATCAAGCTCCATCAATCCTCTTGGCTTCATCTTTGTCATATCTCTTCTCCATGATAGAGGCTAAAAGGTTTAACTATATATATGCTCCAAAAATCTTTGCTACCTTATTATAGGATATCTATAAAAGGGCTTGGATCTCTGTGTTTACTTTTTAGGGATGAAGTCCCTGAGTTCAATCCTCGCTGCCAGAAGGTGATATTCAACTTTGCCTAACCATATAACACTTCAAATAGTCCACCATGATATTTTAAACATACTAAGGCCTTAAGGAGGATTTCATCTCATGCTTGAAACTTTTTATAAGGCTCTTCAGCTCTCTGTGGTACCACCTATAGGTGGTTATTCTGATGTGTATAGGTAGTGAAGGGGAATGTGGATAATGTGCTTATTTTTTACCTCTCACAAGTTTTAAACATATATTAACACCTCCAAATGCATCTTCATAGTATAAAATATCTAAAATAGGGACCAATACCTCTTTTTCAATGTGAATTGCTCCATGAGAGCACCTGTATATGTGCATTAAAGGTAAGAGACTATGTAGAAGTACTGTATTGACTATCATAGTCCCTTTATAAACTCTTTGGAGATTCATACTTGTTTGTTATTTATTTTAAAGACATGTTCAATGTCTTGAGGCCTTCAATTCACCTCATTGAAGCTACTAGACAGGTTCCACACACATGATTGTAAGTGAAAAGTACATAAAGAGCTGATTGTATGTATGTCAAAACTGAATGTTTGGTCAATATATGGTGTTTTAAGACCAAATATGGAAGGGAGGTGGTATATATGGTATTGAAACATGGAAAAAATCATATCTCCTTCACATGAAGCTCTTGTAGAGAATACAACGTTCTGCAAGTAGTGAAAATAACTACCATTCCACCTAGGACATCAACTTTCAAATTGAACTAAAAGGTCTATGATATCTTTTCCAAACATGAAAATAAGAATCAAAAGCATTTGAGAAGAGATCCAAAATTCTTTGGAGACAACATCAACAAGTTTATTGTAGAAAATTATCTAAATCAAGGTAAAATCTATAAAGTGCACAAGTTAACAAGCAAATTAGATATGTCAACTTATTAAGAATGGTTCATAAAGTATAGTCCACCATTCCTCTAAAAACAAACATCAAATGGAATTTGATTGAGTGTAGAATACAAATCTAGGAGCATTTTGTCTGAAACCTCTCATGCTGACCGTACTAAGTATAAACCTGAGGACTATTCTTATTTGCTAAGCCTAGAGAAGAAGAGAGAAGTAGTTTAATTTGTTTCTTGGAGATTCTAATTAAAATGATCACTGAAATAAGTGTATGGAATATCAAGGGACACTCTTGAAATTTTCTCAATTGCAAGAGTTTGTACATTTCTATACACCTCATTAAATGCTCATTTTAAAAGAAAACTACCTTTTTTTTGAAGAACCTCCCACTTTTTAGTTAGAAATAGTTACCTAAGGAATAATGGGACACATGGAACATAACACCACCTTTTAAAACCTTTACATTTCCCAAGGAGGTTGTAAAAGTCATTTAATGCTCTATTTTGACCCCCAAAATGACTCAAAAAGACATAAATATTGAAAATGACCAAACCAAGGCTAATGTGACATGAAATGACCCATAATACACATTATGACATAATAGTAGACCCCTAAAATACCTAAAAATCAAGTTTTTAACTATAGGGGTCCTAATTTGACCTATATGGTCAAATTTGGTCAACAAATTAGTGAATTATAGGGGTAGTATACCTGTTATACTAAAGATCGGTAGCCTTATTAGTCTATTGGGCTTAGGGAGTCATCTAAAGTCTAAAACCAAGTAAGAGGACTTGACACTTGATAACCATGTTTTGATCAAGACAAGATCAATTGACTATCTCAACTACACAAAATGAAGGACACACACAAAACAAAACAAATAAACCAACAAGACACACACATGTGCTCAAGGCACTTAGGAAAATAAAAAAACAAACCACTATGTATAACTAACAATTAATCATACCTCCATTTCTAGGATCAAAATTTAAGTTCCTTGCATCTCCTTCATGAGATGAATGATAGTGCCAAGCATGTTGCTCTTTGGATTAGACACTTGATAGATCAGAGTAATTTATTGGCACTTCACTTTCGACACGCTTAAGTAGACCATCTTCAAATAGGTATCCAATATAAATTTATTGCTTTTGGCCTTGTACACATACCTCATATTTTTGCCCACTCTTCATCTCATGATCAAGTTGCATCTTCTTTGTAGGAATGATTTCAAGAGGAGAGGTTTCTTGTTCCTTGGAAGATTGAGGCTATTAGAATGTTGTTTTGACCTTTGAAGGCTGAGGTGAACTTTGCTTTGGCTCTTCTATGACATTTTAAAACATATCATCTTGCTTACCATCACTTACAATCAGTTCTAAGGAAGTTGTAGATCCCTTGAGAGATTCAAACTCATTTCAAATGTTTTCAAACTACTACCACAAGTCCTCATCTTCTCTTTGATCAACATCATGAAAGGGAACAACAAGATAAGCTCTTTCATCCTCTTCCTTAGAATTCAAAATGACTTCATCTAAGATTTCTTTTTTAACATAAGGACGACATTCTTCATTATCAATACAATAAGAAGACTCAACATAAGGACTCACCTTTTCTTCAACATTTAGGACCTCTTGAGGGATCTCAAGTTGTATCTCAACTATCATAACCTAAATTTGATTCTCAAGGGATTCAAGATCTTCAATCTCTTTCTCCTCCTTAGTGATGCCAAGACTAGGCATCTTCTAATCATGTGACTTAGCCCAATTAGGCTACCAAGGAGCTATACTTTTTTCAAGCAAGAGTTATGAATTTTATTCAACCAAATGCTCCTCTTTAGGTTCCCATACCATAGGTCCATCAAGGAAAAGGGTGATTGGGTATGAACAAGATGAACTAGTTGGTGGAGGTGGAACATATGACTCAAAATTATATTGAGAATGAATTATATGGGATTTTTTTAGAAGATCATGAGGAAGGGCAGACAGACCTTGGGCTTAAATAGCTTGGTTTTCTTCCTTCCATTTGAAAATCTCTTTATTAAAATATATTTATCTTGAGGAATCTCTTGAATAAGATTAGATGGGGTGTGTTTAGGCATAATATCTTCTTCTGGCTCTAAACCTTCCATCACACCTTGACTCAACAATTTCATTCTTGTCTCTAGCTCTTCAATTTGTTTGGCTAGGTTTTCTTGGAAAATTATCTCTTGAATTTGATAGGCATCTTCATGAGTATAAGGAGTAAAAGAGGACTAACATGGAAAACAAGAGGTCTCTTGAGGAAGGGTGGGAGGAACTTACATAGGATCAATCTCTTTCTCAACTTCACACTCCCTATCAAGGCTGCTATCCTATTTCTTTCCCCACAATTCCACTATCTTATTCCAGCTTAGGATGTTAGGATTAGGAGTCTCTTCTTTAGGTAGTGATGCAATTTGAAGAGTGGATGAAGTGCTTAAGAAACTTGGGATCTCCTTAGGCTTCGATTCTCTACCTTGTCTCCAACTTAGTATTTCATATCTATCGGTCTCTTCTTGAGGTGGGGATGTAATGGGAGAGGGAAATGAGGACTTAAATTCAACTTCCTTTGTTGATGACATGGAATGCTACATCTTATTATCTAACTTAATCTGCCTATCAAGATTTGCTTCAAAAATAAGGTTTCTCTTTCCAACTCTCTCTTTCAGTTGATTGGAAAAAAGATGACTTTGATAAGATTGATTGGGCTCATGAGTAGGGTCAAGTAGGAATGATATCACTCTTTGGGAGGCGGATATGAGGGATGATAGACTTGGTGAGGCTTCTCCTCATAAAATCTTAGCTTATCTTCCAAGGATACAATCAATCCACCTATATCTAGCATCTTAATTGCGAGCCTTTGCCAATTTGTTCCCTCAATAGGTGCCCACTCTCTTTTAACTAACTCTAAATCATCTCTCATCTTATGGATAAGATAACTAGGAATATCTAGACCATGTGCCCTTTGTATGTCAAGATCTATCATGTACCTCTCATAGCCCAAGAGAGTTTGCTTGAAAGTAGAAATGGACTGATTAGAGAAGTAACTAGGCTGACTAGGAAGAGCAAGATATTGAGAAGGCTAGTTATATGACTGATACAAATCATGACTAGGATAGTAAGGATCATATTGGAGCTGGTAAAGATCATATTGAAGCTAGTAAGGATCATGACAAGGATGATAGGGAATGTCATAAGCTTGATAAACCTTACCAACTTGTGTAAAATAATACTCAACACCAAAGTCAGCCATGAAACTTCATTAGAAAGCAAAAACACAAGGAATGATTATCAACAATGTTCAAAAGGCATACCTGGGCTACTTGACTAGCTGATGTAATCTTGGAGTTACCATTGATTTTTAGATAGATGCCTCAAAAAGTTGATGTGTTGAAAGACAAAATCAATTTTTTTTCAAATGATTGGACTAATAATCCCACTAGGCATGTCAAAAATTATTATCACTTAGATTTTTACTCTTTGAGGAGATGTCTCAACTCTCCTCATCCATGTGGCACAATTGAAACACCTCTAGGCTGTGGGTAGCCTAAGAATGAGGTGAATCTTTAGATATGGACAACTCCCTTGATGCAACATTTGTAGATCACTCCTACACCTATGATTGTGAGGGAAAAAGGAGAGAAAATTGAAAGTTAACTATCTTAAAAGAGGTGATACACCAAATTAGTTGATGACTACCAACCGACTACATATCACACATGAGACCATGAGTCTAACTAAACATACATTTTTCTAATCTACATTTTTTTACATCAGTGTTTAATTATGAGGTTGTGATGAATGTCTAAGCTAGGAGGGATTGGAAAAGAGGCATTGAATGGCACTAGTGAATATACTAACTCACTCAACCATTGACACATCATAAAACACTTCACATGACTTGCAAGAAGAAGCTTTCAAACTACAAATAAGTGAGATAATGAGACAACATGCTAAGGAAACAAGAGTCATCATTAAGAAAAATCAATCATCCAAGTAAAACACACTATGAAAAATCATATAATAGATAAAAATTAGTAGTCTTTATTGATCCATGGTATGCAAATGAGCAAGGCTTTACCATACTTAGGTGGAACATAATCTACAAAGGCTAAAATGGCTAGTTCTTATAGAACTTGAGAGAGAGAGAGGAGAAGAAAGAAGTACAAAGGTCATAAGAATACTTGTTAATCTAAGAAAACAAGTTACATGTGCATGCAAAGAGAAATGTGAAATTGATCATGCAAAGCCAAGAAGCACAAGTGTCACCCCACGTCATGGAACTCTTGAAATGTGGCGTAGGTGTTCCCTTTGCTAGCTCAAAAAATTGTCTTCATGATTTAACCCTATTTGAACATCCCAAAACTAACTAGTGACAAGTTAATAATTAGACATAGAGGGAAGGATTTTAAACATGACTTTACATGCATTGGTTTTATTCCTAATCACCTAAAATCTCGTATAAGTGAGCCATCACTCCCTGTAGTCAAGAAAGCACTTCTTTCACACACCTTGCACACTTGGCTTCAAAAAAGACTTCAATTTTCCATGAAAATTCATACAAGGGAGTGAATGACATCTGTCAATACCATCCATGGCCTTAGAAGCATTAAGCATACTTAAAAAAACTATCCATTATAAGTTCTCACCCTTCTCATTATCATGTCCACTATGCCAGTTTTGATTGGCTAAGATGAAATATTTTATTGAGGCAGATAGGAGTTGTTCTAAGGCATGAAATTAACATGAGGAGTTAGTTTAGTTTTTAAGTTTCTATTTCATGTGATTGGCATCTCATGAAACCTTCTATAACCTACATAAGGCACAAAATAGTAAAACATACTCTATTTTGTACTCCATCCATACAATTGCGTACAACTAATCTTGATGATCGGGAGCCTGAAAGAGTATTTTGAAAGGTTCAAGAACTTTCATAGTTATTCCATCTCACTTGGATATCCCTTGAACCTCATCTTCCTAATCAGGTCATTATTTAGGGTTTAGAAGGGTTTTGAGTGCTTTAGGTTCTTAGGCTTTGTTCATAAAGCCCTGATGTTGGAACTACTAAAAAATTCAAAATATTTAAGGTTAAAGACCCTTTTAAACACCTTCAAGCTTATTAGATCCCCATGCATATCCTTCAAAGAGATGTAAGCACCTCAAGTTGCTTACTCAAACCCTTCTTTTGCTTTGCATAGGCCCAATGTTACGTTTGAGACAAAATATGGATTCCTTATACAAGGTGGAGTATTGAACACACCTAGAATGACCATAAAAACATGTCTCAATCCACTGGAAATCTTGCCTAAGGATAGAAATGAAAGTGACCTATCATTTGAAATCTAGGCTTAACTATGCCTAATAGGTCTGCTTGCAAGTTTGAGGCTTTAGAGCACCCTATTGAGGTTAATTCTTCTGTGATTGGTTATTAATATTTTTTAAGGTTTCATAAAACTTTCCAAACCTCTTCTAAATTCTTAATTAGCTCCTAGCTCATACCTTTCTCTCTATTCTCCAAAATTGTAGTTTGTGTATAAAGGGAAGTACCCTCTATCTAAGATAAAATAGAGGGTACTTCCTATATCTAATTAGATAATTTGAAGGTTTTATGAGATTATAAAACTCCTAGAGACCCTCTATACAAAAAATGAGCCTTTGATCAAGTCATTAAACCTTCCAAAAGCTTTAAAACCCAAGACAAACCTATGTGAAAAGGACTATATGCAAGGTTTTCTCCAATCGACTATGTGTTGCTTATTTAGAGTCCTTTATTTTCTTTGTATCTACCTTGAGAGTGATATTAGAATATTAGGACTATGCTGGAGATGTTCCAATCTTCATTCACCTCTCTAACCACTCACATACTCCTCCATACACCCTACTTAGACAAGATTGAGTATAACCCTAATTGTATTTCCTGCCTTAGAGGAGACACATGTAGGTGAACCTGTATGTATTAGGATTTGAAGATAGTATATAAGAATTATTAAAGTCTCACAATATGAACTTCATCTATGCCCTTTCTTAAGTTCACACTTCGGGGTTTGAATTGCTCTGAAGGCTAGTCATAGTTAGCTGATTGTGTATTCTACCTCTTTGATTTTTATAGGTACATATCTCTCTAATAAGACTTTGATCATGATGTGTAGAGACCATTATTGAATATTAAGGTCATCTAGTATCTTCTTTTACCTGTATTCACCTTGTACATGCTAAAGCATCACCAAGACACCATGTCTTGGTCACTATTTTCCTACTCAGCTGTAGGTACTCATTTTCCTATGAAGGGACACCTGTAAGTGTTCATGAGGCCTAAACACCACATATAAACATAATCCTAGTGATATTCATTATAATTTGTACACCGTTCAATCAATAGGACCATGCCAACATGAGAGTATGTTCCATTTACAACCTTAAGATGTCAATGGTCACCTAAAAGTGAATTCCTATAGATGTGAATGCACGGTTTTAATGCTTTAAAAGGTATTTTTGAGGTCCCAAACAATCAAGCTCCATTAATACTCTTGGCTTCATCTTTGGCATAGCTCTTCTCCATGCTAGAGGATACAAGGTTTACCTGTCTAGATGCTCCAAAACTCTTTGCAACCTTATTATAGGATATCTATAAAAGGGCTTGGATCTCTATTTTAACTTTTTTGGGAAGAAGTCCCTGAGTTCAGTCCTTGATGATAGAAGGTGATATTCAGCTTTGCCTAGCCATATAAAACTTGAAATAAGTCTACCATGATAGTTTCAACATACTAAGGCCTTAAGGAGGATTTCATCTCATGATTCAAAATTTCTATATGGCTCTTTAGCTCTCTATGGTGCCACCTGTAGGTGGTTACTCTGATGTGTACATGTAGTGAAGGGGAATATGGATAATGTGCATGTTTTTTAACCTCTCATGAGTTGTAAACCTATCTTAAAACCTCAAAATTCATCTTCACACTATCAAGGATCTGAAACAGGTATCAATACCTCCTTTACAACATGAATTCCTCCATGAGAGCCCCTGTATATGTGCATTAATGGTAGGAGATTGTGTATAAGTACTATATTGACTATGAAAGTACCTTTATAAACTCTTTAGAGATTCCTACTAGTTTGATCCTTATTTTAAATACATGTTTAATGTCTTGAGACCTTAAATTCACCTCCATGAAGCCATCAGGTAGGTTCCACACACATGATAGTAAGTGAAAAGTAGATAAAGAGTTGACTGTGTGTATGCCAAAACTAAATGTTTGGTCAAGGTATGGTTTTGTAGAACCAAATATGGAAGGGAGGTGGTATCTATGGTATTGAAACATGGAAAACATCATATCTCTTTCACATGAAGCTCTTGTAGAGAATACATTCTTCTAAAATTAGTGAAGATGACTATCACTCCACTTGGGACATCAACCTACAAACTAAACTAAAAATCCCATGAGATCTTTTACAAACATGAAAATAAGAATTTAAAGCATTTGAGAAAAGAGCCAACATCAGAAAGTGAATTGTATGGACTTGTCCAAACCAAGGGTAAACCTATAAGGTACACATATTAACAAGCAAATTAGATAGGTCAACTTCTTAGGAATGGTTCATAAAGTACATGTCACCATTCTTATACAACCAAACATCAAATGGAAGCTGATTGAGTGTATAAGACACCTCTAGGAGCATTTTTCTTGAAACCTCTTCTGCTGACCATACCAAGTACAAATTTGAGGACTGTTCTTGCTTGCCAAGCCTAGTTAAAGAAGAGAGAAGCAATTTTTTTCATTTATTGGAGCTTCTAATCAAACTAATCACTGAAATAAGTGTATGGAAGACCAAGTTACACTTCAAAAATGTCCTCAACTGTAGGAGTCCATAAAATTTTGTACACCTCATTAAATGCTCATTTTAAAAAGAAAACTACCCTTTTTCTAAATAACCTATCACTTTTTAGTTAAAAATAGTTACCTAAGGCATAATAGGATACATGACACATAAAACCACCTTTTAAAACTTTCACATTTTCCAAGAAGGCTGTACAAGTTATTTAATGCTCTATTTTGATCTTCAAAATGACCCAAAAGGACATAAATATTGAAAATGACCAAGACCAAAGATAATGTGACATGAAATGACCTATAATGCATCTTATGACATAATATTAGACACCTAAAACACTTAAAAATCATGATTTTACATATAGGGGTCCCAATTTGACCTTTAGGGTCAAATTTCATCAACACTTTCACTAAATTATTCTTCTAACAAGTGTGTTTACTTTTAATATATTTTTGGTTTATAGAAAGTGTGTTTATTTTCAACAAGTGTATTTATTTCAAAAAATTGGATTATAGAGTGTCTTAAGTCCGTAAGTGTATTTATTGCATAAGCAAATGATTTTTAGGATAGATTATAATAAATATTTAGAAAGACAACAACCCCCCAATCATATCTGTAATACTTACAACCATAAGCCTCACTGCAGATAGCTTTAGACACCACTCTTGGTTTTAATGACATCAATAAATCAAGTTGATTAAATGAATGGATTAATGACACCCATCAGTGCTATAATATAGATTATAACATACATTAATTTAAGTAATTATGTAATGAAAGGTACAAACAATTATCATTCAATAATTTATTTATTTCAACGCATTAAATTCATATATAAGTTTTACATTCAAACTAGAAATGCATAAAATACTAGAACAAGAATTCAAGAAAACTATATCCATACAACATATCTCTCTTTAAAAATAATTCATATATATCTAATTGTGTAAAAATCAGTCAACAATATAAAATAATAAGTCTCACAATATCTTATAAAACTAAGTTTATTCTATACTTCAATGACCACTTATCCATTCTGATCTTGTTCCATCATTTCCTTAATATAATAAATTATCATATTTTAATTAATACACATGTACAACCTATATAAATTTTATTTACTAAAATTATCATGTTGATTATAAACATATCAAGGGACCATTTTAAATAATATAGCTCAAACAACCTCAAAATAGCTTATGAACACAAAATAGTTCCCTAAGCTCTTCTATATACCTTACATAATTCCATCATGTTCTATTACATGAGGAAATATCATATTTTACCTAATATATATGGGTACATCTTAATAACTATGTTAAATACTCATACAATCCAACTAGTTTATAATTTCCAAGAAAATATTACTACCAATTTGTAATGGCTAA
This sequence comes from Torreya grandis, assembly GCA_037957365.1. Taxonomy (NCBI): domain Eukaryota; kingdom Viridiplantae; phylum Streptophyta; class Pinopsida; order Cupressales; family Taxaceae; genus Torreya; species Torreya grandis. Next base: position 3,560,164 of record JARHVA010000860.1, read on the forward strand.
AAGTATAGATATTAAGCATATACAAATTCCTTGTTCGGTTTATTTATTTGAGTCCATTTTGATAAAATATATCTAATGACTTCATTGACCCATTAAAATATATTTAATGACTTGAATTACTCAATTTAAAATTCCTAATATAGTTTACAATTGTTCAAAATCATCAATAAGGAGACAAATGTATGCTCGGGTTTAATATCTCAGTAATGGTTTGACTATGCACTTGCATACACTAATAAATGTAATCATATTCATATGTACTTATAAATATATATGCATAAACATTCATTTTTTCATACAAATAAGGTGGTTTATATAACTATATTTTAAATAATGTATATTCTTAGATTTCTTCATTCCAATTGTCAACATACAATTCTGCTAAATCCTCATGTGTGTGTGTGTGTGTAGTTTCTAAATTTAATTATGCATCGAGGCTCAACTCAATAGACCTGAGTTCCTGTATGCATATGGAAGTAAATCTGCCAAACAAAAATTCTATTTGCATATTCTAAACAAGTAATATTTTTTTATTGTCCTTTTATAACTCTCCAATCAACGCAAGTACCAGGCCATAAATGAACTAGAGTTGATTTTACAACTCATTTATATATGCTCCACCTATGTGAGAATTTTATTCATAATTGAAAACATAGAATGGTATAACCAATCCCTCTAAGGTATACAACAAATAGTTAAAGTAAACACTATAGTTTATTTGGACCAATACATAGTCTAGGATGAAGTATAGATATAAAATTACTTAACTAATAGAATAAATAAATACCAACTATAATACACCAGTCCATAACCTCTCAAGTCATACAAAAATCAAATGTGTGCAATAAAGGAATCTCATAGAGAGGATTTTGGCAGTTAATAAACTTTCATTTTGTCAAAAATAAAAAGTTCAATATAATTTTTATATCCCTAAAGATGGAACTAAATTCTATTCCTAGGTCTACTAATATGATTCCCTAAATTTTATAAATAAATATGCCAATATATACAATCAAATAGGGTATAACCTAGATTAACCATTCATTATTTTTCTCCTAAATGGGTCTAAAACTGGAAAGCAAATCACAAATTCAAAGTTTTGCTTGCCTAGTTATATAAATATCTACCATTATAGTTACAGGTGTTGGTAGACTTTCTTTCTTCTAATTATTCTATTTCTTCATTTCTTCCATATTTTTCATGACTTGATAGTCTCCTAAAACTCTACAAGTTCACCATAATCGAACTTGAATTCATCAATGCATGAACTAGTCCATTGGTTGTTAACTTCAATCATTCACCCTATTTTTGGGTACGGTAGATATGAAACTCTTTATATTTCCAAATTTTAAAGTCAACTCCATCATCATAGTTAATAAACAAACCTAATTCCTTCTTGTGATACCTATAATAACCTAATTTCTTTTCCTTTCAACTTAGTGGCATTCTTTAATAAACAATAACAAAATAAAATATAAATTCACGAAATCCTTTTAACTAAATTACTTTGGGGTGTTTTTTGAAATAGTTATGAAAAATCTCTAGCCAAGATCTTTCCAAGAGATCATTACTATAGCCATAAAATATTCAACATTGTACACCAAAAATAGACCAACTATTTTTGTATTCTATATCAAATAATTTACAATAGAGATGTATAAATAGGTAGAATATAGGATAATCCTAACCATCCCATGCATGTGGGACTAAATTTCTCAATATAGGTGGAAGTATAACATAAAAATATCATCTTCATAAATGTGGGATAAATATTTTTAATGAAATAACACCCAAGTAAACTAAAAAGTAAGAAAGTAATATCTTACACCAACACCCCCCCCCACTTAAGCATTGCTTAGGTGGGTACAATAAAAGATGCAATGTGAATCCATGTGTCCCTATGAACATCAATCCATCTTCCTGGAGTAGATGGATGTCGATTCATTGTAATCACCAAGTAAAAGTAGGAATGATGATGAATACGATGATCACTGAATATGAACATTGCACTCTAGAATACTAGATAAAATTATAAACCTAAGGAAGCATTGCCTGAACACCCTCCCTTAAGATGGTGAGAAGTGAGCACAAATATTGGTGGGGTTGCCACACTGGGGTCATTAGTGAAGATACCACACTAATGTTACTATAAGAATCACTAAAAAGGCCGTGGAAACAAGTAAAAAAAAATTCATATAGGTTTTTAGAAATAAAGTGCTTGAATAAAATACCTATGTATAAAGAAGGAATCTAGAAAACACTTAAAAAAGTTATATATATATATATATATATATATATATATATATATATATATATATATATATATATATATATAAAAACTCTCATAAAGTGAAGAAAAATAATAAAATCCATAGGAAAACCCCTCCAAAAGAGATAAAAGAAGAAAATAGAGCTATAAATCCTCTCAAAGGTGATGCTAAAGTATTCCATACTTTAAGTACTCAAAAACAATAAAGAAACTCAATCTGTACTAGTATTCTGAATCCACTACTTGATCACAAAAATAACTGGCATTGAGATTCACTAGAATAACTTTAATTAAGAAGACTATCAGTGGTGTCAAAAGTGTAAAAGAGTATTTCTTGGTGTAAGGGACACTCAACACTTAAGAAGCAAGATATATACCACACTCCCACATAGTTTATTGGGTGGAGTGATGCCAAAAATTGTATACACACCCTCCATAGATGCCAAGATTTTTGGATCAATTGAATGCATAGGTTTGTGAAAACTAGCTTTTTATTTTAAAATAATAAATCTCATGATTTAAAATGAAATGAACAATAAACAAACTAGATAATTAAATACTAAAGTAGCTCTGATACCATGAAAGAGTTATGAAAACTCTTTAGCCAAGATCTCTCTGAGAGATCATTATTACAACCACGAAAGCTTCAATATTGCACACCAAAAATAAACCAACTATTTATGTATTCTATATCAAATAGTTTATAATAGAGATATACAAATAAGTAAAATATAGGCGAATCCTAACCATCCCATGGATGTGGGACTAACTTTTGTAATATAGGTAGAAGCAAGACATAAACCCATCATCTTCTTGAATGTGGGATAAATATCTCCAATTAAACAACACTTAAGTAAGTTAAAGAGTAGGAAAGTAATATCTTACACCATTAATTTTATCATAACTTGCCTCTTCATTATGTCACCAAAAAATGGCATAGAGTAAACAATTAAACAAGGTCAATAAACACACAAATGTTTAACCTTGCATAATTCAACATGATATAATTCATAATAAGTCTTAATAGAAACATGAAAACTGACAAAAAATATACATAATATGCTAATAAAACCATCCCATCAAGTAACCATTCAAAACTAATGTAAACATTCCTTACTATCTATAAAGATAAACAATGCAAGCAACATTTATCATTTTAGTATAATATTGACTAAAATTCATTTCACCTGCCAAAAAAAATTATGGTGTGTGTGGGTTTGGTTAAGTTATCTCAATCCCCAATGTTTATATATGCACCTCCTTCTTAGATGATACTCTCCCTCTGTACCACTTGTGAGGGTAGAACAATCTTGTAATCACCTCAATAAATAAAAAGTAGTTAGTCTGAAATTATAACAAAAAATCAAATACTTAGAATATATAAGTATTAATAAACTGATGTAATGTAAATCATTTTCAATGAAATCATAGTCAACATGATCATATGTCATAATATAAACATATGTAAATGTCCTCCAACATAACTAATTGCTAAAATAAACAATATGACTACCAATCATATAACTAAAATATCTAGATCAAACATAAAACTCATAACTATAAATCATTAGTTTTATAACCTATACTAATATTTAAGTAGTTTTTATAGAGTGGGACAGGATGTGATATCCTTCCCCCTAAAAGAGGTCATCATTTCGATGACTTTTATTTTAAATAATATTTCAAAAAATAAAAATAATATTCATCAAAAAAATAATTTAAATAAATGAGTAAATAACTTCAATAATTCTTCACAATCTTTCCATGTAGCACTATCTTTAGAATATTTATACAATAGGACCTTACATTGTGATACTTATCTTTTACACAAACTAAGCTTATGAATATCAAATATTTTGATTGGTTCTACTGTGGCCACCCCTAGATCCTAAACTTATAATGTATTGCAATCACAAATATTTTTGATAAAGATTAGCTATATACTTCTTAAGATAAGATACTTGAAAAATATTATGAATTTGAGCTAAAGCTGGTGGAAATACAATTATATATGCTACAAGGTTAATCACTTCTAATTCCTCGAAGGGTCGAACATATTTAGTAACAATTTTTCTAATTTCTCAAACTTAATAACATTCTTTTGGGGTTTGACTTGCAGAAAAACTTTATCTCCCATTGAGAATTATCTTGCTATCCTTTTCAGATTTGCATAACTTTTTTGCCTATCATTGGCTTTAGCCAATATTTATCTTATTAACTTTACTTGTTCCTACATGTCTACAAGCATATCAGGGCTTGACATCATTTTATCTTCTAATTTATCCCATTTGATTGGTGTGTTACATCTCCTACCATAAAATTACTCAAAAGGAGCCATTTTAAAAGTTGATTGGAATGAGTTATTATAAGGAAACATGACTAATGGTAGTTAATCCTCCCATTTTATTTATGGTCCATATAATACATCCTCAAAATATTATCCAAAACTTGATTTACTCTTTCTATTTGCCCATATGTTTCTAGATGGTATGTTGTAATGAAATTTAGTTATGTACCCAAAACTAAATTAAGGATTTTCTAAAACTTTGAAGTCATTATTAGGTCTCTATCTAAAATGATATTTTCTAGAAACCCTTTCAATCTATATACCTCTTTCATAAACCTTTTGGTGAGCATTGGTGCATCATCTATCAGATTACCTAAAATGAATTGAAATACTTTGGTAAGTTTATCCAAAACTACCAAAATCATATCATGATGGTTTCTAGACATAGGCAATCCTTGGACAAAGTCCATGCTAATAACTTGCCACTTCTATTCTATTATGGAATGTGGGTATAACAACCCAACATGAAACACATGTTTAGACTTAACTCGCTAACATTATAATTATCTAGACACAAAGTCTATCACATCCTTTTTGATTTCCTTACAAAAATATAATGGTTTTAATTATACTAATAACTTAGTCACTTAAGAATGTCCTAAATATAGAGCATTGTACAATTCTTTTAGCAAAATTGTCTTCAAATTTTCTCTATTAGGTACATATATTCTACCATTATATCTCAAAAGCCCATCATTCTCAAATTGAAATCCACAATATATATGATATTGAGAATTCTCACCCAATACCTTCTCAACTTATTCATAGAATTTATCTCTGGGTGAGAATTTATTATTCGATCTCAAAAAGTACTTATTATTGTGGCTAAAGTTGTAATGTACCTTCTATGACTAAGTAAATCTACAACTCTATTTTCTTTGACCTTAATATATTTAATGTTAAAATCATAGCCTAAAATAATTCTAATCACTATCTATAAAGACATTAAGTTTAGGTTGGTAAATATATAATTGAGTCCTAAATAATTAGTTTTAAGCTCAAAAAGCTTTCCGAACAAATAATGCCTCTAAAGTTGTAAAGCATAAACTATGACAACTAATTATGGGTCTTGAAAAGCATAGTTTGCCTTGTATGGTTCAATTTCCTTGATTTGTAGGCTAAAATTGAACCATATTGCATGATAACTCCTCTTAATCCATCTCTTGGTGCATTTCTTATCATTATAAAATGATAGTTTTGATCTAGAATCTGCAACATTGGTGATGAAGAAAGCCTTTTATTATAACTTGAAAAGATTATTCACACTTATCATACCAAACAAAATGTTACTCTTTTTGCTAAAGATAAGTGATTGGATTAGCTATCTTAGATAAATTTGGTACAAACTTCTTATAGCACCCCTACTAAACCCATGAAACTATGCATCTCATGCATGTTTTTAGATGTTGACCACTCCATAAAGGCTCTAATATTGGCTAGATCCAAAGAAATTCCTTCTATAGAGATAATATTTTCCAAAGATTATAATTTTCTTGCAAAAAAATCACATTTAGACAACTTCCCATAGAATTTATGCTTCTAAAACTGTTGCAAGACAAAATGTAAATGTTCAAACTGTTATTTTTCACTTTTAGAATAGACGAGAATATTATCAAGAAATACTAGCACAAACTGATCAAGGTAATCTCTAAACATACTATTCATGAGGTTCATGAATGTTGTAATTGCATCCAATAGTTTGAAAGGAAACACTGTTAACTCTAATGCCCATAGTGAGTCCTAAAATATATTTTTAGAATATTTTCCTCTCTAATTATCAATTGATGGTACCCAACATAAAGATCAATATTAAAAGATATCTATTCTTAACTATTGCATTGTTAAGCATTAGGTAGTCAATGCACAAACAAAATGTTTCATCTTTCTATTTGATAAATACTATAGGTTTACTCCATAGTGAAACACTTAACTAAATCAACCCTTTGGTCAAACATCTCTTGAAGTTGGACCTTTAACTCGATTAACTCGATTCTTGTCATTTTATAGGGAGCCTTAGAGTACAATTACAACCCTAAAATGACATCAATGGTAAAGTCAAAATCTTTCTTTGGAGGTAGACTTGATAATTCCTTTGAAAAAACATCCTAAAATTCTTTTATAAAATGGTAGTCTTCTAAAGAGCATTCCTTAGCTTCACCAATTTCATCCATTTTGAATAGGAATGCTTGACATCACTTCCATTGAATTTTTTTCAACTAAATGGCTAAAAGTTGCCTTAGCTTCAACTCTCTTTGATCTACTTGGATTTGGGTTGGATTTACCAAATCATCTAAACACTTAACCTTATTAAGAAAATAATCAACATTGAATTTGTATTTATATAGCCAATTCACTCTTGAGATCATATTATATGACCCTAGTGGTGTTGCATAAACATAAATGACCATTGTTAATTTTGTCAAACTTTATTTTGTCCTCAATAATACATCTTTAAACTTTGAACTTGGATTCATTCCCATAGTGAATTAACCAAATATTTGCCAAAAAACCAAATTTTCTAGATATTTTATTTAACATTCTAAGAGAAATAAAACATTCATTGGATCATGTATCTATCAAAATGTAAATAGGATGTCCAAATAAAGTAATAGATACTTTAATGGAAGAGATTTAAAATTCTAATTGATGATTATCAACTTATGCATGAATATGCTATTGAAAGGTTCCTTACTATGATATAGAGGTGGATGAATTATTATTTATTCCATCTGTATATCATTGAGGATAATCATTTGCATAATGGTTTCCTCCATATGTAAAGCATCCTCTAGGTGGTCCTTTCCTCTCCACCTAATTAACTCCTTTGAATCATTATCTAAAACTATCTCCAGGTTTCATGCTCCCTAAAGCATTACTGAATCTTGCATTTTAGCTATTAAATTGATTCTTAAAATTCCCATTCCATTTATAGTTCTTTTTCTTGAAGGGTGTCTTTGAACTTCTAAACTTATTTTTGAATTTTTATCTAACTTCAACAACTGATTTCAAAGTTTGTTCTTTCTTAGCTATATTTTTAAATACCTGATCCAAGGTAGATGGTCCATACACATGCACTTCACATCCTATTTGGGGTTTTAATCTTGTAATGGACTTTTTGATCCATAAACATTCATATTTATGATACTTTGGAACATACTTTAAGATATTTTTGAATTGTTCCTTGCATTTATTTATTGACAAATCCAATTTCTTTATATTATATAAATTTATTAATTTCTATTCCAAGTATAGATGAGATAACCATCATGTTCTAAGAAAAGTCACAAATTACTCCCAAGTAGTGGTAGTGGAACCAAACTTCATCTCAAGCTTATTATTATCCCACCTAGTTACTACTTCACCAACCAATTAGTAATTTCTATAAATGACCTTATTTACCTCAGAATAATTTTAAATCTCAAAATATTTTTTCATCTCAGTGAGCCAAGATTTAGTTATATCACCCAATATCGTGCCATTAAACTTGGGTGGGTTCACACTATTCATATCACACATAAGATTTGCATCTACTTGAGCTTTTATTACTAGCTATCCTTCATCATTCCCATGATCCTAAGGCTCTTCTTGATCAGTAGGTTGTTCCTTTTGAACCTCTTGTTTATCTTCCTTTTTAGGTCCATGAACTTCTTGCTCTAGAGTTATTATCCTATCTCTAGTCTCATTCCTGAGAGTGGGTATTTGATCAAGTTTTGTAGCTTGTTTATCTAATAACTGATTATGATTAACTTAAGGGTTTGAATTTGAAGTTCCCTCACCAATTAATTTACCTCCTACCATTCTCTTCACTAAAATTAGAAGAATAGATTTATGCTAGTGGACTCATTAGGTCTGAACATTAAACCTTCGCTCTGATAGCACAATGTTATAACTCCATTGGGTTACTAAAAAGTTACACAATATTTTTTAAAGTTCAAATGGTTTACTTATAAAATCATCTACAAATATATGCAAATCACTATTTGACTAATAAATGTGTCAAATTTATTAAATATAGAAATGCATCAACCCATTGAATAGTAGAATGATATATTTAGTTTTTAAATAACTTATAATAAATTACAAGATGAATATTTCTAATAAATAAATAGTATAAAGATTCAAGTACTTCAAATCACTGATATAATCCATAATATAACAATAAATAAATATACAACCACCATTGTTACAATATTAAGAATTAATTACAAATCTCACAATCACTACTATGCTACAAAGTCATCAAATAACAATGTACTACATATTACATTTAAATATAAAATCAAATATAAAGTATAACTTGTAAAATAATACAAATGAGCCTTTCAAACAACTCAATGATCCATATATATGTAGTCATGAGTATGATACCAAATAGCTTAATATCTAAACAAAAGGAGAACATCATCTTAGTGCTTTGCCTCCAACCATAAGCAAATCACTCAGATGATGCTCTCCTTATATTCAAATATTCAACCATAGACCATCATCTCTCATACACCTCCTCACTTAGAGTGACCCTTCCCTTCCCAAAGGGGTAAATAATAACAATATTGATATAGAGAAATCAATTGGAACTTGTGTGTATATAATCACTAATATAAGTAACAATCATATATACCATGGAAACCAATCTTCTATCTAATATGACATCAATAAACACAAGTAATAAATTATAGTGGAATGACAATGTCTCAGCTATAACATTATTTTGGTCAATTTTTTTATTATAGAATCATATCACATTCATGCAAACTCTACACTAATGAATCATAAACTATCAGATGATATCAGGGGGTAGATATATGAGTTGCAAGACAACATCCTCATATATCTTTCACTAGTTATCATATGAAACATGCCAATGATTTATCATAAATAAATCATGGTACTATAATATAGATTGTAACATACATCAATTCAGGTAATTATGCAATGAAATGTACAAAAAATCATCATTGCACAATTTATTTGTTCCAACCCATGAAAGTCATATTTAGGTTCTTCTACATTCAAACCATAAATGCATAAAGGATTAGAACAATAATTTAAGAGCACTATATCCATACAACATGTCTCTCTTTAAATACAATTCATATATATCTAATGGTCTAAAACTCAGTCAACAATATAAAGCAATGATTCTCAAAATAGCTCATAAAATTAAGTTTATTTTATACTTCAATGACAACTTATCCATTCTAAACTTGTTCTATCATTTCCTTAATGTAATAAATTCTCATATTTTAATTAATACACATGTACAACCTATATAAGGTCTATTTACTATAACTTACATGTTGATTATAAATATATCAAGAGACCATTCCAAATAATATAGCTCAAACAACCTCAAAATAGTTTATAAACACAAAATAATTCCCTAAGCTCTCTTATATATACCTTACACAATTCCATCATGTTATATTACATGAGGAAATCTCATATTTTAGCTTATATATGGGAACATATTAATAAATATGTTAAATATTCATTCAATGTAATTAGTTTATAGTTTCCAAGAAAATATTACTAATTATTTGTAATGGCTTAAAGTATATATATTAAGCATATATAAAAACTCATTGTTTGATATGTTTATTAGAGTCCATTCAACTAAAATATATTTAATGAATTCATTGACCCATTAAAATATATTTATTAACTTGAATAACTTAGTCTAAATTTTTTAATATAATCTATGTCTATTTAAAATAATAAAAAAAGAGATAAATATATGCTTGAGTTTAATATCCTAGTAATGGTTTAACTATGCACTTGCATAAATTCATAAATGTAATCATATCTATATCTAATTATAAATATATAGGCATAGACATTAATTTTTGTATAAAAATAGGTTAGTTTCCATAATTATATTATAAATAATGTATATGCTCATATTATTTCATTCTAATTATCAACATATAGGTCTACTAAATCCTTATGTGTGTGTATATATATATATATACCTACAAATATGAATGAATACATAAATGTATGTTTGTACACACACACACACACACACACACACACACACACACACACACACACACACACACACACACACACACACACACACACATGCACATGCACACGCACACAAAATTTATAAATTTCATTATACATTGAGGCTTAACTCAGTCGACCTGAGTTCCTATATGAATATGGAATAAAATATGTCAAATAAAAATTCTATTTGCATATTCTAAACAAAAAATGTTTTTCTATTATCCTTTTATAACTCACCAATCAACACAAGTGCTAGGATGTAAATGAACTAGAGTTGGTTTTATAGCTCATTTATATATACTTGATCTATGTGATAATTTCGATCAATTTTGGTTCATAATTGAAAATGCATAATAATACAGCCAATCCCTCTAAGGTATACAACAAATAGTTATACACAAAGTAAACCATATAGTTTATTTGGACTAATACATAATCTAGGATGAAGTATATATACATTAAACTTTAAGTATCAGGAGAAACTAGAAACCAACTATAATACACCTGCCAATAACCTCTCAAGTCATGCATAAATCAAATGTGTGCAACGAAGGAATCTCAAAGATGGGATTTTGGTAGTTAATAAAAATTCATTTTGTCAAAAAGAAAAGGCTTAGTATCATTTTTATAGGCCTAGGGATGGAATTAAATTCCATCCCCAGGTCTATAAAAATTATGCCCTAAATTTTATAAAGATATCTACCAACATATACAATTGAACAGGGTATCTAGGTCAACCATTCATTATTTTACTCTCAAATGGGTATAAAACTACAAAGCAAAAACCCATTCAATCTTTATACACAAATTCAAAGTTTTATTTGCTTGGTTATAACAATATCCACCATTCCAATTATAGGTGTTGGTAGTCTCTCTATCTTTTTGCCAAAATCTCCTTTCTTCTACCTCTATGTCCCCATTCCTTTGTCTTTTTTTACTTATTCTATTTCCTCTTTTCTTCAACATTTTGAATGACCTGGTAACTCTCCTACAACTGTAAGAGATCACCATAATGGAATTCAAATCCATCAATACATAAACTAATCCATTAGTCGTTAACTTCAATCAAACACCATGTTTTCAGGTATGGAAGTCATATGAAACTCTATCTTTCTAAATGGCGAAGTCAACTCCATCATCATAACAACCAAACAAACATAATTCCTTCTCGTGATTCCCATAATAACCTAATTTATTTTCCTTACAACTTCATGGAATTTTCCAATAAACAATAACTAAATAAAATTTAAAGTCACAAAATCTTTTAATTAAATTGTTTTGGGGTGTTTTCATCCTAACTTGCCTCCTCACTATGTCACCAAAAAGGGTATATATTAACTAATTAAACAAGGTCAATAAACACACAAACAATTCACCTTGCATAATTAAACATGATCTAATTCATGATGAGTTTTAATAAAAACATGACAACCAACACAAAATATACATAATATGTTAATCAAATCATCCCGTCAAGTAACCATTTAAAATGAATGCAAACATGTCTTACTATCTATAAATATAAACAATGCAAGCCACATTTATCATTTTAGTATAATACTAACTAGCATTCTTTTTACTCAATAAAACAAAAATTTGGTATATTTAGATTTAGTTCAGTTTTCTCAATCCTCAACGTTGATATCTATACCTCCCTCTCTGATGATAATCTCCCTTTATACTACTTGTGAGGGTTGAATAATCTTTCAACCACCTTAATAAAATAAAAAGTAGTTAGTTTATGATTATAACAAGAAATCAAATACTTATAATATATAAGTATAAATAAACTGCTATAATAAAAAATATATGCAATGAAATCATAGTCAATATGATCATATAACATAATATAAACAGATGCAAATGTCCTCAAAATTAAATAATATTATTGCCAATCATACGATAAAAATAACCATATCAAACATAAAAATTAGAATTACAAATCATTAGTTCCATAACCCCTAATAATACTTAAGTATTTTTTATAGACTGGGATATGATGTGACATCCTTCCCCCTAAAATAGGTCATTGTGTTAATGAATTTTATTTTAAACTATGGTTCAAGAAATAAAAATAATGTTCAACATAAAAATTATTTAAATAAATGAAGAAACAACCTCAATAATTTTTCATAATCTTCCCATGTAGCACACTCCTTAAAATATTGGTCCCACTAGACCTTACATTGTGACACTCTATTATACAAGATGAGCTTATGAGTATCAATTATTATGATTGGTTCTACTATGACCATCCTTGGATCCTGAATCTATAATTCATTCTAATCCAACTCATGATAATGATCAACTATATAGTTATTAAGATAAGATATATGAAAAATATTATGCATTTGAGCTAAAGATGGTGTTTATACAAGTCTATATGCTCTAGTATTAACCATTTATAATTACTGTAAGGGTCCCACATATTTTGGTAAATTTTTTGTTGATTTCTTGAACTTAATAGCACTCTTTTGGGTTTTAAGTCACAAATTTTTTTATCTCCCATTGAGAATTGTCTTGTTATTTTTAAATCAACATAATTTTTCTTTCTATCATTAGTTATAGCTAATCTTTAACTTATTAACTTAACTTATTCTTCCATTCATACAAGAATATCATATTTAAAAATTACTAGATTTTCTAATTTATCCCATTTGATTGGTGTCCTACACCTCCTACCATACAATGCCTCAAAATGAGCCATTTGCAAAGATGATTTTAATGAGTTTTTATAAGAAAACATAATTAGTTGTAGGTATTCCTCCCATTTGTATTACTGGTTCATGTGATACATCCTCAAAAGATCCTCTAAAACTTGATTTAATCTCTTTATTTTCCCATCTATTTTTGTATGGTAAGTTTTACTAAAGTTTAATTATGTACTCAAAACCAAATGGAGAATTTACCAAAACCTTGAGGTCATCCTAGGGTTTCTATCTAGTATGATCCTTTTTATAAATGCATACAATCTATATACCTCTTTCACAGAACTTTTGGTGAGCATTGGTGCATCATCCATCAAATTACCTTATGGTTGAACAAAGAGGTAGAAGAAAAGAGATTTTGGAAAAAGGATAGAGAGTCTATGAACACCTACAAATGGAACTGTGGATATTACTATAATTAGTCAAGTAAAACTTTAAATTTAAGTATAAAGAATGAATGAGTTTTTACATTTATATTTTTATACCCATTTGGGAGTAAAATAATGAATGGTTAACCTAGGTTGTACCCTGTTTGATTTTATATGTTGGTAGATATCTTTATAAAATTTAAGGAATCATATTTATAGATCTAGAGGTAGAATTTGGTTCCATCCCTAAGACAATAAAAATGATACCGAGCCTTTTATTTTTAACAAAATAAAATTTTATTAACTGCCAAAAACCTCCCTATGAGATTCTTTCACTGCACACATTTGATTTGTACATAAATTCAAAGTTTTACTTTCCTGGTTATATCAATATCTACCATTCTAGTTGTAGGTGTTGTTACCCTCTCTATCTTTTTTTCAAAAGCTCATTCCTTTTTCCTATGTGTCCTCATTCCTTTCTCTTTCTTCTACTTATTTTATTTGATTTTTTCCTCCACATTTTACATGACTTGGTAACTTCCTAAAAATCTATGAGTTCACCATAATGGAACTTGAATTCATCAATGCATAAACTAATCCATTGGTTGTCAACTTCAATAATTCACCCTATTTTAAATCATGGCAACCATATGAAACTCTCTATATTTCTAAATTATGAAGTTAACTCCACCATCATAGAAACAAAACAAACCCAATTCCTTCTCTTGATTCCCATACTAACCTAATTTATTTTCCTTTCAATTTTGTTGCATTTACAAATAAACAATAACCAAACAAAATCCAAAGTCATGAAATAATTCTAAATAAATTGCTTTGCGATATTTTCATCCTAACTTGCCTCCTCATTATGTCACTAAAAAGGGGTATAGAGTAATTAATAAACAAGGTCAATAAACACACAATACTTATACCAAATGTTAAAACACATAAATGGTTCACCTTGCATAATTCAACATGATCTAATTTGATGACGAGTTTTAATGAAAACATGATAGCCAACACAAAATCTACATAATTCTAATCAAATAATCCATTCAAAACAAATACAAACATGCATTACTATTTGTAAATACAAATAATGCAAGCAACATTTATCATTTTAACATATCTAACTAACATCCATTTCACCTAAGAAAATAAAAATGTGGTGTGTGTGGATTTTGTTTAGTTTTCTCAATCCCCAATACTAATATTTATACCCCCTTATCTGATGATATTCTCCATTTAAACCACTTATGAGGGTGCAATAGTCCTGCAGCCACCTTGATAAAACAAAATGTAGTTAGTCTGAGCTTATAACAAGAAGTAAAATACTCAAATTATATAAGTATTAAAAAATTGTTGTAATGTACATCATCTACAATGAAATCAAAGTCAACATGATCATAAAACATAGTATAAATATATGCAAATGTCCTCCAACATAAATAATTATTAAAATTAACAATATGACTACTAATCATACCAAAAAAATATCCAAATCAAACATAAAAATATGAACTACAAATCATTAGTTCCATAACCCCTACTAATACTTAAGTAATTTTTGTAGAGTGGGACATAATGTGACAAAATATAACTAATTAATCTTATATCTAATAATTGTCCTCATCTTTTTCACTATGCTCAACCTCATCATCATCATCACTTCCATTTTTATCTTCATCATCATCATTATTATTACCACATAATTATCATCATATGCCCCTAAATCACCACCCTGACAACCAACACCACAATCATCATTAACATCTTCATCGACAACATCATCTTCACATTTTTCATCATCATTGTCATCTACATCCATATTTGAATGTCATTTTGTTCCCTATTGTAAAAATAAATTCTAAGCTAAGTTTGAAAGGAAAAATGACCATAATTGAAATACATTAATATTATAAACAACATACGTGAGTCGATATACTATGAGAAATGATCGATGTTCCACTCTTAATAAATAATATAAAAAATTAAGATATTAATATATAAATAAATTAAAACTAATTTAAAATTTTTAATCCATAATTACCTTAAAATATTATATTGGAATTTAAAACTTCATATTAAATTCATTTCAAAGTTAATGCTTAGGTGCATTCTACGATATCAATTTTTCTTAAGAGTGCTTCCTAACCTTCTTCCATTTCTACTTGGATGTGATCATTAGGTGGTTAGATTTGGAATTTAGCTTCATAAAAGGATAAAAGTTATCATTAGAATAATTAGAACTATATAAATAAATGGATGCTAGCCTATTTCAAGGAAAAAATGGGTGATGATGGATGTTTAAATCCAAAGGTCTTGCCCTCTTCTTAAAATAAATAGATTCCAAAAGATACAAAACTATTGTAAAAAAAAAGGGATTAGGAATCATGATAATAATGAATATTTTAACATGGGGAAATGGTTTTTAAGATTCTAATTTATATGGTACAAACTGGGAAAAGTGGAATTATAGATGTGGTAGAGGTTTTAGGACAAAGAAATGTTTCTAAAGTAATAATGGAAAATAAATTACATAAGTTAGAAATTGGATCAAATAATGTTTTTGAGGAAAATTTGGTTTATATTCAAACTCATAAGATTTAGATCACACTAAAGAAGGGACATTTTAGGAAAACATAGATTGAAGGTCTTAAGGAGACTAGATTGTTAAAAAATACTATTTAGTTATATTCCTATAAGAGTGTTGATTCATTATTACAATGGAGGGGCAAGGCCCATTCATTTTTGGAATGATTATTATATCTTAGAATGTTAATGGTATGAATGCTCTTAGTAAGAGATGTCTAATAAGATGCAAACTAGTGGTAAGGAAATAAAATACACATTATTCCAGGAAAGTAAAGTGACAGAGTTAGAGGTTTAAGATTTACTTGCCTCAAAGTGAAAAATATAAAAGGAAGGGGTTAGTATTTATAAGGGTAATTCTAGTGGTTTATGTGTTATTTGGAATCCAACAAGGTTGAAAATGACCTTGAATTTGATAGGCATGAAGTAGGTTGCTGTGAGTTTTAGTGTTATAGAGAAATTTTTTCAAGGCTAGTGATTAATGTAAATGGGCCTAATAGTTTAGATATAAAAATGGAAACATGGGAGGATATATTAAGTTTGTTGTATTAGTACAATGATAAAAAAATTCATTGTAGGAAGATATTTTAATGCCATTCTTGGGCCCAAGGATAAAATGGGAGAGACTAGAATTCAATCTTAATTAGAAAATGAGTTTTAAGACTTTGTTTTTTGAATCCATTGATGAATTTTATACCCAAATTAGGTTTGTTTACTTGGACAAATTAAAGAAAATGTTTCCATAATATAAAAGGAATATTGGATAGATTATTGATCTCGCCTAATTGATGCTAAGGGAATCAGATAGTAGAATATTCTATTTTTTAATGTTTTTTAGTTTTGATTATAATCCTATTAGTTTATCTATAAAAATTTATAAATCCCTTGAAATGTGTCTATTTAAGTTTAAAGTTATGTGGTTAAGACATCTAGATTTTGAAGATAAAATGAAAGGTTGGTAGAATGGTTATGATCCAAGATGTGGAACCAATATGTTTATGTTCTCTCAGAAGTTAATATTACTAAAGGGTAGTATTATGGAATGAAATACTAATGTTTTTGGAAACATTTTGAATAACATAATAATGGTTTTGAATAAGAATTAGATCTATCAAATTCCCATTTCCATATTTCCCCATTAATGGAGGAATAAATTTAGAAAGAGGAAGGGTAAATTAAATGAATTCTATTTGAGAGAAGAGATTTATTGGAAGAAAAAGTATAAAGAGGATTGGATTGAGGAAGGAGATTGAAATAATAAAAAATTCATCAGTAAAATATTGCTCATAGGTGAGCTAATAGACCTTTTTAGATTAAGGACACATGGATTCCAAGAAGGAATTAATAGAATACTCAAGTAATTTATTATATGAGGAAGGTTTGAGGGATGAATTAGATATGGATATATTCTCTTCAACAATTCCAAAATGAATTTATAAAAGGAAAATTGAGAAATCGATGAAATCATTTTGTGTAGAAGAGTTTAAGCCTATTTTGTAACTAATAGACCCTGATAAAGTGTCAGGCTCAGATGGATTTTTGAATGCTATTTTCTAGAGATTTTAGGATATCATGGTGAAATAATTAATAGAGGTGGTTAATTATTCTATGATTTATTAGAAAGTGTTGTGATTTTAATTTTAATTTCATTTATTTAATTGTAAAAAAAACCTAATCCATTTTTTGTGGACTTTAGACCCATTTCTATATATAATACTGCCTATAAAATAATTTCAAAGGTTGTAATAGAAAGACTATTTTTTTTATTCCTTATATTATTTCTATAAAAATGGGAGGCATTTTTAGTGAAAAATATTTTGGATGGTGTGATTATAGGCCATGAAATTTTGCATACACTCAAATCAAATAAAAAATTAGGGATGACTATAAATTTGGACATAAAAAATGCCTATGATAGAGTTAGTTGGGGGTTTTAAAGAAAGGTGTTGATTACATTTATATTTGGACAATAATAAATTTATTGGGTTATGAATTATGGTATGTGGAGTCTTTCTCTTAGTAATGGTTAATGGGAGTTCTGTCGGGTTCTACTTGAATTGAAGGGGGATAAGGAAAGGGGACCTCCTATCCCCATATACATTTATCATTATAACTAAGTATTTGGGAAAGGTTTTCACTAATTTGAGGGAATGAGGAATGATTAAATGGTTGAAATTGTAAGAGGTTGATGATACTAATATAAATATTTAGGTTTCAAGTGATTCTATTTGGTTTTCATTAGTTGAGATAAGGAAGGATTTAGTATTTAAATAAATCTTTAAAAAATGTGAGAAGGTATTTGGTCAGAGAGTAAGTTTGAAAAAATATAAAATATTATTTGTAAATGATCTTAGGAAGATAAAAATAAGGATTTATAAGGATTTTGGAATTATTATTGTCTAAATCTAATTTTTGAAAATAATTGGTTGAAAATATATAGGCAAGATTGGAAACATGCAAGATAAAGTGGTTGAGTTTGATGGGTAGGATAATTTTGATCAAATCTATGTTACATGATATTATAATTTATATCTTATCAATTTTACAAAATAACATAAGTGTAGTGTAGTGAATAAATAAAATTAATAGGCAATTTTTTTGGTAGGGAAAAAAAGAAAATAAATAATTTCATCTCACAAAATAGGAAAATTTTTGTAGACCAAAATTGGCTAGAGGCACTTGGATTATAAATATACAAGTTCATAAAACAACCTTTAGTGTTAAATTATTTTGGAGATTATATGAAGAAGACTGAAACCTTGGATTAAAAATGTGAGGGGAAAGTAATTAGACAATAATTATTCAGAGAGGATTTTTTCAATCGTTAGTCTCCCTTCAAGGTCTTACATATAAAACTTTATTATTTCATATATAGGGATTATTTGTGATACTTTAACCTAGGAGAGTGGTAATGGGGTTATTACAAAATTTTGGCAAGATTATTGGTAAGGGGAACATGTGCTTCAATAAAAGGGGGGATTATTGGATATTCAAAAATGTTGGTAAGATATTGGGTGATAAGGTTTACAATTATTGGGTGGTTTAGATAAATAAATTTGGTATTACACACTTGACTATACCAAGTTTGACCTATATTTGACACACATGACTTGTGTGTATGTATATGACTATTTCAAAACCTTTTCCATATCCATTTAATATTTATAAACTTGGCATTCCCAATTTAATGTCATTTATATGAAGGTTCCCCATAGTTCATTCCTAAATGATCTACTACCCTATTTAGTGTGTCACTATATTCTTGTTTTACCCTTAATTTGGTTTTGGAAATCCTAATATGATATAAACTAGTATGATAATGATTAATTTCATATTTATACAATATGTAAATATACAAATGAAACTGATTAGATATATGACAAAGAACATAATATAAATATAGAGATACATGTATAACATGAGGTAAGAATATTATTCAATTATTTGCCTCATTATTCTAAGATCATAATGTTTGAACGATGCATCTCTACATTATGTAAATTATTTTTGTATATTTCATTCCAACATGTTATCCCTTGATCACTTCCATCAGCTTGGGTCAATATTTACATTTCATGTTGACATGTAGTGGTTAGTATTGTCCCTGCATATAAAATTCTATAGTTTTTTTTTAGGATCATGTGCATATATTTGTAATTCTTGTTTATTTTAATCTCATTCATAATCAAGCTAAAGCACATGAATGATGAAAATCATAGATTTACATAATAAATTAGATATCAAATGTGGATGTGGGGTGAAAAGATTGAGATGAAATGACCTTAGTCAATCCATGTTGACTAACTAAGAACTACACTACATTAACACTACTTTGTAGAAGGCTTAAACTTGAATGTATTTCTCATGATAATATGGTTGTGTGTAATTGTGGATGCAAGCATAGATGATATTTATCCTATCTTTCCCTTGGTATAATCTTGCAAATGTAAATTGACATTTTAAAGATTCAAATTTATCTCTAACATTTCTATAGGTGAAATATTTATTCTTGTCTATCTCTCAATAATATAAAGTTCCTATCCAAAAATACCTTACAATGACTGTATTTATAATATCCACTGACTTTCAATTAAAGACCTAGTCCTACACAAATCTAACCAAAATAAGTTAAAACATGTCCAAAAAATGGTCATGAAGTAAAACAAGATTAAAATAAATTTAAAAGATGCTTGGGTCAGATCCATCATATTCGGTCATTATCAATAGTCGATACTAATCATAAATGGTAGAATTGACTTGAGGCCTAAAATGAGTCTAGGATGAAATAAAGGGCCAAAACTCTTTGTAATATGGAAAATAAATTTGAAGATGATAGAAAAAGGTGTCACACATATAAATAAAAATAATAAGATAATTTAAAGACCAAAATAGATGTACCAATAAGTACTTAGTTCATATTTTGAGATATATACATGTAAATCTACCTACAAGCATTATGAAATAAGGCTTTTACCAAATTTGGGTATCTACATTTGCCCCATTTTAATATAGCATTTTAGTGGAAATATAAATTCTAGATAAAAGGGAGTCAAAATACAAAACTCCATTTGAAATTGTGAACTTAAACTTGTTTATTTTGATGTTCCATGATCTCCAACTGCTCATTTAAAATATGATGTATGTGATTATATAAATTTATGCTTAGATAATAAGTATAGCAATAATGAAAAATAAAATAAATATTCAAAGAACAACTATACCTATATGTATGTTATATGGCATTTATCATGGAGACTACTCTTGTTTTGAATAGTGGAGATGCCAATGGTTAATAGTTGACCCAATCACTATGAATAATAAGAGAGAACTTGTGGTCTTGTTCACTTCTTAACCAATAAAATAGATAAGCTTTTGTGAAATTATTTGAAGAGTAGTGTTTAAGATGAAAGGTAAGAACCAACAAATAGGTTCAAGGAAATAATGCGTTGAGTATAATTTAACCTTAACACATTACTCAAAATGAATCAACCATTACATATGGCTTATAAATTTAATTTTTATAGTTTCGCTCAAGTTTACTCAATATAGTATAAATGCATGATCAAAAGAGAATGACCACTATTCATGCCTTCATCATGGCCTCAAATTTAATTATATAGTTTCACTCATGTTTGCTCAATATAGAATAAATTTATGATCAAAATAGAATTAATAGTATTCATTCCCCCATTAGTGCCACAAGGGTGAAGTGGGATGACAACCATTTTTAATTCAACTCATAATGACATGTACTATTGCTATCAATACATAAATGGTGAATATATGTACTATGCTCATGTACCCACTATGATGTATAATATCACCATTGAGTGAAATTAAATGATAAACATGTATCATTTAACCTATAAATTGTATTTTTTTTCCTATAAAGTGGGTACACTTTCATGGCATATGCCTTTGAATATGTCTCAACTGAAATATTTGTAAATATGTAGTTCTTGTTCTTAAAAAATAGAGTGCATTTGTAAGGCATATGCCCCCAAAATATATACTAATGTGTATAATATATCTTGAATATATAAACTCTTATCACAAATAGGTATAAATCTACCCCATACTATATCATACTAACATCTTGAATGATTTTGAACCATGAATAATGTGCAAAACTATGATAATCTGAATCTTTGAAGCCATAATGTCACATCAAGTGACCCAAAATCCAAAGAATATCATCCATATGTGAGATTAATTTTTATAATAAGCCTGATATACATTTCCCTTTTAATGTAAGGGATGTGATTGTTAAATCATATAATTATATAAGATTGTTCCTTTGTAAAAGTTTCTAAATTGATTAGCTCTTGAATTAGTCATTTGAAATATTCACTTTTTTATTTGTATCTTTTTGATATTAATTTTATATGAATTGACCTAAAATATACATATAAATATAGTATAATTTGATGAATTCACTCATTGGTTAGTATTTAATAATTTTTTGAAGGCAATGGTGTGTGTATATAGAATCAAGTTTTACTCTTTTTTTGTAAAAATAGAGCAAAATCCTTTTAAAATGAGAGTATTACTAAACTTTGGTGTGCTTAAAATTATGATTAGTTGCCATGGATATGTTACCATGTGGAAGAACACGTTCATGTGTTCTAATACAACTAATGGGGAGTTAGTTTGATATATAATGTTCAAGATGCTAGGTGTAGAAGGCTCATATGTATTAATTCACAAATTTAATCTGGTATAGTACATGGTTGAAAAGTCAACACATATATAAGTTGAGTTTATATAAATTTGTAATTCAATTTCACATTGTTAACAATAATTTTAAGCTTTGATATTTTTTAATGTTAAGCTACTGAGATTGATTAATTATATGGTTTGAGCATTTCTAGACTACCCTACAAACCCAACCACATGAGGACCTAGTATGTGGTTTTTTTGCCTTTTTGATCAATTTTATTTATGATTTTTTTTTTTGAAAAATCTAATGTTTGAAAATTAAGAATTTTAAGGTAGTTTTTCAATAGTTTAGAGGGATGACGATATTGAACTTATAAGGTCACTACCATCAGACCTCTAATAGAACCATCTAGAGTATTGATGGTACTGATTAACTAAATTATACCACATTGGATGGTAGTGTTTAGAGATAATGACTATGTTAGACAAATGTGTTATTAGGAATTTATTACTTTACTTGATATTTTTTCATACTTATTTGTATTTTATATGATATTATTTTATTTTTATTTATTTGTAGAGATATTTTCACA
Source organism: Torreya grandis (assembly GCA_037957365.1). Lineage (NCBI taxonomy): Eukaryota > Viridiplantae > Streptophyta > Pinopsida > Cupressales > Taxaceae > Torreya > Torreya grandis. Next base: position 3,583,209 of record JARHVA010000860.1, read on the forward strand.
TGAGAGAGTTTTGTATGCAAGAAAGTAAGATATATCTATAATTTGTCTTACTTAGCAAATCCAAGATCGAATAAGGTAAAGACTAACATCTATTGAAATACAATTTATATCAGGAGCATGACTAAATTGGATTTGATAAAATTAAACAAGGGATATATTACCACACAAAACTAAAGGATAGGGTTCCAAAATATCTAGGTAAATAATACTAAGGAGTAACCCTAACTATGTCTAAGTACACAAAATAAAATTATTTTAGTGCTCACCAAATCTTGTGGCATAAATAGGGATGATTAAACAAATAAAATAAATCAAGGGATATTGTTAGTCAAATGAGGGCCTAAATCACCTAAAGTGGAATATGGCAAGCAAATAAAACCCTATATCTATAATAATTTTTAGTATAGAGGTAATCTAAGCAATAATTTATACATTCAACATATTAATTTTTAAAATATCTATCTATCAAATGAAATATCAAGAGTTAGGAATACTTACCTTTGGGAGAACCTACCAAGTCTCAATCTATACCTTGGCCAATGGTGCTTTATAAGAGGTTGTTTTGTATTTTTAAGGATCACACTATAGAAATCAGCTATAGACTAAAAGACTCATAGTTTGCATCCAAGAATTTACACAAAATAAGTTATATTCCCTCCAAGGCAAACCCTAAGCAATGGCTTCTTCAAATATAGATTTAGTAGAATTGTGAACTGTAATGATGCAAAAATAAATGTTCCTCTTTATTGGATTAAAATGAACCTTCTATTTATAGCAATGGATAATCATTAAACCTTTCAAAAATTTAGCCGATGAGGTCGACTAGCATGACCCAGTTTCTTAGAAAAATTTACCATAGACCTCAAACTAGGTTGATCAAACCGATCTACTTCCATAATTTTGGATTTAAATTTTATAATAGGTTTAATCTAGCCAACTTAGTAATAAAATAGGGTGTTTACTTAGTTAGGTGCTATTTGAATGGATTGTTTCTTAGGGAAGTGGATAAACAAGGTTTGAATTACATGGGGAGTTGGATAAGAAATATTTGTAATGGGTTTATATAATTATAGAGTTAAAAAATAATCTTGTGAAGCACTAGTGGTATTTATATGACTTTATTAATTCACCCTTTATGGCATGCACTTAGAGAGATCAAAACTCAATAGGTTATTATAAGATCGAAAATGTCAATAAATGATAAGTTTTAAAAATAATACGTATATACATATGCCCCATTCTAATTCACCATGTTTCAATTAGTTTTAATAGGGTATGGTGCTTCAAGAAAGAACATATCAACAAATAACACTAATCTAAAAAAAATAGTAGAAAGTGGAAAATAAATGATAGTAAGGATTTTTTGGAAATAACTGAAAGTGCCATATACATACCTTGACTTACCTTTATCATTGAATGGTTGTATGATGTATTTTTAGTCTTGATCAGGAAGGGCACATTAACTAATTTAGACAAAACTTAAGGATATAAGGCTAAACAACAAAAATAAACAGTAAAAAAGAAATCAAAGTAAATGAAAATTCTCATAATTGAATGAGTCATTTTGAAAATTGGTAAGATGTGTCAAGAAAAACTAATCTAGGACCAAAGGACCAAGAAAAATAGATAAAATGAGAATAAATTAGGGAACCAAAAATATAAGGCTACTAAATGACTAACAAACCCAACAAATGCATCCTGGGTAGGAAGTATAACAAGCCAAATCAAAGCAAAGACACATGAAATTGAAATAATGGAACCAACACCAATGTAAGAGAATAACAATCCATACTCAAAGATATAAAAAATAGTAGGAACATAGACAACATTGAGGAAATATAAGTATAAATACATAATCAACAATGGAAAAACATAAAGTAATGAAAAAAACATTATGAAATGTCTCACAAAAAGGTGAAAAATAAAACTCAAAGTTCTAACATAATCAAAGTAAATCTGAGAAGTATAAGACCATGATTAAGAAATTATTTCATAACCACTCAAAGATGCATCTTCTATTCCAATGATAGATGAACTAAAAGAATCATATTTGTAGCATGTATAAAAGAGATGAAGAATAGGGTAAATAAAAGTTGGGAAAATATTTATAAAAACATTTTTCTATTAAAGGGGGATATGAAATGGGTTGTAGCAAAAATGAAGGGAGAACCAAGGTGAATAATCTTGATAAAAAACATGACACTAAAATCAAGTTGGCAAGACAAAAAGACTTTTGACATTAAGGACTCTAGATAAATTTCCCTATTCACAAATATTTAGGTGAACTAATGAAGTATAAATATCATCCAATGAAGGATATAATTTTTTTTAAATTGACCTACCTTCCCATGATGTGTTCCCCATTCCTTAGGACCTCTTACAGAGTTGTCAGTCTAATGTAAAGATCAAATACTTATGTGAAAAATTAGGTGGAAATATAAATATATTTTTTAAAGTATGAGACCTCTTACCCCAATCTACTAGCCTACCACAATCCAATGGACCTCAAATCTATCATGATACCAATTTTTGAGTTTGATCTTTGATTAGGATAGGATATGTGCTTGATAATAATCATGTATTTTGGTGTGATTTTGACTTCTATATATTGTTTTTCTCTTGAGATCTTTTCCTTTTGTTTTAATGATTTATCTTTTGAATTTTATGTTTTTTATATATTCCTCATCCATACGGATTTAGAAAACCAAACATGAGTTTTAAAAATAATTATCATTAGAGAACTTACACTTGGTGGATAAGAAAAATAAATTAGAGAGCATGGTGTCTAAGACTCTTGTATTTGCATGTTTGAGAAGAGTTTTATCTTTGTAATAGGGGATAGGATGGAAGTGAACATGGAATGATTGAGATACTTCAAATCGTAAAAAATGTGTAGTGTAAAAGTGGTACAATGATAGGTAAGCATGATTCATCATCATAAGGAATAGTGTAGGTGAGTGGAGACATGAGAATATATTATTAAAATTATTAACACAAAAGAATATGATAGATTTTAAGAGTATGAAGTCAAAATCCTTAACCATTACCTTATTTTTTAGGGGAGACATTTAGCTAATATTATAGACAAAATTAATTTATAAAATTAATATTTGTGAGGAATACTTCATCCTATCTAAGATCTTACACTAAAACTCATAAAGGATCAACTGAATAGCTATAAAAAAGAAGGATAAGATAAGAGTATTTTATGAGGAAGTCTTGGTCTTATCCAAGGGATTACACTACAATTCATAAAAATAAAAACTAATGAGACGTAAAATTATGAGTAGAACAGTTGGAAGTTTTAAATTTGGTAGTGGGCAGGAAGCCACAGGGGAGGAGGGAGGAGGTAGTGACAATGATGAGGATAAAGAACAATGTAGGAAGGGTCTTTAAATGGAGTAACAGTGCAATATTGTGTGTTTGATGATGTCTCAGGAAACACCTTATCCAGGCCAGGGGATGATGTAGTTCAAGGAACTGGTACCCAATTGGAGATAAGGTAGGCTTTTGAATGCTTATTTCTTGGTGTCAAGGATGATGAATATATCCCAAAGAAGGGTTAAAAGGTTTATTTGAACCTCCCTTGGATGGTTTCTAATCAGGTGTTGGTGGAAATTAGTGATGATCTGATAGGAGGAAAAATGACAACAATGCCACATGCATCTGGCTGGCTAGTTTATTTTAGAAGTTTACCTAGTTTGTGGTAAGAACCATGAGGGATAGAGGAGTATTGGTGCATACTTGCATAGTCAATGGTGTTTTAGACTGGGTAAGGACCTATCCTAGTCTGTTATCCTAGGTTTTTGATGGTGAAATGACATTGGTGACAAGCTCTCTAGCTGGAATAAGTTTGGTGGCTTGTATGGGCCTAGGAACAAGTAAAACATGGGAGGCCATAGGCCTTCCACTTGTAGCTCAGACATTTATGAAGTGAATACTCTACTATGGTCTTTCTATGGGGTAGATGATGGTGAATCCCACCATAGGGTTCATTTTTAGGGAAAGATGGGTGTTAGAAGAACCCATTCCCTTGGTTCATTGACTAACATAGTTGCTAGAGGAGTCCATGCTTTAACTTCCCCTGATCATGGAAATAATGGTATAACCCATTTGTCTCATCCTATCACTTTAAGTATTTTTGTCTATTTTAAAGTGTCATATTATATGAAAGGCCAAATTCTATTTTATATAGGATCCTACTTTAATGTAGCCTTCTTTTGCTATTTTAGAATGAATGATAGAGGAGTCCATCTTTGGTTTTTCCATGTTATGGGATCTGATGTGAATGAATCCCCCTTAGGGGTTGTGGTTTTAATTAGGCATTATTTCACTCCTAAAGTATGTAGGAAATGTGGTGGGAGAGCCAAATCATTATGTAAATGATCTATTATAGTTATGAATCTTAGTGGGAGGAAAAACCCACTTGCTATGATTTGGTTGTGTAGAAGACTTAGGTGGCAGAAGATTTTGTTCTTTGGATGGTCTTTTATATGTTAGTATCCTCTAAAATGACATGATGAAGGGTGTAAACCCTTCCATATTCTCCATTTTGTATCACTTTTGTGTACTCAAGGTTAAGGGATCATTAAAACCCCTAATTATGGGTACCTTAAAACCCTCATATTTCATGTTAAATGATTATGGGAGGCTTAAAACCCCCTTGCTATGATTTTTAAAGGTTATTGATCCTAGTGGGAAGATCAACCCACTTGCTATGACTCATCTATGTGGATGAACTAGGAAGCAAAAGACCTCCTTCAATTGAACTTATGTTCTATAATATCTCTAGGGAAGACACGATAAAAGGTGACAACCTTTTAAAATTATCTATTTCATAACACATTTATGTACTATAGGTTACGAGACCCTTAAAACCCTCTTATTCTTTAAGGTTATGGGAGCCTTCAAACCCTCTAGTTGTTCCTTGTTCAATTTTGATATGTTCAAAGATACTTAAAACACTCTTGTCTCTCCAAAGTTGTGGGCACCTTTACTTCACTTGCTAATGGTTGGGGGAGCCTTTAATCCCTTTTTGCTACACTTGGTTGTTAAGGGGATATTTTTAACCCTCTTTGTTGTACCTGGATGTGGGTCTAGTTATCAAAACCCTCACCTCTCTGATTCATAACTCTGGTTTCAAAAGACTTTTACCCAATCAAATAAAAAATCTAGAAAGGATCATAATTGTTTTTAAGAAATTAAATATTTGAAAGAGATTTAGAGGTTTACTGATGAAATGAAATAAAAAAATATTCATGAAGATGGTTCAGTATTATCCAAAATCTTATGATAGAACTCATGAATTAATATGTAAATGAAGGAATGTAAATAGACCAAAGGACCAATAATAAGAACTAAGGCTATTGAAATTGATGTAATGCTACACTTTGGGAAATTTTTGAATAAATTGCAAGAAGTGTTAGCACCACAATATATATAAATATATGTAAGGCATCATTAATATTAAAAATGATAATTTTAAGTAAAAAAATTCTTTAAAAATTGAGCATTAATGGGTTATTTGAAAATATGTCCATCATTAGTTTGTAATCTATAGGTACTAGGACCAAGAATATCTTAGACTAAATAAGGGCCCCACCATTTTTGGGTGTACTTTCCTTGTTTGTCATGGGTATAATATAATTTAAGGACTAAGTCACCAACATTGCAATTACAAATTTTAACTTTTTTATTATGTTGTTTGGAAATTTGAGCTTTGTATTGGTATTAATGTTGTAAATCACACACGCGAGACTCATCAATAAGGTCTAAATCATGTATATAGACCTCACAAAGTTATTCACTGGGGATAATGCTAGAAATAGAGATACATAAATATGGTAGCTCAACTATCATAGGTAAGATAGATTAAGATCCATATAATAAAGAAAATGGTGTTTCCCCAATAGCAGTACATATGTTAATGCGATAATTTATAAGTGCAAGATAAAGTTTTAGATGCTACTTAGAATGAGAATATCAAATTGTTTTTTTGTAGGATTTTATTAATATTTTTTTTAGTGGCTTCTACTTGGACATTGCATTGAGGATGATAAGATGTGGGTAATTTGTGCATGATTTTTAATTTAGCACATAATTATTTCATATCTTTATTTTTTAAATTACCACCATTGTTGGAAACAATGTGTTGGGAATTTCAAAGGGACAAATTATTTTGTTAAGTAAAATTTTTGATATAGTGATACCTATGACATTAAAAAGGGGAATAAATTCTACCCACTTAGTCAAACACTTAGTGGTTGTGATGAAGACATGACCATCTTGAGAGCAAGGTAATTTACTAATGAGTTCTAATCCCCAGATGGAAAAAGGCCAAGGGAATTGTAAAATTCTAAGCTCGATCATAAGAGAGTAAATAATATCACCATGTAATTAGTATGGATTATATTTATTATCAAATGTGATAGCATCTTTTTCAAGTATGAGCCATAAATATCCCATGCATAGGCATTTTTGGGATGTAGTGTGTCCGATACAATGACCATTGTAAATGCCTCCATATGCTTGTTTGATAAAGGAAGGGAATTAATCTTGAGTGACACAATAGAGTAAGGTACATTAGGAATTAGGATATTATAAGATTTCATGTCGTAAGACATATTTATAAGCTTGTTTGTGAATTTTGGGTTTTTTTTTGAGAATCAGTGTTAATAGGATAAGTGTGATGCTTGATAGATTGGATTATGTTCTTATACCAAGGGCTTTATCAAATAATGATAGCCTCAATATGGAAGATAAGAGAATCATTCATGGTTGGTAATTAAGATGGTGATATGCACATGTGGAGAATATTATGAATAATGAAGATATTGATAATGGTGAAAAAGAAAGGAAAATGAAGAAAGTGGGTTATCTATGGAATTTTACTGTCATGGAGTTGGATCTATAATGAAGGATTTGAATTATTTATCAAGAGTGGTGGAAATTTGATGGTAAGCAATGAGATTTTAACTTTTTCATTGATATTTATAAGTAACTTGATGAAAAATGAATTGTGAGTTACCTAAGGCATGTAGGTAAGGGATGTCTAAATCAATGGCAACTTGCATGCCTAGGATGCAAGATTCATACTTAGCCATGTTATTAGTAAACATTAAAGTTTAATCAGAAAGAAAGAGGTGTGATTTTACCATGAAGATAAAATAGGACACATCATACCCCAACTCCTTGAAGACTTTTATCACCATAAAAATGGAATGTCCAAGTATCTTTGTGTAGGTTAGTTGTAACTTCAGATAATTCTTTGATGATGACTTCAGATTTTGGTTTAGAATTGGAAGTGTTTAGTTCATCATATTTATTTGTTTAGAGGTCATCTATAAAATTATGGAAATAATCTTTGAGTGAAATATCATGATTAAGACCTTCAATGTATATGATCTATTCATCAGGGATCATATCTTGAAGATGATCAGTGGTTGGTATAGGCATGATATCAAGTTTATCCAAAATTACTTGGAACTTAACCAATTTAAAAAAAATGATTTGCAAGTCAAATAAAATCAAAAGAACCATTCATTTTATAATTATATCACTAGGTAAGAAATTTTTGGTTAAGAAATTACAAAGAGGATCAAAATAGATGATGACATAAGTAGTTTGACAAATCATGTAGTGGCAAAGTTTTTCAAGTAAAATAAAAATGGTGATACAGTCAAGTTCAATTTTGGTATGACATGTCTCATAGTCTATTATAACATGACTAATATAATATATGGAATATTCATGTCCTATTTAATCTTGTGGGGAAAGCATTTCCCCAAATCATATGGGGGTAGAGGAAGTGTGACTAATATAATATATGGAATATTCATGTTCTATTTAATCTTGTTAGGAAAGCATTGCCCCAAATCATATTGGGGTAAGGAAGTGTACAAGATGAGAGGCTGATCACTAGAAGTAGGGAAAAGAGTGGAAGGATTAATGAGTGATTCTTTAATGTTATCTAATGATTTTGAAATGAATTAGTCCATTCTAGATCTATACCTTTATTAGGAAGAGAGTTAACTCAATAAATATGGTAATCCATATCATAACCGAATTGTCAAATTGCCCTAAGTTTACCAATGTATGTTCATATGTATATAATAGAATGAGGAATATGCATGTTGATGAAAAATTATAATTTAGTTAGATTGATATCAATTCCTCTAATAGATGCTATAAAACCTAAGATCTTACTAGAGGTGGCACCGAAACCACATTTTTAAGGATTAAATATGAATTTATATTTAATAAGATGATAAAAAATGATAGCGAGATCATAAAGATGATTTTCACGATGATTGGATTTGGAAATAAGGTCATCTACATATGTTTCAAATATTTATGCATTATATCATGAAATATATGGTTCATTAAACATTGATAAGTGTTGCTAACATTTTTAAGACTAAAAGGAATTTTGACATAACAATATGTTCCCCATTCTATTGTAAAATTAGTTTGAAATTGATTCTCGGGTGTGATATTAATTTGATTATATCCTAATAAATTGTCCATGAGAGATAACATTTCATATCTAGTGATGGAACCAATGATGGCATCAATTGATGATATGTGAAAGCTATCTTTGGGATATGCTAAGTTAAGATTAACAAAGTATATATAGATGTGATTAACCATGGTGATGAATTTAGCAACTAAGAGCTTTGTGATCTCTTTATTACATATGGTAGTAATATCAAGAAATAATTTATGATAATTTTTTATGCATGGGTTTTGCATCAAGGTAAATAATGAGATTATAAAACACAATACTAGGGTCAATGTCAGACATCTTCATATGACTATGCGAGGGCTTCATAATATTTATTGAATAATAAAATAAAATTATTATGTTCTATAGGAGACCATTATTTGGAGACAAGCATCGGTTGATGGATAGTAGTGATTACATAATTAATTACCATAGTTTCCTCAATAAACATAATATTTATGTCTTAGAAATGATAGGGAGTAGGAGGAAGTGAGGAAACTTAATGTCTTTTGGGATCGATACTAGCAATTAAATTATTAAAACAAGGAGCATTTTTCTCAAAATGACCTAGTTTATGATGTTGGCAAGGGAGTTAAGGCCCATGATCATGGAGTAGTTATAATATAGATTCATAAGTAGGGAGCATGAGTAAGGGTCCATAATACTCAAAATCCATTTAAGGATCCAAAATTTAGTTTCCATGATTATCAAATATATAATGTATTTATTTGAATGGCTATGGCTTGTGCATATAAGATAATTTCAGGATTAGGGGTGTGATATTATCAATTAATATGGCATAGATATAATGGGATAAGTACTATAATTAGTGATGATTTAATTGTGGATTATAGGCATAAAACTAGTTTTTGTGGGAGGATCGATGGGATATAGTGGATCTAAAATTAGTAGATTGTTTTGATCAGTGTAATTAGGGATTGTAGGTTAGATTAGATTAGATTAGTTGATTTATTAGACAACACATAGAGTATATATCAAAATTACATTGATAAGTGGTACATAGTCTTTCAATTGTAATTCATTGTAAGAGGATATGTGAATGGCATGAACATCATGATTGAAGGCATGTATTTTGATAATGTAGTACATATAAATCTCATGATTGAGATCACACCATGATGTATGTATCATTTTAGGAAGGAGATATGGAATATGTATTTGTTTAAGTGGGAAAGTGTGTAGTGGAGAGACCCATACTATTGAAAGTGCAAGGAGACATTGCTAAAGTATCTTGAAATAGTTTGGATACCCCATATTCATTGTAAGAAAAATCATCCTTTATATAAGATGGTTTATGTGCATTACATGGGGAATGGTTGTTAGTGGTGTCATTTATTAATGGAATGGTTATATATCATAAAATAAGATGAGGGATACATTCTATGATATATGGAGGCAGTCAAATGGTATTATAATTTTTTTTAGCTCATTAGGTTCATCATCATCTAAATTTGCCAAAGTTACATGTAGATCTAAATGTATATGATGTAGGATCATTAGATTTAGCTATTTCTTTTGTGAATTTTAGTATTTTATAGGTTTATGAGGTCATAATTTGTCAATAAGAAGCTTTTCCATGTTTCACTTTGCTTTGAATTGTTCATTTTGGCTTGTTTTCAAGTTTCTAACCAAAATTGGCAATTTAAATTTTTGAACTTGTTTAAGGTGTTGTAGGAGCCTTTATCATCTCCTAGTCCATTATTTTGTAATTATCCTTTATGGATGGGTCAAGGAAGTTCTTAGGACATGTTTTAAAATAGTTGTAATGTCTTAACTCATAATTAACTATTTTAAACTCAATTAAGGTTAAGACTTACGTGGCATTTATGAGTTAGTTAGATAGTTGAGGAGATTAGATCAAAGGAGGGAGAATAAAGAGAGATATGAGTGCATGTAAAAGAGTTAAAACTAATCAAGGAAGATAAATTAATTCAAATATTTGAATAAAACAAGGAAGAAGTTCTAAAAATAGGATTTTTTGATAGTGCTATGAAATATATTTTGTAATAAAAAATAATTAAAAAATGCCTCATTGAGTTTCATGTTTCAAATTAAATCTCATATTACGTGTAATCAAATGTCTTGTTTCTTTTAAATCATATTTATTACTTTATACGAGTGTTCATTCATGTTTCATGGTTGAAGATATACTATAGGGGTTTTAATAGTCAAGAGAAGTGTTTTGATAGTCAAGAGAAGTGTTTTGATAGTCAAGAAAAGTTGTTTTCATCACCTTTTTAAGATTGTTCAGATGAAAGCTTCAAGTGGAAGAAAAAAATACATATGTGGGGAAAATTTTAAATTCACAAAGATTCTAAAAAGGTCTTAGTTTTTGAATTTATATTGAATTTAAGCTCTATGCATAGTTAGAAAACCCTAAACTAGGGTTTTGAAGCACTAAAAATCCTTATAATTCAAAAATAAACTAGTCAAAAAACATGGAAATTTTTGGAAAGGAGTGTTATGATTCATGTTAAATGTTGAAAGTGGTTTCAAATATTTTTTCCACCTAGAGGAAAATATATTCAAGTTTCTTAGTTTGCGAGCCTTAGTACAAGGCCTATAAACCTTATATTCTCATTTTTTGCATTTTCAAGTTTGAGTCAAGGTATAACTCAACATGGTGAGTTTAGATAACATATAATAAACAAAGTAGAAGATATTTTAGAATAAAATTCCTTTTTTAGTTAAATTTACCTGTAGATAAGGTTTTAGATCTGATCTTCCCTAACCCTGACATCATTTTTGGTATTAAAGCAAGGTTTGGTTGTACTTAAAACATGACCTAATAAAAAATATATCTCATTGATAATTTTGAAGAGTAAGTTATAAAATAGAAACTTTCAAGAAGTGCAAAAAAGTCACTTAGAGGAGCAACCAAAGGTGGTACTAGAGGAGGTCCAAGAGGATAACTAAGAGAAGTATTATTGGAAGAGATGAGAAATTTATAAGCATATTTATAGATGATATAAATTTCTCAAAGAATAAGTGTAATGAGAGGTTATGTGAGTGATAGGGAGGAAGAACCATAATAAGAGGTTGCATAAGAAGAATAAGAAAAAGGAATGGAAGAAAGATTCTTAAAAACAATCATAAGAGTAGGTTCCAAACCCAAAGTGGAGGTTCTAGTATTTAGAGGCAATCTAAATGTTGAATAAATTTTAGATTGGATAGTTGTAATGGACCAATGCTTTGATTATCAAGGAATAATTTATGATAAGAAGGTCAAGTTTGCTTGTGCTAAGTTGAAGGGACATGCATCTCTTTGGTGGGATAGTGTCCAAGATGAAAAAAAGAAAATAAATAAAAAGAGAAAATCAAGTCATGGGATAGGATGATAACAAAATTCAAGTCAAAATTAATACTTGTATACAACCAGACAAAGTTTTTCAAGAAAATATAAAACTTGAAGAAAAAATACACGAGTGTAAAATACTAAAATAAAGAATTTTATAAGCTTACAATTAGAGCTAGTCATGTAGAAGAACATGATAGGAAAATATCACCAATGGTTTGAGGTTTAACACTCAGGATGAAATTAACAAGATCAATGGAAAAGGATTATCAATTTGATATCAAGGAAGAAGAGAATTTGTCTAGAAGATAAACATAACATTTTATAAGGAGAGGAAGAAATTTTAGAGCTAGAGTAAAACAAGTGGGTAGAATTAAGTTACAAGTTTATAATGAAGAAGCAAATAGTTCTCAACATCAAGATAACACTAAAATAAGAGGCTATTCATTAAGAGTAATAATACCCTTTATAAGAGTAGAAGAATAATTTTCAGGGAAAAATGTTTCAAATATGATAAATTTGTTGGCCATAGGTCATATGAATGTTTTAAGAATCCAAAAATAATCCATACAATAATTGAAGGCAATAATCAATTTGTTTAAGTTAAAGAAGAAAGTGTAGGATCACTATCACATATTTTAACCTTTTAAGGTTTAGATATGTAAATTTTATGTTTGATTAAAGTGCTAAGTAGTCTAAATCATTGAAATAATATGTAATAAATAACCAATAATTTGTTACATATCTTGATTTAATTTAACTTTCTAAAAATAGTAATAAATATGTATAAATAAAGACTTATCTAAAAAACACCTAATACAAAAGATCTGAGTGCTTAAAAATGAGATACAAATAGGTCTTAGTGTCATCAAATAGATCCTTATGCCAAATTTCCTCCTAAACAATAGTGCCACACTTGGATAATAACACCATGTGGCTATAGTGTAATGAAAATGGCATTAGTATCCTTTGTGTTGAATTGATCCTAAATTTTTAGTGCACCTACACATGTGTTTCTAGGTTCTATTATTGCATGTATGAAGTTTAAAAATCTGTATTGTGTTTGTAATAGCTAATTTATGATATAAATCCTAATCCTCTTTACAAGTAAGGAATGAGCTAAAAATATGTGTTTGTTAGTAGGATAGGTTGGACATCCTCAACACCCTAATATGAAGAGAGTTATCTACATACCAATACTTTTAGGAGGGATAAAGATCGATGTAGTTCTCTGCACCTAAGTGATGGTGCAAGTACAAGTGCAAATGATGCTATAATGATATTGGTATTGAATTCATTGAGTGTGCTTGAGATTGGAAATCTAGAAAATTTGGGATTAGGGTAGTTGTATATGGTAGTATGCAGAAGTAGGGTAGAATAGGGATTAATAACATTGATTTTATTCAACTTGTTGTGTTTGAATAGGTATTTTGCATCTAATTTCTATCTAGTGGATAGAGGTATAAAACTCATGTAGTTATAATGTTCTGTAGATTGTATAGATAATAAAAGATGCTTAGGTTAACCTTAGGAGGGTTTTAATTTTAAAAATATATCCGTTCAAGAAATTTATGGTAAAGGACATTAGTGCCATTTTGGGGACACTAGCACCATGTGGTTGTAGTGTCCTCAATGTGAAGTTAATGTCCAACTAGAAGGCTATTGGGCACGAAGGGACATGATTTAGAATTGAAGGTCTGAGACTGTGTTTTAGCTAAATAGGGATGCTTTTGGTCTACACAAAGGCTATAAAAGTGTGATAAAATTCTCTAGGATATGTATAGGGATAAGCTAGGAATAGGTTGTCTCAATTATCACTCTTGACACTTAAATACCACTTTTAGGTGATTGCATTTCCCCCTCCTTTATGCTAGAAATGGAATGAAGAAAAATGACTAGTATAAAGGAAAAAGAAGTGTACCTGGACTTATCTAGAAAGTGAAGCCTATGTAGCTGAGTCTGAGTATGTGAGTTTGGGTTTGCATATGTGAAGCGTGATCCAAAACATGACCTGCAATGAAATGTACATAAATCATTCCTTACTTAAGAGATATCAAAATCAAGAGACTATGTTAAATACATAAATAACTAAGTAAAACTAAATAACGAGATGGAAAAGATGAAAGAAATGAATACACCTCATTAGGTACATGAACCAATGCATTAACCTAGTGACAACCTCTGTGTGTGCATGTACGTAGTGATAAAATCATTGAATAACTTGAAATGAGTTGATACCTTGCTCAATCTTCATGTATGGGTGTCTCAAGAACTTAATCTAATTTTGACTCCATCACTACCCACCCCTACTTGGTGGGTCATGACCTATGAATAACTTGGATTAGATTGAAAGTGTGTCCAACCCTCTCATGTGGGTAGCTCAATAACTCAAGTAGGATTTGAATTCATCATTTCCCACCCATGTGTAGTAGATGCATCTGAAACTAAATTGTGCAAAGTGATATAAATATCTAACTTGGTATATCTAACTATGTATGTCATCTCCATGACCACTTAGGTACATTAGGTGGCTCTAGGCCACTCAATAATGACAAACCTTATAGATAAAGGCATGAAATTGGTGACAACCTAGAATATGATTTTAAGTGTATATAGTGTATATAATGACATAGAGTTTTCCATTCCATCTGATCAACTTGTGTGAAATTGAGCATATAGAGACAATGTGCCACACACATGCCCTCAATTTGATATATGAGTATACTAATTATAGACTAAGTTGTAATGACTATATCAGGTATCTAAATTAAATATGTGGATGATAATGCCATGCATGGTGCCCCCAATTTGAGCAATTGACATGAATCTGAGCTAAAGTAGTATGAATCTAAGACAAATCTAAGCATAACTGTCAAACTTGTAACTGTATCTATGCAAACTTATACTGTACCTAGTGTACTATTTTGGATAATCTAAACTATCATGAAACTAGGGTTATTGGACATTAACACCACATATTGAAAAACATTATGATGTGGTTCTAGTGTCCCTATTTAGGTGTTAATGTCTATTTTATCTAAAATCTAAATCATTGTACTAATTTTTGATTTCTTATTGTTTCCTGTGTTTTACCTTCTCTGATTTTTGGAAAATGAGCTTGTGTGCCAAATAATGTTATATGAATGCAATGTAGGATCCTAATCTATATGAAAAACCCCTATAAATGCCCCATTTTTTGAGGGTAGTTATTGAATCTATAAAATAACTATCCTGAAAATAAATAACTCTACAAAATGTGTTAGCCAAAGAATATATGATAACTACATGATAATCTAATACAATGTGTAAACATAACATTGAAATGCAAGATAATCTAAGTATAAGTATGTAATGCAAGATGCATGTTGTGTCTAACATTAAAAAATTGTGTCAAGATAGATGTAATCAATGTGTATAATAGTAAATCTGAGTAGCTACCTAGGCAGATGGGGCATGATGTCCATGACGACACCTAAGTAGGAAGGGTAAATGCATGAGGTACCTAATGGCATAAAAAAATATTATGTATAAAAATAAAATATAATGTCATGGCCATAACACATACAATAAATCATACATATAAAACACATGCGGCACACAAAATAGGCCAAGGGGCCATGATACAAGGGACATGGGCACATGTCACTAAATTTGAGAAAAGAAGATGTACAAATACATGTTCAAATGTCCATATACACAAGCATAAAAGTAATTTGGATTAGAGACACATAGAAGGACAGGTTCAAATGTCCACATACACAATCAAGAAAGTACACACAAGGTACATGGGCACATGTCCAAGGCATACATGAATAAAAGTGATAGAGCCAAAGAATAATGACATATTCAAATGCCCTTGAATAGAATAAGAATATAAGTACAATCAAGTCTAAACTAGGAAATCTATAAATGAAATCATGCATGAATGTAGTACAAATATATGTAAGAGATAGATTTGTATAGATGTTTAGTCTAAAGTAATGATAGTCAACAAAAAATATGAGTATGAGTAGTAATGATCAATATCAAGATATAATATTGATAAAACTTGAATGTATAGGATGTAATGATAGAACTTGGTAATATAAACTATGTATAAGATGCCCCATTATGGGCGAATGTGTCAAATGAATAACCCTAAATCAATATATATGCCCCTAGTGGGTAGATGATAGAAAGTTTGGATTAATGTAGTGGAATTGAGTCCTATAATAAATCTACAAGCACCTTATAAGAATAAATGAAGCATGAATGTATGATAAAAATGACTATACTAAGATAGCTAGGATGTACATATGCTGAGTCTAAATTAGTGATAGTCGATAAAAATCTATGTATGAGTAGAAATAATCAATATCAAGATATAACAAATCTATGTAAGAACTAGGATGTACATATGTTGAGTCTAAATTAGTAATAGTTGGAAAAAAATTTGAGTATGAGAAGAAAATTTCAATATCAAGATACAACATTGCTAAAAATCAAATGTATAAAATGTAAGGATAAAACTTGGTAATAAAAACTATGTATAAGATGCCCCTAATGGGATAATGTGTCAAATGAATAAGCCCGAATCAATGTATATGTCCCCAGTGGGTAGATGATAGCAAGTTTACATTAGTGTAGTGGACCTGAGTCCTATAAGTAATTTGCAAGCACTCAATAAGAATAAGTGAAACATGTATGCATGATAAAATTGACTATACTAAGATACATATGTAGTTTTTAGAAAATATAAGATGTGTAAACATATCAATAAATACAATCTATAATTTTTGTTTTTTTTGAGTAATATTTTAATGTTTTTGTGTTTTGGCTTATTTGATTGTTTTTGCATTTTCTAGATATAATCTATGTACAAGCAAATTAAAATAAACTATGTACAAGGAGCAAGAGAAAATAAAGTATGTACAAGAGGTTAGTAACCATACTAACTGATGAGTCTCATGGGAGACTCACTATCACCATGACCTATGCCAAATAAGGGAGCTATAATCATGTGTGATGTGTGAAAGGGAAACTATGATCCCATAATCTACTGTAGTGAGCAATCTATGTCTATATGAGTATCTATAGTGGTGCTATGAATTTATGGCACCGTTTATGGTATCCCATGAACCATAAGGGTCTTAAGAACCCATTTGGTAGAAGAAGCTATGGGTGATATAGGTGCCCTATGTTGAACACCCTAAGAACCCAATAAGAATGATCATAACATAAACAAAGTGGAGGAAGGTCCTCTAGAATTTGTGACATACCTATGATGTAGGGGTTTATCTAAAAATGGTCTCCATTGAAGAGTATGTGTATGTGTTAATACTGTAGGATTAGACTTCACCTTCAATAGTGTATCTACTGAACTATATGATGTATGCATATGAACTATACTTTGAGTTGTAACTAATAACTATGATATGTCTAGTAATGGTGCTATAATGGTAACTAGTGACTTTATTGTAATTGCCTATGGGATGGGTAGAGGATACTCATATGGGAGAACCTCAATTTTGACCACTCGATTTGTGTGTACATATTTCAGGCATTTTTTCACCATAGATGGGATGGATCAAAACTATTGTAACCATGGCCTACCCAATAACATATCAATCACACCTTCACTAAGTACTACTTGGAGCCAAATGGCTATATGTGTTGGTCCAACCTGTAATGTAAGAATAATATCCCTAATGGAGATATGCATGTGACCACTAAAACCTATAATGACTATGTTTGTCAAGAATATGTCCTACTCTGAGTACCCCAAATGCTACAAAAGTGTCATAATGTACATGCTAATGCTTGACCCATTGTAAACCATAACACTCTATATAGGATGATGATCTATGTATGCTTATATAATGAGTGCATACAGATATGTATCATCATCAACAATATCCTACTTTGAGAATGTGATGATTGGTCTAGGTGGAGCTATAATATGATACATGCCAATAATGTTGTGTAATGGGTGTGCATTAGATACATTAACACTTCTGATTGTTGATACATTATATATTCAAGGTCATGACCAAGATGGATCTGATAAACCTAGCCAAGGGATCCCTTACCATAATAATATCACTAGAAAGGGTTCTAAATCCTATAGTGAAGCAATATTATGCAATAAACCTAGCTAGGTCATATATTTTCATATTCACTAAGTATAATGACAAGAAAATTAAACCTAATTTAATGCTCACCAATTTTTTTGGCACAAAGTAGGGGTAATAAACATATAAATTAAACATGCATAGGATAATCCTAAGTAAGCTATGTATAGGTAAAATCCTAATTCATGGAGAGCTCAATACATTCAAAATCCATTACTTATGCTACTTCTATCTACTAAAATAGAGGAGTAAAGTTAGAGATACTTACCTTGATTATGAACCCATCAAGAATCAATCTCTCCTTTGGCCAAAGGTGCTTCAGAAGAGGTTGTTATGGTTTTTAAGGATCACTAAGAAAGGCCAAAGCATACAAACCTTTTCCACAAGAAAATATTCTTTTTCAAGTATAAACCTTAAGCTATAACTCCTAAAGTAGAATGGCAGAAGAGCAGATTGTAAAGAAGTGCAAATGAATAATCAACTCCTTGTCTCTCTAACAAATGGTGAAATAAATGTGTATATATAGCTGAATATAACCCTAAACCTTTCAAAAAGTTTAGCTGATAGGATCATCCCAATCAACTACATATCATTATTTTCTAAGAACAAGTTAGGTCTTGGTCTAGGTTGGACATAGCAGACCTAGACCCATAATGGTGCAGAGCATCATTTGAACTCTGTTCGAAATACAAAATTTGTCTTCCAATGTTTACCTTCTTTATCTAACCGTCATTCTTACAAAGATCACAAAGATCCACATTCCAATTATTTATTCATAGTGTACTCATATACAATTTTCCCATAACAATTACCTTTTTCTCGTAACAACATTTAATTCCTACTTATAACATTTACCAATTGTTCCACCCATAGCATAACTCCTACATTCTGCCTATAGCCACTATATATTTCCTATAGCATTTCTCTGATATCTTTACTAATTGGCTTAGTGACCTTTTCTATTCTCTCTCTCCTTCTCTTTGTAGCAACTCAGTCTTTTCAATTTCTTCTACTCGTAGTAACACAAATATCAAGAATCGTCCATATAACTTGGCATTGTTAATCATCAATGTCTAAGCATCGATACATAGCCATATCTTCATTATTTATTGACACAATCATATTTAACATAAATTCTCACTATATGTTAAAGCAATCATACAAATTCAAGAGAGATCTCTTTTAGAGCTCAATCTACTATGGTTTTCCTACCTTATCAATCCCCACTGACAGCTTATGACACTTCAATTCCATGCTTCAAGGACTCGGTTGCAATTTACCTAATTGCTAGCTCGCTTCAACAAACACTCCACTTGCCACTACAATGCATTTTGACTCAATGAACATAAATGCATTAATTCATATTTATGCCAAACATTAATTCCTATCAAATTGATTGACACCTAACTTTACAACTATGAGTTAACATGCAGATCTAAGATCTCAAACATATCAATTGCTAACACTAGATTATAAGTACTTCAAACTTGGTATATCTCCTTGAGAATGGTGAACAAATATTTACCAATGTGTTCTCCACACTTAGATAGTTTTGTATTACCACATGGGTTTAATATCAATGATATATAGAAACATCATGAGTCCCCATTTCTGTGTATGACTCGATTTATAAATCCCGTATAACTTAGCCTTTGATTTGATCGATATAACAAGAATTTGAAAAAAACACAAATTTAACAATTAACATGACCATGATTTCTCATTATTAAACATAATTGCAATGAAAGATCGATTCAACATCAAATCGATTCCTTTAATATTTTCATACCACAACAATCATTTAACAATAGATTAATACCAGTCTTAAATGGAGACTTTTTGTTGGGTATTTCTATCTTAATATAAAATAGTTCCCTTCATTATTACCAGTCGATTCTAATCTTCACTCAGATCATAAATACAATCTTTCCTTCATCAACTAACATGTAGAAACTATTTCAAAATAGCTCAAACTTCATACTTATAGGACTATTGTGGGATATGGTATACTTATTTGATTGTTGAAAAAATTTCTAGACTTGCAAAATTCATACACCATTAATGTTGATGATATAAGTTTCAAAGATTATAATTTTTTATAGGTCTAATTCTTCAATGTACATTACACCTTTGAACATTTCCTTCACATAGCTTGAAACTATATACATAAATTGGGCAGATTTAAACATTATTTTATTAATTATTATGCAAAGTATTTACAATCACCATATAGGCCTAAAGGCCTGTAGTTTTCTTATTTACTCACCCACACTTTCTCTCCTATAAAGACTGGTTTCATTCAACCTTATACTAACATATTTACTTTTATTAGACTCCTATATACGTGGTATAGGACTTATCTAGATTTGGTTTGGTCTAATAATAGACCAAGATTTTTTCCACTAACATTTATCCCTAACATGCTTTCCTTGTTCGTAGATAAGTTTTTAGATAATATTTTAATCATTTATTAAAATCATATTTTACAAACAACTTCTTTATACCTCCCAATGACTAGACCAATTATATATATATTTTCTATCATTTCCATAATAAAAGCAAATTGTATTTCTGATGCTCCTGCATTAGACTCCCTTGGTGGGAAAATGTTTGAGCTCCTACTCAAATGATATTTTACTTTCTTTTTCCGCCTCTTCTGATTCTTTAAAATCTTATTCTTCCTTAGTTATTTGTAATGCATGAGCTCAAATAACTCAATCTTCATTTCAGATTCATCAATGAAGTCTAGTGAAACGACTCCATATTTTCTCCTTCAAAATCTGCACATGCAAAACTAAAAACATAGTTAGATTCAAAAACTTGAGGAACTATTGTCCCTTCTGTTTCATCTTCTTCCTTGAAGAGCTTCATGAGCTCTACTTCAGCTTCTTTGATAGATTCTTCATCTCCTATGAGGCTTAGATCTTCTAAATCTAAAATGATTTGTTGTTAAATCATCTCCTCTTCTTCACTATACTCTTTATACTCTTCACCGTCTACTAGTTCTTGGTTCAAAACCATATTGTCTGGTTTGTCTACAATTTATGCAATTTGAAACACTTCTTTACATGCATTCCCCATAAATTTATCTAACAATTTTATTGCTTGATTATACAAAGCATCTTATACAACATGTATATTGTCTTCATCAAATACAATATCAAAAATGAAATGTTGAGGCATTTGAACTTCTTCAAATACTACCTTTTCTTCATATCTATTTTCAATATGCCCACACATAGGCTTAACTTCTTCCTCATCTTCTTTTTCTTGTAATATATCACCATCTCTATCAATTTCATCATCTAACTTTGTCCTTGGCTACTGAAACTTGTTGTCATCTCTCACTTGTTGCATATCTTCCTTGTGCAAAAAAATTGAAAGACTCTTACTAAATTTTGGTTTAAATACTTGTTTTATAGTCCACTAATTATGCCTTGTAGCTTCCTTCTCATTATTTTCTTTTAAGACAATTTCCTCTTCTTCTAACTTTAATTTTGTATATTGAATATGCATATTTTGAGTTACTAATCTCTCTTCTAGAGGTTTTAATTCACATAAATTAGTAAAATTACCTTGAACTAAATTTGTAGACTTCATGCCATATTTATCACTAGTTTCGTTTGCCAACCATTCCTTTGAGAGCTTCACTTATTTAAAGTCTACATCTCCTTCCATGGACATAAGACTTTCATTAATCATTCCATTTATTAGAATCTCCTTATTATTGCCTTTATGAGGCAATTCTCCATCTTTTGTACCTACATAACTTGCATTTACACAAATTTCATTAAATTCAAAAACATGAGATTCTTGGTTCTCATCAACTTCTCCATCCTCATCTTCACCAAGGATTGGTCCTTGTTTATGTTCACAATAGTGAACTTCTATCTTAACTACCCTGAGTTCTTCATTCCTTAACTAAACACTCAAAGCTTCACCTACAACATGTGCCATTTCACCTTCTTTCATAGAATCCATTCTTACCTTTGGTCTTCCTCACCTTCATGTAGCAACTTCATTAGTACACTAAATTGTACTTTTATCTCAACTAGTTCCCTATCAAACTCCTCATCATTCATACTTCTGTGGCCTACACTTGAACCTTTGCTATGACTATCAGTAGTCATCTTCCTTCTCCCTTTATGAGATTCCTCTTGCCCATTAGGAGCTACAATCAAGCCTATGTGACAAGCCTTATACGTTAACTTGTTACTCAATACCTTACTAAGCTTCTCCTTTTTTTGAGCACTCCTTACTCTTCTAGTTTCTGCATTTATCTAGTTCACTTCTTTGAGAACTTAACTTGTCCTCCATTCCAACCTTTAGCTAAAACAAGTTCCTTGCCACAGTCTCCAAGAACTTCCTTCATTATCTGTTATAGTCCTCTTGCTATATTAATTTTCATCACTGCTACCTATGATCAACCATTTCCTTCTCAAATTAACTAAAAATAAAAAGACTAATTTACCTCTTGTTCGATCTCATTCTAACATGTACTACTACAATCTTTCCAATGTCTTTACAAGTTGTTCTGTTTTAGGTTTCCACTATTCTTCAACTCCTAAGAACATACTCTTACTTTCCTCCAAAAGTAGATAATATATCTATATTCTTAAAGAACTTCATTTTTTTCTTTCTTAGAGCTGCAATCATTACTCTATTTCAATTTAAAATAAAAACAAATTATCAAATTCCTCCCAAATTTGATCTTTTTGTAAGATCACTATGTTTGATTTAATTCTTCCAAAGAGCATACCTGCTCTGATACCAAAAATTGGTGTAGATCATCTTTTGAACTGTGCCCAAAATACAAACTTTGTCTTACAATGTTTACCTTCTTTATCTGACCATCATTCTTAAAAATATCACAAAGATCCACAATCCAGCCATTCATTCATAGTGTACTCATATAAAATTTACTCGTAGTAATTACATTTACCTGTCGCAACATTTAATTCCTAGTTATAGTATTTACCAATCATTCCACCCATAACATAACTCCTACATTCTACCCATAACCACTGTCTATTTCTTGTAGCATTTCTTTGATAGCTTTACTAATTGGCTTAGTGACCTTTTCTATTCTCTCTCTCCTCCCCATAGCAACTCAGTCTTTTCAATTTCTTTTATCTATAGCAACAAAGATATCAAGAACCATCCATATAACTTGGCATAGTTACTCAACAATGTCCAAGCATCGATACACAATCATATTTTCAATATTTATCCACATAATCATCTTTGTCATAAATTCTCACTATCTGTTAAAGCAATCATACAAAGTCAAGAGAGATCTCTTTTAGAGTTCAGTCTACTATGATTTTCCTACCTTATCGATCCCCACTGATAGCTTATGACACTTCAATTTCAAGCTTCAAGGACTCAATTGTAATTCACCTAACTACTAGCTTGATTCAATAACCACTCCACTTGCCACTACAATGTATTTTGACACAATGAACATAAATGCATTAATTCATGTTTATGCCAAACATTAATTACTGTCAAATTGATTGGCACCTAAATTTACAAATGTGAGTTAACATGCAGATCTGAGATCTCAAACATATCAATTGCTAACACTAGATTATAGGTACTTTGAACTTGGTCTATCTCCTTGAGAATGATAAAAAAATATTTACCAACGTGTCCTCCACACTTAGATGGTTTTGTATTACCACATGGGTTTAATACCAATGATATATAGAAGCATCACGAGTCCCCATTTTTGTGTATGACTCGATTTATAAATCCCCTATAACTCAACCTTTGATTTGATTGATACAACAAGAAGTTGAATACAACACAAATTCAAAAGTTATCATGGCCATGATTTCTCATTATTAAACACAATTACAATGAAAGATCGATTCAACATCAAATTGATTCCTTTAATATTTACATGCCACAACAATCATTTAACAATAGATTAATACCAGCCTTAGATGGAAACTTTTTGCTAGGTATTTTTATCTTAATACAAAACAATTTCCTTCATTATTACCAATCGATTCTAATCTTCACTCTAATCATAACTACAATCTTCCCTTCATCAATTAACATGCAAAAACTATATCAAAATAGCTCAAACTTCATACTTACATGACTATTGTAGAATATGGTCTACTTATTTGATTGTTGAAACGATTTCTAGACTTGTAAAATTCATACACCATTAATGTTGAGGATATAAGTTGCAAAGATTATAATTATTTTATAGGTCTAATTCTTCAATGTATGTTATGCCTTCGAACATTTCATTCACATAACTTGAAACCATATACATAAACATGACAAATTTAAACATTATTTTATTAATCATTATGTAAAGTATTTACAATCACCATATAGGCCTAAAGGCCCGAAGTTTTCTTATTTACTCACCCACACTTGCTCTCCTACAAAGACTAGTTTCATTCGACCTTATACTAACATATTTACTTTTATTAGACTCCTATCTACATGGTATATTAATTATCTAGATTTGGTTTGGTCTAAGAATAGACCAAGATTTTCTCCAGTAACATTTATCCTTAACTAATATGCTTTCCTTGTTCATAGACAAGTTTTTAGATAATATTTTAATCATTTATTAAACTCATATTTTACAAATAACCTTTATAGACCTCCCAATGATTAGACCAATTATATATTTTTTTGTCATTTACATAATAGAAGTAAATTGTATTTTTGATGC
This sequence comes from Torreya grandis, assembly GCA_037957365.1. NCBI lineage: Eukaryota > Viridiplantae > Streptophyta > Pinopsida > Cupressales > Taxaceae > Torreya > Torreya grandis. The sequence goes on from JARHVA010000860.1 coordinate 3,607,838, forward strand.
TCCTGCATTAGACTTTCTTCGTGGGAAAATGTTTGAGCTCCTACTCAAATGATATTTTACTTTCTTCTTCCGCCTCTTCCAATTCTTTAGTATCTTATTCTTCCTTAGTTATTTGTAATGTATGAGCTCAAATAACTTAGTCTTCATTTCAGATTCATCAATGAAGTCTAGTGAAAATGACTCCATAATTTCTCCTTCAAAATCTGCACGTGCAAAACTAAAAACATAGATTCAAAAACTTGAGGCACTATTGTCGCTTATCTTTCTTCTTCTTCCTTTCAGAGCTTCATGAGCTCTATTTCAGCTTCTCTGATATATTCCTCATCTCCTATGAGGCTTAGATCCTCTGAATATAAAATGATTTGTTGCCAAATCATCTACTCTTCTTCACTATACTCTTTGTACTGTTCATTGTCTACCAATTCTTGGTTCAAAACTAACTTGTCTGGTTTGTCTGTAATTTCTACAATTTGAAACACTTCTTTACATGCATTCCCCTAAAATTTATCTAACAATTTTATTATTTGTTTATACAAAGTATCTTATACAACATGTACATTGTCTTCATCAAATACAATATCAAAAATGAAATGTTAAGTCATTTAAACTTCTTCAAATACTACCTTTTTTTCATATCTATTTTCAATACGCCCACACATAGGCTTAACTTCTTCTTCATCTTATTTTTACTGCAATATATCACCATCTCTGTCAATTTCATCATCTAAATTTGTCCTTGACTACTAAAAATTGCTATCATCTCTTGCTTGTTGCATATTTTCCTTATGTATAAGAGTTATACGACTCTTACTAAATTCTAGTTTAAATACTTGTTTTACAATCTGCTGATTATGCCTTACAACCTCCTTCTCAATATTGTCTTTTAAGATAATTTCCTCTTCTTCTAACTTCAATTTTATATATTGAATATGCATATTTTGAGTTACTAATCTCTCTTCTAGAGATTTCAATTCACATAAATCAGTAAAATTACCTTTAACTAAATTTGTAGACTTTATGCCATATTCATCACTTGTGTCCTTTGCCAACCATTCCTTTGAGATCTTCACTTCTTCCTCAAAGTCTACGTCTCCTTCCTTGGACATAAGACTTTCATTAATCATTCCATTGAATGGAATCTCCTTGTTATTTCCTTTATGAGGCAATTCTCCATCTTTTGTACCTACATAACTTGCAATTACACAAATTTCATTAACTTCAAAAACATGAGATTCTTGGTTCTCATCAACTTCTCCATCCTCATCTTTACCAAAGATTGGTCCTTGTTTAGGTTCACAGTAGTGAACTTCCATCTCAACTACCCTGAGTTATTCATTCCTCAACCTAATGCTTAACTTGTGCTTCAACTTCACCTACAACATTTGCCATTTCACCTTCTTTCACAGAATCCATCCATACCTTTGGTCTTCCTCACCTTCCTATAATAACTTCATTAGTGCACTAAGTTGTACTTTTATCTCAGCTAGTTCCATATAAAACTCCTCATCATTCATACTTCTGTGGCCTACACTTGAACCTTTGCTATGAATATTAGTAGTCATCTTCCTTCTCCCTTTTTGAGCTTCCTCTTGCCCACTATGAGCTGCAATCAATCCTATCTAACAAGCTTTATCCATTACCTTATTAATTAATACCTTACTAAGCTTCTCCTTTTTATGGGCACTCCTTGCTCTTCTGGCTTCTGCATTTATCTATCTCACCTCTTTGAGAACTTTACTTGTCCTCCTTCATTCCAACCTTTAGCTAAAATAAATTCTTTTCCATAGTCTCTAAGAGCTTCTTTCATTCTCTATTACAGTTCTCTTGCTATATTTATTTTCATCAATGCTACTTGTGATCAACCATTTCCTTCTCAAATTAGCTGAAAATAAAAAGATCAATTTACCTCTTATTCGATCTCAGTCGAACATGCACTACTGCAATCTTTCCAATGTCTTTACGGGCTATTCTATTGTAGGTTTCCATTGTTCTTCAACTCTTAATAACATACTCTTACTTTCCTCCCAAATTAGACAATCTCTCTGTATTCTTAAATAACTTCATTGTTCTTTCTTAGAGTTGAAATCATTACTCTATTTCAATTTAAAATAAAAACAAATTTACCTATCAAATTCCTCCCAAATCTGATCTTATTGCAAGCTCACTATGCTTGATTCAATTTTTCCAAGGAGCATACCCACTCTGATACCAAAAATTGGTGTAGAGCATCATTTGATCTCTACTTGAAATACAAACTTTGTCTTCCAATGTTTACCTTCTTTATCTGACCATCATTCTTACAAAAATCACAAAGATCCATAATCCAATTATTCTTTCATAGTGTACTCATATATAATTTGCCCGTAGCAATTACCTTTACCCATAGAAACATTTAATTCCTAATTATAGAGTTTACCAATCATTCCACCCATAACATAAATCCTATAATCTACTCGTAGCCATTGTATATTTCCTATAGCATTTCTTTGATAGCTTGACTAATTGGCTTAGTGACCTTTTCTATTCTCTCTCTCTCCTTCTCCCTATAACAACTTAGTATTTTTAATTTCTTCTACCCGTAACAACACATATATCAATAACCATCCATATAACTTGGCATAGTTACTCAACAATGTCCAAGCATCAAATTATAGTCATATTTTCATTATTTATCCACATAATCATCTTTGGCATAAATTCTCACTATCTATTGAAGCAATCATACAAAGTCAAGAGAGATCTCTTTTAGAGTTCAATCTACTATGGTTTTTCTACCTTATCAATCCCCAATAATAGCTTATGAAACTTTAATTCCATGCTTCAAGGACTCAGTTGAAATTTACCTAATTGCCAGTTCACTTCAACAACCACTCCATTTGCCTCTACAATGCATTTTAACTCAATGAACATAAATGTATTAATTCACATTTATGCCAAACATTAATTACTATCAAATTAATTGGCACTAAATTTACAACAACAAGTTAAAATGCAGATCTAAGATATCAAACATATCAATTTCTAACACTATATTATAGGTACTTCAAACTTGGTCTATCTCCTTGAGAATGACAAACAAATATTTTCCGTGTCCTCCACACTTAGACGGTTTTGTATTACCACATGGGTTTAATACCAATGATATATATAAACATCATGAGTCCCCATTTCTGTGTATGACTTGATTTATATATCCCCTATAACTCAACCTTTTATTTGATCGATATAATAAGAAGTTGAGAACAACACAAATTTAACAGTTATTGTGGCCATGATTTCTCATTATTAAACACAATTGCAATGAAAGATAGATTCAACATCAAATTGATTCCTTTAATATTTTCATGCCACAACAATCATTTAACAACAGATTAATACTTGTCTTAAATGGAGACTTTTTACTAGGTGTTTCTATCTTAATATAGAATAGTTCCCTTCATTATTATCAATCAATTATAATCTTCACTCAGATCATAACTACAGTCTTCCCTTCATCAATTAACATACATAAACTATATCAAATATCTCAAACTTCATACTTACAAGACTATTGTGGAATATGGTCTACTTATTTGATTGTTAAAACAATTTCTAGACTTGCAGAATTCATACACCATTGATGTTGACAATATAAGTTGCAAAGATTATAATTATTCTACAGGTCCAATTCTTCAATGTAAATTATGCCTTCAAACATTTAATTCACATAGCTTGAAACCATATACATAAACTAGGCAAATTTAAACATTATTTTATTAATCATTACGCAGAGTATTTACAATCACCATACAGGCCTAAAGGCTCGAGGTTTCCTTATTTACTCACCCACACTTGATCTCCTACAAAGAGTGGTTTCATTTGACCTTATACTAACATATTTAGTTTTATTGCACTCTTATCTATGTGGTATATGACTTATCTAGATTTGGTTTGGTCTAAGAATATACCAAGATTTTCTCCACTAACATTTATTCCTAACTAACATGTTTTCCTTGTCCGTAGACAAGTTTTTAGATAATATTTTAATCATTTATTAAAATCATATTTTACAAATAACTTTTCTAGATCTCACAATGACTAGACCAATTATATATATATATATATATATATATATATATATATTTGTCATTTACATAATAGAAGTAAATTGTATTTTTGATGCTCCTGCATCACATAACATGCTTTTATCAATTTGAATACATGGTTGATGGGGCCTATAGTGTAACATAAACTCTAAAAAATGGTTTTAGGCCTATGAAGGCATTAAGTAAGGTGGTGAATGCTTGGAGGAGTGTACTAGAGAGGAGATAAGACTTAGAAAATTGTGTAAGAGAAGGTTGGATTGATAGCAAGTGGTAGTAAATGGGACAATAATCCTACAAAACACTAATGATCTGCCCATCCCTTTCTAGGTGCACTCTTTAAGGCATGCACTTAGAGAGATTGTGACTCGATAAGTTCCTACAAGAGATAAAACATTAGTCAATAATTGATAAAGTTTGAAAATATTATGTGTATACATATATCACACTTGAATCTCATCATGTGTCACTTAGGTGAAATAGGGGATGGTGATTTGATAAAAGAACATAACAGCACAATGTTAAAGTAAATAAATTACAGTATTTTAAAGCATAAAATAATTGAAAATAAATTACTAAAAATGAAATAACTAAAAAAAAAGTAATGTATGTGTACCTTGACTTACCTTTATTAATATATGGTTGTGTGCTATGTTTGTAGTTCTGATTTTGGAAGGTGCATAGTTTGCTTTGGACAAGCCCAAGGATACAAAACTAAAGAGAAAAAATAAATAAATATAGAAAAGCCAAGATAACTGATGTGATATAGGCATTATGTACTTAGAAATTTGATAAGTTGTGGTGACAAATTCTAAGTTAAGACCAAATGACCAAGTCAAATCTTAGAGTAAATTAGGTAACTAAAAATTCAAGGGTACTAAATGACTAAAAAACTCAAACAAGTAAACCTTAAGTAAAAAAGGTAAACAAACCAAGTCAAACTAAGGATCCATGTCAAAAATGGTAATCAAACATCAATGTGAAAGCAATAACAATTCTTAAATAAATATGGGTAGAAAATGGTAAAACAACATTAATAAATGAGTAGTAACAATCCTTACTCAATCATCATTGGAAAAAAAATGCATACAAAGGAAAACAAGATTGGTGAGTGATAAGTAACAATCCAACCTCACTCAACAATGAAAAAATTACATGAAAGTAGAAATGGATGCAGTTGCTTAAAAAAAGAGGTACAACAATGGAAAATGTTAAAAAGAAAATAAGGCAATTCTATAAATATAAAGTATGGTGTAAAGAATATGATCTAAAGTTGCTCAAGTATATTATTTTGTTCTAAAGATAAATATAACTATAAACAAAGTAGTAATAAAATGGTTTAAGATGAAAATAAGAGGAAATATAGAAGTGGGAAAATAGATTTAGAAATAAACTTGCTTGGTAAGGGGGGAAATGAAATAGTTGGAGGGAAAAATGAAAGAAAAATCAAGGTAGAGAAACTCTTTATCAAAGTCAAGACACTTAAATTAGGTTTGTAAAAACAAGAAGACATTCAATATTAAGGACTCTAAAGAAATTATTCTAGCCACACAAATCTTAGGTCATAAAATGAAGTATGAATATCATCCCATGAAGGCTATATGCATAAAAATTAAAATGGACCTACCTTCCCATAATGTATTCCCCATTCCTCAGGATCTCTTATATAGTCAAATCTATCATGAAGCCAACTATGGGTACTTGTGTGAGAAAGTAGGTAGCACCATATATTATTTTGAAGTATCCTATCCCAATCTAATGGCTTACCACACCTCAATAAACCTCAAATCTATCATGAGGCCAACTATGGAGCTTGAGCTTCGATTGGCACATATTTTTGTGCGATTTTGGATTTTGATTTTGTATGTTGAATTTTTATCATTGTATTTTGTTTCAAATGATTTGGTTTTTAAATTTTGATGGATTTTTCTATTCCTCCTCGATATAGATTCAAAGAACCAAACATGGGTGTTAAAAATGACTATCATTTGAAAACTTTGGACTTGGTTTTTAAGAAAGAGAACTTAGAAAGCATGGTGTCTAAGAGTCTTGTTTATTTATGTGAAATAAAAGTGTTATCTTGACTTCAATATTGTTTTATCCAAAGTGGAATGAAAGGAAATAAAATCAAGGGGAATGAAGCATGAAATAATTTGAATTACTTCAAATCACAGAAAATGTGACAAAAGGGAAAAAGGATACAATGATAGGTAAGTATGATTCCTTATCATAAAAATGTTTGAAGTGTATGTAAACATGATAAAGTAGTTTTATATGCAATTATATCTACAAAATAGGCAAAAATTAAAGCTGAGAATAAGGGATCACAAGCTAGTAATTGTTGCTTGACATTCTAGAAAAAGAATCATTGAATTAATTAAAGATGAAGATTTTATGAGGAAGGCCTGGTCCTATCCATGGTCTTACACTGCAACTCACAAACTAAAAATTCAAAAGAGTGTAAAATGCATTGGAAAATAAAAAAATAATAAGATCAAATGAAGTCACGAGGAAGAGAAACCAAAGGACTAAAAGAATGAACTAAGGTTTGTGAAAATATAAATTGCTACAAAGGGTGAGACCCATGTAGATATAATGCAAAAAGTGTTAGTAAGATAACATATAAAAATAATGATAAAAAGGAAATTATCTAAGAAAAGTATTTTTTTAAGAATTGCACATTGGTGGACTCTTTGAAAACATGACCTTCATTAGTTTGGAGGCAATAGGTGTGAGGACCAAGCATGTATTTTACTAAACAAGTCTCCCACCATTTTTGGGCATATTTGTATTATTTATCATGGGTATAGTCTAGTTTAAAGACTAGATAACCAACATTGAAATTGTGGATTTTAACCTTTTGTTATGTTATTTGGAAATACAAGCCTTGTTTTGGTGATTGTGTTGTAGAATGACAAAACAATGTTTGTTAAGAAGAATGAGAGAATGAAGGTGAGATTCCTATAATTAATCATCAAGTATGATATCATGGAGATATATACAAAGAGAGGGGAGCTCAAATAATAATGAGAGGATGGATTCAGAACCATAGACTAACAAGAACAATGTTGCCCCAATGGTAATACATATGCTAGTGAAATAGTCCCAAAGAGTGGGATCTAAATGAAGATGCCAATTTGGATGAGTTTCACAGATTATATTTTCGAGGATTTTATTGATAATTTTGTTAGTGGACTCAACTTGGCCATTGCATTATGGATGGAGGGTGTGGAAACTTTGTAAGATATTTTGAATTTAGCATTGAGATCTTTCACATCTTTATTTTTGAAATTATCTCTAGCGTAAAAAATGATAGTATGTCGCGATCCAAAATGACAAATAATTTGATTGATGATGAATTTTATAATAGTGGTTCCCATGACATTGATGGGAGGCATGCCTTCAACCCATTTGGTAAAATATTTAGTTGTCATGATGATAAATACATGCCCATACCATGATTTAGGTAGTTTATCTATGAGATATAATTCCCACATGGATAATAGCCAAGGAGATTCTGCAGTTTGGGGTTTGGCTGGTGATGAATGGATTAAATCATCATAAAGTTGGCAAAGGCTACACTTTTTTATCAAAATTGATGGCACCCTTTTCAAGAGTAGGCCAAAATTATCCTATACATAGGCATTTATGTGTTGTAGCATGTCTGATATAGTGACCACCATAAATTCCCCCATATGCTTGTTCAAAGAGAGGGAAAACCTCTTATTTCATTACATAATGAAGCATGGTACCTTTGGCATTGCGATAATAAAGGGTATTATGTTGAAAGACACATTTGAAATCTTATTTGTGAATTCAAGTCTTTTCATGGGAATTCATGTTCAAAGGATAGGTTTGATAATAAAGGAATTGGATAATGTCTTTTTACCACAAGTTTTTTCAAATGGTGATAGCCTCAATATGATAGATAAGTGAGTCTTATGATTGGATGGAAAATGGGGACTTTCTTATGTGAATAATAAATTTAGATTAAAAAAGAACTTGGTGTAGATGAAATAAGGATGTTGAAGAAGCAAGTGAATTAGTGATAGAGTTTTAATCTCTAGGGATGGGATTGATGGTAAAAGAAGTGAATTCTTTGTCAAGGATAGTGGATATTTGATGATAAATAATAATATTTTCACTTTTACATTGATAGTCACCATTAACTTGTCGGTTGATGAGTTGGAAGTCACCCAAAGCATGCAAATATGTAATGTCTAAGTCAAGTGCCTCTCTCATGCCTAGGATTAATGCTTCATTGAAATCAAAAGTAAGTCAAAATGCCAAAGGGATAATTTTACCATGATGAATAGTGAGTATACAACCTGTCCCAACTCTTTAGAGACATTTGGTGCCATCAAAATGAAAGGTCCAAGTGTCTTTGTGTAAATTGACATTGATTTTAAGAAGTTATTTGATGACTACTTTAGATTTAGTATTATTGGGAATGATAGAGGAATCTTCTTGATTACTCGCTTCTAAATCAAAAGTGATGTTATGGAAGTAATATTTAAGAGAGATAGCCTAAATAAGACCTTCAATATAGAGGGTATTATCATCAAAGAGACTATCTTAAAGGTGATTGGTAGTTGGTATGGGTGCTACTATGAGTTGGTAAACAATGACAAGTCCTTTCATAGCTTTTATGTGATAATAAGGAGATTAAATTACATTAAAAGAACCATTCACTTACCAATTTTATCTCCACATAGAAATGATTTAGAGAAAAAGTGATGGAGTGGATCAGAATAAACTATAACATAAGTTTTTTGATAAATCATGTAATGATAGAGCTTTTCATATGCAAAATATATATCGAAGCAATCACAATCTACTTTGGTATAACATTTTTCATAATCAATGAGACCTTGACTAATATAATATATGTCATACTCTCTTTTGGTATCATCTTGTTGGGCAAACATTGCCCCAACTGATACGGGTGTGGAAGAAGTGTATAATATTAAAGGATGGTCATTGGAGGGTGGATGAAGGATGGGTAGATGGAGAAATAATTCTTTAATATTTTCAAATGCTTTCTAATAAGGATCAATCCATTTAAGAGCATTAATTTTTTTAATAAGGGAATTAATAGAATAAATTCAATAATCCATTTTAGGGACAAATCATCGTATTGCTCCAAGCTGCTAAGGTAATTAAGAATGTCTAGAATGGAATGAGGACTAGGTATGTTGATAGTAGTATTTATCTTGGTGGGATTGATATAAATTCCATGAAGAGAGACTAAAAACCCTATAAATTTACTATATGTGATAATAGAAACACATTTGTATGGGTTTAGTTTAACTTTATATTTGATGAGTCGATCGAAGATGATAGAAAGGAAAGAAAGATAAGTTTTGTGACTTTTAGATTTGGAATTGAGATCATCCACATAGGTTTCCACAATATCATGGATAAGGTCATGAAAAATGTGGGTCATATCTTGCTGATAAGTAGCTCTAGCATTTTAAGGCCGAAGGGAATTTTAACATAGCAATAGGTGCCCCATTCTATGGTGAAAGTTGTCTTATGTTGATCTTTAAGGGTGATATTAATTTGATTATAGCATGAAAAACCATCCATGAGGGACAAAATTTCATAGTCAGTAGTGGAATTGATGATGGCATCTATTGAAGGTAGTGAAAAGTTGTCCTTAGGATAAAAAAGATAGAGGTTATGGAAATTGATACAAATACGAATGACCATGGTGAATTTTTTGTGAATAGGGACAATATTTGAGACCCATTAAAAATATTACATAGGTTTGATAAATTTGACATGTATAATTTTAATGATTTCTTTATGGCATAAGTTGGAAATTTTTGGAAGAAATTTCCACTATATTTTTCGCATGGATTTGGCATTTAGATATGTGATGATGTTGTGTACCAGGATATTAGGATCAATGCCAAACATGTCCTGATATGGCCAAGTAAAATTCTCATGATATTTATTAAATAGTAAACTAAAGTTATCATGTTTAGTTGGTGTGAGTTCTCTAGAGACTGCTATAGGTCGGGGACAAGAGGAACGTTGTATTCAATTTTTTGTAGTTTCCTTGATGAGCATAACATTGTCATCTTGGAATGATATGGTGCAACAGGAAGAGAGTAAATAAGATTTTTTTTAGGATCAATTATATTAATGAAGTTGTTAAAATGAGTGGTTTTTGCTTGAAATTCCCAAGTTTATGATGTTGCCCAGAAAGTTAAGGTTCTTGAGCATGAAATAATTCAAGGATGGCTTCTTTGCCAGGAAACATAGGTAGAAGGACATAATATTCAGAATATACTTCAAGATAAATAAGTTTGTTACCATGTAAGTCATATTTAGAATGTATTTGGCGCACATATATGGCCTTAGCATCAAGGGTGATCTTGGGAGTAGGTGGAACTATAGAGGAAGGTTGAATGGGTTCAATTGGTTTATCATCAGCATTATTGATGAGGAAAGGATCAAATAAAATAACTAGTGTGGTAGGAGGTGTATAAGGTTACAAAATTTCCTAATATAAAAGGGGAAAGATTTTTTTAACCACCTAAGGAGTATTGAGAAGTAGAGAGTTATTTAGAGGTACATGACCTTCAAGTTCCATCTCAAAATATGTGGAAATGGTAGTAAAATTGAGGTTGAAAGCATGGATTTGAGTTAAAATTTGATAATAATGTTGAACATTCAAGTCTCATTATTGAGCTTGGGTCATGATGTAGTTATCATCACAAGTTTGATAAATTGTACATGCTTGTGACTTAAAATGAAATTTAGAAGGTGAGATGCCTAAATTTATGAATTTATGCAATGACATAATTAAATGATCTTGAAATAATTTAGAAACTTCATAGTTATTTCATGTGAAGTCATCTTTTGTATAAGATGATTCAATGGGTATTACGTAGAAGAGGGGAATCAATGATCTCATCGATGAAAGGGATGGTACGGTCATAAGGTAATAAAGAGGGAGGTAGTCACTCTGAGATGGAAGGAGGTAGATTAGTATTATTGCATGTATTTTGTAAGTCATTTGTCTCATCATCATCAAAATTAACAAGAGTGATATGTAAATCTAGATTCATATTGAATAATTTAGGTAAAGAGACACTATTAATATTTGAAATAGTGGGAATATGATATTAAGGTTTAGGATTTGGAAGCTAAATACTCAATGGGTTAAGATTGGCCTCATGTTTATACTTTTTTCCATTATGAAATAACTTAATACATTGGCTTCTGGAAGAGGTGATAACCCAAATGTGATGAGTCCATGGGTGTCCTAGGAGAATATTGTAAGATAATGGTAAATCAAGGAGCTTAAGATTAGTTCCTATAGTTTTGGGTCTAATAGTAAGATGGAGCCAAATATAATGAAGTGGATTTTGATTAGTTTTCTCAAATTTGTGACATGTCAAACAAGTTTGTTTTAGATGATCTTTATTATATCCAAGTTGTTAAATGTGCCAAAGAGATGTCACATTAATGACTGACCCTTTGTCTACTAATAATTTGTAAATGAGGGTGGTATTAATGGATATTTTAATAGAGGGGTGGATTATTGGCTCGAAAAAGGATTTCATCATTGATCATGTCTTCTTCGAGGAACTGTATGGAAGGCTTCAAAGAAGGACAAATGGATTTGATAGTACGAACTTATGTTGGTTGAGGCTCATGAGAAGATGGTTCCTCTTATATAGGATATGGCTCTTCAATTTATTGAATTTGTTGCATGAGGAAATTATGATGATAAGGAGAGGTACAAACTAACTCCATGAGAGAAAATTTTCAAGGCATAGAGTTTATTTCTTCTAGGAAGTTCCAATGGGTTTTGGAAGAAGAAGAATTAGCATGAGGCTTAGAATATAAAACAAGTTTAAGAGGAAGAGAAGTGATTAGAGGTTTGAAGGGAGGAGTTAGTTCCTCATTGGGTTTTGAATATAAGTGGGTAGTAGTAGTATCTTTGAGAAGTTCTCTTATAAATATGGTTTCTTAAGTTTGGTGATGGGATCTTTATGGGATGGTTTTCATTGATAATTGACCTTAACCATGTTTATGCATTGGGAATTAGTGTAATATTGGTCATAATTAACATCAATCGCATAAATATCCTTATTTTTTGGTTGAGGGTTAGATGTAGAGAAATATTTAGGGTTGTTATAAGAAGAATATTTGCAAGCTTGTTTATTTTAAGAAACATTAATTTAATCTTGATGATGAATTTGAATCATGTCATCATGATTTAATGAATCACCAAGTATAAAAAAAATAATTTTTTTTGTAAGCCCTCTATATATTTCATGGGAATGACCTATATTGGCATGGATCCAATAAAATTTATTAGGATCATAACATTTAGGGGGATTATTAGGGTGTGCAAATGGTTTATAGGGTGCTAAAAATTATTTCATTTGTTGTACAGTTAATGGTGCATGAGAAACTTGGGGATTGACAACTTTGGCTACTCCTAGTTTGGGTTGAGGAGGATTGTTGGTTATCATGTTTAAAATATACCTCAATTATTTTATTATTAGGTTCAAACTATTTTATTAAGAAGTCTTGGCACTTATCTTGGTCTAGAACTTCATTTAATATTTGGGGAGTGAAAGTTTGAACCTTGTATTGGAGTCAAGGTGTTAATGTTGTTATAAAGAGTTTAAATAAGTTACCATCAATCATGTTGTGATCAGAATTTTTTAGCTAAATATTTACATCATTTGATAAAATCATGAGTTGATTCATTAGGGGAATGCCTAGAATTAATGAAATGACTAAGGAAAGTTTTGGGAATATCAGTAATAGGCACAAACTCTAAATAAAGAACTCCATCCCGAATGAGCTATCAAATGAAGTGCATATGAATATCAATGTGTTTGGTGCACTGATGATCAATAAGATTACATGAAATAACAATCACACTTTGGTTATCACACCAAATAATATGATTGTGTGAAACCAAACTCTCCAAGCAACTATCAAAGCCAAAGGATCTCCTAACTGGATTTGATCGCACTTCGATACTCTACCTTAGTGGAAGATAATGTAATAGCTATCTAATTTTTACATGACCAAGCAACTGGATAAGAACCATGTGTGAATGCAAATCCACAAGTGGATTTGCAGGTGTCAACATCACCAACCCAATCTAAGTCAGTGTATCCAACAAAATATGGAGAACTCTATGGTGTGTACTGAATACCAAAGTGTGTGGTGCCCCGAATGTAGCATAAAATATGCTTGGATGCTAGCCAATGACTCTCATAAGGATCAGTGAAAACCAAGAGATAAGGTTCATAGAAAATGTAATGTTAGGATGTGTATGAGTCAGGTATTAAAGACTACCTACAAGTTGTCGATACAATGTCAAATCAACAAGAGGAGTCATGCAAGTGGTAGATAAAATAACACATGACTAATATGGAGTGGGGGAAGGCTTACAATCAGCCATGCCAAACTTGTGACTAAGATTTTTCACATACTTTTGTTGTCCAATGGAGATACCCTCAAAAGATTGATGAACCTGAAGACCAAGAAAATAATGTAGAAGTCTCAAATCTATCATGTCAAACCTATCTTCTAACTTGTCCTTAATGTTTTGAATCAAAGACTCTAAACTTATAGTGAGGATAAGGTCATCAACATACAAAACCAATATCACAATATCCTCACCTTGCTTCAAGATATACACATTGTGATCTAACTCACAACAATGGAAATTATAACTCAAAATAAAAGAGTCCATCTTCTCATACAAAGCTCAAGGAGCTTGTTTGAGACCATAAAGAAAATGCTAGAGTTTACAAACTAATGATGAGTCCTATACAAATCCTAGAGGCTGATCCATATAGATGTCCTCTTGGAGATCACCATGCAAGAAGACACTCTTCACATCCATCTAAAGAATTAACCAATGATGTGAAGCAACAACAGAAAGTAAAAGCCTAATATAATCCATATTAGCTAAAGGGGAAAAGGTTTCAGAGTAATCTACTCCTTTAACCTATGCAAAACCCTTAGCTACTAATATAGCTTTGTACTTATTAACTAATCCATCTATAGCATATTTGGTCTTAAAGACCCATTTAGTTCTTACAAGTTTTATTCCCTTAAGAAGAGAAACAAGATCCCATGTATGATTCTTCTTCAATGAAGAATAATCATCATACATAGCAACATCCCACTCATGTTTACTAATGGCCTCAAAAAATAATATTGGATCATCATGAATGGATTTTCCCATAAGAGAAACACCATATGTCTAGAAGTGAATGTGATGAGATTTAGATGGATCACCAACAAGAGAAATAGATGCCTATAGAGTGCTCTATGCCCACTTGGGCATAGATGATGAAGTAGATGGATGTGGTGGTTGAATAGGTGCAATATCAAAATCATCCTCATCATGATCAACAAAAAACAAACCCTCACTATCATCTTTAGAATAGGAAGGAGGAGGAGAAAGAGAAGAAGTATAAGATGTAGACTCCTATGGAGTGGGTAGCTCATTAACACATACATCTCATCGAAACAATACATCATGTGAGACAAGATCAAAAAGGTGGTAAGATTTTACATCTTCACAATAGCCAAAAAAATAAGTGGTTGGATTTTATTCTCCAATGCTTTCTGTTTGTCATTAGGAACAAATACCCATGCCTAATTACCAAAAACATGGAAATATGAAATATCAGGTTTGATCCCAGACCAAGATTCTTCAAGTGTCATATTCTATACAACTTTGTGAGGCATGTGGTTTTGAATGTAGTTTGCATAGTTTACTACTTCAACCCAATATTGTGATCCCAAATTTTAAGAATGAATCATGTAATTTGCTATCTCTTTTAATGTTTGATTCTTCCTCTCTGTTACACCATTTTGTTGAGGAGTATATGGTACAGTGAGCTGATGTTGAATGCTATGCTCACTATAGAATCTAAAAAAGCATTACTGTTATATTCCCCCCATTATTTATATGTATCTTCTTGAGAGGAAGAGATGATTCTTTTTCAACAAAGGCTTTGAAAGCCTTGAAGGTCTCAAATACTTCAATTTTCAACTTGAGAAAATATACCCAAGTTTTATGAGTGAAATCATCAATGAATGTGAGTACATGTTTTTCCCCTGCAAAATATTGAGTTGGAAAAGACATCAAATCACTATGAACCAACTCTAAGGGTGCATGAACACGTGTGGCCTTACCAATTGAATATAGATCCTAGTGATGTTTACCAACTAGACAACTGAGACATATTCCATCAATACATGAGACCTTAGGGAGGCTATTTACAAGATTTTTTGTAATCTTTTTCTTCATATAACCAAAACTTAGATGCCCTAGCCTTTCATGTCATAATTTGCTAAGACTATTACCATGTGCTACAAGTGAAGAACCATAAGCCCTAGAAGAAGGCTCAAACTTATCAAAAGTGTAAATTCTTGTAGAATGATTTGCTATACCTATAGAAACTATCTCACTAGGATCATTATAATCTATTATTACAACATCATGTGGGGTGAACTTCATAGTTTTACTAGTACCAGAATGACATATTTGATGCATAGATAGAATATTAGAAGAGATTTAGGGTACAAGGAATACACCATTAAAACAACCATCTTATTTTCTAATAGTACCTAATCTAAAAATATCAATTTGTGAAGAGTTCCCCATGACAATACGTGATGTAATGTAATCTATAATAGAAGACAAGACATCTTGAGAATGTGTGAGATGATGAGAGGAACTTGAGTCAAAAATCCATTGATCATGTGATGAAGATATAGCCTTGGTTGAGAGTGCTTTCCCTTTTCTTGTAGAAAGAGTAGAGGATGGAGAAGGCACAAAAATATTGTGTTGTTTCAATGCTTCCTCTAATGCTACCATATTCTTAAAATATCTACTTTCATCATGATTAGGACCACCACAAAAGTTTTCTTTTGCTTAAAGGACTTTTTGTTCTTAGAAGATTGAGAAGACTGTGTAGTGGTGTCTGTAGATTTATTGAAAGATATTGGCTTATGCTTTAATTTAGGTGATGGCTTTCCTTTTAGGATGTTAACCACTAAGGCATGACTAGAACTAGGTAGAGCATCTAGGGCCATCATTTTTATTTTCTCTCTAGTTAGTCTTTCACAAAAAACTTTAAAATAAGGCCATTTGAATTCATCACCTAATGTATCCATCATGGTATAAAAATATAATAAAATACACTATATGAACCTTTCAATTTTGATAAAATTATGAAGATGCACTCCTTATCATTTTTATCCTTCTCACCAACTTTCAGATGTGATCTAATAAACTTGAATTTTGCCAAAAATTTAGCTATAGAAAGAAAATTTGATGGAGATAAACACTCAATTCTACATCTAATTATAACATGCTGAATTCATTTGCTTTGCCAAATAGTTTTGTAAACTTATCCCATACCTCTTTTGATGTTTTGGCATCTGTAATGTGGAATTAAAGACTATCTAAAATGTTGAGGCCAATCAATCCAAGTGTCTCATCTTGCTTGAAACCATATGCATACTCGTCCTTTTTTATGGTGAATGCCACATATGTGTTGTCATAAAAAATTCTCCATAAGCCCTTTGAATGAAAAAGTTGTTACATTTTTAACTTCCAAACATGATAATTTGTGGAGTTTAATAGTTCAAATAATAAATAATCTATTTTTGAATATGAAGATGACATTGATAAAGAGACATAAACATTCTATGTATAACTTTATTCCCTCCCATTACAATTTAATATCTCTCTATGAAATTTAGACCCTTAAAATCTTTTCAAAAATGCTATTTTTAGGTTTTTGGACAAAAAAATAGTTGTGTAAAAAATGAAGTAATGGGATTTGACCCCAAAACCTCTTACAATATCAAAGCCTTAATAAAATTTTAACTACTACTTAATCAAAGTCAATTTTGAAAATAAATACAAAAGACTTGCTTTTTAAACCTTTAAAAAAACAATTAATGAGATAAAAAATGGAATGTACCTCACACATGGGAGAGAGAGGTAGTAAATAATGTCTTCAATAAAAAATAATTCTATTCTTTGATAGAATTTGATGATCTGGAAATAAATTTGTTGAAGATCTTTAAGAAAAATTGCCACTTTGGACCCTTCAATCTACTATTATATGGGATCTGAAGATGCTTCTCAAAACACTTTACATCTTGATTCAAATCAAAAAATTATTTTTGAAAATGAAATAAGGACAAGTCTGATTCTGTAACTAATTTTCATATTTGATTTTTGAGTTTTTTATGGCCGCCACATGACAAAAAACCATACAACTATCCTACAGAAAAAAACAAAATGCAAAATCTGAATTAAAGAAGGCAAAAGAGTTGTACATCCTAATTTTTAGTTGTACAATGTAGGATGAGATGAAATTAGGTTGAGTCAAATTTTAGGAACATGTATTATAATTTTCATACCGTACACGTATGATTTTTTATGATAAAAAACCATTCTGTCTCTTGAAGCTATCCAAAAAATAATTTTCAAGTTTTCACTTGAAGGAGATGTATGACCTATCAGAATGGAAATTTTTTGATTAGATTGGAATCCTTACTTGATTTCCTTTGACCCTAATAATTTAATTTCAAAAAAAAATAACTGTATGGTATCCAATTAATTATAAAAGTATAGAGATTTGTAGAAAACATGCAAAAAAATGAACCAAAATTTTGAGATAATAATCTAAATTAAGAACATAACTAAAAATAATGTATTGGATTGTGTTAATGGCTAAAATTTATTAAAATTTTTAGGGAAGAGGATCTTCAACTAGAACTCCTAGCTCTCAAACTATGTAAAAATAATCAGGAGATAATCTAGACCACAATGATCATTCCAGAAGAAACCCACATCAAGAACCTGCAACATAATTCTAGAGAATAAAACAAATAATTTTATTTAGTGTACCCAAAATAATAGATACTCTAATATATTTTCCATATGTAATCTATCAAATTGCTATAATATATACTTTAAATAATTTGTTAAATGAAAACAAACTATTTGTCATAGATATATAAATTGGAGAAAACTAAATATAGTCAGTTTTCAATTATTATGTGCAACACATATTGTTGAGAAGGTCTCAACAATAAAACTACTAAATTACTTAGGTAACTAATATCTAACCTAGGTTATAAATAACTTACCATAGATAAAATCATACTACTTTAGGCAAACTTATACACACAATATTCCAACAATTTTTTAACTAGAATTTTAGTTGTGGCAAAAGTATTAGTTTGGATCTACTCCTTATAAATATTGCCAAATGTCATAAAAAAAGATGCAGGGTCTTTAGTCCCATCATATATAATAGTTGGAGATATATTATGAATATCAATAGAAATAATGAAGGGGGATAAAGACTCATTTTGGATGTGTTGAATCATCTTATTATGCATTATAGGTTGGGGATGACATTATCTACAACATTTCTAAGAGGTGAAAAAATAAAGTTTTAATTATTTTAAGGGAGAAAAACAAGAGATTGATTATCCATGTTGATCAAATGATGTCACAATTACATCATTTAGGAGGTGTTATATGTTTGCATTTTATTCATTTCTTCACTATCTGTGTAATAATTTGAATTGTATCAATTAGTGGGTTAGTGTTTGGAGAATAGTTCCCCAAATTGGTATTAGGGGGAGGGTTTCTAGGTGGTAGATTCTTTGTGGGGTTATTGGATAGACTTGTGTCAATTTTCCCCCGTATTAGGGTGAGATGTTTGAAGATGAGAATTGTCTTGATAAGTATAAAAAATATTTGATCCACCAATCTCATCTATTTGAGTCTTGTGAACTATGTTGTAATTGAAAGCCAAGGGAGGAGAAGAGGTGCTCCAAAAGTGAAGGTCCTCTTAGGACGTAAAGGTAAGAAGAAAAGAGCATTCCATATAGTGTTTAAATGGATTCAAGTTATCTAAAAATATTATGACAGGGGATTTTATGATGCTTGAATAAATAATTTTAGATCGATAAATAATAATAAAACATAGAGAGAAGATTGGATAGACATAAAATAGTGTCATCCAATAGGTACAAAGTCAACTAGGTCGACAAAGTATGTGAAGAAAATTCAAAAAACAAGAAAAAAAGGACATATTTGAAAAGGTTGATTGTGTGATACAAAGGATAAATTTGAAATAGGTTAAAAATATACACAATCAAATGGGTCAAGTGTATTGATGAATAAAGAATAAGCTAAGAAATAAGAAGATATCCAAACAGATCAACTCTGTACTACTTAGACAAGGGGTTGAATAGGAATATAAAGACACACAATCAAACAAGAATGATAGTATTGTTAAAATAGGGAATTTTTTCAAGATAATATCTAAGCAAATAAATTTAATCACACAAGTAATTGGATCAATGTGATTGATCCAATTAGAACACACATCACAAATCTTGAACCAATGTTGGCTAATGCATGTTTTGCAATATAAATTATAATTATAAAAAAAATCATCAAAATGAAAGTAAATGCTAACTAATTGGTCATTGCTAAGTGTTATTAAGTTATAATAAAGTTTAATTTTAATGTGATTAACAAGTTGGTTATAATGAGGAACTATAAAGTAATCTAAGGCTAGTTTTAGGAAGTTTAGATTGAAAAGGATCTATATTAGCAATGGTACTGCTTGATATTGGGGCTTACCTCTTCACTTCATAATCCCATTGTGATAAGGGTGTTGGTTGCTTTTCTAATATATGTCATCAACCATGTGTTTATACTTGGCCTTAAAACCAAGTCGGCTTTCTCCTTGGTGATGAAATTCAAGTATGTAGACCTTAGAAAAATAAATGTTTAATATTTTTTGTATGTAAAGTGATTTGGAAGTGTGTACAAAAGAAAAAAATAGTGTGACTAATTTGGTAATTTAAAAAACTACCTAATTAATTAATTTTTGTTACTCTAAACATGTAAATAATTGAAATAAAAAGTCCATTAATTACTAGAAGAAAAATGTTAATTCCTTGATTATAAAGAGTACATAATCAGTTTAAGAAACACTGTATGTAAATAGTGCATAATATATTCTATTGGGTCCTTATTATTCTACAGAAGCAAGATCTGGAAGAACATAGTCGAATAGGTCTACTATGTATTCTAGATAAAAGATAGACTACAAAATTATGTCAATCTAGTCAACCCAATTAGATGTAGGGTTGTAATTTTATAGACAACAAAATTGTGAAAAATAGTACTAAAAAGGAGGAAATGAAATGACAAAGAGAGTAATAATGAACCTTTATATATTTGAAGGTGTTTAGATTACAAAATTTTATGTTGTGATGCTTAAATGTCATTTCAAAAATTTTGTGAACAGAGTCGACTAGTTTGACAGATTTTGTAAAACTTATGCATTGAAAAAAAATTGTGAATAGAGTTGACTCGCTCAACTATGTTTGCAGATCTATATGCTAAAAGAGGATAATTTCAAATAAAGTTGACTGATTCAACTATGTATACGAATCTAGAACTAAAAAATAAAATTGTGCCAAACTGATCGATCCAGTCACCTATATTTAGAGAAGACTTACACAGACAAAACAGAGTCATTTTGGAGTCACTATGTGTTAAACATATGCACAAATAGTTAGAATTATAATAATAGATTCTATATAGTATTGAAAAAAAAAAAAATATATATATTATATATAAAATAATATGAAATCATGAAATAAAACCTACAATGATTTGATTCACGTCAGATTCACCAAAATGTATACAAAAAGATATAACTAATCTATTAATCAATCCTAGCTCATAGAAGATAAATCTTACTTATGCTTCTGATTGTTGATACATTATATATTCAGGATCATGATTAATCTAGATCCGTTAGACCTATCCAAGGGATATCTTACCATAATAACATCATTAGAGAGGGTTTCAAAGCCTTTAGTCAAGTAACACGATGTAATAACCCTATATAGGTCCTATGTTTTCATATTCACTAAGTATAATAAAAAGTAAAGCAAACATAATCTAGTTCTCACCAAATCTAGTGGCAAAAAGTGAGGGTAATAAACATAAAAATTAAATATGCATAAGAGAATCCTAATTAAGCTATGTATAGGTAAAACCATAATGCATAGAGAGAGCAATATATTCAAAATCCATTACTTATGATACTTCTATCTACTAAAGTAGAGTAGTAAAGTTAGAGATACTTACCTTGAATATGAATCTATCAAGACTCAATCTCCCCCTTGGACAAAGGTGCTTTGTAAGAGGTTGTTATGGTTTGTAAGAATCACTAAGAAAGGTCAAAACATCTAAGACTTTCCACAAGATAAGATTATTCTCCAAGTATAAATTCTTGGTAATAACTCCTCAAGTAGAATGGTGGAAGAGTAGATTGTAAAGAAACACAAATAAGTAATTAACTCTTGATCTCTCTAAGAAATAGTGAAATGAATGTGTATATATAAATGAATCTATCCCTAAACCTTTCTAAGAGTTTAGATGATAGGGTCAGCCTAATCAACTCTATGTCATTATATTTCAAGAACAAGTTAGGTCTTAGTCTGGGTTGACAAGAGCTAACCTAAACCTATAACATGCTTTTATCAATTTTAATATAGGGCTAATGGGGCCAATAGTGTAATGTAAACTATCAAAAAAGGTTTTAGGCTTAAGAAGGGGTTAAGTAGGTGAATGATTGAAGGAATATATAAAAGAGGAGAAAAATCTTAGGGAAGTGTGTAGGAGAAGATTACATTAATAGCAAGTGGTAGCATATGGGAAAAGAATCTTACGAAGCACCAATGATTTACCCAGCATTTTCCCAATGCACCCTTTAAGACATGCACTCAGAGAGATTGAGATTTGATAGTTTCTTTCTAGAGAAAAAGCATCAATAATTGATAAAGTTTGAAAATATTATGTGTATACATTCTAGGATACTCTTACCATCATATAATATAAGTTTAGGTGCCACAAAACTAGATGGAAAGGAATTTGCCTCTATGTGATGTGTCAAAGATGTATGTAAGAGAATATTAGAAACCAAGGCATGCGATTTCCTAGTGGATCCCTTATAAAAATGTAACACCTTAGCCTATAGAGTATGAATCTCATGTATAAGGGATTGTACATTTGGAGTGGAGGAACTAGCTTTAAGAGGTGTAACCATCACTGAAGGTTATTAAAATACAATTTTATGTTGTGCTAGTTGAGTTGGCCCCACTATATGTGTAATAACATTATTAATTGAGTGAGTTGAAGATTGACCATTATTTTTTTGGAGTTCTTCCTAAATAATAGTGATGAAGTCATTTTGTGTATCTGCATATTTAAACACAAAATCTTGTAATTGATTCTTATCGATCTCATCAAATCTGTTATTAAATTCTATCATTATAGTTTGGGAAGTAAGAAAACAAGTTTTTGTATATTTTGGACCTTTGAATGATATTAATCTAAGAAATATTGTAAAAAATAAATATGGAAGAAAATTTAATATTTTGGAACTAAAATATGAGCATAAAAAGAAAAAAGGATACAAACCCTAAGAGAGTTTAGGGTTAGAGTTTTTTAAAATAGGGTTGCTTTGAAAAAAATTAAATTATATTTAAATAAATGAAACCATAATGTGAGATTGATTAAATGATCTAGGTTATGTTAAAAAATTAGAAAAACATAAGTTTTTAACCCTAATTTAGTGCACAAAATTTTGGAGAAGGTAAACCTTATGTAAAACTAGGGTTTTAAGCAATATTCAGAGTAAGTTACGTTCACCAAATATTTTAAATTTTTAGGGTTTAGCTATGTAAATATTATGTTTGGTTAAAGGAATGAGTATTTTAAATAAGTAAAATAATATCTAATAAATAGTCATTATTATGTTATATATTTTGACTTTCTTTGACTCTCTAAAAATAGTAATAAATATGTGTATATAAATAGTTATCTAGAAAACTACTAATACAAAAGATCCGAGTGTTAAAAATTGAGATATGGATAGCTATGAGTGTCATTAATTAGATCCCTATATCAGATCCCTTCCTAGACAATAGCACCACACTTGGACAATAGTGATATGTGGCTATAGTGTCCTAAAAATGACACTAGCATCCTCTGTGTAGAACTGCTCCTAAATTCTGGGTGCACATACACTTGTGTTTGTCATTTTTGTTCCTACATGCATAAAGTTTGAAACTTTGTATTGTGACTATAATAATTAATTTATGATACAAATAATAATCCTCATTACAAGTATGACATGAGCTAAAAATGCGTGTTTTTAGTAAGATAGGCTAGACATCCTCAACACCCCACTGTGAAAAGAGTTGCCTACATACCAATACTCTGAGGAGGGAACAAGTTCGATGTAATTATCCCCACTTAAGTGTTAGTGCAAGTAAAAGTGATGTTATAATGATAGTGGTCTTGAATTCCTTGTGTGTTCTTGAGATTGAAAATCTGGGATTAGAGAATCTATAGATGGTAGTATTCATAAGTAGGGCATAATAGGATTTTACTCAGCTTGTTTGATGTTTGAATAGGTATTTTACTCCTAATTTCCATCTAGTGGATACAAGTCTAAAATTCATGTATATATAGTATTATGTAGCTTGTACGAATAATAAAAGATGTTTAGGCCAACCTTAGGAGGGTTTTACTTTTAAAAATATGTTCATAAAAAAAGATAGGGTAAAGGATATTGGTGCCATTTTGGGGACACTAGCACCATGTGGCGCTAGTGTCCTTATTTTGGCACTAATGTTCAATTGGAAGGCTATTGGGCACAAAGGGATATGATTTGGAATTGAAAGTTTAAGGCTATGTTTTAGCTTACTAGGGACACCTATGGTTTGCACAAAGACTAAAAACGTGTGATAAAAGGATATAAGATAGGTTTAGGGCTAAGCTATGAATATGTTGTCTCAAATAGCACTGTTATCAGTCAAATACCATTTTTAAGTGATTACATCACATGTGAAAGAATCTAAAGTGAGAGGGTCTTTATTGATAAAACCAAATAAGGAATTGAAGGAACCAACCCAAAGGAAGATCATGTTTAATACTAAATTAAAATCCAAAGGTAAGTGTTATAAGGCTATCATTGATATTGGTAGTACAAATAACTTGGTTTCTTAAAAAATGGTTGAAAAACTACAATTGAAAATATTGATACATCCTACACCATATAAAGCATCTTGGATTCAAAAGAGGCATCAAAAGTTAATTAATGAGTAATATCAATTTGAGTTTTAGATTGGTAACCATAAAGATGAAGTACTTTGCGATATTATGCATATGAATGTTTTCCATGTGTTGTTGGGTATACCTTGGAAGTTTGATATAAGAGAAATACATGATGGAAGCAGTAAAAGATATACATTAGAGAAGGATCATAAGAAGCATACCTTGACACCATTAAAATATGGTAATGACAAAATTAAAAATAATACTAAAGTGTTGATAATATGTGGTAAATAATTATTATAGTTGATAAAAGAAGAAGAGGTTGGTTGTGAATTGATTTTTAAGCCCAGAATAGTCATTATAACCACTAAGTCAACTGATTTACCTTTGTAAATTTAAAATTTGTTAGATAAGTATGTTCATATAATGGTTGATGAGTTACCTAATGAATCATGACCAATGAGAAGCATAATCCATCATATGGATCTCATTCTAGGAGATAATTTTCCAAAAGAAATAGACTATAGAATGACACCTAAGGTGAATGAAGAGATAAAAAGGCAAGTACATGAGCAATTAGATAAATGTTTGATTAGAGAGATTCTAAGTTGATGTGTTATACCGATAGTCTTAACTCCTAAGAAAGGTGGATAATGGATATTTTATACATATTCTAGAGATATCAATAAGATTAATATCAAGTACAAATATCAAGTACATGTTTTCATCACCAAGGATGGAGATTTGATGGATTGTTTGAGTGGAACACAATATTTCTCAAAGATAGATTTGAAGAGTGGTTACTATCAAATCAAAATTAGAGAGGGTGATGAGTGGAAAACAACTTTAAAGAATAATGATGGATTGTATGAGTAGATTGTTATTATATTTGGTTTGACCAACACTCTTAATACCTTCATGAGACTAATGAATGAGGTGTTAAGGCTATTTATAGGTAAATTTGATATTGTTTATTTGGATGACATTTTAATTTTCAGTCAATCAAAGGAGGGACACATCAAACATCTTAGGATGGTATTGAATAAGCTACATGAATATAAATTGTTGATTAACCTCAAGAAGTGTAATTTTATGAAAATTAAGTTGATTTATTTAGGATTTATCATTTTCAAGGATGGTTTGAAAATGGACCAAGAAAAGGAAAAATAAATAGTGGAGTGGCCTTCTCCAAAAAGTGTTTTTGAGGTAAGAAGTTTTCATAGATTACCTAGTTTCTATAGAAAGTTAATTAGAAATTAGTATTTGTGCCTTTATTGTTGAAACTATAAATTACGACAAGAAGAAATTCCATTGGATTAAATCAATTGAGAATAAATTTCATATTTTAAATAAAAAATAATTGAACCTATCTTGGCCTTGCCCAACTTTTAAAAACTCTTTCAAGTTGATTGTGATGTTAGTGGGTTAGTTATTGGAGCTGTTTTGAGTTAATAAGGAAGGCCTATTGTTACTTTAGTGAAAAACTAAATAAACATGAGAAAAAATATTCAAACTATGATTAATAATTCTATGTCATAATCCAAGCATTGAGAAGTGAAGGCAATACTTATTGCCTAAGGAGTTTATGATTTATATAAATAATCATGCTTTTTTATTTATCAATAATAAAAGTAAGTTGAATCAAAGACATGTGAAATGGACATACTTATAATAAAAAAGTCTTTTGTTCTCAAGCATAATACTGGGTAGTCCAATAGGGTAGCTGATGCATTGATTATGATAAGTATGAATCTCAAGTGGCTAATTTAGGATATGAGTCATTAAAATAGTTATATGAGGAAGATCCATATTTCAATGAAGCATATGAGACTTGTAGGAATACAAAAAGTATGGATAGGATTACATGGATAAAATACATGATTCAATAAGGATGATTATTTAAAGGAAAATAATAATGCATATCTATGGGGGTCTATGATAGATAATTTTATAAAAGAAAATCATAGTGACAATTTAGAAGGACATTTTGGAC
Organism: Torreya grandis; assembly: GCA_037957365.1. Classification (NCBI taxonomy): domain Eukaryota; kingdom Viridiplantae; phylum Streptophyta; class Pinopsida; order Cupressales; family Taxaceae; genus Torreya; species Torreya grandis. The sequence goes on from JARHVA010000860.1 coordinate 3,634,095, forward strand.
AAATAAATACCTTTTCTCAATTGAATTCATATTATTATTGGCCAAAAATGAAATCTAATGTCAATAAATTTACGGAAAGATGTAATATTTGTCAACATTCCTAAGTAAATAGTCAAAATACAGGTTTATATCATCCACTAACTGTTCCAAGCAGGCCATGGGATGTAATAAGTATGAATTTAATATTGGGTTTGCAAAGAACACAATGAGATAATGTTTCTTTTTGTTTGTTATTTATATATTTTCAAAAATATCACACTTCACAGAATTTAAGAAGATAAGTGATGTTGAAAACATTGATAATTTATTCTTTAAATAAGTGGTAAGGTTACATGGAATTCCTAGAAGCATTATTTCAGACAGGGATACAAAGTTTGTTGGAAAATTTTTAAGAAGACTTTGGAAGAATTTAGAAACTACATTGAGTTTTATTTCATTCTACCATCTCCAAACTAATGGTTAAACTAATGTTTTCAATGGAATATTATACAATCTACTAAGATGTTTGGTAAGTGATAGTCCAAAGTAATGGGATCACGTGTTAGTCTGAATCGAATTTGCATCAATGATTTACTTAATAGGAGTAAAAGTTTTAATATATTTTATACTATTTATGGGATAAATCCTAGAGGTGTTTATTAGCTTAGAGATTTGGGTAAAAATTATAAGAGGAGTGTTAAAAGTAAAGACTTTACTACAGCCATGCAAAAGTTACATGACCAAATCAAGAAGCAGTTGGAGTTGAGTGATAGTAATTACAAAGGAGATGCTAATAAAAAATGGAAGTGAACTTTTAGGTAGGATATTTAGTATTAACACAGCTTAGGAAGGATAGGTTTCCTAAAGGTGAATATAATAAACTAAAATTGAATAAGATAAGACCTTATATGGTCTTGATAAAGTTTTCTACTAATTCTTATGAACTATAACTCCCATTGGATATTGGGTTTAATGTAGAATATATATATAGAAGAAGAAGACACATGAAAAGAATTTGAAATTGATGTGTCTTCTTATATATATATATATATATATATAAGAAGAAGAAGAAGACACATCAAAAGAATTTGAAAATGATGATGAATAGGTCATTGATTGGAAACAATAGTTCTCCAAGGCACAAAGATGAACTAGAAGCTATTTTGGACAAATAGGTTGTTAAACGAATCAAAGGTAAAGACTAATTCAAATATTTATTTAAGTGGAAGAATCATCCTCTTGAATATGTTTCTTAGCTAAATCCATCATAATTAGTTCAGTATGAAACTACCATTGAAGACCTCATGAGCAGGAGCTCATGGATGTTTTTATACCTAGGGAGCCTGATAGAGGAGCATTCACTTTAGTTGTTTATTTTTGTGAATTTTGATATTATATATGTTTAGGTCATATTTTGTTAATTATAAATTTTTCTATGCTTAACTTTGCTTCATATTGTTCATTTTGGCTAGTTTTCAAGTTTCTTGCCAAAACTAAAATTTAAATGTTTAACTTGTTTAAGATGTTTTAGGAGATTTTATCATATTATAGTGCATTTTTTGGTAATTAGACTTCATGTAGGGGTCAAATAATATCTTAGGACATATTTTGGAATAGTCTTAATGTCTTAAATCATAATTGACTAATTAAAATTCAATTAAGATTAAGACTTAGGTGGAGTTTAATAGTCAATAAGATAGAAGAGGAGATTAGATGGAATGAGGGAGAATAATGATATGAGTGCATGTAAAAGAGAGGAAAAAATTAAGTAAGATCAATAAATTAAAATATTTGAATAAAACAAGGAATAAATTCCTGAAATAGGGTTTTTAGATAGTGTTGTGTAACATATTCTATAGTAAAAATATTGAAAGAATGCCTTATTGAGTTTCATGATTCAAATTCAATCTCATATTATGTGTAATTAGATGCATTTTTTTATCTTAAATCATATTTTTTTATTTGGAAGAGTGTTCATTCATGTTTCAAGACTAAATATATACTGCATGGTTTTTAACAATCAAGAGATGTGTTTTAACAATCAAGAAAAGGCATTTTCACCACCTTTTTAAGATTACTTAGATATGAACTTCAAGTGGAAAAATAGAACACATGTGAGGAATATTTCCAATCACAAATATTCAAAAATAGGTCTTAGTTTTTGAATTTATATTGAATTTAAGCTCACTACTTGTGCACAGTCAGAAAACCCTAAACTAGAGTTTTGAAGCATTAAAAATCCTTCTCATTCAGAAATGAACCAATCAAAGCTCATGAAAATTTGTGGAAAGGAGTGTTAGGATTCATGATAAATGATGAAATTGGTTTCAAATATTTTATCCACATACAGGAAAAGTTATTTAGGTTTCTCAGTCTATAGGCCTTAGTACAAGACCTTAAAACCTTGGCTTCTCATTTTCTTGCATTTTCAAGTTTGAGTCAAGGTATAACTCAACATGGTGAGTTGAGATAACATATAATAAACAAAGGAGAGGATATTTTATATTAAAAATTATTTTTTTAGTTAAATTTACCTTGAAATAAGGTTATAGACCTAATCTTCCTTAACCCTTACACCAACATATTAACAAATTCAGGAAGAGGACTATTGATGTGGGATATATTAGGAATATGATATTAAGATTTAGGGTTTGTAAATTAGATAATATAGGGATTATAATTAGCCTCATGTTTTTAATTCTTCCCATTATGTATGAATTTGATACATTGGCTACCAAAAGATGTAGTAACTCACATATGATGAGTCCAAGAATGACCTAAAATCATGTTATAAGATAAGGGAAGATCAATGAATATAAAATTAGTGAGGATTATCTTGGGTCCAATGGTAAGAGGTAGTAAAATGTATCTAAGTGTTTTTTGGTTAGTTTTTTCAAATCCATGACATGTGAGTCAAGTTTGCTTGAGATTTTCTTTGAAATATCTAATTTTTTGAATTAACCAAAGAGAGGTAACATTGATAACCAATCTTTCATAAATAAAAAACATTTCTAATTAGGGTGTTATTAATAACTATTTTGATAAAAAGAGGTGGATCATCTGATCTAAAGAGAATTTCATCATTTATCATATCTTATTCTAGAAATTAAATGGAGGATTTGGTAGAATAAATTTTTTAATAACATGTACTTATACAGGTTGATGGGTATAAAGAGGTAAGTCATATTCATTAAATGAGGGTTATTATATGTCTTGTAGTTTTTACATAATGAACTTGTGATGATAAAGAGAAGTTATAACTAAATCCATGAGCAGAATTGTAAAAGGGATAGAATTAAGTTTGTCCAAGAAATTTTAGTGAGGTTTAGAAGAAAGTGAGCACAAGAATTGGGTTGATTAGGTGGTGTAATTTTTGGAAGTATCTGAGGTTCCACTGGTGGAGGTGGATCATCACTAGTGGAAGGTTTATAAGATGTAGGCTAAGAATTGATAGTGTCTTTAAATAGTTGATTGTCAATGTATGATTTTTTAGGTTTGGTAACATGATCTTTGTGAGCAGGTTTGCAGTGATTATTAACTTTAGATGCATTCAAATATTGATAATTGGTATGATTTTGATCATAATCAACATCAATGACACATAAATATTCATTAGAGTGTTGTGCATTTTGATATAAGGAAAAATGTTTGTGAGATTTTTTAGGTTTAGAAAAGTTTTACTTTTGAGAAGCTTTATGATAATCAAGATGCCGTATTATAATCATAGTTTCATGATCAAATGCATCACCTAACAAGTAATATACAAATTTTTATAATCCCATGACATGTCTCATGAGAATGAGGAACCAACATAATTTATTTGGATCTATACCATGATGGGGGAGCAATATTGTTATAAATAAAAGGTTTAGATGGAGATGATTTGATTCATTTTTTACACCATCAAGGGTGGGTGGGATGGAGTTTGAGTGTCTAATTTGATGGTTCCCCTTTTTTTGGAGGGGATTTAATTTGAAAACTTGTGCTAATGATTGTGTTAATTGAAATTTGTAAAGTTTTCTTAATTGAGTTATGAGATGGTTCAAATGGCTCATAAATAAATCTTGTCTTTTAGCTTGATCAAGAGCCTCTTCAAGCGTTTGAGGAGAAAAGATTCAAACCTTGTATTAAAGATATATTTTTAAGGTCAAAATAAATAATTTAAATAGATTGTCATCACTCATGTTATAATCTAATTTATGATCTAGTATTTTTTCCTGCTAGTTAATTTTCTATATCTAGCTCAATTTCAAAAAAAATTATTCAAAAAAATTAAAATTCATGTTTACTTACCTATGATGCACTCGTTGCAGCTACCAGGCATCCTTACTATATCATTTATCATCTCCTCACCATGATTTCTCTCTAGTCTTGAACTGGATCTCTTAGAACTCTATTTTATTAGAATAGTAAAAAAAACAAATAAATTATTTTTTAACCTATTTATATTTACTCTTCAAATGTATTTACCTATCAAATATTTACATCTAGATTTTTTTTTGATCATATATTTGTTTATACTAGATATTTTTTTGAATCATAAGATGTTATGGAATCCTGACATTATAGATAATATTTTCCCATATTACATGTACATTTTGTAAAAAAATTGATTTTTTGCTCCTTTTTGCTAATCTCTATAGGTTTACCTAATATTCCCTACATTGGACACTTTCACATTTATTTCATTTCATTCTTTATCTACAACACTAAGGTAAGTAAAGGTATGTGTTTTTGAATTTTGTCCTTTCATTTATCTTACTTACTTCTTAGTATAATTTATTTAGCTTTAATATTATGTGTTATTATGTTCTTTTCTTGAATCGCCATCCCATGCTATAACTACATGACACTTGATGAGTTTTGAGTGGAACATATCTATACACATAAAATTTTCAAACTTTATCAATTAATTATGCTTTCTCTCTTTCAAGAACCCTTCGAGTCTTTATCTCTTAGAGTGCATGCCTTAAAAGGTGCATCAGGAAAGGGGTGGGCAAGCCATTGGTGCTTCGAATGATTGTTGTCATATATACTACCACTTGATATATACATAACCTTATCATATGTATTTCCATAAGCCTTGTCTCATTTCTTGCATATTCCTTCAAGCATTCACCACCTTCATTATCCCCTTCCTAAGCCTAAAACCAATTTTGATAGTTTTCATTACACTTTTGGCCCCATCAACCTTGTAATTAAATTTATAAAATCATGTTACGAGTCTAGGTCAGCTCTAGCTGACCTAAATCGACACCTAGCTTATTTTTATCAGATACAAATACAGAGTCGATTGAGTCGACCCTATTGGTTAAACTTTCATAAAGGTTTAGGGTTAGATTCAACTATATATACACATTTATTTCTTCTATTTATTAAGAAGATAATAATAATAATAATAATAAAAATAATAATAATAATAATAATAATAATATTGCACATCTACTTATCCACCATTCTAATTGAGGAGCGTAGCTCAGCGTTTTAATAATTTATTTAGAGATATATATCTTGTCTTGTGGAGAAAGCTTTTGGATGCATAGAAAAGTTGTGTTGCCTAGATATGACTTCTCATTGTTATCTTTACATACCCCAATAACCTATTATGAAAAACCTTGGCCAAGGAAGAGATTGAGGCTCGATGGATTCATCTTCAAAGGTAAGTATTCCTAACTTTATTCCTCCTTTGTAAGAGTAGATAGATTTATATTTGTACTTATCTCCCATGCATTAAGATTTTCTATACATTGACATGAATATAAATCTTCTATGCATGTTTACCTTTTATGTTTATTACACCCACTTTGTGTCATAAGCTTTGGTGAACACTATATTAGATTTACTTTACTTGTTATTATGATTTGTGAATATGAAAACATAAGACATATATAGGGTTATTACATGGTGTTACTTGGCTAGAGGCTTTATAATCCTCTCTAGTGATATTATTTTGGTAAGTGATTCTATGGTTAGGTCTAGTGGATCTATATTGATCATGACCTTGAATATCTAATGTATCAATAATCAGAAATGTAAGTATGATTTATATTCTTTGATCTAGGATTGATTAATAGATCAATTGAGTTTCCCTATATATATTATGGTGAACTTGACATGAATCAAAGCCTTGTAAATTTTATTTCACGCTTTTATTTTATCATTATATTATATATTTCTATTTTTGTAGTACTATATTAAACTTGTTAGTATAGTTTCAATAGTCTGTGCACATGTTTAATATAGTAATTTTAAAATGTCTTTATTTTATTTGTTTAAGTCTTCTCTAAATACAGGTGACTAGATTGATCAGTTTGAAATAGTTTGTTCTTCAATTTAAGATTTGCATATATAATTGAACTAGTCAAATCTGTTCATAATTATATTTTTTCATCATACAAGTCTACAACATAGTTGATCTAGTCGACTCTTTTTGCAACTTATTTTTTAACACAAGTTCTAAAAACTTTGTCAAACCAATCAACTATGCTCGTAAAAATTTTGAATCAACATTTGAACATAACAACATAAAATTTTTTAATTTAAACATTTTCCAACCCACCAAGGTTCATTCTTACTCTCTTTGTCATTTTAGTTCTTCTTTTTCAGTACTATTTTTCACAAGTTTAAAATTTGTAGAACAATAAACCTATAGCCAACTAGGTCGACCAACTCTACATAGTTTTGTAGTCTGTCTTCATCTAGAATACATAGTTGACTTGTTCGACTATGTTCTTTTAGATCTTACTTATATAAAATAGTAGCGACCCATTCAATTCTATTTACATTGTTTGCATACAATGTTGTTTGAACCATTTTTGTACTCTTCACAATAAAAAAATTAACCATTTTTTGCTAGTAATTAATTCACATTTCCTTTTAGTTGCTTACATACTTAGGGTAACAAACATAGATTATTTTTTTGGTTTTTTAAATTACCATTTTATTCACACTATTTTTTATCTTTTGCACATACTTAAAAATCACTTTACACATAAAAAATATTAAAATTTTATCTTTTCGAGGTCTATTCACTTGGATTTCATCATCAAAGGGGAAGTCAAATTAGTTTTCTAGATAAGTATAAACATGTGGTTGATGGTATATATTGGTAAAGCACTCGACACCTTTATCACTATGAGATTGTGAAGTGAGGGGGTAGACTCTAATACCAAGCCAATACCATCACCAATACATATTTATTTCATCCCAAACTTCTTAAAACCAACCTTAAATTACTTTCTAGTTCCTCATTACAACCAAATTCTCAATCACATTAATATTTAATTTCATTATAACTTAATAACACTTAGGAATGACCAATTAGTTATTAGTTACTTTCAAGTTTATACTTGTTCTTTACTCATTGTATTTCATATTACAAAACTAGTATGAGCTAATGTTGATGCAAGGTTTGTGCTATGTGTTTTAATTAGATCCATCACATTGATCTAATTGCTTATGTTTTTTATTTAACTTGATTAGATATTATCTTACAAAACCTTTCCTTATTTTTATAATACTATTGTTCTTATCGACACAGTCTCCTACATACTAATTAAGCTATATATTTATAGTACATAGTTGACCTATCCGACTCTGTCTCCTTATATTCTTCTTCAATCCTTTATCTAAGTAGTACATAGTTGACCTATCCAACTATGCCTTCTTATTTATTAGTGTATTCCCTATTTAAAAATACATAGTTGACTTGTATGATTGTGTTCTCTTTTTCTTTGTTCTATTCCCTAGTTTACATAACATAGTCAACCAAATCAATTCTATATCATATTTTATGCCTTTTACTTTCATCACCTCTTTAGCCTCCTTTTCTCATCATAAATTTCCTATTTGAAGATAATATAGATTTGAGTCTAACAAACATGATGAGTCTTACCCATCCTAATAGGTTTCCCCAAAAACATCTTATGGCTTCTGCTTTAGATAAAAGTAATGTGCATGTTACCACTTACACTACAAATTATGGGACTCCTCATTCATCATCAGTTCATAATCCTCTATTATCCTTAGAAGATGAGACTGAAGTATAGTACATACTTGAAATACATTTCTTCATTAATAAATTTATTGAACATAGAAGAAAGGACCCTTCAATCATTTATAATTTGATGATAGGTGCTCAAGTAAAATAACCTCTTTCACCCTCCCCTTTATTATTTCATAGATTTTGGGGTGATACTTTCTTTGATTCTCAAACTTTACCTTCTATTTTGAATCCTTCCCACACTATGAAATTTTCTTCTATGACCTCTTCAACCTCCATGCCAAGTATCTCCACTAACATGGTGGGTTCAACATCTAGTGGGCCTTTTTCAAGGACCCTCCTCCTCAATCAAGTCACTAGTACATCCTTTGTTGCCAATGCTAATCATGATACAATTTTTTATTTTTTCTTCCAATGTTAATCAATCTACTAGTGCATATTCTGATACACATGATAATCATGCTATCAACACTTTAGTTTTAACCAAAGCTTCTCATACCACTAGTGTTGTGCATGCCACTAATACCAATACCAATGCTTTGCATGCTGTGAACACTAATCAAAATACTACCCAAACTCATCAAATATTATTGCAAACACTCAATTAAATAAACAATTTTCAAACCAATAACGTGAATCAAATGATGCATATGGAAATCCATTTCATTCACCTTCAAAATGAACCCCAACAAGTTTTATGGGGAGAACAAAATCCAAATCTCCCCCTCGCCACCCCACTTTAGGGATTCTCATGATAAACTCATTCCTCAACCACCTCTCATTAATAAAATGATCAAACATCTTCAAAATTAACCTCTTATACCTCAAATTTCTAATATCAAAATAGGATGTATCACACCTACCAACATCTATAGTGCATCCACTAATCCCACATTAAATTTAAAAGTATCTGGTAATCTTTATAAAGATTAGGTCAAACTCAATACATTTTATACTACCAATATATTAGTTAAAACACTCTCCAAATATGCTTTAGATTGATACAATCAACTAAAATACCATTCTATCACTTGCTTGGAAGATCTGGTTAACTTCTTAGTACAAGAGTTTCAAACTAGTGATCTCCCTAAGAATACCTTAACTTACTTCTTAAATAATAATAAACCTAAAAATAAAATGACATAATATTTCATCAAATGATGGAAAAAATTATATAATAAATATGAGCATAACATGGTAGATGATATTCTCTTTTCTGTATTCACTAATGCTCTCTACCCAAAATTACAATATTGGGTTAGGACTCTCTCTCTAAAAACTTTGGAAGAAGCCCTTGACCAAGCTAAGTAACAAGGTTTTCTCATATGTCAATTTGAACCATCCCAACCTCCTATGGAAAATTTTATGCTCATTAAAAACAAAACTACCATGCTACCAATGATGGTGTCACTGATACTTATGACACTATTCACAACATCCAAGCCATCACTCCCAACCATGTTATGGAGCATGCTCCCCCTCCAAACAACACCTCTAATAATGTATTTTCCCAAACAAATAATAGTTATGTCCACAAACCATTATCCTTAGCTGAGATTCAAAAGTGTCTTCCAAGGCCTCTACCATGAAATCTTGACCCCACTCATCCTATGAAATCATGGTATGATCCAACTTATTTTTTTTGGTTTCATGCAAGTTGGGGTCACTCTCATGATACTTGTAAATAAATATGTAATCTAGCTATTGATTTTCTTCTTGGCCCAAACTTTGATCATGAATTACTCATTCACAAGTACTAATAATCATATGTCATAGCTTTTAAATCTTAGGAAACACAAAACAAAAATCAAAATTTAAACCAAGCTAATGCTTAGCTCACTATATACAAGGATCCTCTTCCTAATCATCAAGATAGCAATGGAAAGCCTACTCCTAAAAATAATGTTGAAAGTCTTATATACCTCACTACTAAATAAAATGTAGTAAATATGACTAACATGCGAAGGGTAGTTACTTTTATTGATTTTAATCCAACCCACATACCAAACTTCCCAAACATTTTGCATCATTCAAGACTCTTCCCCATCTTATCTCATAGAGTTGGGGAAATACGACCTTATCTATTTTCAAGAACCACTTCCAACATCTCAACTAGATAATACCTCTCATACTATCTCTACCATTCCCCCAACATCTACACACATATAAAAATTCCCTAACCTTCCAATAGTATTTCTTCAACTCAATCAAAATAAATACCTAAATAAACTATCTCACAATCTACATATAATCAATCTATTTACTATCAAACTAAACCAACTACATCTTACCAACACAAGTTTGATTACACTTCTAATCCTCCTATTGATGTGGGTATTATGTACACCCTTATGTAATAAAGTAGCCTCTAACATTTTAAGATCTCAATAGAGGTAAACTCCACTCTAGGGCATGAGTTGTAGGTATTTGGTCTAGTTTAACTTGTTGATGGAATAGTGGTAGGGCATGCATATTGCTGACAAGATTTCTGGATAGAGGTGTGATTCTTAAAAGGTAGTGAATATTTACATGAGTTGGATGGGTGACTGGTTTCTAATCTAAAATGGGCAGGTCTCAAAATTAACTCAAAAAAGAGAGAAAGGTAAGGTAGAAAAGAAAACTCTCTAGTTTTTAGGAATCACTTCTCTGACTAGTTTCTAAAAAAGACAAGTGCTCTTAGAAAATATGTCTATTACTAGCAGTAATTACACAAACACAATCATACATGGCTAAGAAGTCTAAGGAAATAAAAATACAAAAAGTTCACAAGTCTCAAATAAAAGTTGCTCCTTTTAAGGTAGATGTTGTACACCCTTAATCAAAAGATTGTGGCCTGGGTTAGTGAAGTATCTGAGGCAACTGTTGCACACACATACAAAACTATATCAATAAAGCACTCATGCACAATCAAAATTATGAATCAATTTGAACTTAATTATCCCAATCAATATATTCATGAATCTTTCAATAGTTATTGTAAATCTACAGATTAGTACATCAATTAGTATAACCAAGAATCCATTCATAGATTTTTCACACTAAAGATTATTGAAACATAAAACCAAGAAGTAATGACTAATTACACAGAAATTGGAAATAAAATATGCAAACACATTCACTAATGATCAAAATTGATGTTGCTCTTATACTAAAAAATTCTCTGACAAAAAATCCAATTTGGATTACAAATATTTAAATAGGTTTGGGGAAGGGGTTGCCTCATCCTCCAAGTTCATGAAAAGTGTTTACATGTGTTAGTTAGAACATGAGTTGTAACTGTAGTCAAAACCGTATAAGAGAAATATTATAGTTATCGATTAAATAAGTTGACCTTTTCAAATCCATGTAACCCATGTATGTGTACAAAACATAAAGTCAATTTTATAATAAAAATCTCAAACTATAAGGAAACTATGTGCCATAATAAAACTATACATGCACAAAATCTTAGCCTATCAATGCTTCTTGTGTGAAGCGCTACATGTACTTTCATCAGTGTAGTAGTTGTGGTGACAATAGTTGAAGTTGTAGATGTTTACATTATGCTGAAAGATTGATTTTTCTTGGCCTTGTTCTATTGATAAAATTTATATACCATGTCATGCTATTGTCATATAATGTTCAAGTTCAACAGCAATGGTTGATGTATCCTTTTAACTTGACCAAGGAGTCTTGCATGATCATCTTTGGTAATCTAAAATTTATTCTTGAAAATTTTCACTTCTGTAACTTTCTTTCTAGCCGCACTCAACTCAAACTCTATCTCTTCTAGTGCTAAGCCTTGCAAACTCTACTTGAAGTCATCTGCCACTTCTTGAATGAGTTTATCAAAATTGATCCTACTGATCAATTTACCTATGGCATCCTTCACCTTTGACAACTTCAAATCATATAAAATCCAAAGGATTTGGGCCTCATTCACCTAATATTTGGGGATTAAGGCCTTAACTCACTGTATCGACTCCTTTACTTCTTCTTACCTTATAATAACTAAGTTCAAGGCATTAGATGCCTCTAGTATTATCATTAAGTCTAGATGACTATATAACAAGTTACCTATGTCTGCAACTAACATCTTCAACTTAGCACTACCATCTTTCAAGGAATTATATAATTGGTTAGCATTATTTACATGAGGGGCCATTTTGGCCTTCATAAATTCCATTGCCTCTAAAGAGTTGTAACATCGAGAAGCTTTTTCTTGAACCTTAGCTTTTGTACCTATAGGGATATGTATGATATTTTCTTACTCCTTTAACTATTCCACCTAGGCCTCTATCTCTTGTCAATCCATGTTTATACCTTCATAGATGGCCACTATAGCATCCTTATGTTCTTGGGCTAGGTTTACAATATTTTCAATGTAAGGAAATTTCATGGGCTGTCTATTCTACCTCTTAGTAAGGGATAATAATTCATAGATTTATTCAAGAATTATCTCCCTAATTCTATCATCCTCTAACTTTCTCTTCTTCACTTTCTGTATACTACTATATGGAGGGTCAAATAGAGTGGAGATAAAGGGAAGTTCGGTGATCTTGAAACTAGGAATTTGGGAAGCCTTACTTCTCAAGTCTAAAAACCATGGAGGAATGTCCAACTATGAAGCATCTAAGGTTGTAAAAAAAACCTCTTCCTCAGCCTCCTCTACTTATGGCTATTTCTTTTGAGCTTTGACAAATACATCAGGTAGGGTAGGCCATATAATCTTGGACTAGTCCATTCCTCCAAATTAAGGGAGTAGGTGGACTATGATCAATTAGGGTTTGGCATTCCTTCCCCTACTAGAACTTATCACAATAGTTTCTTCTATGGAAGTGGTGGATGGCATTGGAAGGGTGATCTAGGTGGATAGGACATGGAGTTGTGGAGTGTCTAATGCAGTCTATACCTTCTTGGACACCTTCTTCTTATTTAAGGCTTTGGTTGTGGAATTTCCAAAAGGGATAGAGGAGGTTGGCATGGTGAGTGGGATGGAAGTGGAGAGTGTATAAATGGTAGTGGTGGTGAAGGGATTAGTGAAGGTGGAAGTAGGCACTTCTACCTAATGTGTCCTCAACATAGAAAAAATGGAAACACATCTAAAAATTGGCATATAAGATCAAGTAAAACTTATGAAGGGCTAAGTACCTGGGGAACTAGGTGCTATAGAATCTTCTTGAAGGCTCATAGCCTTAGCTATTTATAACTTTACCTCTTCATCAAAATCATACTAAATATCCTTAATTATCACTACCTCTCCATGTACTAGTTCTAAGCGTGGAGGTGTAGCAAGCAAGCTTTGTGATGATTCCATTGTGGGACTACTTGTTGGAATCTTAGGCTTGCTTGTATAAACTAAAGGGGTCTTCAATTATGTGGGGGAGCCTTGTTGGGTATATTTTATTATCTCTTGTGTTACTATACAAATAGATTTAGAAATGTAAACTTAGGACATTATAGTAGTCATTTGAATGGCACTTGTAGTGGGTTGTTCTTGACTTTTCTCCTCCTCATCAGAATCTAAACTGATGGGGTCACCTAACTATGCTCCCCTACCAGAACTAGGTTCAAGCACCCCAGGTTATTTCTTGACATATTTTAATTTTAAATGGGGAGTTTGAGATGAGGGGCCTACCTAGTCTTTAGATTTCTCCTCAGACTATCCTCTTCAAAAGTCAGAATGCTCCCATCCTTTGTATAGATCCTTCTTATTGTCCAATTCTCTTACATTAACTAAGGGGTCCTCTTGGATAATTCTCAAATGATCTTCCTTTAGTCTAAAAACTCTTTCCCTCTCTAAAACATCTTTATCATCCTTTGCATTAAGAAACAAAGAATCATAAGAATAGGGAACATGGCTATAGGGGATGTTAAACCCCTGTACATGCTTCTGAATAAGTCCATGCAGATCCCATTAATTGTGTGGAAGTATAGGGAAAAGATAACTCCTTCAATTGCCTCCCACTTCTCCAAAATGCTTCCTCATAGTATAGACCATTGTCCCAATTATTATATGGTGTATAAAGTACAAAGCTTTCTTTTTCCTGGATAGGTCCTCTTCGACACTCCATCATAATTGGAAAGCAATTTCTTTCTCTGCCAACTTATCTAGGATGTATTTTGGGATACATAGATTATTAAATTTTTTTCTCCAAATCATTATTAATATGATGTATAGATAGAGGAAGTAATCCCATTTATTTCCCAAGTTTTCTATAATATTTGGTCCAATTCTAGGCATGGGTGAGCCATGATTGGCTTGTCAAACCTGAGGATATACATCCTCTACTATTATGATCATATTCTTGGTGTAGGCAAATATGTGCATAAATTAGTAGTTATCACAAATTCTAATTTTGATACAGTCTATAGTTGGAGTCCACAATTCCCTAAGTTCTCTGTAACAAGTTCCCATAATAACATCTAGAAAATAAGACATCATATAGAAATTGCTTGAAGGTGGGGGATGCTTGTGCTTATGAATTAGTTTCTCTCTCAAATGGAAGAAAATTATGTCACCAAGATCATATTCAACATCATGGGTGAGCATCATTTATAATAATGACACCCAATTTAGATTAATAAAATGAATACTTAGCATATTGTAAAGTCAGTTTAAGAGATCCATGCCAATGCATATTCCCATTCTAAATTTGTTGATAGAAATATATCCCTTTGGCTTCTTCCCTTTCCATGTTATGGTTTGGTCTAGTAGTAACCATGAGGAGAGTGCCTTCTCAATTGAGATTTCTGTACTGAACTGCACCAATGTATGCTTGTCAAAATAGGCATTAGATATGCTCAAATATAGATATCACTGGAAGTTGGGTCTTGAAATGCACATGACAACTATGTTATTTTTAGAGTAATGAAGGAAAGAATCTTGTGACATCCTACCCAAGAAAAACAAATCTCATAAGAGATCGATGCATGACATAACCTCTAATTTGGTGGTAGTAAAATGTAACCTTTGGCATTTGAAAGCTAATAATTTTTGGACAAATAACATATCAGTGAGTGCCATCTCATCCTCCTCTAAAACACGTTCATAAAATTCACTATGTCCCATAACTCTAAATAGTTGGTTTATCTATTTTCAAATATGGTAGTGCCAAACATTATATCCATGAACTCTGTATAATCTTTGATTAAGTATGGTGATGGTAGATTTGCTCCCTTGAATGTCTTGGATGAAGATGCCATTATTGTATATGCTCTGTGCTACTTACAATTTCCTTTTAGGTGTTATGTATGTTATGTGCTTAATTCCGCTCTAGCTTGATCACTGTTTACTCACAATTTTTTTTGTAGGGAGTAGTTAGGGATATTTGATGCATAGGATGGTAGGAGACTTCGAATGTAAGTTTGTTAGAAAGAAACGAAGGCTTTGATGGCTGCACATTGAATATATAGAATTTTACATTGAATAACAGTTCATGTGACATACATGTGCAAGATTCATTTTGCTCATAATTTTTTTATAATTCAAACTTTTTTAGTTCAAGTTGGTTGGGGTCTCATACTATTAATGAGAAGTATTTTCTTATTTTATTCAATGAAGTATAGCAAGGGCTAGTAGTGTTCTCAATACTAGGGTATTCATTGAGAAAAAATGTTTTGATAAAATGTCCACAAGCTAATTCCATCAAGAAAATTATTTCAGACAAAATATACGTAATAATTTCCTTAAATACCCATTTTGTTGGGCAAAAGTTTTGAAGGAATTGTCCTGAAGGGTAAGTTTCAAAAGTATCGAAGGGCTATTTTCATCGAACAGCAATCTGAAGGGTTTACTTCATGGGGAATTTTTTTTATGATAAAAGTCCTAAAGGATCTACTTCATAAAGGGTGAAGGGCTATTCAAATGGCTGAAGGGAAAGTCTGTAGGGAAAAATACCCATGAAAATTATCCTAAAGGGTAAGTTCTAGAGGGTAAAGGGCCCAGGATAAAAGTCCCAAAGGGTATGTGGCTATTTAAAAAAGGGCCAAAGGGTCACTCAAAATATCCAAAGGTTCATTTCAAGAAATTTGAAGGGTAGGTGCAAAAAGGTTTGAAGGATTTAATTTGTGATAAAAATTCCTGAAGGGTCTACTTCATAAGGTAAAATTTTGGCAGGGAAAGGGTCTGGGACAAAAGTCTCGAAGGGTACTTTCAAAAGGTTGAAGGGAAATTTCAAAAAGGCTAAAAGGTAGGTGGGTTAAGGTTAAAGGGT
This sequence comes from Torreya grandis, assembly GCA_037957365.1. Taxonomy (NCBI): domain Eukaryota; kingdom Viridiplantae; phylum Streptophyta; class Pinopsida; order Cupressales; family Taxaceae; genus Torreya; species Torreya grandis. The sequence continues at coordinate 3,650,271 of JARHVA010000860.1, forward strand.
AGGTCTAAAGGGCTAAAGGAAATATGTTAGAGTATTTGTTTCAAATAAAATGTCTAAATGAATATTTGAAGGGCAAAAGGGCCCAGGATAAAAGTCTTGAAGGGAAAAATGTCTAACAAAATGTTTGAAAGAATTCTATTGGCTTAGGGGAATGCTATGGGGAAACTACATTGGAAAAAATGTTTAACACAATAAATCCAAAGACTAATTCTTGTCAAAAAAAAGTTCCAAAGACAAAATATTGGAAAAAGATAAGTCAAAGACATAAAACCTGACAAAATAAGTCTGATAGAAAAAATGAGTCCATAATACTATTTTACTAAAGTATGAAAAAAGTCTAATAATCAATCTTCTCCCAAATTTTACATAAACATATAGAAGAGGGGCTCAAAGTCAAGACCATAGTCTAAAAAAAGTGGGTCACCATTTCTCTATGGAGAAAAGGGGTATTGGGTACAACAAATGGTGATTCATAGGGAGAATGCTCCTGAGCATTCAAGAACCCAGAACTCTGGTTTGTAATCTTAAATCAATTATGAAGTGTGTCATAGAAGAATAATTAAATAAAAAATATGAAAGAGACTCCTAATTTTATTCACACAACATACTTTCCTTCTAATTTCTTGGATCTGTGTCAAACATGTAGTTTATTAACCCTTGTTGTGATGAGTTTTTTAAAAGGCTTTGATGAGGTTGTAGGTTTCATCCTAGTATCTCCTAAGGATTAAAAATAAAAGAAATTTAGGAATTACTCTACTGCCAACTAGGCATCCATAGCCCCGATAAAGATACCTTGGGCTCCTTTTCTCATTCCATTATTTTTTTTATCATGATGTGTGGTACATTAACCTTATTTCATCATGCAAGCCTTTTTATTCTCTTTAGATTTTCTTTTTCTCTTTTCAACTCATTGATTATTTCTTATTTTGTTTTTATTTTTTTCTTGAATGGAAAAAAAAGAGTTAGAAACCCTAGCAAGCTGATATAATTATAAAATAACTCATTACTAGATGTCCCTATCAACCACACCTATACCTAGAATTGTCACTTCCAACAGGGATTTAATGTGATAAGTGCATTTGATCCAATAAAATAATAAAAATTTATAAATTTGTATGAAGTAATTTGAGAAAAACTTACACATGCTTGGTAATTGTATTCAATTGTGACACCATTCAGAATAATCCATGATTACTTACCTTCATATTAAAGACTCAAAAAACATAGAAATACCCTTAATCTATAAACTAGTCCCAAAGTGTCAAGATTTTTAATTTTCCCTTTTCTAAAAGTCATAAGCTTAGTTGGTTTGGATTTTAACTTGGTTATAGTTAGAGCAAACATAATTTTTATTTTTAGATAAATAAAATAACAACTAATCTAAGAAAGCATTGAAATCTAATTTTAAAACATGAAATCTAATCTATGAAAGAAAAAAATCTAATCTATGAAAGAAAAAAATCTAATATATGAAAAAAAGAAATATAATATATGAAAGCAAAAAATATAATCTATGATAGTAAGAAATATGATCTAATCCTACATCTACATTCATCTATCTCTTTTTACTTAGTAACATCAACATATAACATAACCATGAAGTAATGCTTTAGAAACTGTCCATTGACTAGATATGTAAGTTCATTGCCTTAAAAGTTCTTCAGATGAAATGCATTATTTTCTATGATCTTCAAAATCTAGTATGTTCCAATCCATAATGGGGCAAACTTGTCATGTTGTCCTTTCTTCTCATGGGCTTTATCCCAAAGTAGTACTAGATCTAAAATTTTAAATGATTTGACTTTTGCTCTTTTATCAAACCACCTCTTAACCACATCTTGGTGTTTTTTGAATGTTTATAAGGCCTCAATTATTTATTTTTCTATTTTTCTTATGTACATCAATCTTGATTCTACTTTATCACTCAGTTTCATGTAGTCCTGCATAAAATGATAAGTGGGCTACTTCAGCATAATTGGGAATATAGGCCTGCATCCATATATCGATAGATAAGGTGAAGTTTTAAGGGATTGCTTGTGTCTAGTAAAGTCTACCCAAAGATCATACTTTAATAAATTGTGCCAATCCTTGGGTTTGTCCTCTACTAATTTCTTAATTACATCGATCAGATTCTTGTTCGTTGATTCTACCAACCTGTATCCCTGGGGTAATAGTTAGAATTTGACTTGATAATAATTTGATTATCATGTGCCCATTCAATAAATTCTACTAATATAAAATCTAGTCCATTATCATAAACCAAACAACTAGGTATGCTAAATCTAGTTGTTATGTGTTACTCCAAAAAGTGAATCACATCTTGTGCTCTGTAGTTCTTTGTGGCTATGGCTTTGGTCTATCTAGTGTAGTAGTTTGTAGTAGTAAGCAAAAATTTATGGCTTGCTAAGGAATTTATGTTGATAACACCAATGAAGTCTAAATCCCATTGGGCAAATGGCCTTCCTTCAAAAATTGGTTTTAACATCATTGTTGCATAACCTTATCTCTTAGCTAGAGCTTAGCATTTGTGGCATGTTCTCACATGGCCATGAGCATCTTTGAATACTATTAGCCAATAGTAATCCGTTCTTGAGATCTTGTGGGCTGTGGTATTTCCATAAGGATGACCACTACCTATTTTCTAATGAAAGTTCTCTAAGATTTCTTTAGCTTCATCTATAGATACACACTTGAGATAAATACTTTCATAATTTCTTCTATAAAGGACTCCCTTCTTGATCATGGAATGAGTAGATTTGAGTCTTAAATATATTTTTCTCTCTCTATTGAACTTTGGGGAATAAGTTCCTATAAGTAAATATTATATTATATCAGTATATCATTCTCCTTTAGATACTTCAACTTCACATATCACTTCAATTATGATGCATGGATTTGGTTGAGTCATAAGTTAGATAATGCTCTGGCCCTAAATAATCTTTATAGGCTTGATATCTATGCCAAATTCTTGTAGCTTAGCCATCCATTTGCCTTAGCATTCTCTTATCTAGTTCTATGGAGTGAGCTTGATAGTAGGATCAAACATGATGTCAATGAATTTATTCCTCAAGATATAATTCTAAAACTTCTTTACTGCCTTGACAAGGGCAAAAATCTATTTGCCAATCATAGAATATTTAAGCTCTACATCTTTCAGATCTATGCTCATATATATAATTAGATGTTCAGTATCTTATTTCTTCTACATGATGATAACAACAATCATATGCTCTAAAGTAAATGAATATAGGTATAAATATTTATTAAAGTCTAGATTGATCAATACTAGAACATGGCATTCAAAGGTCTAACGATTTCTGTAAATCTTGAGATGAACTTTCTTATGAAGTTAATTTTTGTGAAGAATGATTTAAGCTCTTTATTGTTGTTTGGTTGTTGAATTTTTGAAATCACCTAAATTTTGTCTATGTCAACAGTGATCCCATCCTTGGTGATGATGTTCCCCAAAATCTTACCTTCAATCACTTTGAATATGCTCTTTTTTGGGTTTAGTGAAACACTAAACCTTCTACATATTTCTAATATGGACTATAGATGACTTATGTTTTTTTTTTAATTCTTTGAAAACATAAAAAGATCATTCATGTAGATGATTATGAATTTTCCTATCAGTCCTTTGAATGCATGATCCATGGCACATTAAAAGGTAGATTTTGTATTTATGAGGCTAAAAGGCATCCTCGTATACACATAAGTTCCCCACTTCATGGTAAACACCATCTTTATTATGTCTTCAGATTACACTAGTAATTAATTGTAGCTTGAAAATCCATCTAAGAAGGACATCATTTCAGAACCACTTGGTATTTGTATCACCTCATCCAAAGAAGGTAGAGTAATTATCATTTTCAAAAACTTTATTCAAATTTTTAAAGTCCACATATAATCTGATCTCACCATTATTCTTTATTATTGGGACCAAATTGGCCACCCAAGTAGAATGTTAGATCCAAAAGATGATTTTTTGCATTTAAAAACTTCTCCACTTCTCTCTGAATGAGAGGCTCTATAATAGGATTGATTGGTCTTTACCTATATTTAAATGGTTTATGATTTGGATTCAAAGGAATCATATGAGTAATGACCTATGGATCATATAATTTTAGATTTTCATATGTCTAGGCAATGATCTCCCTATATCGATCAATGAAATATTTCACTCACTATCTTTTTTCTAGTGTGTAATTGAGGCCGATATTCACATAAGATGGGTTATTCTCATTTCCTAGATTTTATCTTTCAAAGTCAAATCCATTGACCTTGGGTTTCTTGAGTTACTAAGCTTGAGGGTCTATATTGAATGGTCCTTCCAAAAAGACCAACTTGGCTAGAATTCAATTTTCTCTGAGCTAAAGAATGACCTCTTTATCTAATTCCTCTTGATAGATGTGATTAATATCCTTGTCATCATTTATTTGGGATTTGAATTCCCCTAAATTAGTTAAAAATTGAATAATTTGGTAATTATCATTAAATACTTAGAAATTTTCAAAGCTTTCAATAAGGTTCCACACTTTATGCTCACATCTCTTTAAATAAGACAACTTGCATTGGTATTTATTTTTGACTTTATTGACTACCAAATTTGAGTCACCAAATATTGATATTTGCTTCACATTATTCTTGAATGCAAATTGCAATCTCAAAATTAAAGCCTCATACTAAGCTCTATTGTTAATGCATGGAAATTGCAAAATGTATGTTGCCAATTTTTTTACCCTATAGGTCAATCAACTTGATTTCCACACTTCATTCCTTACTTGGATCTAACACCATCAAAGTGTAGAGTCCACAGCTGATTAGAACCTTTAGATTTTGACTTATGTACATGATATTGAGTAGTAAAATTATAAATACCAAGGTTGGGTGACTCATACTTTACCTCTTCATTTCTTGACTTTATACTCCATAATGGGACACTTCAATCTCAGATCTCTATCAATTCTAATTTGATTTACAACTCCTCTCCATGGTAGCCATATATGAGAAAAGTCTGTAGAAAGATATCTATTGAGTGTCTTAAACTAGTCCTTATTTAGTAACATACCATAGCCTTTAGGTATATATACCACTAGAATATCAATGGTCATCTAGACTCATGGTTCAGATGTTACTTAAATACACACATTATTCAAATTTCTAACTATTGATACTACTATTTTATCTTGTTGAGAAACTATCCTATTTGAGGGGCTTGAAGTGGGACCAAGTTTTTTGACATCCAGATGTAGGCATGACAATTGTAGATGCTCCAGAATCAACTAAACAATTATGAATATTCTTACCAAATTCCCAAATAGTCAATAGGAAGGGTGAAACTTCTAGTTTGCAATTGTAGATGATGTTGGTGTCAACAACTTTCACTTTGTCTATAGATTCTTTAGTTCTTTCATGGGGGCCTTTCTAGTACTAGACCTCCATAGAAGCTCCTTCTATTTAGTGATCCGTGCTAACTCATGAAGAGTTATATTTTTCTTGATATTCTTCATATATTCAACAATATTGTATCCTCCCTTATTTGGTTCTTCCTTATTTTTCCATTGATCATTTCCTTTTAGAGGGAGTGGATTATTGTTTTCTTTAGGATTAGGAGGAATCATCATGGTATTTGGAGGAGTTGATGTTGTAAGTAGATGCTTATTCTTTATATTGTATGCACCTCTCTAAAACTATTGAAAAGCTTGAAATTCATCTATGTTATTTTCTAGTTTATTGCCATCTTCACATAAGAAGGGAAACTCATGAGTCTCAAAGAACATAATGGTATTAAAAGAGCTAGAAATCAGATGATGCTCAAGTAGATTATGCATATGATCTTATCTAACCACCTCTCTTTTAAATATTTTGAATGCTGCACAAAATTCAATGTAGTTGAGTTCACCATGCCCAAAAGTATTATGAATTCTACACCAATTAGGAAGAGCTATCTCTGTTATGTTTATCTTTAGAAGCTTGTTAGGTTGTTCAAGATTTTTGAACTATCTATTGTATCTCTAGAATCTAGTGTTTTGATTGCCAATTGGGGCAAGTATAATGTCCATCTTCCTTTACATATCTAATAAATCATTGCTCATCTTTTGAGCCATCTTTTGAAGAGAATCTAATTCTAGATTTGTAGAATCTATACCTTGTAAAATGGTAGTGAGAAGTGTAGTTGTTTGCTGGTTCTATGGATAACCATTGCCCATTATATGATTGTTCAATTAACTTAAATTTGGTTGTGTTGTTTATGTCAGTTGAGGTAGTGTATATAATTGGTTTTGATTGAACATGGGAACATTTTTCTTCATGTGTGGTACTAGATTTAGTGCTAAAAAACCATTGTTGACATTAGGCAATCTAGGCATCTGAGGATTGAACTGTCCATCTATGATGATAGCCTCTTTGAATGCTATTACCAAAGTGTTATATATAATTACTCTTCTCAAGAACATGATAGTGATAGGGTCCAAGGTGTTCTTGTACATTTTTAATGCTAATATCACCTATAATTTATATCATGGGGTCAACTAGTTGTACATATTCTTCCATCTTGCATTGAAACCATAGATGGGCTTGTTAAGCCCCCTCTTCATACTTGTGAAGTGTTGGTATACCAAATTAGGATTGGTGACCTATCTAAACTATGTAAGAAAAGCTACTTGACATTCATCCCAAAAAATGATGGCATTTTTAGTTAGATTTAAATACCAATCATAAGCAACATCCATCAAAGTCAAATGGAATAATCTATATGTAACATCCTCATCTACGACATTCATTAGCCTTAAAGCATCTTTAAATGATTTTATATATTCTTCTATTGTCTTTGATCCTGAAGGAGAAAATGATTGCAAGTACTTTTTGGGGTTTTGAAGTAATTCATGCACATTCCCTGGGATGGTGATAGTAGATCTAACTAACTAGGGCTATTGCTAAGACATTGGTTGATTAACATGAAAATGGTTCCTTACTTGTAAGGGGTTCTCTACTGAAGGAGGATTATTTTGAATTGGGGTTGTTGGCACAATTCTAGGTCTCTTTTGATATGATGAGGGTGAGACTAGAAAACCAATATGGGAATTAGATTTGGTCACTCTCCTGGGTGACTCTAGTGTAACTCTACATAAATAATACCTACTATTATTGGAGGTGTTTCCCTCTTTTTAGTGCTAGTGAGACATTGATGTGGGTTTTATGTACACCATATTGTAACTAGGTAGCCTCTAATGTTTTAGTATCTCAATAAAGACAAACTCCACTCTAGAGCACAAGTTGTAAGTATGAAATCTATTTTAACCTATTGATGGACTAGTGGTAGGGCATTCAGGTTGTTAACAAGATTTTTGGATGGAGTTGTGGTTTCTAAAAGGTAGTGAATCTCTTATTGAGTTAAATGGGTGGCTGGTTTTTAATCTAAAGTGGGTAGGTCTCAAAACAAACTCAAAAAGGAGGGAAGGGTAAGATAGAAAAAAACTCTCTAGTTTTTAAGAATCACTTTCTTGGATGGTTTCTAAAAAATACAAGTGCTCTCAAAACCTATGCCTATTGATAGAAGCATTAGACATGGCTAAGAAGTCTAAAAAAATAATGATGAAATAAATTCATAAGCCTAAGACAAAGGTTACTCCTTTTAGGGTAGTTATTGCAAACCCTTAATTAGGAGATTATGGCTCAGACTAGTGAAGTATCTAAGGTAGCCATTACACAAACATAAATAAACTACATCAAAAAAGCACTCATGCACAATTAGAATTATGACTCAATTAAAACTTAATTATCCCAATCAATATATTCACCAATCCTTCAATAGTTGTTGCACATCTATAAATTAGTACATCAATTAGTATAACCAAGAATCCTTTTGCATACTAAAGATTATTGAAGCATACAACTAAGAAGTAATGACTAATTACAATGAAATTGGAAAAAAAATATACAAACACATTCATTGATGATTAAAATTGATGTTTATCCTATACTCAAAAATTCTTTGATAAAAAATTCAAGTTGGATTACAACTATTTAAATAAGCTTGGGGAAGGGGTCGCCTCATCCTCCAAGTTCATGCAAAGTGTTTACATGTGGTAGTTAGAATGTGAGTTATAATTGTAGTCAAAACCATATAAGAGAAATATTATAGTTATCAATTAAATAAGTTGACTTTTTTAAATCCATGTAATGTGTGTGTGTACAAAATATAAAGTCAATTTTATAATAAAAACTTGAACTACAAGGAAACTGTGCAGCATTATATAATTTTGCATGCAGAAAATCTTAGCCTATCAAGGTTATATTATATAAAGCATTTCATGTAATTTAGTTAGTGTAATAGTTGTGGTGGCAGTAGTTAAAGCTACATATGTCAACGTGCTACCAAAATCTTGCTTTTTCTTGGCCTCATTCTCTTGATAAATTTCATATGTTGCATCATGCTGCTACTATATGATGTTCAAGTTTAGTAGTGGTGGTTGAGTATCCTTTTAAATTGACCAAGGAGTCTTGCATGCTCATCCTTGGTCATCTAGAATTTAATCTTGAAAATTTTCACCTCTCTAACTTTCTTTTTATCCACAGTTAACTCAAACTCTATCTCTTCTAGTGCTAAGCCTTGCAAACTCTATGTAAAGTCATCCATTGCTTTTTGAATAAGTTTATCAAAATTGATCCTACTGATCACTTTGCCTATGGCATCCTTCACCTTTGATAGCTTCAAATCATGTAAAATCTATAGGATTTGGGCCTCATGTGTTTGATATTTGAGGATTAAGGCCCCAATTGATTATATCCACTCCTTTGCTTATTTATGCCTTATGACAACTAAGTTTAAGGCATTGGATATCTCTAGTGGTCTTATTAAGTGTAGATGACTGTATAATGAGTTGCCTATATATGTAACTACCATATTCAAGTTTGCACTATCATCATTTAAGGAATTATATAATTGGTTGGCATTATTTACATGAGGGGTCATTTTGGCCTTCATAAATTCCATTTCCTCCAAAGAGTTGTAACATCAAGAAGCTGTTTCTTATAGCTCAGGTTCTATACCTATAGAGATATATACGATCTTTTCCTACTCATTCACCTATTTCACCTAGGCCTCTATCTCTTGTCAATCCATCTCCATGCTCTCATGGATGGCCACTATAGCATCCTTATGTGCTTGGGCTAGGTCTACACTATTTTCAATGTAAGGAGATTACCCAGGATGTCTATTCTACCTCTTAGTAGGGGAGAATACTTCATATATTTCCTAAAAAAATATCTCCTTAATTCTATTGTCATCCAAATTTCTCTTCTTCACTCTCTGTATACTTCTAGATGGGGGGTCAAATAGAGTGGAGATAGAGGGAAGCTTGCTGATCTTGAAACTATGCATTTAAGAAGCCTTGATTCTCAAGTCTACAACCCATGGAGGAATGTCCAAATCTAAAGCATATGAGGTTGTAACAATAACCTCTTCCTCAACCTCCTCCACTTCTAGCTATTTCTTTTGAGCTTTGACAAGTACGTCAGGTAGGGTAGGCAATATAATCTTGGACTAGTCCATTCCTCCAAATTGAATGAGTGGGTGGACTATGATTAATTGGGGTTTGTCCTTCCTTCCCCTACCAGAACTTGTCATAATAGTTTATGTTGTGGAGGTGGTGGATGGCATTGGAAGGGTGATCTAGGTAGACTAGACATGGAGTTGTGGAGTGGCCAATGTAGTCTGTACCTTCCTAGACTCCTTTTTTAAGGCTTTAATAGTGGAAGTGCTAGAAGACACATAGGAGGTTGGCATGGTGAGTGGAATGGAAGTGGAGAGTGGATCAATGGTAGTGGTGAAAAATGGATCAATAAAGGTGGAAGTATGCACTTTCACCTGGGGTGTCCTCAATACAAAATAAATAGAAACCTGTCCAAAAATTACCATAGAAGATAAAGGAAAACTTATGAATAGATGAGTACTTGGGGAATTGGGTGCTATAGGATTTGCTTGAAAGCTCATGGCCTTATTTATTTATATCTCTACCTCTTCATCAAAATCATCCTCATTATCATTAATTATCACAACCTCTCCTTGCACTAGTTCTGAGTGTGGAGGTACAACAGACAAGCCTTGTGATGATTCCATTATGGGACTACCTGTTGGAGTCCTAGGTTTCTTTGTATAAACCAGAGGGGTCTTCATCTATGTGGGGGATACTTCTTGGATAGATGTCACTACGTCTTATGTTGTTATCCCAATATATGTAACAATCTAAACTTGGGGCATTATAGTAGTCACTTTAATGGCACTTGCAATGGGTTATTCTTATATTTTCTCCTCCTCGTTAGAATCTAAACTGATGGGGTCACCTACTTGTGCTCCTCTATCAGAGCTAGGTTCAAAAACCTTGGGTTTTTTATTGACAACCTTTAATTTTGAAGTGGGAGTTTGAGATGAGGGGCCCACCTGGTCCTTGGATTATTCCTCATACTATCATCTCCAGAAGTCAGAATGCTCTCATCCTTTGTATATAGCCTTCTTGTTGTCTAGTTCTCTTACATTAATTGAGGGGACCTCTTGGATCATTCTCAAATGGTCTTCCTTTAGTCTAGAAACTCTTTCCCTCTCTAAAACATATTCATCATGATTTGTATTAAAAAATAAAAAAATCATAAGAATATGGAACATGGTTGTAGGGGATGTTAAACCCATAAAGATGCTTCTGACTAAGTCCATATAGATCTCAGTTTCTATGTATAAGTATAGGGAAAGGATAAATCCTTTGCTTGCCTCCCACTTTTCCAAAATTCTTTCTCATAATATAGACCATTCTCCCAATTATTATATGGTAGCCAAAGTACAAAGCTTTCTTCTACCTAGATAGGTCCTCTTTGACACTCCACCATAATTGGAAAGTAATTTATTGATTTTTCAACTTGTATGGGACATATTTTTAGAGACATAAAGGATTATCCTTGTTTTCCAAAATCATTATGACTATAAAGTATGGATAGAGGAAGTAATCATATTTACCACCTAAGTTCTTTACAACATTTGGTCTAATTCTAGGCATGGGAGAGCCATGAGTGGCTTTCCAAACCTACGAGTATACCTCCTTTGCTATTCTAACCATAATTTTGGTGTAGGCATATATGTGCATAAATCAATAGTTATCACAAATTTTATTTTTGATATAGTCTATGGCTAGAGTCCATAATTCCTTGAGGTCTCTATAACAAGTTCCCATAATGACATCTAGTAAATAAGATATCATATACAAATTTCCTAAAAGCATGGGATGCTTGTCCATAAATTATCTACTCTCTTAAATATCAACTAATTATCTCACCTAAGGCATACACAACATCATGGGTGATCATCATGTATAACAATGGCACCCAATCTAGATTAATAAAATGAATATTTGGCATATCATAAAGTCAATTCAAGAGAGCCATGCTGATGCATATGCCCATTCTAAATTTGTTGATAGAAATAGATCCCTTTGGATTCTTCCCTTTCCATATGATGGTCTAGTTTGGTAGTAACCATGAAGAGAGTGCCTTCTCAATTGAGCTCTATGTACTAAACTACACCAATGTATGCTTGTCGAAATAGGCATCGAGTATGCTCAAAGATAGATATCACTAGAAGTTAGGTCTTGAAATGCACATGACAACTATGTTATTTCCAGAGTAATGAAGGAAAGAATCTTGTGATATCCTACTTGAGAAAAATAGATCTTATAGGATATCGATGCATGGTATCACCTCAGGTTTGATGGAAATAAAATGTAACCTTTAGCATTTGAAAGCCAATAATTCTTAGACAAATAACCTATCAACGAGTGTCATCTCATCCTCCTCTGAAAACACATCCACAAAATTGACTGTCTCATAACTCTTAATAGTTAGTGTATCTATTGTCAAATATAATAGTAGCAAACACTATATCCATGAACTCTATAGAATATTTTATTGAGTATGGTGATGGTAGATTTAGTCCCCTGAATGTCTTAGATGAATATGCCATTGTTGTATACACTTTATGCTACTTAAAATTTTATTTTAGGTGATATGTATGTTGTATGCTCAATTCTGCTCTAGCGTGATCACTTTTTACTCACAATTCTCTTTGTAGGGAGTAGTTAGGGCTCTTCAATGCATAGAATAGCAGGAGACTTCAAATACAAGTTTGTTAGAAATCAATGAAGAATTTGATGGCTACACATTGAATATATAGAATTTTACATTGAATAACAATTCATGTGACATAAATGCGTAACATTCATTTTGGTCATAATTCTTGCATAATTCAAACTTTGTTAGTTTAAGTTGGCATGGATCTCATACTATTAATGGGAAGTATTTTCTCATTTTATTCAATAAAGTATAGCCAGGGATAGTAGTGTTCTCGGTAGTATGGTATTCATCGGGAAAAAATGTTTTGACAAAATTTTCACAGGCTAACTCTATTAGGGGAATTGTTTTGGACAAAATGTCCACAATAATTTCTTTGAAGACCTATTTCGATAGGCAAAATTTCTATAGAAATTATACCAAAGGGTGAGTTCTAAAAGTTTCGAAGGGCTATTTTTGTTAGGCAATGATCCAAAGGGTCTACTTCATGGAACATTCCACCCATGATAAAAGTCTTGAAGGATCTACTTCGTAAATGGTGAAGGGCTATTCAAAAGGCCAAAGAGCAAGTCTGTAAGGCAAAATACCCATGACAGTTATCCCAAAGGGTAATTTCTATAGGGCAAAGGGCCTGAAACAAAAGTCCTAAAGGGTAGGTGGCTGTTTTGAAAAGGGTTGAAGGGTCACTCAAAATTTTTGAAGGGTGATTTCAAGAAATCCAATGGGTAGGTGTAAAAAGGTTTGAAAGATGTACTTCATGGTAAAAATTCCCAAAGGGTCTAATTCATAAGGTAAAGTTTTGGTAGGGAAAGGGTCCAAGATAAAAGTCTAAAGGGTAATTTTAAAAGGCCGAAGGGCACTTTCAGAAAAGGCCAAAGGGCACTTTCAAAAAGGCTGAAGGGTAGGTGGGTTAAGGTCGAAGGGTAGGCCTATAGGGCTAAAGAAAATATTTTGAAAGATTTATTTCAGACAAAATATCCAAAGGAATATTCAAAGTGTAAAAAGGCCTGGGACAAAAGTCTCGAAGGGAAAAATGCATTAGACAAAATTTATGATGAAATTATTTTAGCTTAGAGGAATGCTGTAGGGAAATTACATCAAAAAAATGTCCTCATAATAAACTTGAAGACCAATTATTGTAGAACAAAAGTTCTAAAGACAAAAGCCTAGAAAAAGATGAGCTGAAGACATAAAACTTGATAGAATAAGCTTGATAGAAAAAAAATGATTCCATGAACACAATACCAACACCATTTTTTTAAAGTACAAAAAAAGTTTAATAATCAATCTTCTCTTATCTTTTGCATAAACACATAGAAGAGGGGCTCAAAGTCAAAACCATGGTCTAAAAAAAGTGGGTCCCCATTTCTCTATGGAAAAAGGGTGTGTTGGGTACAAAACCTCTTTCCCAAGAACTCCTATAGCATTACTTGCCTCTATCTAGTAGTCACCCTATGGGTTATGATGAATGGGACCCCATAGTAGATCTTTCTCATCTCCCATATCAAATACCTTTTCTTGAACTAATGAAAACTTCCCCCCATCATCACAATCATTTGATGCAATTATTATTTGAAATGAACATCCCTCATCCTCCCCGAATAGGATGTGAAGCTACCTTGTTTGGGTTCAAAGATAGTATGTCGAAACAATGCAAAGAGATGTCCATACATGTTGATGAAATAGTGGACACTTCTCTTTCCCTTAAGTTTTCTATCACTTCCATGATTCCATATGAGATTCTTTTTTGTACATATGATCCTTAACTATTTACTAGTGTCTAAATCATTGATATCCAAGTTACTTGCATCACCTCCATCAATTTCATTAAAACTCTTAGATATTCTAAGTGAAATCTCAAGTCCATATGTAGTACATGTCAAGGTTATGATAGAAGACAAATGCCTCCTTTAAGTTGCATGCAGTTTCCTATTACTATCCTTCCTATTACTATATATGTGAAATTTATTATATTTAAGTTTTATTTCTCTTATAACATATTGCTTAGCATAATTTGGACTCATTTTATAAGGGTTGTCACCTCATCGACATGCTAATGTGTCAAATTCCCCCATAATGGTACTATTTACAAGATTAAAAGAGACACAAACCCTTGTAATTTTAAACAATTCTAAGAATGTGGTGTATTTAAAATTCCTACCCATGAACCCTTGCCTAGTATCTCATTTAGGTAATCTCAACATTTTAATTATCCTATCAATTCTACTTGATGTTACAATGGTCACCCAAAACTCATTAGTAACATAGCATCTAACGTCCTTTATTTTGATGATGATAAGTTGGATGAGAACATCCTTAAGAAAAATATTTTGGATCTATCCCTTCATCTCATCACTAGATTTTACCATCCTTGAAGCCTTGCTCTCATTAGCCTCCTATTGACGATATACCTGTGGTCTTAACCAAGACTAGGAATTCTATTAATCATGAAACTTCTAATGAAAATATCATACCTACCTATACCATTAACCTGTATATACCTGATTATGATTATGGTTATGCTTTAGACAATCCATTTCTAGGAGGATTTATCCAAGATAGAGATGTCAAGATTCTTTAGTATTGTACTTATTTATTTTAGTATTTTCATTTATCTTATTATGTTCCTTCTTTCATAGTTCCTAATTCTAATATTCTTCTTATTTTTAGTAGGGTAGAGATGGAGTGATGACATGGCACACCTCCAATTTCAGTAGAGACTCTTAGAAGCATACTCATGGATCATGCCATGACTGGTCCTTATCATTTTTCTATATTCTAGGTTCCTTTTAGTTTTCTTCCCCCAAATATGTTAGATAATGCTCTTAAAACATCTATGCATCCTACGTCACCTTTAACTTAACCTAGTCCAAGCCCTACTCCCACTCTACCTTTAGTTGGGCCTCATACTATATTTGATTTTGCTTTATATTTAGATGAGCCCAACCTAGTCTCTACACCAATCCCACCTTCCCTTGGAGATAACCTTTTTCATTTTCTGTAACTTGATCCCATGCTTTCCCAATGGGCCAATCAACCTTATTGTGATATTTCAAAAATTATTGGCTATTATACTAGATACTAATAGTTATATAAGCCTTCTCAGGCTTATACTTTTACCTCTTCCATTAGTAGACCCCCAAAGTATAATAACAAGGGTATTTGTTGCTTTCATGACACATATAATCATTCTTCCATCCATTGTTGAAAACTTTGGTAATTTATTGACACATTACGTCCTACCCTTGCTTAACCCAAAAACAAGGATCTACCTCCTCCCGAGTTGTTACTTGTTCATGCACCTAAATATGGGGAGGTATATTATCTTTAGTACCCATGTGGTACCTATCATACCAATCATTACCACATTCTTCACCAACACTTTCATGATCATCTTATAAAAACTCTTGTGCTTGCTATTCCTCCTTCCATAGGTCACCCACATAATAAGGCTCCTCCTTCTTCCCAATTAGTTCTTTTTTCACTTATGACTTCTTCCCCACTTATGACTCCTTCTCCACTAGTGTTCTATTTTCTTAACCTATATATACCATTCTTATTTTGGAATTCATTCCCCTTTTTGGGTATCTTATGCATGAGAGACCTCATGAGCATGATCCTTTAGCTATGCCTACATTTTATGTTGAGGATATTTGGTGAGAAGTATTTTCATAGCTTTCCCTAAGGAATAGATGAGAATATAGATGTTATTAGGATCTAGATTCATAGAGATATTTCATATGTCATGGATAATATTTGTGGACAAATTTATCAATATTTGTGAACAAAAAATGGTGTTATTTCATTTTTTTCTTCATTATAATTTTAGATTTGACTTGTGATCCACTTTTATACATCTTATATCATTTGACTGTGTGTAAAATATAGTTTCACCTATCTATTCACATGGATCTTTATATTATGAATTATGTGTTGTATATGGTTTCATTTTCTTTCATATTTTCTTATGGATTTTTTTTGTTCTTTCCATGATTGTACACTTATATTTATGAGTTCATTTATTTTCATGGATGTCTTTATCTTTCTTAATGATTGTTTTCTACCTTATCTCAACAACTTGGATAATTATTATTGTGACTTGGATAGACAAACCTTGTTTCCCTTAACAATCTTTCTTTACTATGTGATTAGTTAGAAAACAAGAAATCTAATTGTAATCCTATTTTATTGATCTATTTTGGATCTCCCTTTATTTCCTTATCTCCTTTCACATACTAAGTAGTGTTGAAACTTGAGATAACACATTGGTGCATAGGTAAGCCTAAGTATTTAGTCAGTCATATCTTTGGATACTTAGATTCCTTTAGCCAAAGTCTAAAGATCATTCACGTGTATTAATTTCATCACTCATGTTGTTTATTCCAAATCTATATGGAGGAGAAATCATAAAAGTCATAAACTATAAAATCCAAATCATTTAAACAAAAGGCAATGATATAAAAGGTAACATACATATTTTAAAAGTAAAATAACACTAAAAGACATGATTCATAACACATCTCCTTTTTCTAATTGAATCTTAAACTCCATAGTTTGATTCATAATATAGTCAAGGTCTATTATCACGCATTAGGCCAGTAGATTAGGAAAGGAGAATAAAAAAATATTTTGGTGCTACCTACTTTCTCACACAATTACATAATCTTCATAGTAGAAAGATAGCTCTGTAAGATGTCCTAAGGAATAGGGAAAATGTGGTTGGAAGGTAGGTTCATTTTAC
Organism: Torreya grandis; assembly: GCA_037957365.1. Taxonomy (NCBI): domain Eukaryota; kingdom Viridiplantae; phylum Streptophyta; class Pinopsida; order Cupressales; family Taxaceae; genus Torreya; species Torreya grandis. The sequence goes on from JARHVA010000860.1 coordinate 3,667,126, forward strand.
TTTTCTTGTTCATATGACCGACATGAATTGATAGTAGTATATCACCTATCTTCCTATATATCTTTGTGCTTATTGTGATGGGTATCCTTTGTATTTTGATGGTCACTATATTTTTAGTGTCTTTTTTGTGTACCTATCATGACTCATTTTTCCTAAGTTCTTATCATAGATGCCTATGTCATGCTTTTTTTTACATTCTCTCTTTCATTTATAATGTTCCTAATATTTCCCCTTGAGATTTTTTTTAACCAATCATTCCAACTAGGGGTTTCTTTTGTGTTTTTCAGTGTAAGACCATGGATAGGACGAGGCCTTTCTTATAAATTACCACATTACAACCATATTTTATAGGTAATTGCTTAGCATTGATGAAGCATTCGAGATAATTTTGTTAGAATTATATTACTAGATCATTTACAAGATCCTCTAGTCGACATATATAATGTTGGGGAAGTTTATTATACCTTTCTAAAGCATCTCCAATAAGAGTTTTGACAAAAAGTTTAGTGGTAGCAAAAGTTTTGGTTTAGACCCAATATTTATAGAGATTACCGAATAATTTAAGAAATATAATAAGGTCTTTAATTCCATCATAATTAATAGTTGGATATATATATATATATATATATGATGAATGCAACTAAAAGTTAGTTTTGAAGATGTTGAAACATTTTTTATGCATGATAGGTTGAGGGATGATATTCTCATTGGCATCTCTAAGAGGAGGAAAACATTCTAATTATTTTGAGGCATGATGATAGGGGCTTGATTTTCCATTTATAAGATATGATTTTGAATTTTTAGCATTGGTGCATTGTGAATTATTTACACAAAATTCATTTTTTTAATCATTTGATTAAGAATTTGAGTTTTATCTATATGTGTATTTTGATTTCTAGTAGTATAATGTGGAATGTTAGTGTTTGTGGGAGGGTTCATCCTGATATTAGTGATGAGAGGATTTCTTATGTTGGTATTAATTACACCAATGGTAAAGTAGGAAAGTTAGGAAATGGTATTGTTTAAGTTTAGATCACAATTTAAAGTGATGCTGACCATGTTGTATTCCATTGATCTAGATGAGGGTCAAAAGTAGTTTCACCATGAGGGACTATCCTCTTGGGTAGATAAAGTAGGTAATAAAGAAGCACCCATGTAAAATTATAATGGGTTAAGGCTATCAAGAAAAATCCTAATGGGTGATTTCATGATGCTAATTAGTGTGGGTATAGAAACATAATCTATAAGGCTAAGAGTGGAAAAAGGTTGATAAAATAAACCAAGTTGGCTAGGAGAAATGGGATCAACTAGGTCGATCTAGTGGATTTCATAAGAATTAAAACTTTGAATTTGGCCAACTAGGATCTATAGAGTCACCAGGTCAATATAGTGTAATCAGTTAGAATATATAAAAATAGCTAAAAATTGGAGTCGATCAGACAAGACCTACATGGTTGACTAAGTCAATTTAGTATAATTTGAAAAAATCTAGAAAAGTAGTTAAAAATTAGACTAGGTCATCCAAGTTCTATAGGTTCAACTAGGTTGATCTAGTCTAATTTAAAAAATAAAATAAAAAAATAGATGATAATTAAACTAGTTTGGATAGGAATTATAGGGTTGATTGGATTGATCTATTGTAATTTATAAAAAATTGGAAAAGTAAATGACAATTATATCAGGTTGGAAAGGACCTACATGGTTTACCAATTTGATCTAGTGAAATTTTTTAGAAATATGAAAAAGTTTAGAGACCAATTACGTTGAGATAAGTGACATAATTGGGTATATAGAGAAAGATAAATAAAAAAACCTATTAAGTCAATTTGTTTGACTTAATTGTATTGGCATGAAAAAAATAGAGTGATGAAATCCTACTAAGCTAAGCTCATCGACTTAATTGTCTATGTATGCAACATATAGAGTGTAGAAAGCCTACTAAGTTAAGCTGGTTGAATTATTTGTATAGGTAAGAAAATATAGAGTTAAACTAAGTCATGTTGGCTAACTTAATTGAATCTGGAAAACTTTTAATATTAAATTAAACTATGTAGTTTTTAAGGCATAAGTAAAGTAGACATAATAATAAACTATATAACATAACACATAATTGTATTAATGCCGATCAATAAATTTTTTATTACAATAGAGAATATATATCAACATGCATAAATTGTAATTTTATAACTACTAATGCTAGATAATTATCTAAAAAGATCAATAAGTTGTACTAACAAATTTTGATTGATTTGTAAGCTTCCAAAGATACTTGTATGTTGGATAGTAATGGTCTAATGTTTTAGAGTGATAACTATGGAAGAAATACCATTCCCATAGCCTACTAGAATTGGTTCCAAAGGTAAATAAGAAGTAAGTTCTCAAAGATAAACACCAATTGATGCACCAAAATATCAAACATATTATTGTATTTTTAAGGTTCAATTGAAAGGGAAATGATAGATGTTTCTAAAATACCATGGGGTACTAGAAACTAAGGACCGTGTTTAAATCTGTACTATGGATATGAGTTTTGGAAAAATCCCCTCATGTCATAATATCTGTAAATGATAAAAAAGACCATAAATAGAGTATTCCATAACCCAACATGATAATCTCTAAGTAGTTTTAAAATTATTGGTACATAGTTTCTATGAAAATCAAGATAATAAAAATAAAGGTGAAAATCAAGTGTTGAAAACCAATTTATAATTTTAGAGAATAAATAACTAGGAAAATAATTTTTTCAAAAAAAAATTGAGATTAGTTACTTATAAATGAAAGTGAATGGACTTGTTTATGATGAAAATAAAAGACACAAAACAAGATTAGCCAGTCTGATCTAGTTAGCAAACAAAACAAAATGTACTCAAGTAGATTGATTTAGTTTATTGTGAAAACAAGTTGAAATGAAACACAGTTGACTAGGTTAACTTAGTTTGTATGGCATAGTAGACATAGATATAACTAATTCAACCAAGTTGACTTAGTTGATTATATGATAGGTTTTTACAGAACTTAAAAAATTCTAAAATATTATAGAAATTGAAATGCTAAGTAATTTTATTAAAAGATATAAATGATAAATTAAGGTAATTATCAAAAATAGAAGTATAAATCATGTTTAGAGTGAACCTAAAAAGTATAACTAGGTTGACTAATAATGCTAAAGATATACTTAGTGACTGTATTGTATAGGCTTGATTAAGTTTTGTAGAGGAAAAAATATAAAAAACACAGAGGTTAAATAGAGTCGATAAGGTTGCATTAGTCTATATATAGCTAAAAAATAAAAGAAGTAAATGAAACTAGGTTGACCAATATGACCTTGTTTGCTTAAAAAATAAAAATTAAAGACTATAAAAAAAACTAGGTCAATCAACTCAACTTATTTAACTATAAGTGAATATTTAAAAAAACAAAAAAATGATCGAGTCATCTAGTTTGACTTAGTTTATTAGAGATAAAACCCTACAAGGAAAAAGATAGCATTGGGTCGACCAACATGACATAGTTTATTGTAGATCTTGGATCTATAAACAGAGAAAAAGACTAGATTGACTAGCATGACCTAGTTAACTATAGAAACAAAACCTGTAAATAAAGGATAAAACTAGGATGACCAATACAACCTAGTTGGCTATGGATCTTGAATATACTAACAGAGGTTAAGACTAGATTGACTAGCATGATCTAGTTGGCTTTAAATGAAAAAGTAAAAATGTAAAGTGGATTCAATAGAATGTATAAAACAAATTAAGATAGATCTATAATTTATCTTAATAAATTTAAGATCAATTAAGGTAATCAACTAAAATCTATTGCACTACTATTTATATCTAGAACATGATTAAATTTGATTCACTAAATATTGTAGACACCTAAATTTGGCCACCAATGACCTCTAATTAAGCTTTTGACCAATTTCCACTTAAAGTGCATAATTTGGCCTAAAACCACTAAATCATATTAAAAGCTTTGAACCTAACATATTCAAGTGCCGATTTTGGATAGAGTATCATTAAATAGGACAATACAATTTGTGGGATAACTAACTTTGATCAGATCATTCTGAGTAAAAATACTAATTTTGCACCTAGATGCTCTTGATTGCTATTTTTTTTTATCAAATATTTTACACAAGACATGTGCTTTTATTATTTTGTATTGATAGAATCCTAAATAGGATAAAAAATCCAACGCATCTAAAATTAACTTATAATTCTAATCTAGTCAAATTTTAGATCAATAACAAGGCATTCTGATCAATTTGAGTAATTTGTGCACAAAGTGCTTAATCATGCTTAAGAACTAATTAAATAAAATTAGATCCTAATTAAAAATTCAATGGAAACTTATTGAATACTTATTTTTAAAAATAAATATTGAATAACTACATCATTAAATGACCTCATTTCTTGGAAAGATATCCCTAGACCATAAATGCCATAAATATCAAGATTATGGTCTCTCATGCCTCATAATGACTCTCCATGCCTCTTCAATGCCCCTTTTTATAATGTCATGATGAGGATAATTATAGATTTAACTCTAAAAAATTGAATTAATCTTTAACCATACATCATCTCAAGATGGACGGTTTAGGTTGATTTTGATCAACCTCAAAAATCTATAAATAAAGAGGCCATGAACATCATTTTTAAGTTATTTTGATGCAATGTTATTATGCTCAAATATATTCAAAGATCTTAATTTATGCAAAGTTACCATGTCAAATTAATTCTAAGAGCTCTCACATGTCAAAGTTATGATGGCAAAATATTGAGCCAAGCCAAGCCAAAGCCACAAGATGCTAAGGAAAAGATAAGATAGTCAAGCCTCCTTTGATGAAGACTTCATGAGCACAAGCCAAACAAGCCACTAAAATAAGCATTTAAAGCATCCAAGGAAGGTGAAAGATTCTTATTTTTCTTTACTTTTTAGTTATGTTTGTCATTTGTTTTTATTATTAAGCTCACCTTGGTAACTAGGCATGAAGGTGTTAGTTTAGTATGTCGTTTGTCAATTTGCTTTGTTCATTTTGTCACTATCACAATACCAATCTCCTCTTCTTAGTCAAATTCTTAGTTCACATAATGGCATGCTTGATGGGACCAAATTCATCCCACATATGAAGAATATTATTATGCAACTTTAAAATATTCATCTGGATCATTAAAACTTTTATAATTTGATTTTCTAACTTTATTTTGCCATTTTTTTGTCATGAGTTTACACAGTAACCATCACCAATTGAGTAAACCACCGATGAACCATTGTCAGTTAAGTATAACCATCATCACTTAGTATTAGTAAAACCATCATCGGTCTGCATAACCACCATCAATTAGTGAAACCATCATCGGTTTGCATAAACATCACCATCGTTGGTTAGTATAACCATCGATGATCACTATGTTTTTTTAGAAAAACTCGAGAGCTCATTTTTATAAGTTGGTTGTTTCATCTTAAAAATTAATTCCAAGTTAAACATCTTGCTAACATTTTTTTTGCAGGTTTTACTTGAAAAATCATCAAAGTATACTTAAATAGATCCTTTTAAACTTCTTTTAGGGTGTTTTAAAATGAATCAAACTTTTCATTTTTATGTTTAAAAGAAAATCATTTAGGTGTTATTGCTTAAATCTTGTAGTTAACTTTCAAAGTTAAAAATTAAGATCAAGGGGTCAAATGAATACCATCAAATCTTTTATTTGGGCTTTAAATTAAACACACTTGTCAATTTTATTTTCATTGTTTCAATTAGCACTTTTTTTTATAAAATTTAAGGATGTTGCATGTATGCTCTTCCATTTGTTCTCTTTAAGGAATCCTTAGAATCAAAAGCACTTTTCTTATTTTTAAATTGCCTAGTCTAGAACATAGAAAGAACGTCGTCTAAATAACTCCTTAAAAACTCATAAAAGTATTAGGTAACCTTGACAATGACTCTAAAACTTTTTATTTTATGTTTTCTTTTATTTCATGCAAACTTGGCTTGTGAGGGGGATGCCATTACCTCCCAAGAATTATTTAAAGAAGCTTTGAACAAGGGTTTCATCTCTTGAAATTGACTTCACTTACTCCTTCTGAGTTGTACATGAGACATATTTGTATTTAGACATCACACTACACTGAATGAACAACAAGATGTAGTAGTTGTAAAAAAGACTAGATTTTTTTATAACTAGCCAATGTCATGGTCACCTAATTTATGTGATTATCTTTTGCATCATTTGATATGAAAGTCATTGTGCAATTGATTCCCCTAGAAACATTTGAAAGCTTGTTAATTTACTCAACTCCACATTACCATACCCTTGCTAGGATTTGGATGATTATACTTAGTGCATTTTGGTCATTTTTTCTTACTTGGTATGATTTGAGACTAAAACTTGTTTGTTTATTCATAAACCATGTCAAAACCATGTATTTGAGGTGAAGAGAGTAGTGTTATGTTTCCCAAATCATGTCAAACCATTTTGGCCTTTAAATATTTTAAAACATAATATAGATCACATCATTTGAGCACGCTTACATCGTTAGGCTGTTCAATTTATTTCAAAACTTATTTACTATTATATCAAAAATTATTTATTTCAAACCATGTCATGTATATCATTTGAAACTTATTTATACACTATCATACTATCCACTTTTGTCTAGCTTATTTGATCAAATCTTAATTTTTAATGTTGAGTTTTCAATTAACCTTATCAAGTTTGGATTCAAACATTGATTGATTTCTATTTAAGCCTCAAGTCATGGGTTGATACACAGATCTTTCTCAACCCCACATTGTCATATGTTTTCTAGGATTTAGATGATTATACTTAATGTATTTTGGTCATTTTTTCTTACTTATTATGATTTGAGATTAAAACTTGTTTGTTTATTTATAAACTATGTCAAAATTATGTATTTGAGTTGAGAAGGGTAGTGTTATGCTTCCCAAATCATGTCAAACCATTTTTGCCTTTAAGTCTTTTAAAGCATAATATATATCACATCATTTGAGCATGATTATGCCGTTAGGTTTTTTAATTTGTTTCAAGATTTATTTACCATTGTATCAAAAATTATTTGTGTCAAACCATGTCATGTATATCATTTGGACCTTATTTATGCACTATCATATTGTCCACTTTTTATCTATCTTATTTGATGAAATCTTAATTTTTAACATTGAGTTTTCAATTACCCTTGTCAAGTTTGAATTTATACATTGATTGATTTTTGTTTAAGCCTCAATTTGTGAGACTGATAAATATATCTTTCTCTTTTGAGTTACATAACTTTAATTAATTGATTACCCAAATTTAAAAACTATTGATGGTTTGTTTGTTCAACATTTATCCTCATTATTGTTTGTGCCTTTATTTAGAAAAACATAATCTTTATCTAAAAGCCTTTTGTCTTATGCTTTATGCCAATTGATCATGTTTATGTTTGATTTCGTGTGGCAGGTCTATGTCAAAGTTGTTTCTAAACATGTTAAATTAAATAAAATCACATTAGCCTTTGTTTGAAGTTTAGATTTTGATGTCATCTGGCCAAAAATCCTAGCATATGCCTATTTGTTTGAGCCTAACTTTTAAATCCACATTTGGACAAAAGACTTAGTAACTCAACTTTTTTCTTTCCTAATTTATACCTTATTTGGAACACTTTGACCTAGACCTTTGACATGTCAATTTTTATTTAGATGCTTGACCTTTTATGCATATGACATTTGACATTAGACATTTGATGTTAGACTATTTTATGTCAAGTCTTATCATAAATTATTTTGGAGATACAACTCCATTTCTAAACTATGTTGAAGATAAAACTCCATTTTTAACCAAGCTAGACCAAGTTTGAACCATTTATCCTTTGAACATAGTTTTTTTGGAATTTATAAAACTCTAAGTCTTTTTGTTTTCAAGGATTTCATCATTTATGTGGATATGTCTAGCTACACTTATGGTGGAGTCAAGTATAATCTAACTTATGATAGAATGGCCATACAAAATGACTTTTATGGCTTTAGTCAAGACCCTAATGATGATAATATGGTTTATCAGATATATTTTTATGCACCTCATAATAATAATTCATGGGAACAAAGTCATGAACTATCTCATGATCCAACTTGAGACCTAGATTGGTATGAAGAGGCTTGTGAGGACTTTGAAGACCCAACTATATATAATATTGTTTAGGATACAGATTCATACTCTCTTTACAATAATTAGTACATGAAACACAAATAAAAAATTAGTTTATGAGTCAAATCACAATTGGGATGATATGGTTTACGAGGAAGACTTGGATGCTTTGGCTTATGCAAGTAATCAAGCTCCACCATATAATACCATTTCTATTCTAGGACCATAATATTGCACCATTCCCATACTAAGACCTCATCCTTTGATTTGTGTAAGCAATCAGGTTCCATAATACCAAACCATTTCTATATTAGGACCTCATTCTTTGGCTTGTGTGAGAAATCAAGCTCCATAACACCCCTTCATCATTTTAGGACCTAGTCCTTTGACTTGTGTAGGCAATCAAGACCCACAATGCCCTATCATTACTATTTTAGGACTTCATCTTTTAGATCATGTGAATAATCATGCTCCCTAATGCCCTACCATTATCCAACCATAAGCTATTTCTTATCTAGAACCAATCCCATTCAAATCTCAACCGATCCAATTATTTGAGGATCAAGTTGTGATCCAAGCTAGTATTTTTTAACTCATTGAAAACTAAGGTCAAGAGAACCAACCAATTCAAGATGTTTTTATTAAACCAAAAATTTGTGATAAGTCATCCTATGATGAATCACCTATTGATCATATACTAGTTGTTGAGAAGTTTCACTCTAATGAGTCAGTCTTTGTTAAGTCACTTATTAAATTTTATAATCATCTTTGGAAAAATCATTACCTCAACCATGTGCCTATTTTTCAAGAACCTCCTATCAATAATCTAATCTCTGAGGAGTTGTCTCTTAACTTGTTTTCTATCTTAGAGGAGTCTCACTTTGACAAACCAGTCTTAGTGGAGCCCATCATATCATTATAAGTTGTTACTTATCCAATACTAAGCATTCAATAGGACATCATTATAACAAAGTACCCATTAGATGAAAAATTAGAGATAAAGTCAAGTTCTATTTTTGGACTGACATCAAATTTAGTATTAGAATCAAAATCAACATTAGTCTTAACATCATATTTAGAGTCTCTTAATTCAGAATTAGATTCAGAAGAAGAATATATTCGTAGATGTTATAACATTGATTACGCATTACTTGTAGATCAATTTGAATACATTTATGATCCTTCTATAGTTTTTGAAGATGATTACTTTAGCTTCGACACAAGTTCTCTTAGTATATTCTATGAAGATTGTGTAGCCTCTCATAATTACATTATTGTTCTATATACCATAAACATCAACCAATATAGCCATATTATTGACATTCCATCTCCCTCAATTGTCGATTAGAATCAATAGAATCATACTTTATTGAACTACATCCATGGAAACATAGCAGTTAAAGAAGAGTAAGGAGGCCAAGACCACATTCATATAGTAGAAGAACACTCTCCTAGTGAAACTTTTTTAGAGGTGCCAGGGAACAATCAAAGTAAAAACTCAACATCTTCTAGTGAAACTTTTTCAGAAGCACTAGAAGATAACCAAAGTCAAAAGTCAACATTCCTTAGTGAAACCTTCTTGAAGACACTATGGGATAATCAAGATAAATTTATTGGTGAAAACCTCTTTGAGGCATCAACAGCTGAGCATAAAAGTTCTTCACTACTTGATGAAGATAAAATCAAAGATCAAATCAAAATATCTTCCAATCTATGACCTATTCAGATGGTAGCTACTCTCAAGATCAAATGACAAAAAAATATGGTGGTCCTATTAAGAGAACAAGTCTTTGACCTCACCACAACCAAAGTTATGTTGAATCTGGTATCAATAACATTATATGTGATTAAAAGTCTTGATCTTCATTTATTTTTTTAGCATTATATATTTCATTATCATCGACCATTCCATTTTACAATCAAACCTACCATTCATTATTTGTCATTATTTACCATCCATGGCCACACTTTTCTTTGTAGAGGCTACAAAGATACCTTTTCTAGATGTTTGAAGGAATCAGAATCAATGACCAATGAAGATCAAAAAATTATTGTCAACATCTAAATTTGTAGGCAGTTATTGACACAATAGTTATTTAGATGAGATGTGGACTAGAAATTAACATGATCAAACAATCTATTTATAATATTTATTGATTAAGATATGCATCTCCCCATCATTAGGAATAATAGAATCATATGTCATTTACCACACTCAGGGCAAAAACATATACCATACCATTTCACATTTTCATGCCATTACTGTTGTTACATATCCATTTGCCATTGTCACATATTCATATTATTCACCCTATCATCTGGGGGCAAATCCTTTTATCATTTTATGCATCCTATCATTCCATTTCTATCTAGGCCAAAGCTTATTTTTAATCATCCTACCCAATCCTATTTTTATCTTGGTTCCTTTGGTTCTTCTTACACTTTTTGTAAGAGGATTCTAATCAAGTTTCAAAAATCAATCAAGTCCATGTTTAAATAATAGTCTATGAAAGTAGTGTGACAATGATCTGGCAAGATATCTTTCATTTTCCATCTTGTATCAAGCTTATTTATGTGAGTCTAATTATAACCACCTATGAGCAAATTAGTGTTTCACCAATCTTGCTACTAATTATAATTACCTATAGGCAAATTAGTATCATTAACCTATGCCATGGTATCCTAGTTATAACCATCTATGGGAAAACTAGAGGCAACTTTTATTTATCATGCATTGTCGCATCACCTTGCTATTAATGTATTTATTTGACTAGCCATTTGTCAAATTTGAAAAATTGTTGGGACCTGGTTGGTTTTTCTTCACCTTTTGTGTGGATGAAATTACTGTGACTTGAGGTCATTTTAGGACTATGTAGTTCATGCTCAATTTATGTTGAGGTCACTTTAGTCCCCCCATTTTTCTAAATGTTTTTATCATTTTATGAGTAGGTATCTTGTCATTCTCTAATGAGTTAAGTTGCTTCAAAATCTAAAAACATTCATAACATTTCAAAAATCCAAAAATATGTCTTGTCTAAGCCTAGTCAGTTATCCTTGATCTACTTTATTGGGGAAAAGTCATTGTTAGGATGCTTTCTTTTGTTTTTATTTTCAAGCTTTCTATTTAATTTGTTTATTTCAAGTTATTTATTTGTTTATTTGTTTGTCTATTTTTTCTTTTTAGCACTATTTCCTTGACTTAGTCTATATATGTTCATTGGGTGATTCCTTGTGCACATTATTCTTGAGTCCATTCATATTTATATGTCAACATTGTCATCATGGTTTTTATTATTAGTGCATTATTTTCAAATATTTATTAGATTGAGAGTCAGTCCTTATGCATATTTTGGCCAAGTCTTCATGGTGTTCTATCATGAAGTCCACCATCACATGCTACAACAAAAATTAGTTTCAAGAAGGTCTACAATCAATAAAGCTACAAAAGTTTCTCCTTGGCTCCTTGGCAAATCCTCCCATCCCACCCTTGATCAAATCAACCCATTAACCATTCTAGTTATATCATTGTTAATTAGGATGAGCATATCCTCATTAGCAAGTACAACTAAATCATTCACACTGATCAATCTTATTCTTGTATTCATCTCTTTTATCACTTTGCACTCACTAATCTTTAATTTATAATTTAAGTTATATCTTTGAGTTATGCTTGCTAATCAGCCCTAACTGGGGAACCATCATATTTAGCCAATCCAAGTTTACTTAATGGTTATAACCACCTATGAGCAAATCATTATTTTGAATTTTATTCCTAATTATAACTACTTTTGGGCAAATCAACATCTTTTTTAATCAATGCATGCAAGCATTTTCTTATTTAGATTAATCTCAATCATGGGTTAATTCCACCTTTTTTCTTGCTTCTTTTCAAAGGACAATCCATCAATAAATGTAACAACCACTCCCTCAAGGGGGCATCATCATAGGATTCCCAAACACCATTTGGAGCTTTGTTATTCAATCATCATCTTCTTTTTGACATACATGTTATTTTTCATTCTTTGAGAAGACATTGGTTTACCTATGGTTTGCAACATCTTTCTAAATAAGGACAAATGGTAGACACCTAAATATGTCCACCAATGACTTCTAACCATATTTTTGACTAATTTCCACCTAAAGTGCATAGTTAGGCTTAAAACTACTAAATCACATTAAAATCTTTAAACCTGGCACATTCAAGTGCCAATTTTGGTTAGAGTATCATTAAATAGGGTAATGCAATTTATGGGTCAGTTAACTTTGATTAGATCATTCTGAGTCAAAATATCAATTTTGCATCTAGGTGCTCTAGATTGCTCTTTTGTGTCAAATCTCTTACACAAGACACATGTCTTTATTATTTTGTGTTGACAACATCATAAATGAGATAATAGATCCAATGCATCTAACATTGACTTCTAATTCTAATCCAGTCAAATTTTAGACCAATAACAAAACATTCTGATCAATTTGAGTAATTTTTACATAAAGTGCTTAATCATGCTTAAGCTCTAATTAAATCAAATTAGAGCCTAATTAATAATTATATTAAAACTTTTTGAATACTTGTTTTTAAAAATAAATATTAAATAACTACATTATCAAGGGACCTCACTTCTTGGAAAGACATCGCTAGGCCATAAATATCACAAATATTAGGATTATGGGTCTCCCATGCCTCATAATGACCCTTAATGCCTCTTCAATGACCCTTTATCTAATGTTATAATGAGGATAATTATATATTTAATTCTAAAAAAATGAATTAATCTTCAACCACACATCTTCATCTCAAGATGGATGGTTTGGGTTGATTCTGATCAATCTCAAAAATTTATAAATATAGAGGCCATGAACATCATTTTTAAGCTATTTTGGTACAAAGTTATTATGCTTAAATATATTCAAAGAGCTTAATTTATGCAAAGTTACCATGCTAAATTGATTTCAGGAGCTCTCACATGCCAAAGTTATGATGCCAAAATATTGAGCCAAGCTAAGCCAAAGCCCCAAGGTGCCAAGGAAGAGAGGAAATAGTAAAGCTTCCTTTGATGAAGACTTCATGAGCACAAGTCGAGAAAGCCACTACAAAAATCATTTGGAGCATCTAAGGAAGGTGAATGATTCTTATTGTTTTTACTTTTTAATTATGTTTGTCATTTGTTTTTACTATTAAGCTCACCCTAGTAACTAGGTATGAAGGTGCTAGTTTAGTATGTTGTTTATCAATTTGCTTTGTTCATTTTTTCACTAACACAATACTAATCTCCTCTTCTTAGTCAAATTCCTAGTTCACAAATATAACCAAGGGATATCTTAGCACACAACACCAAAGGAGAGGGTTCCAAAGCCTCTAGTTAAATGATATTATGTAATAAACATAGCTAGGTCTAAGTACATCTAATAAAACCAATTTAGTTCTCCCAAAGCTTATAGAACAAACAGAGATGGTTAAATCAACAAAAAAATCAAGGGATCATGATAGATATATGGGGGGCTAGATCACCTAAAGTGGAAGGTAGAAATCAAAACAATCTCTATATATATCCTAAGTTTAAGCATAGAGGTATTCTAATAGAGTTATACATTCAACACATTAATTTATACAATACCTATCTATTAGAATAAATAGAAATAGTTAGTAAAACTTACCTTTGGGGGAACTTGTCAAGTCTAAATATCTCCCTTGGCCAATGGTGATTTTCAAGATATTTTTTTTTGTATTTATAAGGATCACACTATATAAATTATATCTAGGATAAAATATTTATACTTTTCATTTAAGAATTATGACAAGACAAGTTATCTTCCCTCTAAGTCAAACCCTCAAGAATGGCTTTTTCAAATATAGATTTATTAGAATTATGAACTGTAATGATGTGAAAATGAATGTCACTTTTTATTGGATTTAAATGAACCTTGTATTTATGTCAATGGATAAACCTTAACGCTTCCAAAAAATTAGTATACAAAGCTGGCCAATGTGACCTAGTTTGTAAAAAAAGTTATCATTAGGCCTCGAATAAGGGGCATAGATTCTACCCACTTAGTGAAATAATTAGTGGTTGTGGTGATGAATAAATGACCATCTTGAGAGCAAGGTAATTTAATAATGAGACCTAATATACATATGATAAAAGGCCAAGGGGATTTTAATGTTTTAAGTTTGAATACAAAATAGTGGATAAAATCATCATGCAATTGGTATGGATTGCATTTATTAGAAAATTTTATAGCATATTTTTCAAGTGTGAGCCAAAATTATCCCATGCATAGGCATTTTTGGGTATTTAGTGTGTCTACTATAATGACCATCGTAAATTCCCCCATGTGCTTGTTTGGTAAATGAAGGGAATATCTTGAGTGAAACAATGGAGCAATGTACCTTAGGCATTACAATAGTATAGGATGTCATGTCATAATACATATTTATAAGCTTATTTATGAATTCTTATTTTTTTTGAGAATCAATGTTAGTAGGATAAGTGTGATGCTTGATAATTTGGATTATGTTCTTGTATTATGGGCTTTGTCAAATAGTGACAACCTCAATATAGTAGATAAGAAAATTGCTTATGGTTGGTAATGAAGAAGGTGATTTGCATATGTGGATAATAAATCATGAATCATTAAGAGTTTAATGATACTAAAAAAGAGAGGCAAATGAAACAAGTGAGTTAGCTATGAAATTATACTCTCATGAAATTGGTTCTATAATGAAGGATTTGATATTTTTATCAAGAGTGGTGGAAATTTGATAGTAAACAATTATATTTAAATTCACTATTAACTTGATTAAAAATGAGTTGCAAGTCACCTAAGGAATATAGGTAAGAGTTGTATAAATAAATGGCAACTTGCATGTCTAGGATGAGAGAT
Source organism: Torreya grandis (assembly GCA_037957365.1). Taxonomy (NCBI): domain Eukaryota; kingdom Viridiplantae; phylum Streptophyta; class Pinopsida; order Cupressales; family Taxaceae; genus Torreya; species Torreya grandis. Next base: position 3,682,155 of record JARHVA010000860.1, read on the forward strand.
TCATACTCAGCCATGTTATTAGTAACATCAACGGTTAATAAAAAATAAATAGGTATTATTTTACCAATAAGGATCAACTAAGACACATCTTATCCCAGCTCCTTGAAGACATTTATTTATCACCATAAAAATAGAATGTCAAAGTATCTTCATGTAGGTTAGTTGTAACTTTAGATAATTCTTTAATGATGTCTTTGGATATTGGTTTAAAATGGAAGTGTTTGGTTCATTATAATTATATATTTCAAGGTCAGCCATAAAATTATGGAAATAATATTCGAGTGAAATATCTTGATTAAGACCCTCAATGTATAAGATTTCTTCATCAAGAAGTGTATTTTGAAGATGATCAATGGCTAGTATAGGTGTGATAACAAGTTTATAAAAAATTACTTGGACTTTTATTAAATTTTTAAAAATGATTCACAAGTCAAATTTCATCAAAAGAACCATCAATTTTACAATTCTATCACTAGGTAAGAAAGCTTTAGATAATAAATGACAAAGAGGATCAAAATGTATGATGACATAAGTAGTTTGATAAATCATGCAGTGGCAAAGTTTTTCAATTACAAAATAAATATGAGACAATCAAGTTATACTTTGGTATAACATTATTCATAGTCTATTACAACATGAATGATATGATATATGGAATATTCATGGCCTTTTTCTTATTGGGAAATCATTGCCCCAACTCATATGGAGGTAGAGAAAGTTTACAAGATGAAAGACTGATAATTTGAAGGAGAAAAAATAGTGGGAGGATTGATGAGTGATTATTTCATGTTATCAAATGTTTTTGACATGAATCATTCCATTATAGAGCTATAAATTTCTTAAGAAGAGAGTTAACTAAATAAATATGGTAATCCATATCATGAATTAATTGTGTGATTTCCCTAAGTTTAACAAGGTATGTTCATATGTTTAGAATAGAAAGAGGAATAGGCATGTTGATGATAACTTTGATTTTATCTAGATCGACATCAATTACTCTAAGCAATAATAGAAAACCTAAGAGCTCATTATAGGTGACACTAAAAACACACTTTTAAATATTGAGTCTAACTTTGTATTTAATGAGATGATAAAAATGACAATGAGATCATGAAGATGATTTTTACGATGCTTGGATTTGGTGATAAGTTCATCTACATAAGTTTTGACTATGAGATCATGAAACATATGGGTCATTGAACATTGATAAGTGGTGATAAAATTTTTTAGACCAAAAGACATTTTGACATAAATATTTTTGCCCCATTATATTATAAACATGGGTTTATGTTGATCTTCAGGAGTGATATGAATTTTATTATATCCTAAAAAATTGTCTACAAAAAATAACATTTCATAGCCAATGGTGGAATAAATTATGGCATCAATTGATGGTAAAAGAAAGTTATCTTTGGGATATGAAAAGTTAAGATTACCAAAGTATATACAAATGTGAATAACCATGGTGATGAATTTAACATCTAAGAGATTGATGATCTATTTATGACATAAGGTATAAATACCAAGAGATAATTTAAACTAAATATTACAAATGGGTTTTGCATCAAGATAAATAATGATATTATAGAACAAAATGTTAGAACACAACTATCTATTGAGAGGTGCGAGTGAATCAGTAGATCAACTAAAACTAGTTTTTTAAGTACTTTTAATGTATATTAAAAGATATATGTGGATCAAATCAAATATGTAAAGATCATACAAACTCAAATACACATGACACCAGATTTATACATGGAAAACCCAAAGGGACAAACTATAATAAGAATAGTTGCTAGAATCTACTATTCTAATCCAACCTCATAGTTTAAATCGTCATTGGCAAACCTCATTGGTTACAAGCCTCATTGGAAAAACCTCACTAGTTATATTTAAGGACAAAAATCCTAAGGAGACACTAATACCCTAACTAAGCACCAACTCAGATAATCTGATGACACCAACCAATCAGATCTATGGAGCTAGAACTCTAGATTAAAACATTGATTCAAAAGTAAATCAAACTCTATTCTCTATTATAAGTCCAAACTATAACATTCTCATATTATGCAGATTCTCTTTGTAACTTATTCTTCTCTTCCCCTTTCTCTTTGTGTTTGCATATACATCTATTTGACACACTTCATATCTCTCTCTACAACCTCTTCTATTCCTCTTTACCTTATGGTTTTGTGTCTATATATTTTTTGTTTGACACTATCCAACTAAACCAACAACTTTAACTTTGGAAACAACTTCCTTTGATAGTATCCTAGATGTCACATATATAGGCATTTGATTTAGGGTTTTCTTATTCTCTATGTTCACACTCAAACTACAAACACATCATGCTAATTCTAGACATTAGTTCATTAAGACTTGAACTGTTAGTTTCTATGGCTTGATTCCATGCATCACACCATAATTTTAAGTCTATTTACTATTTATAGCATCTATTAGACCCAATTTTTATGCATAGGCTCTTTAATGTAGATTTGATCAGTTGGATCGATCAATCTCATTGTCTATGTCAAAATATATAAATTATATGCAAGTTATTACATGTTCTTGTAACTAACCATTTGTATTTAAACACTTTAAATACTAGACTTTGATATCTTCATTCATGCCATATCCAATCTCTCTTTCTCCATTAGATTTATGTATGTTATTTAACTTTATTGTTATACTCTTTAAAATGCATCCGTCGATCTCTAGATCTTAGCTCCCACATGTCATTAGATATTTGAACTTGCATGAACTTTTCCTTGACTTTGTCTTTAAAATTTGACACTTTGACCTCATCTCACTGCTTCCTATATATTTGGATCACTTTTGTTCCATTGATCTTCTCAGACTTGTTTAGTCTTTAAGTCATTCCTATGTTAATAAACCTTGAGCACTTTATAGCATTTGAGTCTGTTCACTTTGTTGGATCTCATTTGTATGATCACTTGTGTACTATAAAATCTTCTAAGAATCTTGATATTTATATTTAATAGACTCACTCTCATTGGCCCTCTATTTGATATAATAATGTGCTTGTGGCACTTGGAATTCACATATTAACTTAGAGGGACCTTTGACACTTTGAATTCATTGCACTCCATTAGATCTCTAATGTTTGATTAAGTGTTAACCATTGATCTTCCAATTAGATCGATCATTAACTTTGATAAGCTTACTCTCATTGAGTCTTTGTCTGACAAGATCTATGAATGTGACACTTGTCACTAGAATGTTAACTTAGAGGAGCCTTTGATAATTTGACTTTGCCTCACTTCATTGGATTATCTACATATGATGAAACATGGGATATTGATCAAGATAAGACATAATATAAAGTCTAAGACTTAGGAAATATTAAGTCCTTTGATCACTGCACAAGCTAGTAATTACTAAGTCAAGGGGCCAGTTTCATAATGATGAAAAAGGCTTAAGTTATAACTTAAGCTACTAGGTCTAGGATATAGCTAGTCACCATCAAAATATAAAGTGCCTATTTGATGCCATGACATAAACCATTAAGGTTTTATTAAAATGCTATCCAGTTTAAAAGAAAAGATAATTCAATTTTGAGCTCATTCCTTCTCCTTTGAACTTAAAGAACATATTTATAGAATGTACATGAAAAACCCATAACAGATCTTCTATTTATTTGAATTTAAACATCCATAAATGGTCTATATAAAAACATGACTCTTACTCTTTACTTATCCATGAAACAAGTCTATTTCCAAGGAAAAATGCATTACCATTAGTGTTTTTTCTACCCATTCAACATCTATACATGTTGTCAAAGTGAAATCTTAACTTGTAGGGTACCATAAGCCATAGTCAATTATGCTCTTGATGTATCTAAAGATTCTTTTCACTACATTGAAATGTAATTTTTTAGGAGTAGATTAAAATCTAGAAACTGTGCACTCTACCTACATGATATTTGGTCTTGATGTAGTTAGGTATAACAAACTACTTATCATTGATCTATAGATATACTCTCAAGATCAATCACTCTAATACCACTGATCTAAAACTTAGAAATTTTGATTGATAGATATTTTTAAAATATGAAAATAACATAGTAAAAATGATTTCTTTGAGAAGAGATGTTTTATTACTCAAGATTGCAAATACAAACATATATTTATTTCTACGAAGAGATGTCTAATTTCAATTTTTGGGTTACATATTCATTTATACATATTTTGAAGGTAGGGGGAGGATGTAGAAGGTCACCAATCTCAAGGGAGATTAAGTGGTTTGACTTCCATGATTTACAACAATATAAAACTTAAAGAATTGCTATTTTTAAAAACTTATTATTTTTAAAAATTTACTATTTTTAGACTACACTACTAAAATTGAAATTTAGGGCACTTCCATTGGATTTTTGAGGGTTACAACCCATTAAGTGGAGCTTATGCCATTTCACTGTGTTCTCTTCATTCTTAGCTTTTCAACTATTCAAATGGGGAGTCAATTAGAGCTATGGTGCAAAAGTTATGGCTCCCAAAAGTTCTGTTATTAATTGGAGTAGAACTGTTGCCCGAATTGTCACCTGAGTTGTTGTTCGGATCATGACTCATCCTCTTTGCTCAACTTGAATCCAGTTATCATGGGAGTACTAATTTATTTTCTATCTTCCATTCTAATTTTTTTGAGTATCTCCTTTTCATACTTGGTTAGGGATATGAATATCCCTTCATCAGATTATGCTATTTGTAGACCAAGGAAGAAGGAAAGTTCTAACATAAACATCTCAAATTTACTTTACATTTGTGTAAAAAATTATTTGCATATTTTATTATTGCAACTACCAAATATGATGTCATATACATAAATAACAATAATCAACAAATGCTTACCTTCTAATTTGAAATATAGATTACTGTCTACACATCCTTTGTTAAAACCTTGTTGTTTTAGGTATTGGTTCAATCTTGAATACCATGTTCTAGGTGCCTATTTTAGACCATATAGTGCTTTATTAAGTCTACACACATAATTTTCTTCATCTGACAATTGAAAACCTTCTAGTTGGTCAATATAGACTTCCTTTTTTAGGTTCCCATTCAAGAAAGTAGACTTTACATTCATTTGATAGATTTTGAACTTCTTGTAAACAAAGAATGCTAGAAACATTCTTATAGCTTCCAATATAGAAACTAGAGAAAATATTCCTACAAAATCTATGCCTTATAATTGTACATATCCCTTGCACACCAAACTTGATTTATTTCTCATAAAAACTCCATCCCCATTGAGCTTATTTCTATACATCCATTTTGTTCTTATCACATTCTTTTCTCAGGGTCATGAAACTAATTGCCAAGTTCTGATCTTTTCTATTTGGCTAAGTTCTTATTCTATGGATTTTAGTGAATTTTCATCCTTACTAGCTTCAACATGGTTCTTAGGCTCATTTTCAAACATTAGAGAAAAACTTACTTGCTTCTTATTCATTATAGATTTTTTCCTTATCTGAAATCCATTTTTTATTGCCAATTATCTTCTCTTTAGGATGATCTTTTAAACAAATATTGGAGGCAATTTTTCATTCTTTTCCTTAGCATCTTCACTATCTACTTATTTTTCAAGATTTATCTCTTCATTTTTAGTTTCTTTGTCAAGTTCAACATGTTTTATTGCTTCTTCAACCTTGACAATTATGCTCTCCAACATCTTGTGTATCCTCTTATTGTAACATACATAGGCTTTGCTTTGAGTGGAATAACCAAGAAATATTCCTCCATCACATCTTGATTCAAAGTTTCCTAGTTTATCCTTTCTTCTGATGTAGCATTTGCTTCCAAACACTCTGAATTACTTAACAGAGGCAGGTTTTTCATACCATGGCTCATAAGAAATTTTATCACTATTTACCCTCAATTAAACTCTGTCCAAGATGCATACTTCTATTTAGATTGCTTCTCTCTAATATCCATTAGGTAACTTGATCTCTTTTAGCATTATTCTAGCCATTTATTTAACTATTCTATTTTTTCTCTCAATAGCTCTATTTTGTTTTGGAGTCCTTGATTTAGAGTAATACCTTTTGATCCCATGCTTCTCATAATACTCTATGAATTTATTTGAGGTGAAATATACACCTTTATTAGATCTTAAGTATTTTATTTTTATTCCAATCTCATTTTCAACCATGGCTCTAAATATCTTTAATCTCTCAAAGGTTTGAGATTTGTCCTTTAAAAAGGTTACCCATGTCATTCTTAAGTAGTCATCTAAAAATAATATAAAGTATTGCTTTCATTTAGATCCTCTTATTTTGGTAGAACCACAAAGATTAGTATAAACTAATTGTAGAGGCATTATAGTTACATACTACTTATTTTAAAAGCTAACCCTTGTCTACTTGCCTAGTTGACATTTCTTGCAAGTAGTATCTGCAAATTTGGTTATCTTGGGAATGTGTCTTACACATTTATTTGAGCTTACTTTAACTAGATTATCAATGTTGATATGACCCATTCTCCTATGCCACAACCAAATCTCATAAATCTTTCCCATCAAGAAATTATTTCCATTCACTTTAAGAAGATTATAGATATTTCTCTCAGTCCCTTTCCCTTCTACAACTATTTTACTAGATCTCTTTAGTTTGTAGCCTTTTGCATCAAATATGACCTTATATCCATTATCACACATTTGGTTGACATTTAGTAGATTATGCTTCAATCCTTCAACATAAAGGATATCATATGTAAGCAGTATACTATCTATGTTCAGGGTTATTTTAGATTTGATTTTTACTGATGTGTTGTCTCCCAAGCTAACAGATCCTTCCTTACATTTGCTCAATTTAGTGAAATTTATCTTATCACCAGTCACATGCTTTGATTAGCCACTATCTATCACTCATAAATTCTGCTCCTTGGCATGGAGTGCAGACTGAGTAATCATGGATTGATTTTTCACTCTCCACACATCTTTTGGTTTTTTATTTATCTTCTTTTCAAAAACTTGTGAACCTTTATTCACACTAGGAGGCATGTCTTTCTTTAAATTGTGTAATTTTGATCATACAAAACTAATTTTACAATGTTTAGCTATGTGACCAAAGTTATTGAAATTATAACACATTACATTTATATCTACTAAGGGTGCAAATGATTTTTTGCTTAAAATTTTGATTCTCTTTGTAGTTACAACTCTACAATTATTAACTTTATGACCAAAATTATTATAGATATAAAAATAACCATAAAGAGATGAGGAATACCTGGTCATAGCATTTCTTGGTGCAACATGAATAATTATTTTAAGATGTGTCTTCTTCAAGTTTCTCACCTTGGTGTATCCATCAATATCAGCTATATTTTTCTTCTTTTTCTCTACAAGCTTCTTTTTAGGTTCCTTTTTCTTCACGTCAACTATGTTTGAGTTTCTCTTTGTATCCTTTCAATATTTCTCTTTTTTTGCTCCTAATTCTCTTTCTACTTTGAGGTTTTCATATATGTTAACAGATGTACTAGTTGAATAACTTTTTCCCTTCTCATAACCAAGACGTGATCTCTCTTTTGAGGGATTTTGAGAGTTGACCAGTTCATCAAGAATGTTTGATCCTCCTATCAACTTCAAACTTTCATTTAGTTGACCTTTAGCTTTTCTAATTTCTTTTCTCAAAGCCACTATTTCTACTTAAAGCTTCACACATTCATTAGATTTAAATTGTAGTTCCATTTTGACTACATATTCTATTCTTTTAGCCTCTTCAACTTGTGTCTTTAGGCTAATTACCATCTGATCATATTTTTCAAGACTTTTAGACATTTTATAAATTTATTTTTATCTATATATATATATATTTTTGAGTTCTCTTTTCTTAAATTTTCAATCTCATCTAGAGCACATATAAGCTCATATTCTAGATCCACTTCTCCTTCTACTTATTCATTCGAGTCTTCCACTTCATCTTGATCTAGATTTATAGAAGTTGATTCTACTGTCATGAACATGGATTCATTTCCCTTAGTCATAAAAATATGGTCATGATCATCATTTGAATTATCACTATCTTCCATTGAGTCACTATCTTCTTTTGTGTACAGACCTTTCTTATTTTTGAAAAAGTTATACTTCTTGGGATAGTAGGGTTTTACCTTTTTTCTACTCTTTACTTATTCAGAGTTATCCTTTTTATTATGGGGGCATTTAGAAGCAAAATGTCCTACTTTACCATAGTTAAATCAATTAAAGGGTAACTTACCTCTATACTTTCCATATCCTCTCTTTAGTCTTCTGAAAAAGTTATGTTCTTCATTAGTGTCCTCAGATTTAGATGTTGATGTTTCCTCCTTTACTTACTTGGCCACTTTGAATGCAGATTCTTTCTTGAAGGTGTCTATCTCTCCCATTCTCATCTCATAGACTGTGAAGATCCCATGTAACTCATCAAAAATGAGTTTATCTATATCTCTTGCTTCTTTTATTATAGATATTTTAGAATTATATCTTGATGGAAAAGATCTTAAAACCTTTTTGACAATGATTGACTATTTCATTTCTTCTCCAAGGCCTCTGATTGCATTGACTATTTCATCAACCCTAAGGAGGTAGTCTATAATATTTTCTTCTTTATTCATTTTAAGACTTTTAAACATACCTCTGTATGTTTGTAGCTTGGCTTGCTTTACCTTGTCATCTCCTTCTTAGATTCTCTTCATCTTGTTTCATATATCTTGTGCATTTTGAAAATATATCACTTTGACAAATTTTGATTTGGATAATCCATAAAGAATAACATTCTTTACCTTGGCATTGCTCTCATATGTATTCTTGGTATCCTAATTAGTAGGATTTGTAGTAGGGGCTATATATCTATTTACTATAGACATCCATACATCAAACCCTGATGAAGATAAATAAGCTTCCATTCTTATGCTCCAGAATGCATAGTTAGATCCATCAAAGAGAGGTGTTTTATTTGATGAATATCCTTATTAACTAGTCATTGTGTTCATTGTTCTAAGATCTACTTGAGTTGATTAAGATTCTTTCAAGGAACCCTAGAATCTGATACCAATTATTGGAACACAACTATCTATTGAGAGGGGGGTGATCTAGTAGATCAACTAAAACTGGTTCTTTAAGTAATTTTAATATATATATATGGATCAAATCAAATATAAAGATATCACACAAACTTAAATATATATGACACTAGATTTATACATAGAAAACTCAAAGGGAAAAACCACAGTGACAATAATTACTAGAATATATTGTTCTAATCCAACCCATAGTTTAAATGCTCACTAGAAAACCTCACTGGTTACAAGCCTCACTGGTTACATTTAATGACACCAATCCTAAGGAGACACCAATCCACTAACTAAGCACCAACTCAACTAATCTAATGGCACCAACCAATCAGATCTATGGAGATACAACTCTAAATTATAACATTGATTCATAAATGAATCAAACTCTATTATTTATTATAAGTCTAATCTATAACATGCTCATATTATGCATATTCTCTTTGTGCCTTCTTCCTCTATACCCTTTTCTCTCTATGTCTAGATATACATCTATTTGACACACTTCATCTCTCTGTAGCCTCTTTTTTTCCTCTCTACCCTCTAATCTTGTGTCTATATATTTTATGTTTGATACTATCCAACTACACTAACATCTTCAACTTTGGGAATAGCTTCCTTTGATAGTATCCCAAATGTCATATATATAAGCATTAGATCTAAGGCTTTTTTCTTCTCCGTGTTCACACTCAGACTACAAACACATCATACCAATTTTAGACTTTAGTTCATTAATACTTGAACTATTAATTCTCACATCTCAATTCCATACATCATGCCATAAATTTAGGTCTCTTTACTATCTATAGCATCTGTTAGACTCAAGTTTTGATGCATAGGCTCTTTAATGTAGTTTTGATTAGTTGGATTGATCAATCTCATTGTCTATGTCAAGATATATAACTTATATGCAAGTTTCTACATGTTTTTGTAACTAACCATTTGTATTTAAACACTTTAAATACTAGCCTTTGATTTTTTTTTTGTGCCATATTCAAGCTCTCTTAGTTGGATCTTTGTACACTACTATTTTTTTTTGTTTCACTCTCTGAAATGTGCATCGATCTAAAATCCTATCTCACACGTGTTGTTAGATATTTGAACTTGTACAAAATTTAGCTTGACTTGGTCATTAAACTTTAACACTTTGACCTCATCTCACTACTTTTTATATCTTTGGATCACTTTCACTTCATTGATCTTCTTAGACTTGGTCAATCTTTAACTTGTCACTATGTTGATAAACCTCGAGCACTTTATATCATTTGAGTCCATTCACTCCATTAGATCTCCTTTGCATGATCACATGTACACCATTAGATGTTATGACGAGCTCAATATTTATCTTTGATAGGATCACTCTCATTAGTCCTTTATCTGATAGACTCATGTGCTTGTAACACTTGGCATTAATGCATTCACTCAGAGGGACCTTTGATACTTTGACTTCAATGTGCTCTGTTGGATCTCTAATGTTTGATTAAATGCTAACTGTTAATCTTCCAAATAACTTGATCATTAACTCTAACAAGCTTACACTTATTAGGTCTCTATTTGACAAGCTTTGTGAATGTGACACTTGTCACTAGCATGTTAACTCAAATGAGCCTTTGATAATTTGACTTTGCTTCACTTTGTTGGATCATATTCATATGATGAAATGTAGGCCATTAATCAAGCTGGGAGATAATATAAAGTCTCAGACTTAGGAAATATTAATTCCTTTGATCACTTCTTGAGTTAGTAATTTTTAAATTGAGGGGTTGGTTTCACAATGATGACAAAGGCTTAAGTTATAACTTAAGCTACCAGGTCTAGGCTATAGCTATTCACAATCAAAATAGAAAGTTCCTATTTAATGCCATGACATAAAACCTTAGGGTTTTACTGAGAAACCTTATCCAGTCTGAGAGAAAATATAATTCAATTATGAGCTCATTCCTTCTCTTTTGAACTTGCAAACCATATTTTTAGAATGTACATGAAAAACCCATAATGAATCTTTTATCTATTTAACTTTAAACATCCATAAATGGTCTCTATAAAAACATGACAACTTTTCACAGTGTAACTGTGAAACATGCTCTTCTCTCCATCAATCTTGCCTGATCCTTTTGGTATCAATGACATCTATAGTGTCTCTTTTGACATCAATGATAATGATATTGCCAACACATAATACTAGGATCAATGCTAGGCATATCTTCATATAACCATTCAAAGGATTCATAATATTTATTGAATAATAAACTAAAATTATTATGTTTTACATGATGAATTTATTTGGATATAATCATAGGTCAAAGGATAGTAGTGGTTCCATAATTAATTGCCATAGTTTCCTCAATAAACATATCATTTATATCTATGAAATGATAAGGAGTAGGAAGAAGTGAGGAAACATGATGTGTTTTAGGACCAATACTAGCAATTAAATTATTAAAACAAGGAGCCTTTTTCTCAAAATGACTTAGCTTATGATGTTGGCATGGGATATGAGGCTCACAAGTGTGGAGTAGTTATAAAATTTATTCATTATTAGGGGCTTGATTAAGGGTCCATAATATTCAAAATTCACTTCAAGATCCAAAATTTGGTTTCCATGATTATCAAATTTAGAATATATTTTTTAAATGGCTATAGCTTATGCATCTAAGGTAATTTGAGGAGAAGGGGTGTGATATCAATAAAATCTATCATATAAATAATGGGATAAGTAATATCATTAGTGATTATTAAATTATGGAATATACGTATAAAACTTATTTTTTGTGGGAGGATCAATGGGAGATAGTGGATCTAGAATTAGTAAATTGCATTGATTAGTGTAATTAGGTATTGTAGGTTGGATTAGATCAGACTGGTTGATTTATTGGATAACCCATGGAGTATCTATCTGAAGTACATTGATAGGTGGTACATAGCATTTTAGGTCTATTTCATTGTTAGAGGATATGTGAATGGCATGAACATCATGATTGAAGGCATGCATTTTTGTTAATGTATTTTGATAATGTAATACATATAAATCTCATAATTAGATTACAACATGATGTAGGTATCATTATAGGATGGAGATATGGAAAATGTATTTATTTAAGTGGGAATGTGTGTAGTGGAGAGGCCCATATTATTTAAAGTGCAAGGAGACATGTCTAAAGGATATTGAAATAGTTTCTCTACCCATATTCATTGTAAACAAAATCATCCTCTGTATAAGATGGTTTGTGTGCAATCAATGGGGGAGGTTTGGTCATGGTGTTATATATTAAGGGAATGGTTATATCTCATGGAATAAGATAAGGAAGGATCCATTCTATTATATATGGAGGCAATCAAATGGTATTATAACTATTTTATATTTCATTAGGTTTATCATCATCTGAATCTACAAGAGTTACATGTAGATTTGAATGCCTATGATGAAATAACATTATATTTAGTTGTTTATTTTTGTTAATTTTGGTCTTATATAGGTTTAGGAGTCATATTTTATCAACATTAAGCTTTAACATGTTCAATTTTCTTTTTATTGTTCATTTTGGCTTGTTTTCAAGTTTCCTACCAATATTGAAAATTTGAAGTTTTGATCTTGTTTAAGGTGTTTTAGGAGCCTTTATCATATGCAAGTGCATTTTTTGGTTATGATCCTTCACAGAGGGGCCAAATAAGAGTTAGGACATATTTTATAATAGTCTTAATGTCTTAACTCATAACTAACTATTTTAAACTCAATTAAGGTTAAGACTTATGTGGAGTTTATGAGTTAGTTAGACAGTAGAGGAGATTGGATTGAAGGAGGGAGAATCAAGAGAAATAGGAGTGTGTGTTAAATATATTTAAACAATTAAATAAGATCAATAACTTCAAATATTTGAAGAAAAAAGGAACAATTTTTGAAAATAGTGTTTTTAGATATTGTTGTGTAATATATTTTATAATAAAAAAATGAAGGAATGCCTTATTGAGTTTCATGATTCAAATAAAACCCCATTTACATGTAATTAGATGTCTTTTTAGTTTAAAATCATATTTATTCATTTATGAGGGTGTTCATTCATATTATAGGCCTGATAGTACATGTTTTTAAATAGTTAAGATAAATGTTTTGACAATTAATAAAAGTTATTTAATTACCTTTTTAATACTGTTTAGATGAAAAATTCAAGTGGAATAAAAAATAAATGTGTGGGGAATCATTTTCAATCATAAATATTTCAAAAAAGGTCTTAGTTTCTAAATTTATATTGAATTTAAGCTCATTGCCTATGCATAGTGATAAAACCCTAAACTAAGGTTTTGAAGCACTAGAAATCCTTATAATTCAAAAATGAACTAGTCAAAACACATGATATGTGTGGAAAGGAGTGTTATAATTCATGTTAAGTGCTTAAAGTGGTTTTGAAATTTTTTTCCATCTAAAGGAAAATATATTCAGGTCCTCAATTTGTAGGCCTTAATACGAGGCCTATAAATCATGTCTTCTCATTTTCTTGCATTTTTAAGTTTGAGCCAAGGTATAAATCAACTTAGTGAATTGAGATAATAAATAATGAACAAATGAGAGGATATTTTAGAATAAAAATTATTTATTTATTTGAATTTCCCTCTAGATAAGGTTGTAGACCTAAACTTCCTTAACCCCTACATCATTTTTAGTATTAGAGCAAGGTTTGGTTGTACTTAAAAAGTGACCTAAATAAATATATACTTCACTAAGAAAAGTGAATATCAATTTATAAAATAGAAAATTTAAAGAAGTATAACAATGGAACCTAGAGGAGTAACCAAGGGTGGTGATAGAGGAGGCTCAAAAAGACAACTAAGAAAAGTATTGTTGAAAGAGATAATAAATTTGCAAACACATTTAAATGTAATATAAACTACACAAAGAAGAGGTGTAATGATAGGTGATGTGAGTGATATGGAGGATGAACCACAAGAATAGGTTGTAGAAGAAGAAGAGGAAGAAATAACAAATACAAAACTCTTAAAAGTAATCATAGGAGTAGATTTCAATCTCAAATTGGATGTTTTAGTATTTGGAAGAAGTATAAATGTTGAATAACTTGTATATTAGATAGTTGCAATGGAGAAATAATATTATTATGAAGAAATAGATGAATACAATAATTTCAATTTTTCTTTCACTAAGTTGCATGGACATGCATCTCTTTGGTGGGATAGTGTCCAAGATGAAAAAAGAAAAAGAGGTAAACATAAAATCAAGTCATGGGATATAATGATAGAAAAACTCAAGTAAAAATTTATGTTTGTAGATTACCAGATAAATTTGTTCAAGAAACTCTAAAAATTTAAGTATAAATACATGAGTATAAAAAACTACACTAAAGAATTTTATAAGCTTACAATCAGAGTTGGTCATGTAGAAGATGTTTAGAAAATATCAATATAAGTTTAACATTCAAGATGAAATAAATTTGTTGTCTCTAATATTAGTTGAAGAGGCTTATAAATTTTCTCTCAAGGTAGAAGAGAAGTTGGATAGAAGACAAACTTATCAATCTAGAGGAAAAAGTAGAAATTTTAGAGTTAGAATACAATAATATGGTAGAATTCAGTTACAAGTTCATAATGACGAAGCAAGTAGTTCTCAAGGTTAAGCTATCACTACAATAAGAGGATATTCATTAAGAGGAAGAAGACCATATACAAGAGGTAGTGGAAGAAAATTTTGGAGAAATATTTTAAATGTAATAGATTTGTTATCCATAGGTCAAATGAATGTTTTAAGAATCCACAAATAATCCATACAATAACTAAATGCAGTAATCAAGTTGTTCAAATTGAATAATAAATTTTAGGATCACCATCACATGTAGAAGAACCTAAAGTGGGAATGTCCTTATTAATGAAAAGAGTAATGCTAAATCCAAATAAGAAAGTGAAGGAACCAACTTAAAGGAAGACCTTGTTCATAACTACATGCAAATCTAAAGGTAAGTGTTGTAAGGTTATCATTGATAATGGTAGTGAAAATAACTTTATTTCTTTATTAATGGTTTAAAAATTAGGATTTAAAATATTGATAAATCCTACACCATATAAAGTATGTTGGCTTCAAAAGGGGAATAAAGTGATAGTTAATGAGCAATGCCAAGTTTATTTTTATATTGGTAACTATAAGGATGAATTACTTTGTGATATTATGCATATGTATGTTTTTCATGTATTATTGGGTAGACATTGGTAGTTTGATAGAATGGATATACATGATAGAATGAGTAACATATATGTATTGGAGAAGGATGACAAGAAGCATATCTTGACACCATTGAAAGATGGTAATAAATTAGCTAAAAATAATACTAAAATGATAATAATGGGTTAAAAATAATTTTTGTAGCTGATAAAATAAGAGGTTGGTTGTGTATTTATTGCCAAGACAAAAATAATCATTACAACCACTAAGTTGACTGATTTACCCTTAGAAATTTAGAATTTTTTAGATAAGTATGTTGATATAGTGGTTGATGAGTTTACTAATGAATTAACGTCAATGAGGATTATAAGCCATCATATGGATCTCATTACAATATATAATTTCTAAACAAAGCATCCTATATAATGAAACCTAAGGATAATAAAGAGATCAAAAGGAAAGTATATGAGCAATTAGATTTTTTTTTTTAAAGACAGTCTAAGTTCAAGTGTTGTACCAACAATCTTAACTCTTAAGAAAGGTGAATAATGGATAATGTGTACATATTCTAGAGACAAATAATATAAATATCAAGTACATATTTCCATTTCCAATGATGGATATCTAATTGATTGTTTGAGTGAAGTACAAAATTTCTTGAATATAAATTTGAATAGTGGTTACCATCAAATTAGACTTCGAGAGGTTGATGAGTAGAAAATAACTTTAAAGACTGATGATGGATTGTATGAGTTATTGGCCAAGTAAGGGCATGGTTTGCATATAATTTAGAGTTTGGAAACACTTGAAAGGTCTTATGAAGATTTATTATCATATTCTCATGATTATCAAATAATTTAATGGGATTATAAGTCTCCTTTACATCTTGAAACTCACTAGAACTTTTCTTAGCTCCATTATGATTATTTTGAGACTAGTAGGGGACTATGTCAAAAATGTGAATACTTAGACTTGTGAAATGGTATTTATAATGATATGGAATATTAATCAAGTCTTGATGACCATGTGTACTAATTTTGAATTCTTTGTTCAACTTGTAGATGCCAAAAAGCCTCAAAACTCTCTCAAATTGTCTCTTTTGCATTGTTTGAGCATGCGACTAACTTTGTTTTGGCGTTTTACCATGGTTTTTGGGTCCTAATAAATGTTTATAAGATATAATTAGGTAATAAAAACCTACTTTCATTCCTCTTACCCTTCAATGGCTATCCCCAATATCCCATGTTACCTTATGTCACTTTGTACATCCTTAAAATAGCTCATATGATTGTATTTCAATAGTACTTGGAACTTCATGTTATGAGAAAAGGAAGTATTTGGTATAATTTACACTCATTTAGATCCATTAGGACTATCACCTTACTAGTAACCACCATTCACCTTTCTTATAACATGTTTTGACCTTTTAACAAGGCATTTAGGCCTCGCATAGTCAACCTTTCATACACAGGCTTATAGGGTGATTGTGTTGACATATTCAAAGGTTGATCATGATGTTATGACTAGTGAATTCATAATTGACTACCTAAATATACCCTTTAATGACCAAGAGACTCATATGTACCACTATGCTTCTCATCCTCCCTCATGCTAAGAACATGACTGTGTTGGTGTTAGAACCTTTGTATGGATGAAGTGAAGGTGGATGACTATATGTATCTAACTTGTCTTTATTTAGAGTATTATTATGATATTTTGATGATAATAATCACCATTGTATACTTTATTCACTATCTTGAATCATGAAACCCTTCCCTAAGCCATTGTGTTTACTACTGATGCCAACTTAAGGTATATGCCTATGTGAAACATAGTTGTAGGTATACCCTTGACTGTATACTTTATTGTAAGATATTATTGGAGTCCTTTATTTTATGATCCTTGGTGAATAAATATAATTTTGGTCTCATTTTATCACCCTTTCAAGTATGAACTTCATTTAAATATGCCTCTTTGCTTTTAACTTCATGTTGGTTCAAGGAGACGCCTATGTTTTCCTTTGTTTGTAGGTGCATCCTTAAAAGTGACAAATGTAACATGATGTACTAGACCTGTATTCAAAATATAATTGATGACTTATAATTGGTATCCCTTATTTTGATCATAGACCTTGTATTAAGTGCTTGAATATACTTGACTTTGCCTATGCCTATAGGTCCTTATACAGATAAGGAATAATGCTTGAGGGTTTGAGATGCTTGGATAGACCTAACCATAAATAATGAGTTTAATATTCTTTATTTATATAGTGATCTCTTTAATAACTTCAATATCCTCTTGAAAAAGGTCTTAAACCTTGAAGATTTCTCCATAATCTTTGTCTATTCTATTGACTTAGTTGTAGGTACCTTTTAGGGATGAATTTGACTGAGTCAATGCTTATATACTTTTATCTTACTCATCACTAGTACTCATGAAACCTTCTTTAAATCATGAAATAAACTTCATCTTAAAACACAATTCTCATTGATCCTTTGTAATCTTGGAGATATAGTTGTCCTTGAATATGGTTGTAGGTGTTTTTAGGGATGTAATTGTCCTTTAATCCTATTCTTAATACCTTCAAGGATTTACATGCCTTGTACCCTATATCTCCCTTGAATTATTATTACCATCTAAACCTAAAACCTTATTGAATATTTTAAAACCCTTGAAGCATACCTAAAGTATCAATCACCTCCTTGACTATGGCTTCTTTTTAGTGGCTATAGGATGTAGGTTCAAAAGGTGTATGACTATACCTGAATTTTGAAACCCTCAAGTTACCCTTTGATGAATTAATGTATTTTAAACTATACATTTACCTCAATTTGTCCTTGAAACATACCATATTCTTGATGACTATGTGGGTGATGAATTAACACAGTCCTAGAGATTAACAAGCCTATTATAGGTGAGGTTCCATTAAGAACTGTAAGTGGGGTTGAACTAACTCTAGCATAGGTGTTTGAAGCCTTTTTAGTGGTTTATAATCCATATCAACATTTTTACTCTCATTAATTACTTTATTTAATTCAACTTACCATTGTTCATTTGAAACATCTAATGACTGTGCTCTAATAATGCCCTGTATGGACTATAGCTTAATTGCTTAGGGTTTGAAAACTATGAAGATCTATTGATCATGATCTATATTCAAAATTACATATGTTTATGTTACTAATTGATGACCATGAAATGACTCTATCATAGTCTATTTATTTTCTCACCCTTTCCTTGCCATCTTGAGGATAGCCTACCCTTAAATATGGCTGTAAGATGTTATGATGTTGTATCAAGCCTCATATGACTATGTTCAGTTGACCATTGACTAAGTTTTTGAAATTTTGGAGCCTCCTTCATTGTTTAGACTTCATTATATTAGTACATGTTTCCATGAATCCTTTAGTATCATAAGACTCCACCATGACCCTTCTTTAAATAAGACATTATCTCTCAATATTGATTGTGCATCACTTTCAGGCTAGCTGTAGGGTTCCTTTATAAATTCTTGAATGATTAATGATGGCTTAAAAAACATGAATGAAGCTATAACATGGTAAAATACTATACCACTAATTTTCATCCTAATTCATACTTCCATAGCATGAGATCAACCTCAAAAGGGTATATTCTTACCATATTATTATAGAGTACATTTGTACAGTTTGAGACTTTATATATACCTTAATAAGATAAAGTTAACAATGATTAACTAGATGATTGTCTCCCCATCATTGTAGCTTTAAGTGATAACTATGAATGAACCTTTAAGAAGGTATCTCTTCAACATGTTTTTAGCTTTTGTACCTCAACAAGCTTATGACTATATTGCTACCATGTTGTAGGTTTCATCTTGACTGTAGTATGATGCTTTGCTTGGCCTATAAACTCTCTTTTCATGATTTTTATGGTCTCAATCAACCATTATCTCTCTTAATGATGAAAATATGGAATGGATATGGGTGGAAGGTGGGAAATATGATAGATGGTGAAGAAATGATTGGAGGGTGGGAAAAGCACAAAACATAGTGAAAATATAGTGATATGGGGGTGAGTGAGATGGAGATGGAAAGGAGCACTTGTGAGCATGATAATGCCAATAAAATGAGTTGTATGCAAAAATTAACACATAATATTCTCACCATACAAATTTTGATGCTAAAAGGCTGAAAGTGAAACATAGGTTTCTACATAAAACCTTAAAATATGAAATGTTTTCTTAAAGTATGCTAAAATGGACTTTTGAGACACTTTGAGAGAAACAATATGGGATAATACATGAATATTTGGATAACTTCTTGAAAAAACCTATTTTAAAACATGATAACATGAATTAAAACCCTTCCATGGTTCAAAACAAGAAATATTGAAAATTTTCTCTCTCCTCAAACCCATACAATCTCTCTTTGAATGCATGCTCAACTATATATTGCACTAGCTATCTTTGTGATATTTGTTTGAATTTTACATGTGTGAATAAGGACTTAAGGATTCCATTGAAAGGTGGATTAGGTTCCCAAGAATTTGTGAAAACTTGAATTTTCTTGAAATGTTACCCTGATGAGGAGAACTTGAAGAAAACTAGTTACCTTCATAGATGCAAAACTATAAAAATTAGCCTAACTTCAAAAAGATGATTTATGAGGGAGAAGAGACTTATTATAGAAATACTTGATCCATCAAGAATCCCTCTGAGTATACTTTCTTTTTCCAAAATCTAGACCTGAACCTTCTCTCTCCAATCTGTACCATCATGAAACCTGCAAGCCTGTTACTATGTGCAAAGAAGCCACTTGCAAGAAGAGAATAGTTTAGGGAAAATATTGCATCCAATTTCCCTAAAATTATTCATGAATATTTTTTATTCTCTATTCTTCTTTGTTTAGACCCCCATCATATAGAATTCCATACATATCTGTATTTTTCCTTGTAAAATTAATGAAATAGCTTCTTTTTGGCCCTTTATTTGAAACTTAAGCTATGAACTACCAAATTAAGTGCATGAGGAGAGATACACAAGTATTTTAGCATGAATAAAATATATTAATCCTTTTCCATGATTTAGAGGGCCAAAATTGGCATGTGGGAGGTGAAAATAGACCCTTTTGGACTTAAAAACATATCAAAACACTTTTTTAGCTTTTAAAACTTTATACTAAGGTAAGATTGATGTATTTGAATATTTTTAAAGGAATTTGGGATAATTAATGACCTTTTGACTTTAATTTAAACATTAAAATACCCAAAATTACTCTTTTAAGCTAAAATACACCTATTAACTAGTTTGCATAGGCTATTTATAGGATACTAAAAAGTTTTGAATTATATGGGTTGGTATTTAGCCCTAATAGGATACATTAACAACATTTTTAGAAACTACAGGGGTTGATCAGCTTGATGGGCAAAATAACTCATAGGATTTGATATGACAATGGCAAACTAAAACATAACAACTTCAACTTGATGACTCTCTTAACTGGTAAATAGACTCTTTTGGACTTTGTAAACCCTCTTTTGATTATGAAAACAAAAATATTGAAGGGAGATAACTAAACTAGGAACAAAGACAACTAAACTAAGGAAATAAGAAAATAATACAAATAGAAGGGAAGTACACTACTGCTTGTACTATTCACTTATTGAAACTAGACAACCTAAAATAACTAACCTGACATGAGAAGCTTTCCTTGAGGATCAAATAAAAATCTATTTCATGTACCATAGAAATTTAGAGCATGATTGCTTCCTTTTGATGATTTTTTCTTATAGATAAGAGAAAATATATGTTCATGTCTTCTAGATGATGCATCTGGGCCTTATACCTCCATTCTCAGGTGTATGGATTGAAGATATAAATCTAAGACCTAATCGTCCTCTTTCAAAATTCTTATTTCTTTCATCAATAATGCTAGGCTTTCCTCCTTCATAGGCTAATCTTGGTTTTTCATATTCTCATTCAATGATTGTATTGGTAATTTAACTGATATACTTGGATCAGTGTCTACATTATGCTCCATTTGAGGTAATGCTTTGTCAAATTCTTCAACTTATTGATAGTTATTCATACATGGATGTGATATGTCATTAATCTCTTCTTGATTAATAGATGTAAAAATATTCTTTACAAAACATTTCTCAATCTCCATATGGGGTGGAGATGGACTATCAATTTTTGCACAAAAACCTTCTAAGTCATTTCAAAAGGTCATTTCATCATGATAAATTGAAAGGACATGAAATTGATTTGAATCCTTACCCTTTGAAACCAATTGATCACATATTTCTAACCTTTTGATGGAGTCATATGAAAGTTCTTGATCAACTACACTTGTTTCATCTTCATCTTCAGTAGAAAATGGCATCTATCCATTCAAGCTCTAGATCACCTTTCCTTGGCATATTCAAAATAACATTGCCTTCCTAAAGCTCCAAAAAATTGGTGGAATCCTTAGTCGAATCGACCTATTGTCCTATTTCATCATCCAAATCTGCCATATTAAGCTCTTCAATTTCACTCAAAAACTCATGGTACAATTTCTATTAATGATCCTCAACTTTAGGGATTCTCTCTATCTCAGTAATGGCTTTATATGAGTGTACTTTATGGATACCTTATAGAGAAAGAATTATTTGTACTTGATCTTTATCAGTTACTACAAGTTCTTAAGAAACCTCTTACAACTTATCTTCTCTGTCATCATGAAAAATTAAAACATGCTCATCCTTGCCAAGTGGTGTCCCAATCATGATTTCTTCTTCTTGATCACTCAAGTCACCTTCATTTTCTATCCCCTTATCTGCATATTATTCACTTTCCTCACAAAGGAGAGGTTATTGATCTAAGAGTGGCATGGTAGACCCCTAAAAATACTCAAGAAGAGATATATCTAATGGTACTACCATGGATATTTGATTTTTTTCATGAGGTTGCTTAACCTATACAAATGTCACCTCCTCTCTCTATTTCATATTTCCATACATATCTCTCCATGAAGGGAAGGCCTTAGGATCTTGAAGAGGGAAGGGTGTGGGTTAAATGGCATTGACAATGACTTCAAGATTATTATTTTCAACATTTGGGATTATGATTGGCTACTGTATTTGGTTCTAGATTGAAAAATTTGGTTTAGGAGCCCTTGATATTAAAGTTATTGAGCTTGATGTATGATTAAGAAAATTTCTTGCTAAGATGGACTTGGGATCCATGGGTATTAGTATGGGTCAGTAGGAGGTATTGACTTTTGAGACTGAGATTGATTACCTGATTGTTCTTGTTTGTAGGCTAATATATCTTTAGCAATCATTTATTTTACCCTCTTAATCTCCTCCATTTCTTCATGAAAATTTAGTGAGTTTTGGAAGGGTAGTTGATATTGGAATGGATATGGCTCATTTGGATGAGGATGAGATGTATATGGACCATACTGGTGTTGATACACCTAGATGTATCAATACGTTCATATAGTGTTTAAGAAACACTTTTCATTTTTGGATTCAAATAATCCATTGCATGCATTGTTGGTTGTGATTTTTTTGAGATTTGTGGTGGGGTAGCAGACAAGATAAATGATTGTTTCACAAAATGGACATGTAAATGGTTGTTTGGGAGTAACCATGGTCTTAAGTGTTTGTGAAGATGAAAGTGATCTAAACTAAGTCCCATTAATGATGCCCAAAACCTAAAGTCTAAACCCTAAGCTAACATAGATATTTACAATGACAAGCTAAACTAAAGTGATCTAGTTAAAAAGGGAGAAAAAAGGAGGGAAAGATAGAAAGAAGGTGTCTCTGATCTTCAATCTAGACATTATGACAGAGCTTAGATTTCATCAAGACATGCACTAAACCAATATATAGCATGAAATTTCACAGGCACAAATCCTACTATATATCAAGAAAATGTCTAAAGAAAGGTAATGCAAATAAGAAATTAGATTCACTTTAAAAGTTTATTTCCATAGGAAAATAGTTTCTGCACATCTTCAAGAAAAACATAA
The DNA here is from genome assembly GCA_037957365.1 of Torreya grandis. Taxonomy (NCBI): domain Eukaryota; kingdom Viridiplantae; phylum Streptophyta; class Pinopsida; order Cupressales; family Taxaceae; genus Torreya; species Torreya grandis. The sequence continues at coordinate 3,705,380 of JARHVA010000860.1, forward strand.
GAGAATGAAATAAGCCTAACATATTTCAATCAACCTAGCATAAGCATAAATTGACAACTCTACATTAACATGTGCATATATAAGATCCATAAAAACAATTCAAATAGGGAGGAGTTTATAAAGTAATTTTGGCTCTAAGAACTCCTCCCTATTTTTTACAAAGACCATACCTCCTTCATATATAAGGCTTAATGAGGTATGGTTTTTAGTCAGGTAAAATGATAATTGAACAAGTGTTATGGACAACAATCCCTTTATAATGCCCTAATATAGATGACACTTTTCCAATATGACTAACCAAAAGCTATATATGTTCCATGTTGCTCTTGATTTTATAGAATAAAATATTCCATTTAAAGGATTTACAAGGTCTTTTAATTGAAATTAAAATATTGTGTCAACTCAATTGACTTTGAGACTCTTTTGCACTTTCAGTCTCTCATTCATTGACCAAATTAAGTCTAAGACATGTTTGTTCATATTTTTGATGTTCATGGATTTGGGAAAATTATAATTCAAGTGCTTTTGGGTCCATAGGACCTTGTAATCCAATGTGTCATTTCTATGTGGTAATGCCCATGCTGAGCTATCCATTTCATCTCAAAACGTGATTATTGTTACCTTTGGACACATCCTTATCTCATGCTTTCTTAGGCCAGATCATGTTCACAATATTGATCTACTTTGGAGCCCTCTTTGTATTACCTTTCATCACAAGCCATTATATCTTTATTAATATCTCTAAGATCATGCCACTTGTTGACTTTGTGGGCTATTTGAGTATTTTGTAAGCATTCTCCATTGTTTGATCACCTTTGTGCCACATGGTAGCTTCTCGCTCAATTTGGGCTCTTGACTTTTAGACTTGATTTGCACCATTAATCTACCTATGCATGATTAAATATGGGCATATAAGTTGGTAGCTCTGTGGGCTCTCTAAAAGTTTTACCTTCATCTCATACTATCGATTTACTTTGGAAATATTGAATGCACATCATTGATCTTCTAGATGTATGCTTGAATGTGGATCATTGATTCCTTGGTCAGTTTCCTAATATCTCAACACTTGTCAATATCACACTTCTTCACACGATCCTTAGCTTTTTGACTTAGATCATGAGTCATCAAATCATCTATGTCTAAGTTAACATGTACCATATATCTTGATGCTTGATTTATTGACTCCCCACGAGCTTGACACTTGTCTTTTTTAGGTTCACTCCATTTTTAAAAACATAAAATAGACTTAATAAGGTCTTAGGAAATATAGAACTTAGTATGAAGCTTTTGGACTAAAGTTTTGGTCATGTTGATAAGCATGATAAAAAATTTAGGCTAAAATTTTAAGCTAAGTTTAACATATAATAATTGTTCTCGCATAAATTCAAATAAAATGACCCCGCATGAATTTGAAAGCAACTTAGGCTAACTAATTAGACTAAGGTTTTTTAACACTTATTTAACATGGATCCAATTTAACCAATCAAAGATTAAGTATTAGTAAAATGGATCAAATTAACAATAAGGTACAAAAACCTGAGTAGCGTTCACACAAATGAGACACTGTTAGACCTATAACATGGAAATATAAGAATCAAATGTTAGCAACATTAGATAAAGTTAAATAAAGATTATGTGCTAATAGATCTATGTGAACTAGATCGGATTGACATTAAATCATGGAACCCAAATATTTTTCATTTCAGATGGACTCCATTAATCCTATAGCCTAAAATACAAAGATCCTTTGTTTATAAATTTAGACAAGATTAAACTAGAGTCATGTGTATATATGCCAATCCAACTATGGTGTGGATGATCTTCAAATAAAAATAATGTACAAAACACTCTAATGGTACTTTGATCAGATGAATTTTCAATTTAAAACATAAATTTACATAATTTAAAATAAGGGTCTCCATTATCAAGAATGAGGGTATGTTGACTTCAACAAATGGTGATTTCTAGGGGAAACACAACAATATGTTAGAATTTAGATACTCTTGGTTTAAACTAATGACTAGAAAAATCATCCCATATGATCAAGTAACATTATTAGGATCAAATAATAATTAAAACAAGTCTTACATATATAGAATTAGGCCCAAACATCAAAACTTAGCCATGTTGTGTGTATGCTTTGATTCTGCTTACTGTTTGTCATGGAATTTAGGGAACAACTTCTAGATTTATGACCTTGACCATTAAAAATGACTTATAACATATTTATATGTTCATTAAGAACCATGATTTGTACAATAAAATCTTGGGCTTGCTCTACTACTAGCTAGGCATTCATAGCCTTGACAACGATATCTTTGGCTCCACTCAATGCCTTGCTCCACTACCAACCAAGCATCTATAAACCTAGTAGAGATTATTGAAATCACCTCTACTTATATATCTATTAATTTTTTTAATAAGACTTTTATTTTTATATTTTTCAAATCCTTTTTGACTCTCTAACAAAGGTTAGAAACTAGGTTAGCTAGGTTTTGGGATTTGGTCAAGTGTTTGGTCTTCAAACAATCATCCTTTGCTGTAAACTTTATCCCAAGAAATAATGTTTATTAATTGAAAACATTATTGTGTTTCAATAATCCAAGCTTTCATCTCACATATGCAATCCTTATTATAATCAAGCTTAGATCAGAACAAGGCTTAAAATCTTGAGGAATAATTAACCTATCCATTAGTCTTTGCTAGTTTCTCCAAACTATAACATCAATCTCACATTTTAATAATCCATGATCAACCAATGTTGAGAAGTCATACTTGCATTTTAAAACTGTGATTTTTTTGATAAATTAGGTGAAATTTGAGCTGAGGGGTATCTAGAAAGACTTATTTAGAACCAAGGAACAAAGCAAAGAAAAAAGAAAACACATCAAACAAATAAAAAATAAGCAAAGAAATATTTACATACACTACTTATAAACAAGGGACATAAAGGAAAGAAATAAGAAAGAAACTAAACTAAGCCCTAAACTAACTCCATACATAACCTACTTCCAAGATCAAATGGAAAGTTATTTATCCTACCATAAAACCTTGAATCATGATTTATTCCATTCAATGGGCTCTTCTTTTGGATAAGAACATTTTTATACTTGTGTCTTTTGTATGATGCAGCTTGGTTTCTTACCTCCATTCTCAAGCACATGGATTAAAGATATGGATCCAAGATCCAAACATCTTCCAAATTCTTTTTCTTGCATCAGGAATGCTAGCTCTACTTCATTCAAAGATTGATCATGACTTGTATCATTCACTCTCCAAGATTAGAATGTAAACTTAGTTGGTATGCTTGGATTGATGTCTTCATTAGACTCCAACTCATCTTGAAAGGACTCTTCATCATAATCAACTAAAAGGACATGATATGTATTTGCAACCTTACTATTTTAATCAAGTTGATCACCTACTCCCAACTTTTTAAAGGTTCCATATGTAAATTCTTGATCTTCTACACTTGCTTCATATTCATCTTCTATGCAAAATAACATCTCTTTTATCTAATCGAGTCCCACCTCATCTTGCTTTGGGATCTCTATAATGACATTATTATCTTGAAATACCTCAATTTATTTTAAAATTCTAAGTATAAATGTTTCCACTAGTCAGCTTCTTTAGGGATATCTTCAATTTTAGTAATGATCTCATATGAATTATCCTCACAACTATCTTTTGAAGAGAGGTTAGCTTGTATCTAATCTTGTTCATGGGGTTGTTCATCTTGAATAGCTATTCCTTTTTCTAGAGCATCTTTAAGTTTATTTTATTCTTCAAATGGAAAATCAAAATCCTATACCATGAAGGATTCATCTGACCTTCTAAATCCAGATATCCCTGTAACATTGTATTGATTAAAGATATGTTCAGATGTATCCTTTTCATTTTGATATGCTTCAAAGACATTACAATGATTAACTAGACCTATATAACAAAGATTCATTTCATGTACATTCTTAGATGACCTATTAGTATTGTTATCATGAAACTTATTTGTAGGCCTATTGAACCTTTGATAAGCATAGTTTATGTTGGAGTTTTCCCCAGTATTGCCTACTTGCTTTTGCAATTGAAGAAAATCAGTGCTAAGCTTTTGAACCATCTTAAGTATGAATTCATTTTCATTCTTTGGTGATTTTGAGTTATGAAATTTATTTTTATTACTAGTGTTTGACATTAAATCTCTCTATTCCTATGGATGAAATCCATTTATAACATTATTCAAGAACCCAAATTTTAGCCAGGATGGGCATGGTTTAATGGCAATTGGGTCAAGATTGGTTTCTGATTTAAGGTAGGCACATTTTGATTCACATTAGGAATAACATTTAGTATAGGGAAATTGGGATAGCATATACAAGTTGACCTTAAGGCTGCATTTGATCATTGAGTATTACAGCTTTAGTATAGGCCAACACCAAGGTGTTTATGACTCTAACAGACCTTTTAATAAATACAAAAGTCATGGGATCTAAAGAATCCTTTTAAATCTCTAAGGCTAAATCCTCATTAGGTTTATAAAGGGCTATGATTCTATTGAACATTTTATGGAATCTAGTTCGTAAGGCTTTAATGGTCTCACTAGAATCTCTCTGAATAGTGGTGAATTGTTGATACAAAATGCAAGGACTAATGATTTTTCCAAATTGGTCAATGAAGTAATCATTAATGTTATTCCACCTAACAATGTAATTATAAATTAGGTTAATGAACCATTCATATGTATCATCTTTAAAATTAAATGGAAATAATCTACATTCTACATCTTCATGAACTACATTTAAAAGTCTCAAAGTAGCCTTAAATATTTTAACATGTTCTTCAACTGTAAAAACATTAGTAAGACTAAAAAAAAGGAAATACCTTACAAGATTTCTTGGTAAGTCATGTACCTAGCTAAACACATTGATAGAAGATACACCTAACCATGCCATACCATGATGAATATCTTACTTGTGGCAATTCTAACTTGTAAAATCTTCAACATGTTTAAAATACAATGTATCAACCTTATCTTTGCAACTATCAATGATTAGATTGGTATGTTAAGCCAATTTCACACAAATGCATGTTAAACACAATTATATTTAACTAAATAAGATCAAATATACATCTAAACTTATGAGTGAGAGGGATCTTTACACTTTTAAGTTCAAATAAACCTAGACATGTAAAGAATCAATCAATTTTTGATTTAAAAAACTGCTATCACTAACCTTAAATATGATAGATTTACAAATTTCAAGCTACCTTTGCAATATTTATCCATGAATATTTAAATAATATCAATCTTTGGCTAAAGGAAGCCTAAAGACTAGTTTGAAACCATGAATATCAGTGATCTTTACACAATTGAGCTAAGAATAACACAAATATACAAATAATCAACTGATATCTGAACAAAATTTACTAAAATTAGCAAAGATATTTAAAATTTACAAAGCTTTAGCTTAAGCCCTCCTTGTAGTGCCAAATTTTCTCTTATTGATGCACCTAGATGTATCAATAGGTTTATATAGTGTTTAAGAAACACTTCTGATTTCTAGTTTCAAAACAATCCATTACATGGGTTGTTGGTTGTGATCTTCTTGAGATCTATGGTGGAGTAGTAGCCAAGCTAAATGATTGTTTCATAAAATGAACATGTAAATGGTTGTTGAGAACAACTATGATCCTAATTATTTGTGAAGATGAAAGTGATTTGAACTAAGTCCCATGAATGATGCCCAAAACTTAAAGTCTAAACCTTAAGATAACATGGATATTTACAATGACAAGCTAAACTAAAGTGATATGGTCAAAATAAAAGAAAAAAGGAGGGTAAGGTAGAAGGAAGGTGTTCATGATCTTCAATCCAGACATTATGACAAAGCTTAAATTTCATCAAGATATGCACTAAACTAATATATATATTGGAATTTTATAGGCATAGATCTTACTATATATCAAGAAATTATTTGAGGAAAGGTAATATAAATAAGAAATTAAGTTCACTTTAAAATTTTACTTCCATAGGAAAATAACTTCTACACATCTTCAAGAAAAATAGAAAAACATTAAATGAACTTAAGATCTTTCAATCAACCTAGGATAAGCATAAATTGACAACTCTACATTAACAAGTGTACATATAGGATCCATAAAAATAATTCAAATCTAAATAACTAAATAAGTAGCCATGATAACAAACACATAGATAAATATTAGACAAACTTTGTAGAATTCCTTGCTTTTATTGCTCTAAGTTTATAAAGTAATTTTGGCTCTAAAAATGCCCCCTTATTTTTGACAAAGACCATACCTCTTTATTATAGAAGGCTTAATGAGGTATGGTTGTCAGTCAGGTCAAATGATAATTGAAGAAGTTTTATGGACAGTTGTCCCTTTAAAATGCCCTAACATCAATGACACTTTTCCAATATGACTAACCAAAAGCTATATATGTTCTATGTTGCTCCTAATTTTATAGAATAAAATATCCCCTTGAAATGATTTACAAGGTATTTTTATTTAAAATAAAATACCATGTCAAATCAAATGACTTTGAGACTCTTGCACTTTCAACCTCTCATTCGCTGACCAAATTAAGTCTAAAACATATTTGTTCATATTTCTAATCTTCACTAGTTTGAGACAGTTATAATTCAAGCACTTTTAGGTCCATAGGACCTTACAATCCAATTTGTCATGTCTATGTGGCAATGCCCATGTCTATTTATCCATTTGCTCTCAAAACATGACCATTATTGCCTTTGGACACATGTCCTTACCTTGAGTTTTCTTAGGCCATATCAAGTTCACATTGTTGATCTACTTTGGAGTCCTCTTTATATTACCTTTCATCATGAGACATTATATCTATATTGAGACCTATGATATCATGCCACTAGTCAAATCTATGGGCTCTTTGAGTATTTTTTAATCATTCTCCATAATTATAATTCCTTTGTGCCATATGGTAGCTTCTCGCTTGATCCAGGCTCTTGACTTCTTAAACTAATCTGCACCATTGATATTCTTGTGCATGATTAAATGTGGGTGTGCCACTTGGCATATCTATGGGCTATCTAAATATTTTACCTTCATTTCACACCATCGATTTTCTTTGGTAATATAAAATACACATCATTGATTTGTTAGATGTACGGTTGAGCACATATCATTGATTCCTTGGTTACTTTCTTGAGATCTCAAAACTTGTCGATCTCATGCTCCCTCATAGGGTCCTTGACTTTTTGACTTAGATTATGTACCATTAGATCATCTATGTTCAAGTTAACACACACCATAGATCTTGATGCTTGACTTAGTGACTCTCCATGATCTTAACACTTGTCTTTTCTAGGTTCACTCCATTTTTTCAAAAATAAAATAGATTTAATAAGGTCCTGGGAAATATAAAACTTAGTATGAAGCTTTTGGACTAAAGTTTTGGTCATGTTGATAATAATGATAAAAAAATTTAGGCTAAAATCTTAAGTTAAGTTTAAAATATAATAATTATTCCCACATAGATTCAAATAAAATTACCCCACATGAATTTGAAAGGAACTTAAGTTAACTAATTATACTAAGGGTTTTTTAACACTTATTTAACATGGATTTTATTTAACCAATTAAAAATTAAGGATTAGTAAAAATGGATCAAATTAAGGTACAAAACCTTGAGTAATATTCACACAAATGAGACCCCATTAGACATATAACATGTAAACATAAGAATCAAATGTAAGAAACATTAGATAAAGTCAATTGAAGATTATGTGCTAACAGACCTATGTAAACTATATCAAATTAACATCAAATCATGAAACCTAGACATTATTGAATTCAGATGGACTCCATTAATCTTGTAACCTAAAATATAGAGATCTTTGTTTACAAATTTAGACAAGATCAATCTAGAATCATGTGTAAATATACCAATACAATCATGGTGTGGATGATCTTCAAATAAAGATAATGTGCAAAACACTTTAATGGTAATTTGATCAGATGAATTTTCAATTTAAAGTATAGATTTACATAATTTGAAACAAGGGTCCCCATTTTAGGAATGAGGATATGTTGACTTCAATAACTAAAACTACTGATAAGGAGAAGAATGACATAATTCTTCTTTGTAAGCTATCATGGCCTAAAAAATCATGAAGATAATTAAAATTATGAACAAAAATATTCCTTTTACCTTGTGATAAGGACCATAAGAGTAATTAAAACTGGATATGAAGATGAATATGCTAAAAATTTGTATTCTAAAGGCTAAATTTATATCCCATTAGGTATGGCATAACTGTTAGCAACCCAAATAACACCCTATTTAAAGGCTGATTGCTGATTACTCAAGATCTCTTTCACACCTAGACTAACATTGGAATGATCTGAGGTGTGAGACACCTAAACTTAGAACAAGCCTCTAGTTTTGATGAAGCTAGCTCCTTTGATGTATCACTTTAATCTATGTACTAAAACCTACTAAATTTTGGATGAAAAGGTTAGAAAGAAACCAGAAGGGAAATCAATTCTACTATTGGTGATACACCTATATTATTGGTTCATTTAATCTACTTGAACTCATAAAACACTAATAAGATAAAATAATGATTGAATATACAACTCTAAAATATTCTATGTATTAGTATTCTTTATTGGTAATATGATTTCTATTGATGTCAAAAGGATTAGGCATGATTGATGGAGATAAGAGCATGTTTTACAGTTGCACTATGCAAAGTTGTCATGCTTTTACAAAGACCATTTATGGATGTTTAAAGTCAAATAGATAGATATGTTATGGAGTTTTTCATGTACATTCTAGAAATATGGTCCATAGATTTAGAAGAGAAGGAATGAGCTCATAATTGATTTATTTAGCTCTCAAACATTATAGGGTTTCATAGTAAAATCATAAGGGTTTATTCATGATGTCAACAAGCAAAGTTCTATTTTAATGCTGACTTGGTATAGCTGGGAACTAGTAACTTAAGTTATGACTTAATTCTATATTATCATTAAGAAATCAACCCTTTGACCTAGTAATTATTGGCTCTAAGCAATGATAAAAGGACTTTATATTTTTATAAGTCTAAGACTTAATATATATCCTATCTTGATCAATGACTATCATTTCATCATATGTAGATGATCCAATGAAGTGAATCAAAGTCAAATTGTCAGAGGATCATTTGAGTAAATGCATAAGTGACAATTATCACATTTATGAAACTTTTCAGACAAAGACCTAATGAGTATAAGCTTGTTAGAGTTAATGATCAAGCTTGTCAAAAGATCTTATGGTGAGTAGGTGATCATGCAAAAGATATCCAATAGAGTGAATGGACTCAAATGTTATAAAGTGCTCAAGGTTTTTCAACATAGTGATGAATTAAAGAATGAACAAGTTTGAGAAGATTGACAGGGCAAAATTGATCCAAAGACACAAGAAGTAGTGAGATGAGGTCAAAGTGTGGAAGTTTAAGGACTAAGTCAAGGTATATTTCATGCAAGTTAGAAGATCTAATTGCACACAGGAGATAGGATCTAGAGATCGACAGATGCATTTTAAAGAGTGAAATATTAAATTTTAATAGCATATAGAGATTCAACAGAATAAGAGAGTTTGAAGATGGCACAAAGAAAGAGATCAAAAGCCAGTATTTAAAGTGTTTAAATTCCAATGATCAAGTGAGGAAACATGAAAGAACTTGCATATAAGCTCTATATCTCAAGATAAATAATGATATTAATTAATCTAATTAATAAAATCTACATTAGAGAGCCTATGCATCAAACCTTGAGTCTAACAAATGATATATATAGTAAAGAGATCTAAAATTATGATGATGATGTGAGAATTAATAATTCAAGTCTTAATGAACTAGAGTCTAGAATTAGCATGATGTGTTACAGTTCGAGTGTGAACACATAAAATATATGGAACTGTAGATCATTTACTTATATATATGATATCTAGGACAAAGAAAATGGGTTGGTATAATTGCATTTGACATTAAGCCAGGTTGAATACAAATAGAGGTAGAGAGAAAAAGCCAATGATGTGTGTCAAATAGAAAATATATAGACATAGAGGTAGAAGTGTAGAGAAGATGAGCTGCTATTGAAAAGTATCAAACATAAATATATATAGACATAGAAATAGAGTGACAGAGTGAGATGAAGTGTGTTGAATAAAAATATATCTAGACATAGAGAGAAATGGAAAGATATGAAGAAGGCACATAGATAATTTGCACAGTATGAGCATGTTAGATATTGGACTTGTAATAGAGAATAGATTTTGATTCATTTATGAATTAATGTTGTAATCTAGAGTTGTATCTCCATAGATTTGATTGGTTAGTGTCATCAAATTAGTTGAGTTGGTGCTTAGTTAGGGGATTGGTGTCTCCATAAGATTGATGTCCTTAAATGTAACCAATGAGGTTTTGCTAGTGAGGCCTGTAACCAATAAGGTTTTGCCAAGTGAGGCATTAACTATGAGGCTAGATTAGAACAATAAATTTTATAAGCTATTCTCACCATGGTTTTTCCCTTGAAGTTTTTTATGTATAAATCTGGTGTCATGTGTATTTATGTGTGTATGTGATCTCTATATTTATCTTTTAATCTACATATGCTTTTAAATTTTATTTAAAAGGATTAAAGGAATGGTTTTAATTGATCTACTGATTCACCCCCTCTCAATAGATAGTTGTATTCTAAAAATTGGTATCAGAGCCTAGAGTTTCTTGAAAAAAGCTTAATCAACTCAGGTAGATCTTGGAATAATGAACACAATGACTAGTCAAGAAGAATCTTCATCAAACAAAGAACCTCTATTTGATAGATCTAAATATGCATTTTGGAGCATAAGAATGGAAGCTTATTTATCTTCATTAGGTTTTGATGTATAGATGTCTGTAGTAAATGGATATACATCCCTTGCTATAACTCCTACTGATCAAGATGCCAAGACGGTATATAAGAGCAATGCTAAGGCAAAGAATGCTATTCTTTGTAGATTGTCAAACTTAGAGTTTGTTAAAGTGATGCAGTGTCAAAATGTTCAAAATATCTAGAATAAATTGAAGAACATCTATGAAGGAGATGGAAAGGTAAAACAAGCCAAGCTACAAAATTATAAAGGTAATTTTGAGAGTCTTAAGATGAATGAAGAGAAAAATATTGTAGACTACCTCCTTAGAGTAGACGAAATAGTTAATATAATCAGAGGCCTTAGAGAAGAAATGAAAGAGTCAATCATTGTCAAAAAGGTTTTAAGATCTTTGCCATCAAGATACAATTCTAAAATCTCTGCAATAAAAGAAGCAAGAGATCTAGATAAACTAACTATTGATGAGTTACATGGGACCTTCATAGCCTATGACATGAGAATGGGAGAGACAAACACCTTTAAGAGAGAATTTGCTTTCAAAGTAGCCAAGAAAGTAAAAGAAGAAACATTAACAGTTGAATCAAGGAGATTGATGAAGAAGAAGCTAACTTTGTTAGAAGACTAAAGAGAGGATCTAGAAAGTATAGAGGTAAGTTACCCTTCAAATGCTTTAATAGTGGTAAAGTAGGAAATTTTACTGGTAAATGCCCTAATAGTAAAAAGGATAACTCTAAGTAAGCAGAGAGTATCAAAAAGGTAAAACCTTACTATCCCATGAAAAAAAAACTTCAAAAAAAAAAGGTCTATACATAAAAGAAGATAGTGATTCAATGGATGATAGTGATAGTTCTAATAATGATTACGACTATATTTTCATGGTTGAGGAAAAGGAAGTCCTATTCATGATAATGGAATCATCTTCTTTGGATCAAGAATAAGAAGACTCAAATGAAGAAGGAGAAATGGATCTAGAATGTGAGTTCAGATATGCTCTAGATGAGATTGACAAGATGAGAAAATAGAACTCAAGGTAGAGGAAGCTTGGATAAAAAGAAATTGAAAAGGTATCCAAAATTCTTAAGAAATCTGATCAGATGGTAATTAGCCTAAAGACACAAGTTGAAGAGTCCAAATGAATAGAAGATGTAGCCAAAATTGAACTATAATCTAAATCTAATGAATGTGTGAATCTTGAAGTAGAGATAGTGGGCTTGAGAAAGCCAAATGTCAATTAGACAAAGTTTGATGTTGATAGGAGGATCAAATATTCTTGATGAATTGATCAACTCTCAAAATCTCTCAAAAGAGAGATCAGGTCTTGGTTATGAGAAGGAAAAAATTTCCTCAACTAGTACATCTTCTAACCTATATGAAAACTTAAAAGTAGAAGGAGAATCAAGAGCAAAGCAAGATAAATCTAGTAATGACACAAAGAAAGATTCAAATATAATTGATGTGAAGAATGTTGAACCTGAAAATAAGTTTGAGTAAAAGAAGAAGATAAAGGTAGGTGATGCAGATAGATACACCAAAGTGAGAGACTTGAAGAAGCCAAATTTTAAAAGAGCTCCTCATGCTACACCAAGAAATACTATGACCAAGTACTCCTCATCTTTCTATGGTTATTATTATAGCTATAATCAGTTATTCATAGGGATATTGATTGTAGATTTTTACCTACAAGGAGAGTAAATTTTGTAAGTAAAAACTTATTCACTCCTCTATTAGATACAAATATAATGTGCTATAATTACAATAATTTTAGTCACATAGCTAAACATTGTAGAACAAGCTTTGTAAGATAAAAAGTATAGATTAAGAAGAAAGGCATGCCTCTTAGTGTGAAAAAAGGTTCACAAGTCTATGAGAAGAAGCCATATAAGATACCCAAGGATGTATGGAGAGAAAAAAATCAATCTATGATTGCTCAAATTGCACTCCATGCCAAAAAGTAAAATTTGTGGGTGACAGACAATGGCTACTCAAAGCATATGACTGGTGATAAGAGTAAGCTCACCAAATTAAGAAAATCTAAGGAAGGATATATCAACTTAGGAGACAACACAACAATAAAGATCAAAGGTAAATGAACCTTGAACATAGATGGTAAACTATCTACACATAATGTATTTTATGTTTAAGGATTGAAGCATAATGTGCTAAGTGTTAGCCAAATGTGTGACAATGGATACAAGGTCACATTTGATGCAGAAGGCTATAAGTTAAGGAGATCTAGAAGAATAACTATAAAAGGGAAAATGACTAAAAGCAATATCTATAATTTTATTAAAGTAAATGGAAATAGTTTCCTCATGGGAAATATTGATGAGAGTTGGTATGGCATAAGAGAATGGGTCACATCAAATTTGATAATCTAGTTAAAGTAATTTTAAATGTGTCAGACACATGTCTAAGATAACTAAACCAATAGATACTACTTACAAGGAATGCCAACTAGGCAAAAGATAAGGGTTAGATTTCAAATAAAGGAGTATGCAACTACAAAGTCTCTATAATTAGTTCATACTGATCTTTGTGGTCCTACTAAGACAAGAAGATCTAAAGGAGAGAGATACTTCATGTTATTTTTAGATGACTACTCAAGAATGACATAGGTGACCTTTTTGAAGAATAAATCTGAAGACTTTGAGTGATTCAAGGTCTTTAGATCCATGGTTGAAAAAAGATTAGATAAAAAATCAAATCCTTAAGATCTGATAAGGTGGATAGTTCACCTCAAATGAGTTCAAAGAGTATTGTGAGAATCGTGGTATCAAAAGGCATTACTCTACAGTAAGGACTCCACAAAAAATGAAGTTGTTGAAAGAAAGAATAGAAAAGTCAAGGAAATGGATAGAACAATGCTAAAGGAGGCCAAGTTACGTGATGTATATTGGAGAGAAGCAGTCCAAATAGAAGTATACATCTTAGATAGAGTTTAACTGATGATAAATAGTGACAAAACTCCCTATGAGTTATGGTATGGAAAACCTGCTTCTATTAATTACTTTAGAGTGTTTGGAAGCAAATGCTACATCAGAATAAAGGAAGATAAATTGAGAATATTTGAATCAAGATGTGAAGGAATATTTCTTAGTTATTCCACTCAAAGCAAATCATATATATGTTACAATAAGAGACTACACAAGATAGTGGAGAGCATCAATGTCAACTTTGAAGAAGGCATAAAACATGTTAAACCTAACAAAGAAACTAATAATTAAGAGTTAGATCTTGAAGAAAAATCATATAGTGAAGAGGCTAAGGAAAATAATGAAAAAGCACCTCCAATATTTGTGTAAAAGGATCATCCTAAAGAGTAGATAATTGGTAATAATAATGGAGTTTAGACAACGAGAAGAGCTATAATGAATAAGGAACAAGTAAGTTTTGCTCTAGTGTCTAAAATTGAGCCTAAGAGCTATGTTGAAGCCAAAAGAGATGGGAATTGGCTAAAATCCATGGAAAAAGATCTGATCCAAATAGAAAAGAACACAACTTGGCAATTAGTTCTAAGACCCTCAAACAAGAATGTGATAGGAACAAAATGGGTCTATAGAAACAAGCTCAATGAGGATAAAACTGTTATAAGAAATAAAGTGAGACTGGTGTGCAAGAGATATACATAAGTAGAAGGCATAAATTTTGAGTAAACATTTGATTTCGTTTCTATATTGGAAGATATAATAATGTTTTTAGAATTATCTATTTAAAATAAGTTTAAAGCCTATCAAATGGATGTAAAGTCTACTTTCTTGAATGGGAACCTAAAAGAGGAAGTCTACATAGAACAACCTAAAGTTTTCAATTGTCTGAACAAGAAGATTATGTATGTAGGTTGAAGAAAACACTTTATGGTCTGAAACAAGCACCTAGAGCATGGTAATCAAGATTAGATGAATACATGTGATAAAAATGATTCAACAAAGGATGTGCAGATAATATTATATACTTCAAAATAAAAGGTGAGCATATGTTGATTTTTATTTATGTAGATGACATCATCTTTGGTGGTATCAATAACAAAATGTGTAAAGAATTTTCTACACAAATGTAGAGTGAATTTGAGATGTCTATGTTAGGATAACTTTCCTTATTTCTTGGTTTACAAATAACATAGTCTAATGAAAGGATATTCATATCCCAAACCAAGTATGCAAAGGAGATTCTCAAAAAAATTGGAATGAAAGATAACAAACCAATTAGTACTCCCACGATAACTAGATACAAGTTGAGCAAAGAAGATGAGTCAATGCAAATTAGATTATATATAGATCAATAATAGGTATCTTGCTATACCTAACTACATCAATATCATATATCATGCAAGCAATGTGCATAGTTTCTAGATTTTAGGCTACTCCTAAAGAGTCACATGTCAATGTAGTGAAAAGAATATTTAGATATATCAAGAGCACAATTGACTATGGCCTATGTTACCCTACAAGTGAAGATTTCACTTTGACATCATATAGAGATGTTGATTGGGCATGAAGTGTGGATGATAGAAAAATCACTAATGGTGGTGCATTTTTATTTGAAAATAGACTTATTTCATGGCTGAGTAAAAAACAAGAATCGATTACTCTTTCTACAATATAAGTAGAATATGTAGTAGCAGTGGCATGTTTCACTCAAGTCTTTTGGATGAATAAAACACTCAAGGACATCAAGGTTGAGTATAAATCACCTATTTCTATTATTTTTGATAATTCAAGTGCTATAAACATATAAAAAAATCTAATGATGCATTCAAAAACTAAGCACATATTAATCAAATATCACTTCTTAAGAAAAAGGGTTGTAGATCAAGAGGTTACAATGGAATATGTGCCAATTAAGGACCATATTGCATACATGTTCACCAAACCTCTTCCAAAAGAATAATTGGAATATTTGAGAGAGAAGTTGGGAGTAGTGGATCCTACACCACATCACTAAATCACAAGTGATAGAGCATGAATCCAGGGGGAGTATCATGGAAGCTTTATTAATCTGTAGAAGAAGAGAGAAAAGTCAACTCAGGTATGTATATTTTATAAATTTCTAATGAGTTGATGGTGTTAGGTTCTTGGAAAAACTCCTTTATTTGATAAATGTGGAGAACACTTTGAAAAAATAAGGAGTCCCTTTGCCATTGATGTCAAAGGGGGAGAAAAAGGGCAAATTCTCTTGTAAAAGTTTGGAGAAAAAGTGTAAATACTCTCTGTAAAAGTTTGGAAGAGTAGAGCAAGTGTCCAAGATGAGTTTAGGCAAATATACCATTACTTAAGGGGGAGAAAGTTTAGTATGAACAGTTTTAGTTTATACTCATCATAAGCCAATGCAAGCAATGCTAGACAAGGATCAAATTATTAAAATATTAGAACATTAAGTTTACATCAGAGAATTTATTTTGACATCAATGCCAAAGGGGGAGATTGTTGGAAATATGATTGTCATTAATGTCAAAATGGACACTATATATGTCATTCATGTCAAAAGGATTAGACAGGATTGGTGGAGAGAAGAACATGTTTCATAGTGGCACTATGCAATGTTTTCATGCTTTTATATAGACCATTTAAGGATGTTTAAAGTCAAATAGATAGAAGATTCATTATGAGTTTTTTCATGTACATTATATAAATATGGTTCATAGGTTTAGAGGAAAAGGAATGAGCTCATAATTGATTTATTTGGCTCTCAAACATTATAAGGTTTCACAGTAAAACCCTAAGGGTTTAGCCATGGTGTTAACAAGCAAAGTTCTATTTTAATGTTGACTTAGTACAGCTGAGAACCGGTAACTTAAGTCCATATCATCATTAAGAAACTGACCCCTTGACCTAGTAATTACCATCTTTGAGAAATGATTAAAGGAATTTATATTTTATTAAGTGTAAGACTTAATATATGTCCCAACTTGATTAATGTCTAGTACTTTGTTGTGTGTAAATGATCCAACGAAGTGAAGTAAAGTCAAATTATCAAAGGCTCCTCTAAGTAAACATGCTAGTGACAAGTGTCACATTCATGGATCTTGTCAGAAAGAGACCTAATGAGAGTAAGCTTGTCAAATTTAATGATCAAGCTTATTAGAAGATCTGATGATGAGTGGGTGATCATGAAAAGGAGATCCAATAGAGTGAATGGACTCAAATTCTATAAAGTGCTTGAGGTTTATTGAAATAGTGATGAGTTAAAGATCAAGAAAGTCTAAGAATATTGATGGAGTGAAAGTGATCCAAAGATGTAAGAAGTAGTCAGATGAGGTCAAAGTGTTTAAGTTTAATGACCCAGTTAAGGTAAAGCTCATACAAGTTCAAATATCTATTGACACAAGGGAGATAGGATCTGGAGATTGATGGATGCATTTTAAAGAGTGGAACATTAAATTCTAGTAGTGTACAAATATCTGATGGAGAAAGAGAGCTTATAGATGGTGCAAAGAAAGAGATCAAAGGCCAATATTTAAAGTGTTTGAATTTCAATGGTCAAGTGGAGAAACATGCAATCACTTGCATATAAGCTCTATATCTCACCATAGATAACATGATTGATTGATCAAACTGATCAAATCTACATTAAAGAGCTTGTGTATCAAAACTTGAGTCTAACAGATGCTATAGATAGTAAAAAGACCTATAATTATTGTAGTGATGCATGGAATTGAGATGCAAGAACTAACAGTGTAAGTCTTAATGAACTAAAGTCTAGAATTGGCATGATGTGTTGTAGTCTGAGTGTGAACACATAGAATTATGGAACCATAAATAATTTTCTTATATATATGATATATAGGACAAATAAAATGGGTTGGTACAATTTCATTTTCTATAAAGCTAATTCGAATATAGACAGATGTAGAGGGCAAAATTCAATGAGGTGTGTCAAATAGAAAATATAGACATAGAGGAAGAAGTGCAGAGAAGATGAGCTACTATTGAAGAGTGCCAAACATACACACACACACACACAAAGATAGAGTGACAAAGTGAGATGAAGTGTGTTGAATAAAGATATATCTAGACATACAAAGAAAAGGGCAGAGAGGAAGAAGGTATAAAAAGAATGTGCATAGTATGAGATGTTACATATTAGACTTGTAAAAAAGAATAAAGTTTAATTCATTTATGAATCAATGTTTTAAAATGAAGTTGTAGCTTCATAGATCTGATTGAATGGTGCCATCAAATTAGCTAAGTTGGTGATTAGTTAGGGGATTGGTGTCTCTTTAGGATTGTTGTCCTTAAGTGTAACCAATGAGGTTTTAGCAGTGAGGCTTTGAGCTAGTGAGGATTGTAGCTAGTAAGGTTTTATCAAGTGAGGCATTGACTATGAGGGTGGATTAAAATAGTAGATTATATTAGCTATTCTCATAATGGTTTTTCCTTTTGGGTTTTCCATGTATAAATGTAGTGTCATGTGTATTTGTGTGTGTATGTGATCTCTACATTTATATTTTAATCTACATATGATTTTTAATTTTATTTAAAAAGATTAACAAACTAATTTTAGTTGATCTACTGATTCACCGCTCCTCTCATTAGTTAGTTATATTCCAACATTCACATAGAGGTTTCATCAATTAACCAAAACATGAGGGAAATGATGGAATAAGCTTGATTCAAGGAATTGAATAATCAATTTATATCCGTTGTTATCTTTAATCAATTAACATCAAACACTAAATATGACCTAGATAATATGACAAACTAATAACTAGGTGAGATCATGACCTGCCAAGGGAGAAAAGTCTACCACAAGTGTAAATCAAACCAATATTACACACTATACCAATGTATATGAAAATGAAAACAATCCTTTTATTTATCTAAATAAGTTACAAAGCTCAATCTTGGTAGAGTCTAGTCATGCCCAAGAGAGGCATCCCGAAAATGGCTTCAAAAGCCTACATATATAGAAAATATAAGAAGCTCTAGACAATAGATTAGTGTAGAGGTGAGAAGAGGTGGTCAACTATAATTTAATTTTAGTCAAACTTGAGTACAAATTTTATAACAATAGTCTTTAATAAATCTCCTTTTATTGAAAATCTTGCATGATCTTCCTTTTTGGCATTTGAAAGAGATGGTGGGCCCTTTTGCATGAATGTTACACAATATATTGGTGGATAACTCCTCTTTAAATTGAGTTGAAACATGATAATGTCCTCCTTTGCATGAAGTTCATGAAATATGCATGAAGATAGTAAACTAATCAATTGAAGTAATGATTGGTTCTTAAGGACTTGTTAACTCTACTTGAATTCTTTTTGCATGAACCTTTAAGGTTGAATGTGCATGATAATCTCCACTTGAATGGAAATCATACAATATGGTAACTCTAAAATAAATCAACTATAGCCTTTTCAATGCTAATTCTCTTTGTTTATTTGATCAAATAGGCCTACTAGGCCAAATAGGCCCAGTAGCCTACTTTATGCACTTGAAAACCATAGACCCTACACAAAACTTTGAAAACATAAAAAAATGATGACATTAGACCTTAATTAACTCCTCACACCATGATATAGGTATTCTTGATGAAGAAACTCATACCATTCAATCACCATGATTGAATAGGTCAACTTTGCCTCATATTCCTATAGACTAGATATTTTCAAGGAGTTGATAGGAGCAATTCTAGGTAGATCTATGACTAACTAATGATTTGAGGGTGAATAAAAAGTATCAAGATTCAATCTCCATGAATTGGATTTCATGTAAACTGCCTTGTACCTCATTTTTCATGTTGTTTTATCCAAAAAACCCAATTTTTACCTTGATATGTATATATCCATATGAAAAATTGACATTAATGGGATCCTCTCTAAGTGTAGTTGATTTTTAAATGTTTTTTAGGTTGATCTATGAGGTTTTGATGGCAAGAATATCAACTTTTCTCAAAAGTAGTCACTATGAGGGTTTGGGAGGGTTTTGGAGCTGGACCTTCTTAACAATGGTTCATGAAGCATAGACCTCAAAAATAAAACTTATTACCATGAATATTTAGTATACGTACCAACTCAAAAACCCTAAAAATATTGGGTTCTCATGCAAAATATATGATAAGATAGCCACATGAAGAAATTTGCCTATAGGATTTTCCTTGTATTTTGGACTACTTGCACTCTTAGCGATTGTTATTAAATAAAAACCCATAAAAAAACCTTAATTATTCATTAATTATAATTATATATTATTACTCAAATCATTCTAAGAGTTTTGGCTAAACTCTTCATGTGGTGAAAGATATGAACATTTGATCAGGTGGCTTGAATGGGTGTCTGTAAATACATAATTTGAATTTACTCATCAGGATGAAAATGATAAGTCCATTCCTTATACATGATTAAAATAATAATGGGACTTATAACGTGTCATAAAATCACTATGTAGGTGCCATCTTGCTTGATAGGTCAAAAAATTCCTTATGGAGCTATAGGCACGATTGCTTTATTTAGACCTCAAGGGTATGATTTACATATAATTTGGAGTTTTTACGCTCTTTAAAGGTATTATTAAGATGTATTATAATATTAAAATTCTTATAAAATAGTTTAATGATCTTATAAGTCTCTGTTACACCTTAAAACCCACTAGAACCTTCCCTAGCTCCATTATGATTGTTTTGAGACTAGTAGGGGACTGTGTCAAAATAGTGAATACTTCTAATTGTGAAATAGTATTGAGAATGATATGGAAGATTATTCAAGTCTTTATGACCATGTTTACCAAATTTCAAGTCTTGATTAAACTCGTAGATTCTATAAAGCCTCAAAACTCTTTCAAAATGTCTCTTTTGCATTGTCTGAGCATGTGATTGACTATGTTTTGGTGTTTTACCATGGTGTTTGGGTCCTAATAAATATTTATAAGCTCTAAATAAGTCATAAAAACCTTCTTTAAGTACTCTTACCTTTCAATGTCTATCCCTAATCTCTTATGTTACCTTATGTCACTTTGTACATCCTCAAAATACCTCATATGACTGTATGTCAATAGTACTTGGAGCTTAATGTTATGAGGAAAGGAAGTATTTGGTCTAATTCACACTCATTTATCTCCATCAGGTCTATCATCTTATTGGTAACCACTATTCACCTTTCTTCTAGCATGTTTTGACCTTGTAACAAGGCATTTAGGCCTCACGTAGTCAACCTTCCATACACATGCTTGTAGGGTTTGACTGTGTTGACATCTTCAAAGGTTCATCATGATGCTATGACCAATGAATTCATACTTGACTACATTAATATACCCTTTAATGATCAAGAGAGTCATATTTACCACTGTGCTTCTCATTCTCCCTCATGCTAAGAAACTTTGTATGGCTGTAGTGAATGTGGATGACTTTATGTATCTGAATTATCTTTGTTTAGAGCGTTCTTATGATAATTTGATGATCATAATCACCATTTCCTACTTTATTCACTATATTGAATCATTAAACCCTTCCCTAAGCCACTGTGTTTACATACTATTGATGCCAACTTAAGGTATATGACTATGTGAAGCATAGCTATAGGTGTACCCTTGATTGTATACTTGATTGTAGGCTAATACTTGAAGTCCTTTCCTTTATTATCCTTTGTGAGTACATATCCCTTTTGTTTCATTTTATCGCCCTTTCAAGAATGAACTTCCTTCAAAGATGCCTCTTTTCTTTCAACTTCATGTTGGTTCAAAAATATGCTTATGTTCTCCTTTGGTTGTAGGTGCATCCTTGAAAGTGATGACTGTATCATGGTGTCCTAGAGCTCTCTTATAAAGATAATTTATGACTTATAATCCTTTCCCTATTGAAACATTTCCTTAGGAATAAACCATTATCCTTATCACTATCCCTTCTTTTCATCATAGACCTTGTATTAGGTATTTGATTGTAACTGACTTTGTCTATGCCTATAGGTCCTTGTATAGACAAGGAATAATGCTTGAGGGTATGAGATGCTTGGATAGACTTGACTATACACAAGGAGTTTAATATCCTTTCCTTATATAGTGATCTCTTTATTAACTTCATTATCCTCTTGAAAAAGGTCTTAAACCTTGAATATTTCTTTGTAGTCTTTGTCTAGCCTACTGACTTAGTTGGCTATAGGTACCTTTTAGGCATGAATTTGAATAAGTCACTAATTATATACTTTGATCCTAATCATCACTGGTACTCATGACACCTTATTTAAAATATGAAACAAACTTCATCTTAAAACATAATTCTCATTGATCCTTTGTAATCTTGGAGATATACCTACCCTTGAATATGGTTGTAGGTGTCTTTAGGGTTATTGGTGTCCTTTACTCCTCTTAATCTCTTCCAGGATTGACATGACTTTTAACCTATATCTCTCTTGAATTATGTTTACCCTTTATACCTAAAACTTTATTTATGATTTGAAAACCCGTGAAGCATACTTGAAGTATCAATCACCTCCTTGATTGTGGCTTCTTTTTGGTGGCTGTAGGATATAGGTTCAAAAGGTGTATGACCTTGCCTAACTTTTGAAACCCTAAATATACCTTTTATGAATTCATATGTCTTTTAAACTATACATTTACCTCATTTTTTCCTTGAAACATACCATATTCTTGATCACTATGTAGGTGATGAATTAACATAGTCATAGAGCTTTACAATCCTGTTGTAGGTGAGGTTTCATTAAGGCATGTAGGTGAGGTTGAACTAAATATAAAATAGTTGTTTGAAGCCTTATTCATGGTTTATAATCCATATCAACATTTTTAATCTCATGAATCACTTTCTTTAATTCAAATTACCATTGTTCCTTTGAAACATATAATGATTGTGTTCCAATATTGCCCTTTACAGACTATAGCTAAATTGCTTAAGGTTTGGAAAATATGAATATATATTGATCATGTTCTATATTAAAAATTCCATTTTTTTATGTGACTCCTTGATGACCATGAGATTACTCTATCATATTCCATTTATTTTCTCAACCTTTCTTTTCCATCTTGAGGATAACCTACCCTTAGGTATGGTTGTAGGATGTTATGATGTTGTATCAAGCCTCATATGACTATGTTGAGTTGACCATTGATTGAGTGTTTGAAATTTTGGATCCTAATTCATGGTTTATAATTAATTTTATCACTACATATGTCCATGAATCCTTTTGTATCATATGACTCCACTATGACCCTCCTTGAAATAAGACATTATCTCTTAAACTTGACCTTGTATCACTTCTAGGTTGGATGTAGGGTTCCTTTGTAGCTTCTTGAATGCTTAATGATTATTTAGAAAACATGAATGAAGCTATAACATGTTCAAGGACTATATAACTACTAATCATCCTCATTCATACTTATATAACTTGAGATCAACCTCAAAAGGGTATATTCTTACCATATTATTATAGAGTACATTTGTACAGTTTGAGACTATATATATACCTTAATAAGATAAGGTCACCAATGATGAACTAGATGATTGTCTTCTCATAATTTTATATTTAAATGATCATTAGGAATGAACCTTTAATAAGTTATCTCTTAAAAATTCTTTTGGATTTTATACCTCAATAAGCTTATGACTATATTGCTACCTTGTTGTAGGTTACATCTTGACTGTAGTATGATGCTTTGCTTGGCCTATAAACTCTCTTTTCATGATTTTGATGGTCTAAATCAACCGTTGTCTCTCTTTATGATAAAACCATGGAATTGAGATGGGTGGAAGGTGGGAAATATGATGGATGGTGAAGAAACATGAGTGAAGGGTGGGAAAAACACAAAACATTGTGAAAATATAGTGATATGGGGGTGAGTGAGATGGAGGTGGAAAGGATCACTTATGAGCATGACAAGGCCAAGATGAGTTGTATGTAAACATGAATAGATCATCCTCTCACCATACCAATTTGGATTTCTTTGGACAAAAAAAGAATGAAATTGAAACATGGGTTACTACAAAAAACCTTAAAATATGCAAAATTTCCTTAAAGTATGCTAAATTGGCCTTTTGAGACACTTTGAGAGCAAAAATATGGGCTAATACATGAATATTTGGAAAAATTATTGAATAAAAATATTTACAAACGTGATAAAATGAATAAAAACCATGCCATGGATCAAAACAAGAAATCTTGAAAACTTTCTCTCTCCTCAAAACCATACAAGCTCTCTTTAAAAGCATGCTCAACTGTAGATTGCATTGTTATCTTTGTGAGCTTTGTTTGACATTGAAATTTATGAATATGGACTTAATAAGGTCATGGAAATGTGGATTAGGTTTCCAAGAATCTTTGAAAACTTGAATTTTCTTGAAATGTTACCCTGGTGAGGAGACCTTAAAGAAAACTAGTTGCCTTCATAGATGTAGAATTATAGAAATTACCCTAAATTCAAATGGATGATTCATGAGGGAGAATAGACCAATTATAGAACCACTTGATCCTTAAAGAAGACCTATGAGTCTAATTTCTTTTCCCATAATTTGAGACTTGTACCTTCTCTCTCTAATCTATACCATAATGAAACTTGTAGGCCTATTATTATGTGCAAAGAAGCCACTTGACAAGAAGAGACCAGTTTAGGGATAGTATTGCATCTAATTTCCCTAAAATTATTCATGAAGATTTTTTATTCTCTAATATTCTTGGTTTATATCTCCACCATATGGAATTTTGTACGGACCCATACTTTTCTTTATAAAATGAATGAAATAGCTTATTTTTGGCCTTGTATTAGAAAATTAAGCTTTGAACCACCAAATAAAGTGCATGAGGAGAGATACACAAGGATTTTATAATTTTGAAAAATATATTAAACCTTTTCCATGCTTTAGAGGGCCAAAATTGGCACGTGGGAGGTGAAAATAGACCCTTTTGGACTTAAAACATATAAAAACACCTTTTTAGCTTTTGAAACTTTAGAATAAGGTAAGAGTGATGTATTTGAATATATTTAAAGGCATTTTGGGATAATTAATGACCCTTTGACTTCAATTTAAACATTAAAATACCAAAAATTGCTCTTTTAGGTTAAAATACACCTATTGACCATTTTGTAGAGCCTATTGACAAAATATTGAAAAGTTTTGAATTATATGGGTTGTTATTTAGCCTTCATAGGCCAAATTACCAACAATAATATACAACAAAATCATTTGGAAATGATGATGAACAGGTCATTGATTGGAAACAATAATTACCTAAGGCACATAAAGATGAACTAGAAGCTATTTTTGACAAACATGCTATCAAAAGAACTAGAGGAAAGGAGTAATTAAAATATTTAGTTAAGTGGAAGAATCATCCTATTTAAGATGTTTCTTATCTGAATCCATCATAATTAGTTTAGTATGGAACTACCATTGAAGACCTTATGAGTAGGAGCTCATGAATGTTTTGTACTTAGGGAGATTGATGTAGGAACATTAGCTTTAGTTATTTATTTATTTTTGTGAGTTTTGGTATTGTATAGGTTTAAGAGGTCATATTTTGTCAATAATAAGATTTTACATGCTTCACTTTATTTTTTATTGTTCATTTTGACTTGTTTTCAAAATTTCCACCAAAACTAGATATTTGAATTTTTGAACTTATTTAAGGTGTTTTAAGAGCCTTTATCTTCTCCTAGTGCATTATTTGGTCCTGATCCTTCATGTGGGGTCAAGGAAGATCTTAGAACATGTTTTGGAAGTCCTAATGTCTTAACTCATAATTGACTATTTAAAACTCAATTAAGGTTAAGACATAGGTGGAGTTTATGAGTTAGTTATAAAGTTGAGGAACTTAGATCAAATGAGGGATAATCAATAGATATATAAATGCATTTAAAAAATAAAACCAATTAAGTAATATCAAAAACTTAAAAGATTTAAATAAAATAAGGAAGAAGTTATGAAAATAGGGTTTTTAGATAATGTTGTGTAACATACTTTGCAATAAAAAATATTGAAAGAATGCCTTATTGAGTTTCATGCTTCAAATTCAATCTCATATTATGTGTAAGTAGATGTATTATTTTAAATCATATTTATTTATTTGTAAGAGTGTTCATTCATGTTGCAATCTTAAAGATATAGTACATGGTTTTTAACAATCAAGATAAGTGTTTTGATAGTCAAGAAAAGTTATTTTCATCACGCTATAAAGATTGTTTAGATACAAAATTCAAGTGGAAAAATAAAATACATGTATTGGGATTATTTTAAAATCACAAATATTACAAAATATATCTTAGTTATTGAATTTAAGCTCACTATCTGTGCATAGTTAGAAAACCTTAAACAAGGTATTTGAAACATTAAAAACACTTCTAATTAAAAAATGAACTTGTCAAAACCCATGAAAATTTGTGTAAAGGAGTGTTAGGATGCATTTTAAGTTTTAAAATATTTTTATAATTAGAGGAAAAGATATTTATGTTTCTTAGTCTATAGGCCTTAATACAAGATCTAGAGACCCTATCTTCTCATTTTATTCCATTTTCAAGTTTGAATCAAGGTATAAAACAACTTGGTGAGTTGAGATAATATCTAATGAACAAAGGAGAGGATATTGTATAATAAAAATTCCTTATTTAGTTGAATTTACTTCTAAATTAAGTTTTAGACCTGATCTTCCTTAACCTCTACATCAACATATTAAAAATTTTAGGAAGAAGAAGACTATTGATGTAGGGAATATTAGGAATATGATATTGACATTTAGGATTTAGAAATTGGATACTGTAGGAATTATGATTAGCATCATGTTTGTAACACTTCCCATTATGTATAAATTTTATACATTGGCTACCAGAAGATGTAACTTCTTGCATATGATGAGTCCAAGGATGACCTAGAATCATGTTGTAAGAATAGGGAAGATCAATGACTATAAGCTTAGTGTGGATTGTCTTGGTTCCAATGGTAATAGGGAGTAAAATGTATCCATGTGGTTTTTGGTTAGTTTTTTCAAATCCATGACATGTGAGTCATTTTTTATTGATATTTTCTTTAGAATATCCGATTCGTTAAATTGACCAAAGAGAGGAAACATTGATACCCAATCCTTCATCAACTAAGACATTTATAATTAGGGTGTTATTGATATCGATTTTGATGAATAGAGGTGGATCATATACTCTAAATAGAATTTCATCATTTATCATATCTTATTTTAGAAATTATATGGAGGGTTTGGTAGAATAAATTATTTTAATAACATGTACTTCTACTAGTTGATGACTATCAAAAGGTAATTTAGATTCATTAAATGAGGTTATTATATGTCTTGTAGTTATTAAAAAATGAACTTGTGATGATGAAGAGATGTTATGACTAATTCCATGAGAAAAAAATTATAAGACATAAAATTAAGTTAGTTTATGAAAGTTTAGTGATGTTTAGATGAAGAGTGAGCATGAGGCATAGGTTGATTTGGTGGGGTACATTTTAGAAGTATCTAAGGCTCCGCTAGTGGAGGTGTATCATCACTAGTGGAAGGTTTAGAAGATTTAGGCTGAGAAGTGGTAGTGTCTTTAAATATTTGATTATTAGTATATGATTTATTAGGTTTTTTAATAGGATATTTGTGAGTAGGTTTACACTACTAGTTGATGACTATCAAAAAGTAATTTAGATTCATTAAATGAGGGTTATATATGTCTTGTAGTTATTACAAAATGAACTTGTGATGATAAAGAGATGTTATGACTAATTCCGTGAGAAAATTTTTATAAGACATAAAATTAAGTTAGTCTATGAAAGTTTAGTGATGTTTAGACGAAGAGTGAGCATGAGGCATAGGTTGATTTGGTGGGGTACATTTTAGAAGTATCTAAGGCTCTGCTAGTGGAGGTGTATCATCACTAGTGGAAGGTTTAGAAGATTTAGGCTGAGAAGTGGTAGTGTCTTTAAATATTTGATTATTAGTATATGATTTCTTAGGTTTTTTAATAGGATATTTGTGAGTAGGTTTACAATGATTACTAACTTTAGCTACATTCACATATTGAGAATTGGTATAATATTGATCATAATCAATATCAATGGCACAAAAATATTCATTACAGTTTTGTGAATTTTGATCTAAGGAAGGATATTTGTGAGATTTTATAGGTTTAGAAAAGTTTTACTTTTGGGAAGCTTTAAGATAATTAGGATATTATAGTCTAATCATAACATCATGATCGAATGCATCACCTAACATGAAATATGCCAAAAAAAATATCAACCCATGACATGTCTCATGATAATGATGAATGTTAATGTGGAACAAAGATAATTTGTTTGGATCATCCCATGATGGGGGAACACAATATTTTTATAGATAAAAATATTTAGATGGAGATAAGAGCTGCTTCATTTCTAAAACCATCTAATTTGATGATTCCCATTTTTTGGAGGGGATTTTACTTGAAAATTTATGCTAGTGAATACTTTATTTAAAATTTTGAAAGATTCCTTGATTTAGTTAGGAGATGGTTCAAATCGGTTCATAAAGAAATCTTGTCTTTTATCTTGATCAAGAGCCTTTTCTAGGATTTGAGGAGAAAAAAATTGAACCTTGTATTGAAGAGAAGGTTTTAAGGCCATAATAAATAGTTTAAACAGATTATTGTCACTCATGTTGTGATATTATTTATGAGCTAGTGATTTCCATATTTTGATAAGGGTATGGGCAGATTTAGTAGGTAACTACTTAGCATTGATGAAGTGATTGAGACAATTTTTAGGAAGACAATTTTGTTGAAATTCTTTTACTAGATAATTAATGAGATCCTCTACTTTCCATATAGAATGTTGTTGAAGTTTATTATACCATTATAAATAATCTCCCATAAGAGTTTTGACAAGAACTTTAGTGGTAGGAAAATCGTTGGTTTAGATCTAATCCTTATAGAGATTACCAAATGATTTAAGGAAGATAAAAGGGTCTTTAGTTCCATCATTATTAATGATTGGATATATATATATATATTTGTGTGTGTACACACACACACACACACACATATATATGTGTGTGTGTGTATATACATATATACATATACACACACACACACATATATATGTATATATATATACATATATATATATACATATATATATATATATACATATATATATATACATATATATATATATATATACATATATATATATATATACATATATATATATATACATATATATATATATATACATATATATATATATATATATATATATATATATATATATGCATGCATATATATATATATACATACATATATATATATGTATATATATATATATGTATATATATATATGTATGTGTGTGTGTGTGTGTGTGTGTGTGTGTGTGTGTGTGTGTGTGTGTGTGTGTGTGTGTGTGTGTGTGTGTGTGTGTGTGTGTGTGTACACACACACACATATGATGATGATGATGATGATGATGATGATGATGATGATGATGATGATGAATAATGTAACTAAAGTTTAGTTTTGAAGATGTTTGCATCAATAATAGAGTAGAGTATGAAACCCTAATTTTAAGACTTTAATTTGTTCTCAAGAACGATGTCAAGGAATTAATGATATATGGAGACTCAGAAATAGTGATCAACTAGGTCATAAATAAGTACCAATATAAGCTATCATACTTAAAGAGATACAAACACAAAGCCTAAGATTTAATCAAGACATTTGAAGCTTTCAATATAGGGACCATTCTAAGAGAACAAAATAAAATATGGACTTATTGGGAACTTCAACAACAAATTTATCACCACTGCAAGAGTCAAAAGTGCAAAATTTATCTATCAAATTGGTACCTTATCTTTCAATACCAGATAATATTGATAATTTTCAAGGGTTTGATGATGATCAGTAGGTCATTCATATTTTGACCAATTCAAGACCATTTCAATCCCAAATAGTTTATGATAAGGAAATAAACCATTTATACGATGAGAAATTAGATGAAGAAGATATCATATAACTAAAATAAAGTTGCCTCCCATTGGGGATGGTTGCCTTTGAAATTTAATTTGACATGCATCCCCAAGCCCAACAATAAAGGCAACTTAAGGCTAATGATTTTGAGTTCAACTTAAAGAATTTAGGTGATGAAGAGTACTTACATCTTATAAATATTGGTTTAAGTTATAGTCTAGAGGAGAGACAAAGGTTTAAGGACTTGATCATTAGATATAAATACATAATTTCATGGATTTGTGATGATTTGAGGATATTTTATCTTATGTTCATCGCCCATACAATCCCAATCAAGATACATCATAAGCCATTCAAGTAGAGATAGAGAACAATTAATACCATTATAGAACCATTGATCCAGAATGAGGTAGAGAAGTTGTTAAGTGCCAAAATATTATTTCCAATCAAGCATTAAAATTGGCTGGCTAATCTAGTTCTAGTCAAAAAATGAATGGAAAAATAGGGTTGTGTGTCAATTTTAGGAACCTTAACAAAGCTTATTGAAAAGATAACTATCCTCTACCCTCATTAGATGAGGTGATCTAGACAGTGAGTGGCTCTAAAATGATGTCTTTCGTAGATGGATTTTTAGGATATAATCAAGTGTTCATTGAATTTTATGATAGAATGAAAACTAAATTTACCATAAAGTGGAGAACTTATGTATATAAGTAGATGTTGTTTTCCTTGATAAACGTAAGATATAATTTTCAAATCTCTATGGATCATGCATTCAAAGGGATAATAGGTAAATGCATAATAATATAAATGGATGACTTCACCATTTTATCAAAAATAAGAGCTGATAACATAGACCATCTTTAGTCCATCTTTGAAATATGTAGCAAATTTGGTATCTCACTAAACCCCAAAAAGATAATATTTGGCATTACCAAAGGTAGGTTACTAGGCCATATTATCATCATTGACCTAGATAGAGTTTAGGTAATTTACAAAATAATGTTACCAAATATCAAAAGGGAGATTAAGTCCTTTTTTGAGAATATTAATTTCATAAGAAAATTTATATCAAGTTTAACAAAAATTGTCAGACCTTTGAATGTAATGCTTTAAAAAGATGATAAAGTGGAATGGACACCTGAGGCTAGAAGGTCTTTCCAAGACATTAAAAATTCTATATCATAGACCCTAGTATTGGTAAGCCCTTATTTTACTAAGGTCTTTTTCCTTTACTTGTTCACTTTAGAGCATACAATCATTGTTATAATGAAATAAAATAAGGAAGAAAATAAAATGAGTTGGGAGAGCATAGGGGAAAATAGATGGTGAAATTACAAGAGTTTTACATTGAGATCAAACATGACAAGAACATTAGAGGATAATGTATTATTCAATTGGTGACTAAACTGGAACCATGTATCACCATCAAAGAATTATATGAAACACATATTTCCCAAGGGCAATGGTATTCAGATATCATTAAATACCTACTCACTTGAACATGTCCCCAAGAACTCAAAGAAGATAAAAAGAGAACCTTGAGGCTCAAAGTTTCTCATTATATGATCAAGAAGAGATTTATCTATAGGAAGAACTATGAAGTCATCTATTATATATATGTATCATGTGATGAATCCTATGATATTTTAGAAAACATGCATCAAAATATTGGTAGCGGCCATCCATATAGCAATACTATAACCCATAAAATCCTCATAATGGGTTATTATTGGCCAAAAATATTCAAGGACACTCACTCCCACATAAGGACATGCCATGAATGTTAAGTTTTATCAAAAAGAGAGGTGAATGTAAAAATTCCACTAAAGACTATGATTAAGGGTTAGTCATTTGATTAATGGGGATTATATTTTGTTGGTGTTATCAACCTAAACTCTTCATATGGGAACAAATTCATGCTTAGGACTATATATTATTGCACTAAATGGACTAAATCAACAATCACCAAGAATTCAAGAGCATAATATTTGATCAATTTACTTAAGGATCATATCATGACTAGGTTTGGTACTCCTAATTCATTAGTTTGTGAAAATGGACCAGCATTCCAATCAGTTGAATTTATAGAATGGGCCCATGACAATTAGATTACCATTAGAACCTCTACCAATGACTACCCAAAATGGAATGTATTAGTTTAATCAAATAACAAGAACCTCATTGATGATCTCAATAAATCAATTGTGGGTAAACCCAAAGAGTGGCATCTCTTATTGAAATATGCACTTTGGGTAGATCAAACTTGATACAAGAAGGATCTTAAAGTCTCACCATATTTACTAGTCTATTAGAGGTAATTAGTATTCCCAATCATGCTTAAGATTCCAACATATAAATTCATGTAGTAATACATGGAATCCAATGAGAGGATAGAGTACAAATTATGAGATATCATAGAAATGGAAGACTCTAGGACTAAATCCATACATAACTTCAATAGGCATAAATATATAGTTAAAATATGGTTTGATACAAGAGAAAAATCTAAAACATTCAAGTTATCTTACCTAGTTCTTCTATGGGACAAAACCCATGAAAATATGGGACAACATGATAATTTCACCCAATTATAAATAGGACCCTATCAAATATCTAGGTACCAATGCTTTCCATTTGAGGGACCTCCAAGGTAATGAATTGACATATTTGATCAATGGATAATTTTTGAAGCACTAATTCATTCTTGCTCCATTTGTAGATGTCTTTGAGTAATAATAGATGTCCCAATAGAGGTAAAGGTAGGATAGATTTAATTTATTGGTTATTTTATTGATTTTATTCATTTTTTTTATTAGAGTGGTTTTGTATTTCTATTTTAATCAATCTTTCTTTCTACATATTCCTTTGCTTAGTCTATTCTCTGACTTTTTATAGGTAATTTCCCACTTTCTAGGATAGTTTTCCTTTTGGTATCATGTCAATCTGATTGATTACTCTTGGTATAACCAAGAAATAGCCTATTCAAGTGGGGTTCCAAATTTGTGTTTTGAAATTAACTCAAATCATTGGGTATTACACCTTGTACATCAAAATTCCTAATCTAGGTAAGAAATGATAAAGTTAACCATGACAATGTTATAAAGTGAATGATTCTTCTAGCTATATAAAATTTGCTCCCATGGCTCCATGTAAATTAAAAAATCTTTTCTCATCTCCTTGGATCAAATTCACATAAAATAATAATACTTTTTTGAGATAATAACCATTGATATGGGTAAAGTTGATAATGACATTCTGATAAACCAAAGCTACCTACACCAACTCATGGTGGTTACCTTTTCCTTTCTTTCATTTGTATAAGAAAAGAGAGAAAAGATAGAATAATCCAAAAGTCTAAAAGAAAATAAAAAGAAATTAAAAGTCTACATGGTGAAATAGTATCAATGTATCATGCATAATAAAAGAATATGAAGGAAGGAAGGTAGGAAGGGTGTTCAAAGGAATATCTAATGGGGATATGAACACCTAGCTAGTAGTAGAGTAATGCTTGAGCCCCCAAAATTTATGTTGACTTAATACTAAATTAGAATGAAAACTATATGTCATCTTATGTCTTCTCTAAAATCCTTTGACAAGGAGTAAAAAATATCACTTTAAGACACATTGTTCCAAGCTATGAGCAAATTAATAATGTTGTATGAAGCTACTAAGAGTCCCTTTCATGTTTTTGATCTAATAATTTATTTTATAGCATGGTTCATGGTTGGTATTGGAATTTTAAAACCATAGATTTACGTTTCTTGAAAACACAAGATTATTCACCCTTGTGAGTTACCAATTGTTATATTTAATGCACCCCACCTTACATTATTGATGGACAAGTGGGAAACCATTTGGTGTTATAAATATTTTTAATAGTAGGGTTGTAGATGTAGGTTTATCATATTTATTATCTTTGGAAATTTGTGGGTTTTAGAATTAAATCACCATTGTTTTATCTATGTTCCTCTTACAACCCATTTTAGTTAAAATGAATTATTTAAAATAATATATTAATGAAAATTTTGGGAATCTTATTATATATGATAGGTCTTTGATACTATTAGTATTTTAGAACTTAACATTCTGGGACTTGATAGTTTTACCTTTGGGAGATTCACTTAGGAACTTTTGGTTGTTTGTATGTTTAGTCAGAGTATTTTTCATTGGAATTTTCTTTCAAAAATTTAGTTGTCAATTTTGGTCTTCAGAATTTTATACTCAAGACTCTAGTCTTTGGGATTTCTATTTGGGACATTATCATTAGTAATTTTTCTTTAGCTATTTTTATGCAAGAAGTTTTATTCAAAATTTTGATGTTTAAATTTTTTACTATTCAGAAATTCATCTTTTGAATTTTTTTCTTTAGGTCTTTTCATTTGACACTTTCACCTTTGACAACTTTCTCTAACAAATCTTCCTAAAATACAACCTTAATCTCTAGGAGAAGTGTTCAAGGTTTTAGATTTTAGGAAAGGTTTCATGATTCTCCCTAAATAATAACTTGGTCTTTGGGACCTTTTTTTCAAAACCCTTAGCTCATGATAATAAAATAGTTAGATCAAACATAAATGTTGATGCCTGACTAAACCCCACATTTATAGGTATAAAAAAGGGAACCACCATGGCATTCTTCTAAATGAGTAAGTATCAGGATGGCATGTCTACTAAGTCAAGGTGGCCAAGTTCAAATTAGATGATAATAATAAAATTGGAGATGTTGGTGATTAATGGTGTACAAATTGAGATTAAATTCTAAAATATTATAATATTAAGCTAATAACCAACTTTATGTTCATTAATTATTAATGATCTCTAGTGAATATTACCCTCTAAAAATTCAAGCCCTAGTTACCTTTGATAAAACTATAATTTGCATAGAAGAGTGTCAAACCACCAATACAAGGAGCCAAAATTATGTCATCACTAAGAACTAAAAATAACATCTTCATCCAAAATATATAGGAGATCCAAAATATATAGGACATAATATTTGACACCTCCATGTTAGATGGTATCTACATAAATTACTAGGATTTGTTGGAGGATATAAAAAGGAATCAACACATTCCTATGTAAGGAAGACATCTCTTTATAAGAATGATGCATAGAAACTAACCTAATTTCACTCAAGCATCAAACACTTAATTATGATGTTGTTAAACCTGAGGTAATGCCATGAATTGACCTATTATATGACTTGTTCTTTGAAGGAAGGATTATTATTGGTGGCCTCTTCCACCACATCAATGAAAAAACATCATCACTTGCATATTAGGGGAACCATTTCAAAGGTATTTACACTGTCTAATTATATATGCCATTTTTTATTTACATAGTGTGATCTCCTAGAAAAAATAAATAATATAAAGAAGACAGTGAGAAAATGGCTTCTCCCTAGAGAAACCTTTTTGCTCAAAGACAAGACCCATTACTAGATTATGAATGGGAATTAACTTTGGTATGGTACTATTGAACCACCTATATGGTCACTTGAGCATCCACTTCCTTCACTTGGAATGGGTACTATTTATCAACCTATTGATGACCTCAGATCGTACCTATGCATTGGGAGAGATCATCAACACCTAGTTGCATGAGTTGATACTACATAAAAATAAGATACCCCAATGGGGTAATTTATATGTTATGTCCTAGCTTATTTATGTTATCGTTAGTATTATTTACATTCACAGTGGTTCTCTTTGGAACCCAAATCCTAATTATGTTAGAAATAAGATTTATGATGTCTATTCATTTGTTCATATTTATGCATATACCATAAATATAATAAGGATTGTAGAGGGCTTGTATCCCTAGGCTTGTAGGAAAATTCATGAGGAACCCATGCTTAGATTATCTAAAACTATCACTAATTCACTCATGTCAAATTTTGACTATTGGTTATATATATATATATATATATATATTACACTATGATAATGGTTATTGGACACATGGTTGATCCTCTGTGCCTCATAAATTACGTCCCTACCAAGCTAGCTGAGTAAGAAATTAATTATCAATTATGAAAAGGGATCGATGAGTATCTAAGCAAAATTAAGAATATAACATTTCATGTCTCTCAACTCATAATTGGGAGGATGTGTACACCTTTTGCATACATTTTAGGAAAGATAGAAAGGCTAGAAAGGCCTATACCTTGGCCATCTTGCCCCATAGAGATTGGGACATCCATGGTAAGGTACACCAAAGCATTCATAATTTGGGAATTTAGTATAGTCATGATCCATATGATCATGATTTCCTATTTCTCAACAAAAAGGATAATTCCCAAGTATTGGAAAGGGATATGATGGATGGATTAAATGAAGATTTACTCAAGGTAATCTAGGTAGATCCTTATATCATAATTGATCAGGTATTGATATCCTATGGATTAAGAGGAATTTAAAATAAAATTATACTCAATTATAAACTCATTTGTATTTTTTGACAAAGTAAGCTTATAAAAGTCTTATGGTAATATGATTTGGTTGAGAAACCAATTGATCGGTAAAACTAACCAATAAAAAAAATGAATTAATTACCTTTGGATCACTAAATGACCCAACAACTCCCCGTTGATATAAAGAGGTATAGACAAATTAAAGTAATGAACTATGAGTCATCCATGTAGACTCTACCACAACTAAAATTGGTACACTATGTATTCTAAACTGATCCACACCTGATCATCCCCACAGTGCAATAAAACATTATCACATACTATCCAAATATATTGATACTCACATAAAATCCATCCAACAAGTGACTCCCCCCTATACTATGTATGGCACATCTCAAACTAATTCCAAACAATCACCAAAATCTCCTAAAGGCCTTTTTTAGCACTAATAATGCTAGTAACACAATGTTGACTCATATCACACATCATTGATGACTAATCAAAAAACTAATATGTAATATCTTCTCCCCTTATTAGGTGAGAGGTGAGAAGTCATGAAATAAATAAGCCAAGTACAAATCACTAAAATTCTCTAAATCAAAGATCATATCATCATTACATCTATGATAGCAAATTATAAAAGCTACAAAAATGCTACTATATCAAATCCCAATCTTGAGCCTAATAGCTAACACAAGATGGGTGTGACACTATCTCAAAAGATATAGTCATCAACTATAGAGAAAACAACTTCACAGTCATCCCATCCATTAGAAGAATATATATAATAATATGTAGAAGAGTGACTATAGTGATCAACAATGTTTGTTTCTACCTTTTCTCGATGTTGAGATGACCTCCTTATAGAGGGGCACTCTATAGAAAGATGTCTTATACCACCATAATTATAGCATATTCTCTCACATCCACTAGAAATAGAGGAAGAATAACCACATGAATAAGAATACATGTGCTTATGTTTGTGTCCATGTGAATGTTTGTGGTGATGCTCATGCTTTGGAGGACCAAAATGATGTCTATGCTTCAAAGGGTCTAAGTGATTTTTGTGTCTAGAATGATGTTGATGTTCTGAAGAAGTAGAATGATATTTATGCCTAGATGTATGCTTATGAGAGTATTTATTTTTCTCTTTGTGTCTTCTATTGAGCTTATACAATGGATTTCCTATTTTGGAATAGTGTGCTTCCTAACTAGAATTTTATTTCTTCTTTGTAAATTGTTGCTCATGTTGAGTGAGCAACTCACAAATTGAATCAAAGGTAGATTTTTAATCTTATCACTAAGATGTAACATCTCAAGATAGTTTCTATAGCTAGGGATAAAACCATTCAAAACAATAGAAATGATCATTTCATCATCAATTTTATTTCTAGTAGTACCATATTCTTGTTTCAAATTCTTAATGCATGACACATATTCTAAAACATCTTCATCATCAAAAAGTTTAGTATTGAGCAACTGCATAAGGAGATTAATTTTCTTATAAGTAGGTTATTTATCATATAATTCCTTTAGAGTTTTCCATGATTTCTATGCTTCAAATTTTATGGCTTCCATGTGAATGATGACTTGTATACTGTAAGTTGATTTCAACAATGCGAGAGCACTCTTATCACATTTTTGAAATTTAGTAAGCTTTATAGCTTTAGTGGGCAATGTGGGTTGTTTTTCAACTACATCCCACAGGTCAATGAAAATTAACATATATTCCTTATTCATTGACTAATATTTATAGTTTTTAGGAGTTAAATGTCCATATTCAGAAATTAGATTCATGATTTTTGCCATGGTGCTAAAGAAACAAGTCAAAATAAGACAAGGGAATACTATTTCTAGGTTTTGCCTTTACCTTCAAAAATAGTTTCTGAATACAAAAAAAAATCCTGGGGCTTGACAATAATTACACCTTATAACTCTTATTATACCCTTATATTACCATGATTGTAATTTTCTTCATTACAATATCTTTTGTCAAAACGAAAAATCTAATTTGATTTATTTTCACCACATATAATTCCCTTTTATCAAAAGTCTTGTTAAACTTAACTATATAGGTAAAATGTTTTAAAAGTCTTTTAGATGTGAAAAATTAATTATGTAGTAAAACATTCACTTCATGTAAATTCATACTCCTATAGATGGGACCCACTATATAAATCAAAAAATAAACAATAAAAAAAAAGATATTACTATTGTATTTTTCCCTTGATAATTACACCATTTCATGAAGCTTCATCCAGGGTTCACCATGCTCTGTTGCTCTATACATGTATATGAGTTTTGAAAAATTCCATCAAAAATGAAGATTGAATTCAATGAATTTGATCAAATAGTAACATCAATGTCTAGATCACTATTTTAATTATAGAAGCGACATGCTTTTCTGCACATACTCAACATGCTTCCATCATTTCCCAATGATATCATGGCTTCATTGTAACAACACCTTGTGCAACTATATAAGTGAAAATATAGGTGAGATGTGAGGATATTAAATGTGGCATGAGGAGTACAAAAATCCATAGGAGATTGGATTACCAAGGATCATTTATATGATATCAATGTCGTAAATCTCATAGAGAAGCTCTTTTTAAATTTAAAAGATCAAATTTTATCTCATACACATTTTTTATTCTACCACTGTACTTCTATGATTTTATGAGAAAGATTCAAACACTAAAAATTTGTTTAATTTTTGAATTTAGAAATATCATGCTATCCCATAAAATCTTTGATAGATTAATCAGATCCTCCTTCACAAACCAGAGCTCTAATACCATTGATAGCCCATGGATCAAGAGGAATTTAAAATAAATTTGTATTCAATAAAAAACTCATTTTTATTTTTTTACAATGTAAGATTATAAAAGGCTTATTGGAACATGAGTTGGTTTAAAAGCCAATCGATGGGTAAAATTACTTGATAAATAAAAACAAACTAAATTAATTACCTTTGGATCACTAAATGACCCAACAAGTAGAATATAGGATCCCACCACTAGGAATATTGACTACTTCAAACTTTTGGAATAATATACCTCTTTAATAACTACATTATCAAATTCAAACCCATAAAATCCAACCACTATGATGATGGCTATAAATCAAGAGTAGGGGAAAGGTTAAACTTCAGTTACTATAAAACAAATATAAGAAGAGACTCCTCAGGTTCAATCACTCACAGTTGAATTAAGGGAAGTAAATCAAGAAATTTTGGTAGAGATAATTTAAGGTAAGGATATCTCTCTTATAAAAGAATGGGATCCTATCTGTATAGACTCCTCAAACTCATAATAACTCACACCCATTGTTGTAACTTTGGTAACCACAACATCCAATGTGGAAGTCCCTATTTCTACCCAACAAGTGCTTGTTCCTCTGACTAGAAAAACAACTGTATGATATAAGAGTAAGTTCAAAGAAATAAGACCTAAAGTTTAGTATGTGGATGGACCAAATAAGTATATATAACCCTTGACTAAAGGTGAACTAGTGGGCAAAAAATAAGAATATGAATTGTAGTAGGCCAAAGTCTTGAGCTTGTAAGAAATCAAAGGAAATACAACACTTATGAGTGATAAATTAGGTAAGGGTTTTCTTCTTACTACTCCCTTAGGCCACCCTTCTATTACCACATTACCATTTATTACTTCTTTCACTAGTGTGTCACTACCTTCATATGGATCTATCTCCCTACCCATTATTGTAACCATTCCTTTTGTTGTCACCTCTGTTACTACTATTACCAAAAAACCTAACACATAATTACATGTATCCTCTACTCATTTTAATTCAAAAAAGCCTTCCTTAAGAGAAAATCATACCGTGATAATGGTAACCACTAATAAAACTAGAAGTAATAAGCTTGTCTACACTATCCAGCCAATACCACATTTGGAAAATGTAGATTGGTCAAATATAATATGGCCTTCCATGCTAAATCTATCTCTGAAGATTGATCCATTAGATCATACCTATATAGAGGCACAAAAAATAGACCCAACATAATTGGTACTTCTAGATTGGTCCAAAATATTAGGAGCTTTAGCTTCTATGAGACCAGACTTAAAGAATACTAAGCTACCCATTATGAGCTCATTATTTAATAAGTATATTGGCTCTATATAAAGGGTAAAGAAAGGAAAGATAGAGGATAATATTGGGAAAAGTTTGATTCTAAAATAATATAATAAGTCTTTTCTCTTTCTAAGAGATAATATAGAAGAATGATTTAGTACCATTACATTAAGGACTTTAGGTCCTATCTAGAGATTGATATTGGAGCCTTGTTATAAATCCACAAGGGTATTGAGTAGGTGAGGAAGGATTTAGAGAAATAATTGGAAAATATCATAAAACAATAATATTTCATTCATGTTCCCTTTGAGATTGAGCAAGATTTTCAAAATTTAGCCTTAAGGTTGTATGTTATATTGGACACTATTGCCTCCTTGAAGACATAATTGGCTCCTCATTTAACTCAAATGGCTAGATTTTTCAAAACATTGAAAGATGAGACTAAATTAAATTTTTTGGTTTTATACACCATAAATAATTATTTCATCCACCTTCACCTAATGTCACCCTTAGAATAATCAAATACATTAAATTTAGTGGTCATCCAAATCTAAGAAGCAAGGTAGTGGATGACATCTATTGATTCCTTAGTTTTAAAAATAACTAAACATGAGAAGAAAGTAGGATAAATTTTGAATGAATTGGAGTTGGTGAATGCATAGGATTGTACTCTAAGGTTGGTTATGAGGTGTATTCTTGATCAAATAATTTAGAAAGTCTTGGTAAACTTCACAATTATTCTATAGGGGTTAAATTTTGAAGAGATTGAGGCTAAGTTGAGTTTTTTAAGGAAGAAAGCCACATAAGTGGAGGTCTTTTGGATGGGTTTTCAAGCTACAAAAGCTAAACATGTAAGATTATTAACAAAAGT
Source organism: Torreya grandis (assembly GCA_037957365.1). Classification (NCBI taxonomy): domain Eukaryota; kingdom Viridiplantae; phylum Streptophyta; class Pinopsida; order Cupressales; family Taxaceae; genus Torreya; species Torreya grandis. Next base: position 3,746,543 of record JARHVA010000860.1, read on the forward strand.
TAATAGGGTAAATAAAACATCTCTTTAGATATGAGTAGAATAAGAATAAAATAAATTTTTGGGTATAATCATTACCATAATCTAGAAGTGAAGAGGAATTCTAACTCCACTCCATCTACTATTTCAACCAATGTGCTATTTTCAACATCACCTCCATCTACTTGTTCAACTATGCAGATTCTAGTTATGAGCAAATCATAGTTATTTTAATATCAGTTTTTCATTTAAAATTTATTTGAACTAACTAAATATAGTTATGATTCATGCTTACATGTTATAATTAACTAAAGTGTTTTTTCAATATGCACACATTGCATGGATATACAAAATCAAAAGATGTTATAATCTATGAGTTGTAATATATAGATTTGCAAGATCTTTATTCTAAGATGTAATCTTAAACTTTACTAAACTTAGAGGATGAGGTGATCCCTTCCCCAATTATTTAAATACATGTAAAACCCTATTTCAAAGGGTTATATTTTTGATCAGTATAGGAAGAAATCAATTTATTGATTATCATGCAATTATGTTGGTTATTTATCTTTAATTTTATGTGTTAAGATTTTAGCTTATTTATCTATGTCAATTCAATATTTAGGAAGTGTACAAAAGATATGGGTAATTTTGATTGTTATCATTAATGTATAATAATAAAAAATATGTAAAAGATATTAAAACTTAGTAAATTTCATTGATTTTAAGCAATCATTTTAGACTGAATTGATATTCTAAGGTGTGTAGGAGTGTCTTCCTCTAGTATAGTCTTCTACGTGAGTGTTTTAGATACTGTAGATACCTTCTTATTCTAAATTTTAACCTCTCAACTAAGGGTGTGAAATAACAACTATAAAGAGATCAAACTTTAGCTGAGACCACTAAGCTTCCTATACTTACTTTCCCTAGAATAATTAATTATGTTTATTCATGAGTTTATAATAGCTACAAATAATAAACATTAGTTTTGGAAATACTCATCTGCTAAGGAAATAACCTTAAAAGTGACCCTTTGAGAACATAAGACCTTATTTTTTGCCTTGCCTTTCTCTCCTTTTTATTTTGAGATCTACCCATCATCGAGTAATTTTACACCCAACCAACTCACTTAGTTTATACTTATTTTAGATCTTAAACATCCATCTATTTTCCCAGTTAAATGATCTACATGCTCAACCTAATATTCCACCAAGTAGTTGTTTTAACAGTATACCTAAAAATTATGACCTAGAGTGAAACTTCATTTATAAAGAGATCATAAAATGTTAGAGGCTACCATGTTCATTTTTTTGGGTTTGCATAAAATCTACATCAATAGATCTTATTTGAGTGTAGTAATTATTATATTAGGCCTAGAGGGCATGAAATATTTGTAAGTTCCAATCATAGCTAACATCATTGATGATCTTCTTAAGAATATTGACAATGGTCTTGTTAGATGCCTCTGCTTGGCCATTACCTCATTAATAATATGAAATGTTAAAGTTTTGAGTAATATTAAGCTTAGAAAAGTGTTTTTTAAAATCTTTTTTCGTAAATGAATAACCATTATTAGATATAATGTTGGATGGGATACCATAGTGTCAAATGAGATAGTTGAAGATGAATTTTGAAATTTGTTTGTTGGTCACCTAAGTGAGGTGTATATATGAAACCCACTTAATAAAGTAATTAGTGGTTGTAATTATATGTGTATAACCATTTGAGGAGGTAGGGTTAATTCTTCTTGACAAAATTAAGTCCCCATTTTGAAAATGGCCATGGCATGGTCATCATACTAAGTGTTCATGTTGTAGCATGGATCAAATTTTCATGCCTTTGACATTGTTTACATATCTTAATATAGGTAGCTGCATCTAGTTTTATGGTCAACCAATAATAACTAAAACATAGGATCTTTTTAGCAAGGATGGACCTATATACAATCAAAAATGCATCATGTCTATAAATCAGTCCTAACTTGGATAAGATAGATCATACCATAAACTTTTTATTGGAAATACATTTGTTAAGTAGTAGTATGACCAATATGGGGATCTACTAGTACTGATTAGGAGATATATCACCACAATACACCATGCTAGGGAGGGTTACAAAGCCTCTAGTCTGACACAATCATGAAATAACCCTAAGGGGGTCCTAATTTTTGAAATTTCACATAAACTAATAACAAGTAAAGTAAATCTAATCTAGTGATCACTAAATCTTATAGTATAAAGTGTGGGTTAGAAATAATAAAAATAAACATGTATAGAAGACACATAATCACATTAATGTATACAAAATCATAATGCATGGAAGTGAAACACAATTGCATATCTATTTATTCTTACAAAGAAGAAATAAATTTAGGAATAATTACCTTTGAAGATGAACCCACCAAGCCTCAATCTCTCCCTTGGCAAAGGTTATTTGGAAGAGGTTGTTATGTTATGTAAAGATGACAGAAACAAATTAGCTCTAGGATACATAACCTATCAATACATCTAAAAGACTTATCCATACTATAAGATCCATATCTCCAAAGAAAGTATTGAATCCTAATCTTTATTCCTCAAGTATAATGGTCAATAAGAAGATTTTAATTCACTCTTACTTCTTTCATTTCTCATTGATAAATGATGGAAATAATTTATAGTCAAATTTGAACCTTGACCCTTTTAAAAATCTTATCCGATAGGGTTGACCCAATCAACCTAGCATAATTTTGAAAAATCATTCATTAGTTCCTGAGCTAGGTTAGCTAAAGGCTAACCTAATTCCAAAGTGAAAATATCTTGAAACTATACAAGGTTGACCCGGTCTACCTAGCATAGTTAACTGAAAAAAATGAATTTAGGTGAAGAAAAGGAGGATAAAATGGAGAAAATGCATAAAATGGGTAAAATATATAAGAAAAAGCTTAGGGTTAATGGTTTTAGGAGATAAGTATGTAGATAATAAGTGGTAAAAGGGACAGTAATCCTATGAATCACTAATGGTTTTCCCACCCTTTCCTGATGCACCCCTTAAGGCATACACTCAAAGAGATTGAGACTTGATGGATTCTTACAAGATACAAAGTGTCAATAATCAAAAAAAGTTTGAAAATATTGTGTATACTTATGCCCCACTCTAATCTCATCATGTGTCACATGATTGTAACACACAATGGTGATTTTTGAAATAAAGCATGATAATAGATAATGTTGATGCTAAGTAAAGTGTAGTAAGTAGAAAATAAGATAAATGAAAGGATAGAATTGAAAAACACATATATTTACTTACCTTAGTGTTGTAGATAAATAAGTAGATTATAAGAGGAGTGAAGGTGTCCAAATGTGAAGAAGACAAGGAGACCCTATATAAATTAGTGAAAAATATAGCCAAAAAAAAAAAAAAATAGAAGATAGGCATATGGTAGTGGAAAAGATGCTCTACGTCATCAAGATTCTAGAATATTTTATGGTTTGAAAAATGGATGAGTAAATACAAACATAGAGGTAAAACATGGAATCTCATGAAAAATAATTGAAAGATTTAGATGTTGAAAAGTGATTTTAAATAGGGTGAAATGAAGGTCATTTGTTATTTTTGACTTGTGAAGGAGAGAAAAAAGAGAGATTTGAGACACCAAATGAGTTATGATTGTGAGGATACAATAGGCTAGGTGAGAGGGACACCCGAAGGTGACAATGGGTGTAATACATATAGGAAACTAAAACTCTTAAGCCAATTTTTGAATATTCTAGTGATTTAAGTGTATTTTTAGAAATTTGTAATTTAAGTATTTGTAGATGTCAAAATGAAACCAAATTAGGTGATAAGAGTAGGAAAAACTAATTAGGGAAATGGGTTTGAAGGTTTTTTATGGAAATAACTATCAAAAGGCACTTATTTTTCAAAATTTAAGGGGTCAATAGGGAAAACAACTAGGTTGACCCAGTAGGCTGAAAAATGACAAAATCCATACTACCGACCTAGTAGGTATGTGCTGACCTAGTATATTTTATAGACTTTTGACCTAGTATAGATTTCCAAATAAACATAAAAGTATATTATGATAAATTAGTAATAAGGGGATGAAAATAAGAGGTTTGACTTAGATTTTTAAGTCAACTAGGTCAAAAATAAGGAACTTTTGGTCAAACTAGTGTTTCACCAAAGGACCAAAATAGTACAAAAATGCATGCACATGGCAAAAAGAGTGTTATAAGGTCCCAAAATTATTGAGTGAGGGATAAAAGGTCCAAATAGGATAAAATAGGGTAAATTTATTAAAACTAACTAAATTAAAGCAATTTAGGCTTTTTTAATTAAAAATGTATTTTGATTATACTGAAATGGAAGATCTAATACATCTTTTGTTGTTTCCTAATTATAGGGGAATCTAATATTCTATAATTTGGTGGATTAATCATGGCTACTATATCTATTAGATTTCCTTTTGATAAAGGATAGAGTGATACTGATATATATTGGCCTAGGAAGCACAACAAAGATGTGTAAGATACCCCTTAGCTCAAATCTATTGGTCATATTTTTGGGATGCTGGGAATGATTCACTAACAAATTTAGGTGAGAGGTGGAAAGGGATACTATAGATGTGGGAATAACCCTAAAGGATGTGCATGTCATTCTAGGATTACCCATAATAAGGACACCTATGGTCATGGGGATACCTAATAGAAATGAGGATATGAGAGCCTTAGTTGTATGGGTTATAGGATTAGAGAGGATATACTTAGGATAGAGGGTGAACGTGTTTGATGTGTATATGTCATAGATTCTAAACATATAGGAGGTTATGATTAGACTTGTGATAGCATGAGAATTATGCCATAAGTCAAATGGCAAGGTACCACTCTTTGTGATAGTCTTGAGCCAAGTGATATTAGAGGAAAGGGTGTTATATGACTTGGGGTCTATCATCTAAGTATAGCTCATACATTACATGTATGTAGTAATATCTAGAGTGTATAATTTAGTATGATACATCATATTATTAGTGGAAATTATCTATGAAAGGTTGCATATGTATTAGCTGACTAGGTTTCCCCATGTGATCAATGATAAGTTACTTGAGGTACAAAGATGGTGATAAGACCAAATCGAATGGGTTGTGCCCCATGTGAAAATCTATAAATATTGAGATATGTGGATATATTATGACATATATATGGGCACATTACAACTACATGGCCTAGCTAAGACATAATTACACTAGCTTTGGCATGGATAAAGGTGATAGGACATTATACTTAGTGGATGGAGACACATCTAGTGGCATGAGTGTCAAGACATATGGGCTTGCCTCACCCAATAATGATAATAATGGTGACCACATTTTGGGTTTAACATGTGAGATAGCATGTGGGAGAGGATGACTAGGGCCACTAGTGGTGAGGTTGATGCTTAGACCACATTGTGAGAGACCATGGACTGATCAAGCATGATAGGCAATGGAATAAGAGGATATGGGGGTAGAGGTAGGAGCACTAGAGATACCACTACCATCTCTATAGTGAGATGAGTAGTGACCACTAAGGACATGTCATCGATGGAGGTAGTAGGAGTAGGAGATAATAAAGATAGTAGATGTCCCAGATGGCCTAGCAAATAGGCTAGGATAGAGTTGGACTATAAAGACCACTCAAGCATAGCCTAAGATGGGTATGAGTGGCATATATAGGATTTGTTTTTAGGAGGTGATCGATAGAGGAGATTTGTGGAGGTCATGAAAATGGGGAGACCATGCTCAGTGGTCATATAGATGGTGAGAAAGTAGTGGCTAACACATAGATAGATAATAAAAGAGATGGTTAAATGGTGCTTAAGTATTTATTTGAGATATAATAAAGATAGATAGATTTGGAGACTAACAGTGATCTAATATATATCTAGTTTTGATTTTTGTAGGTGTGGTAGAGGATAAGCAGATTAGATGGGGTCCCTAGTGAGTTGATCACTCCATGACATTTTATATGAGGTATTGATGTCATATAAACTCACCACACTAGAGGATCTCATGGAACCATTTTCCCTAACTTAAGAGATCTAGTTAGACTAGTTGGAGAGGTTTTAAGGTTCCTACGAGCATATAGAGAGGGGATGTAGCCACTGGTAGAGGTGGGTGTAAGAGAGATATGGGTATGGTAGGCCTTGGTAGAGGAGAGAGATGTACATATAGATACATTAATACATGCACATTCCTAGTAGAGGAAAACACATGTAGTGACCCTAATCCATATGTCATAGGTACAAGATTAGGAGAGATTTAAACATCTAGTGACCCTATCCTATTTGGCATAGGTACAGGCATAGGTAACTCAAAGGATAGGTGTCAGGATTGAGATCTTAGATAGCCTCTTTATAGCATTCTATGTAAATGGTTTAGACTAAAGCATCGATGGGAAAGATGGTGAGGCCATGAGATACGAAAGATGGGGCCCAACCATAGAGTTAGATCATTGTATATGGTTGTATTTTTTGTATCAATACTCATGATATATATATATATATATATATATATATATATATATATATATATATATATTGGTAGTTAGATGTTGATTATTTGTGTTATCATTATGTTTATGGTTGTAGATGCTTTGGATATATTTATTTTTAGCACATGTATTTATCTATTATTATATATGCTATAGTAAATATATGAGTTGTGGTTTCTTATCTAGCATTATGTATAACACATGCATGGTTAAAAAGAAATAAGAAAAAGGACTTTGTAGACTATAATAACTCAAAACTATACTACACACTATTTTAAGTTGCAAAATATGTAATAAATAGAAAATGACTAAGTATAAAAAACAAAATGGTGGTAAAAAAATATTTTAAAAAGGAATTTCTTTTTAAACCAAATGAAAGATAAGCAACCAAATTAAAACAAAATAAAATTTCACTAAATCACATTGGGAAGTATGAAAATGATGTAATAAAGTGGAAAGCATGTAAAAAGATTTTTTTTTGAAGAGTTGTTATTAATGTCATGGGGATATCATGGAGGTGTCTTGGTGAGTGGATGAAGTTATTTGATATCCTAAGTGACAATGACAAAGTGTGTAATGTGCTTATTCTAGTGTGCTTGATGTTGGCTTAGTTGATATTTAGTTTTGGCATGGTTAGAGATGTTTAGGTATGAGTATGGTGTATTGAGTAAGTTAAATGGGTCCCATAGGAGGTTTTATAAGATTTGAGTTTTTGTATGCATAATTTGAATTAATTTTTTTGTCCATAGTTTTCATCTAGACACTTTATGTCTAGTGATAGATAATGTAATTAGGTAATTTGATGACATCACCATTTCTATGTGTGGATAAGTCAAGAGGAAATGGTCACATGGGTTTGTTAAGTTTTATTACTAGTTATTATGTGCCAAATTTTAGGTCATTAAATATATCCCATCAATATATATTCAAGTTCAAAGTTGGGCTCTCAAGAATTTTGACAATGTTTTCCCAGAGCCAAATTTGTAATGTGGCAAGAAGATCTAAGTAAGTATTTTGATGATGAAATATCTCACAAATATGGATGTTTCAAAAAAATATGATCATATTTGTTTTTTTAATATTAAACCTAATTTTTTTATGTTATTTTTTAGGTCATGCACTGAAGCGCATCAATAGTTATGTTAGTGAAAAGTTGGCATTTTAGGCAGGTTTTGACATAGTTGGCTCTGCGATAGAAAAAATCTAAGTGAGCATATTAATGGAATTATATATCACACATGTAAAGGTTTCAAGATAATTTTTTTACATTTTTGGATTACCCTATGAAATGTGTTCATATTTTTCAAATTATAAGTAATGAGATTGATCGAGGTAAAAGATATATCTGTGTAAAGTTAGTTTTCCAAGCATATTACAATTGGTCCCTATACTTAGTCAATTTGAATGATGTTAAATATACTGACCTAGTGGAGATCCAATGGTTCATGGGAGTTGATAATTATATATAAAATAGTGCATGTAGATTTAAATGGGTCAATGTGATAGTTTATTAGTAAAGATAAAGATTGAGCATCTTATAGAAGATCAATAGAGCATGTGTGTTCCAAGATGATAAGAAGCAATGAGATGGAAAGAAGTGCACATTATTTAAATACTAAGTAAAGTTAAATTATAAGGATCCAATTGTGATTTATTTTTCATATAAATTTATTGAATGGTGAGTGTTTATAGTTAAAGACATTCTTGATCCATAGAGATTGATGGTGTGTTAAGTCAACATTACAAGGGTACATGAGATGAGGTCAAAGTGACTGAGGTTTAATGTTTGAGGATTGGAACATATGTGTTAAAGATAAAACAAGATTAAAAGTTCATATTTTATCTAAGTAATTGGGACAAGAGATATGATCATAGTGTTTTGTGTTTAATTGTGACCATTGACATTTAAATATTTAAATTTATAAAGGAAAGACTAGTGTCAGGTTTTTGGTCCATAACTTTCGATACAAGAAGAATTTGATAGTGGAATAAAAATAAAATATGTAGAGGACTCCAAGGAAAATCTATAATTTTTTTTTAATATCTATAAATTTTTATATTCAAATAAATTGAACTCTAAATTTAACTATATGTTTGTGCATGGATTGTAAGTGACCCAAGAAGATTGTTTGAGCTTGTTTTGATATTTTTTTGATATATCTTGATAGATTATATATTAGCAAGTGTTTTATATTACATAAGGATTATATTTTTTAATTATTAAGGTTTTAACATTAGTATTTAGTATGAAAAAGGGTTTATGAATCAACTATGTATTCGCTCATAATGACTACGTACATAGAATATTGTTTAAGTGTTTTGTGCTTAAGTAGAAGGGTATTATGATGGATGTTGGAACTTAAGGAAAACCTATATATTATGGGTAATGGGTCCATTATTTTTGAAATTGTTCTTATATTTTAGTTTTCTTAGTGTCAAAGAGATGAATGGGTCTCTATAGGACCTAAAAGTGACTTAGGACTATTTGAAAGTCAATTGTGCTTAAGTGTGACCCATGTGAGATACCTTAAGGGTGAAGGCATGTTTTTTGGAAAACAAGGAAATATTGTGATATTGTTAATTTATGATTTATATATAAATTATGGAATTAAATGTGATGTTTTATAGGGTTTTGGAAGACTTGAAGAGATTGATATGTGATAGATTTGGAGAACAAAGGAAAGAAAAGGAGAGTGAGAGTGCTTAGATGTTGGGTTGTTAAGTAGATAAGATTAAGGAATATGTGTATTATCTATAGGTCATCTTTTAGATGAAATTATATTTTTATTATAGTCTAAGTTGTGCAAAGATATCTGAGTGTGCATATGAGAACTATTTAAGTGAAGAGGGAGAGAGATTGTGGCATGCCTATGTGAGAGGCTTGTATGAGTTAGAGAGAGAGAGAGAGAGAGAGAGAGAGAGAGAGAGAGAGAGAGAGAGAGAGAGAGAGAGAGAGAGAGAGAGAGAGAGAGAGAGAGAGAGAGAGAGAGAGAGAGAGAGAGAGAGAGAGAGAGAGAGAATTTGTTTAGTCATTATATAATTAAAGGTACATCATTAAGTTTTGAAGACAATAGTTTGAAGGTGGAAGTGTTTATTTCAAGGAGGGTCTAAAGGACTTGATCTTCCTTAGGTATAGTTTATCCTTTTGAAATAGGGTTTCACTAAAGACCTTTGGTTAGAAGGACTTGATCAATGTCGTAGGTCAGAAGGTTATAATGACTTGATCATCTTAGGGGTAGCCTATCCTTGTGGAATTGTTGTTTCCCTAAAGGCCTTAGATCAGAAGGGCTTAACCAAGGTTCTTGATCAAAAGGACTTGATCAGTATCTTATTTGTGATCATCTTATAGGATAATAGTCCATGTATTTGTAGGATTGAGAGTGCGATTTATTACCCAAGAGGTTTTCCCATATAGATATTATGTTGTGTATTTCATCTTGCACTATGTTCATTGTTGATTTTTATGAATGATTTGTTTGCTTCATGAATGATTGTATTGAATGCTTAAGTATTTATAAAGGTTTGTAAATTGAATTAGATTATTTATCACCACTGATTCACCCCTCATCTTAATGGATTGTACCTCTAACAATTGGTACCATAGTAATGTCCTTTGGTAAAGGCTTGATATCTTGAAGGTGATCCAAGGTACAATGGCTAGTCAGAATATGCAAGGTGTTTTCTCTATTAAGTAATCATCGATGTTCAATGGATCCAGTTATGCATTTTGGAGTGCTAAGATGTAGACATACATTATATCCCTAGAGTTTGATGCATGGAAATATATTCTATATGGTTATGTTACTCTTATTATTCCTCCATATAGTGCTGTAGACAAAAAGCTATTTGAGAACAACACTAAAGTAATGAATGACATCACTTGTAGTCTTATAGAAACAAATTTCACCAAAGTAATTCATTGCACATCTACCAAGGAAATATGGGATGAATTGAATAATATAATTTAAGGAGATTCAAAGGTCAAGCTTGTTAAGTTCTAGACTAATAGAAGGAAATTTTAAAGTCCTAAAATTAATGAAGAAGATACTATGTCATCCTTTATTTAGAGAGTTAATGAGATTGTGAAAATCATCAGAGGTCTTAGAAAGAACCTTGAAGAGGATATTGTTGTTCAAAAGGTATTAAGGTTTCTATCCCCAAATTTTGATCTAAAAGTATCTTATATATAATAAAGTCATGATATCAGTTGGTTAAAGATGGATCAATTGTATGGCACCCTTACGGCATATGAGATGAGGAAGAATGATGATATACCACCAAAAAAGGAACTAGATTTCAAGACTAAAATGAAGCCAAAGAATAAATTCTAAGGTAAGATACTCAAGGAGGATGACATTATTAGTATAGATGAGGATGAAATAATTTCTTTGATTTCAAGGAAATTGAGAATAGGTTTAGACAAGTATAAAGGTAAAGTACCTCTCAAATTCTTTAATTGTGGTGAGATAGGACATTTTGCTAATAAGTGCCCTCATAAGTATAAGAAGGATGATGATGAAGAGCATGATCAAGGTCATGATGATGGAAAGAGATATTTTACATATGATAAGAGAAAAAATGGATTTAGAAGGTTTGATAATAATAAGAAGTAATTCAAGGACAAAAACAGTCTCCACACCAAAGAATATTGTAGTTCATTAAATGAGAGTGAAGACAATTACTCAGAGTATGATCATGAAGATGATGGTCCTATTGAAGATAGATCCCTTTTAATGGCTAAGGAAGGAAGTTTCTCACATAAAAATGAGTCTACTTGGAGTGATTCAAATCATGATGAAGATTAAGTAGACTATGAGATTGCACTGGCTAATGCTCATGAAGAACTAAAGATTGAGAAGAAGATCACTAAGAAGATGAAATATAAAATCAATCACATTGAGGATAAATTCAATGTGTTTGAGGCAATAACGGATGGAGATGACAAATATAATCAATATATGGTCAATAATCTTAGTTGTCAATTAGAAGTATTGTCTACAAGCCTAAAAGCTAAAGAAGATGAATGTGCAAGGTATGTAATTAAAAATGAATCATTGAAATTTGAGTTAGATAAGGTATCTAGTAAGGTAATGCCAATTATGAGATTTTAAAAGAGATTAAGTATCTAGACAAAATTATGAATGATCAAAAGCATGCAAGTGATAAGATTGGTCTTGGATACAAAGAAGAATCAAAGACTGCAACTCAATATAAGATGAAAATTAATGTGAACAAGGACAATATAACTTTGAAGACAAATTATCAAACAAGGAATGAAAGTGCTAGTATAATGACAACAAATCAGATCGAATAACCAAATGCCATGAGGTATGAAAATTTTAATGGTTACTACTATACTTGTAACTAGTTTGGGTATAGAGCTAGATAATGTAGAAGACCTATTAAGAATTAATTTACATGGAACTATGATGTGAGTCATTAGTAAAAAGGTGTGATCAAGGTTAAGTGATTCAACTATCATGATATAAGACAATTTTAAAAATATTTTCCATTCAAGGTAAGACAAGCTAAGTTTCCATCAAGGGGTATGGTTTACTATAGCTGTGAAGAGAGAGGTCACATTTTTAGATTATGTAAGCAAAGGATTAGAAGACAAAATAAGTTTTATCAAGATCCTAGAGTTTAAGATAGAATGAAAGTGAACTCATGGAGACCAAAGGTGATAACTAATAATTATGATGAGTCTTTAGGTCCAAGTAATCTATTTTTTATGGTGTATAATGCTATTAATGTTGAAGAGTGCTAAGATCTATCATTTACTATTCATTTTGAGAATGAAGAGACCAAACAAAAGGAGAAGACCAAAGTAATAGTCAAGGATAGTTATGAGGTAAATATGGATCCAAGTGAACATATTATTGTTGTTGAGCAATCATCATGTAAAGAACATAAAGTATCTATACCTAGTGATGAGGATCCAAGTTATAAGGTTGATTCTTCAAATGAAAAGGTATGTCAAGATTCCATATTTACTCCATGTGTTTTCAAGTCTATCTTTGAAGAAAAGGAGAGTGATATAGAATAATAACTAGCTATAAAATTTAAAACTAAGAAGGAGAACAACAATAATAAGAGTAATAAACCTTATAGCTATAAGAGGATTCTAGTGATTACTAAGGAGATGTGGGCCACTCTTGGCTTCACTTTATTTTAGAGTATTGTGGTGTAAAGGATATCTCTGTCTATGATTATTAATGATACTCATTTTAGTGGAGAAGAAAATGTTGTTGTGGTGTTCTTAATATGGTCCTCAAAGGCTAGAGATGAGTGTTCTCAATTGGATCAGGTATGCCTAGGTAGAAGATATGTTGAGGTGATGTCATGATATTGATAGTTATATATGAAGTAGTCTATAGGGTTATATTAAAGGTTACCAGATGGAAAAGGATAATTTATGATTTTTCAAGATGATATTTTTTCATATAAAGGTCTACTAATCTTATTCTATCATGCTCTAGGTGTTTTTATGTTTTCAAGGTATTTTGAAGTCAATTTGGAGATTTTCATTAGATCTTAGATTTCCTAGTTTATGCTTAAGAGCTTCTAAGTCCTAAAATGGGTTATAGTAAGTCAAGGTTCTCAATGGTTTGGAATCTCAAATCTTGGTCGATAAGTGTGTAATGGTCATCTCTAGGTGTACAAGAATCTTTAGAAGTGGGCATTGACTAGAAGGTGTTTTGTTGACCTTGTTTATTTTAAGATTCTAGGGTTTTAAGATCTACTAAAAAAGTGGTATGCATTATGAGTTGAGGTTTAAGGATTATTAATATTTATAATGGTCCAAATGTGTTTTCTAATAAATCTTCATAGAGATTTAAAGGTTCATGATTCTCAAGTTATTCAAGTTTTTGTCAAGTTGGAGGCCTAATTAGGTAGTAGGTTTGTGAAGGAAGTTTGTATCATAGGATGAGATAGTTTTTGAAAATTGGTTTGATAAAGGGGGAATATGAGAGTGATATAGATATGAATTTTTAGGTCTTGAAGATGTACCTAATAAAATGTGTGGGATCTACAAGTTCTAGGTAGGGTTATAAGGAGTCTAGACAAGCCTAATGTGAAGAAGAGTGTTTTTTTCTTAGTTTCTCTAAAAGGGAAAGGTATGAGCCTTTCAATCTGATTTATTAGGTTGTTTTAGTGAATTTTATATATTTGGTATAGTGCAGATGTAGATTTGGTGGTCATGGAAGTATCTTGAGAGAGAAGGCTAGTAAGTCTATATGGTGGTTCCTAATTGTGTGTGGAGATATGAAGATGATCAAAAGGTGTAGTGGCTCAAACATTTTATGGGGAATCCCTCTAAAAATTTTCTTTGTAATTTACATAATTTTTTAGTGTTTTATGTGTTTTATCTTCATTGATTTCAGTGCTTAGTTGAAGTGAGTGTTGGTATAGAGCAAAAAGGATGTTGTCAAGGCAAGAAGAGGTAGGCTCAAAGTAAGGGGGAGTTTGTATCATATTTATAATATGATACTTTCATATTTTTTATGTTATTTTTATGTCTTTAGTATCAATTCGTTCCCACTTTTTCATTGTGTCAAAGGGGGACAAAGTTCCTATTGTGGGAGTGTTTTGAGAGAGAAGGAAAGTGATATGTAAATTGCTATATATGATGTTTGTTAACATCAATCAATAAAAAAAGGGGGATATTTTTGGAGAGTTTTTAGTGATTTCATGGAGATTTACTAGGTAGTGGATGAAGTGCTTTTATATCCTAAGTGATAATGAAAAAGTGTGTAATGTGCTTGTCCTACTGTGTTGATGTTGGCTTGGTTGATCTTCAATTTTGGAATGGTTAGAGATGTTTAAAGATGAGTATGGATTATTAATCATGTGATATTTTTATTTTAAGATGTTTTATAATATTTTATTTCTTTTTTTCATAGGTGGAGTTCTTTTGGTTGTGCATAGTTTTCATCTAGACACTTTCGGTCCAGTGGTAGAAAATATATGTAGGCAGTTTGATGACATCACCATTACCACATGTGCATGAGTCAGGAGGAAATGGTTACATGGGTTTGTTAAATTTTATTCCTATTTATTATGTGAAAATTTTTAGTCCATGTAATTTAGTGTGTCAAAATATATACAAGTACAAAGTTAGGCTCCCAGGCATTTTGATAGTGTTTTTCCATACTTGACCAAATTTGCAATGTGGAAATAAGATCTGAGTAAGCATTTTGATGATGGCATATCTCATACATATGGAAATTTTATAATAATATGATCATATTTTTTTGTTATTTATTTATCCTAATTTATTTACTATAAATTTCAAGTCATGTGTTGAAGCGTGTCAAAAGTTATGCCAGTGCAAAGTTGGCCTTTCAGGCAGGTTTTGACATAATTGGCTCTATGACAAAAAAATCTAAGTGAGAATATTAATGAGATTATATCTCACATGCATGAAGGTTTTAAGAGAAATTTTTTACATTTTTATATTATTATATGAAAGTTTTTCATATGGTGCAAATTCAAATTCATGATATTGATTGAGGCAAAAGATATATCTGTGAAAAAATGGGTTTCCAGGCATATTACAGTTGGTCCCTATACTTAGTCAATTTGCATGATGTTAAAGATCTAGACCTAGTGGATATATAATGGTTCATGTTATTTCATACTTCTAGATCCAATGGTGCATGTAGAGTCAAATGGGTCAATGTGACATATGTTTATTAAAGATAAAGATTGAACATCTTATAGAAGATGAATAGAGGGTGTGTGTTCCAAGATGATAGGAAGTAGTGAGATGGAAAGAAGTGAAAATTGTTTAACAACTAAGAAAAGATAAAGGATAAAGATCCAATGTATAGTGGCTATTCATAAATATTTATTGAACTATAAGTTTTTATAGTAAAAGACTTCGTTAATCTGTAGAGATCAATGATGCACATTAAGTCAACATTGTAGGAGTACATGAGATGAGGTCAAAGTGATTTAGGTTTAACATTTGAGAATTTGTGCCTATGTGTTAAAGATAAAAAAATATCAATGGTGCATATTTTATCTGATTAGTGGGGACATGATATGAAAGCATAGTGTTCAATGTTTAATTATGACCGTTGACATTAAATATTTGAATTTATGAAGGAAAGACCAATGTCTAGTTTTTGGGGCATAACTTTTGATCTAGGTAGATTTTTATAGTGTAGTATAAGTAAATTATATATAGAACTCCAAAAAACATCTACATATATGAATTTGAAGATATATAAGTGTGTGAAGATAAAGATATCGAGTTCTAAAGTTTTCAATGTGTTTATGTATGAACTGTAAGTGACCCAAGAATATTATTCAAGTTTGTTTTGATATTATTTTGATATATCGTGATGGATTAGCTATTAGGAATTTTTTTAGACTACATAAGGATGATCTATGTACATTATGAAGTTTTTAATATTTGTATGCAATATGAATAATGGTTTAGAAGGTGACTATGTGTTCACTCATAATGATTATGTGCATAAAATATTGTTTAAGTGTTTTGTGCTTAAGTAGAAGGATATGTGATGGATGTTGGCACTTAAAGAGGAGCTATATATCATGGGTAATTGTTCCATGCTTTTGGAAAGTGTTTTTATGTTTTATTTATCTCAAACAAGTGTCAAAGAGATGAATGGGTCTCCATAGGAAATAAAAGTGACTTATGCCTAATTAAAAGTGCATTGTGCTTAAATGTGACCCATGTGAGATGGCTTAAGGGTGAAGGAATGTTTTTTGGATGATAAGGAAATATTGTGATATTAATAATTCATGATTTATTTATAAATTGTGAAACTAAATGAGATGTTTTCTAGGTTTTTAGAAGACTTGAAGAGACTGGTATGTGAGAGAGTTAGAGAACAAAGGAAAGTAGAGGAGAGTGAGAGTGCCCAGATGTTGGGCTGATAAGTAGAGAAGATTGAGTACTATGTGTATGATCTATAGGTCATGTTTTTGATGATAATATAGTTTTATTGTATTTTGAAGTTGTGTGAAGAGATTTGAGTATGCATATGAGGACTATTTGAGTGAACAAGAGAGATTATGGCATGCCTATGTGAGAGGCCTATATGAGGTAGAGAGTTTATGTAGTGGTCAAATAATTAGAGGTCCATCATTATGTGTTGAAGACATAAATTCTAAGGTGTGAGTTATCATTTAAATGAGGGTCTAAAGGACTTGATATTCCTTAGGTGTAGTTGCTCCATATGAAAGAGGGTTTCACTAAAGACCTTAGGTTAGAAGGACTTGATCAAAGTTATAGGTTAGAAGGACTTGATTGAAAAATTGGTCATAAGGACTTGATAATCTTAGGGTTAGGTGTTCCTTATGGAACTATTGTTTCAATAAAGGCCTTAGTTCAAAATGACTTGACCAAGGTTCCTAATCAAAAGGACTTTATCAGACTCTTATTTGTGATAATCTTATAAGATAGTAGTCCATGTGTTTGTAGGCTTGTGAATGTGTTTTATTCCCTAAGATATTTTCAAAAGGAGATCTTGTGTTGTGTTTTTGAACTTTAATTATGTTCTTTATTAAATACTATGAATGATTGTATTAAATGCTTAAGTATTTGTAAAGGTTTGGATATTGAATTAGATTATTTACCACCACTGATTCACCCCATCCCTCTCAATGGATTTTACATCTAAGACAAATGGTATAATAATAAATAAATGAAGTTATTAAATCATACTAAATCATGTTGTGAAGTATAAGAGAAAAACAAAATTAGAAAAAATTGGTCCTCAAGTTTTCACACTAATTCAAGTAGGGAAGTATGATAAAATTAAAAAAAATGGTTGGATTATTACATGGAATCAAAAAATAAGTTAAAATTGAAAAAGAAATGAATTAATCCTAAATCATACTAAATAAAGCTAGGAATCATGTCAATGATGTGTAGCTTCATGATCAATCACATCTTATCTCATATTTGACACATGCAATTTTGATTGTAACTTAGATTATTGGAAAATTTTATGAGGAGGGTTAAGTCCTATTCATGATCTTACACTAAAACTCACAAATGGAACGCCACTAATGTATAATACATTTTAAAATATGATAATAATGGGTGTGGGTAATATGAAGGTGAAACTATGGTTATCTATGAGGATGGCTAGATCCTATCCATGGTCTTATAATACAACTCACAGATGGAATATGAAGGGGAGTGATTAGTGAACAAAATACTATTTATCAAGAGGGAATATGAATAATGTAGGTAATTAGAAATGGAATATTAAAATTATAACTTAGGCATCTTATGAGAGTACCTTAAGAGATATGAGGCATACTAAGGACATTGAGAAGACACTAAGTGACTAGTGACCATCAATGTACAAAGGAATCATATTCACTATAGAAACTAAGATTTATAGGTAAATAAGCATGATATTAAGATAAAATAATGAAGGTATATTTGTAAAAAAAAATTAAAAATAGACTTACCTTCCCACAATGTGTTCCCCATTCCTTAGGACCCTTTACAGAACTGTCGATCTACTATGAATATTGGGTACTTAAGTGAGATAGTATCACTAAAAGATTTTTTTGTTCTCATTTTCTAATATAATATCTTACCTCATAATAATGGACCTTAGGTCTATCATAATGCCAACTATGGATTTTGATATTTGACTAGAATAAGGAGATGTGATTTGAATCACATCCTTTAGTATGAGTTGACTTTTAAGAATTTGAAATGTTTTCGCCTTTTAGATCATTTTATTTTGTTAAATGATTTAGATTTTGAATTATTTTAAGGATTTTTAAGATTCCTCCTCCATAAGAACTTAGAAAGATCAATCATGAGAGATAGAGTGATACATATGAAAGAGATTTAAGCTTAGGCTAAAGGAAGTGAAGTAACTAAATACAAGACTAACTAGGACACTTAGGCT
Source organism: Torreya grandis (assembly GCA_037957365.1). Classification (NCBI taxonomy): domain Eukaryota; kingdom Viridiplantae; phylum Streptophyta; class Pinopsida; order Cupressales; family Taxaceae; genus Torreya; species Torreya grandis. The sequence continues at coordinate 3,764,937 of JARHVA010000860.1, forward strand.
TGAAAATGAAATAACATGTTATCTCAAGTCTCAACCATGTATATGTTTATTTCTAATGAAATGAATAAAATGAAAAAAGAGATCCAAGTGGATCAATGAAAGGAGATTATAATGAAATTAAGTTTTTACTAACTGATCATATGGTAATAAGGAATAACTAAAGGGACCCGGGTTTGTATAAATGAGTCACATTGATAATTAGATGTGAAAAATAGAGATAAGAAATAAAAAAATCATGAATAAATAAAAAGGTAACTTTTAAGAAACAAAGAGAAAGTAACGAGAAAGAAAAATATCTATAAGCAAATATAAATGAAAGTAGAAGCAGTATAGAGTGCAAAAGTAAAGTCACCATGTAATATAAATAAGAATTTGATACAATGTCAAATGATATAAAAAATATATAAAGATAATATTTAATAACATGTCTAAATGAAATGAAAATTTAAAATAACCATGCATGTGCTATAAATACAATAAATCTACCCACACACATTATCCATAAAATTAGATAGATATTTATGAAGATAGATGCAAACTACTAGTAATGTCTCATCTATATTCAATGAAAACTAGGAAAATACTTCACATCTAATATCCTCAAAAAAAAATTAGGAATTATAGATAGATCATGATGAGGAGGATTATCAATCAAGGGATGCCTAGAAGAATGCATAAGAGTAGACTCTATAGGGAATATAAGGATCATTGATGGGGAAGTATCCATAGATAAGGGACTTAGAGGTGGATAAATATCCACATTCTAGGTATGGTCTATGGGTGAAAGAATCATGGGTGGAGAAGGATATATAGGTGAAGGAGTCACGAGTGGAAGCACAAAAGTTGATTAAGGAACCATAGGAGGGGAGGGAACCATAAGAGGTGGAACCATGGGAAAAGAAGGAGGAGCCTTATTATGGGAATGACCTATGGGAATAATGTGATAATGTCTAGGAATAGCTATAAGGTTATATTTAAGGTGTTATTGAAGGATACGCCAATGATCAGTGTGATGGGTGCCACATTGGTGCCAAAGACAATACACTTATCCATAATTTTGAATATATTTAGGTAATACCTTTGGGGTAACTATGGACTTGTCTTAGGATAGAGAGGAATAAGGATGAAAAGTATAAATATATTATCATAACTTATGATAATGCATGTATGAATGATTATCCATTTAATGGAAGCAAGATATATGCATGTGATTAAACTTAGTAGAATTACTCATAAGAGGAGGTGTAACAGGAATACAAGGAGCTTGGGAAGGTTCATCATCCCATTTGGTGGGTAATGGAGCCATATAAGGTAAAGGAATCAAACCATCACCAAGAGAAGGTGATGGTGGGTAAGGAATATGACTAGCCTTAATGGAAGGAGCAATGAGATCATAAGCAAGGATAGGATTAATGATAATAGGAGTAGAAATGAGATCAACTATAGCAAGATTAAGAATGGGTTAAAATATAGTAGGAGTGGGAGTGTAATCTGATGTGGGATCTTTTAAGGAGGGTTGGGGTCTACAAAAGGTTGAATAAGGGTTTCACACATCTTAGGGATAAGGAAATTATAGGGGTCAAAGTACCTAGCAAAGAGGTAAGGCCCAATCATATCATGATCCATGAGCATACTCCTATGAGATTCTTTATAAACTAGAGGTGTTAACCCCATATCTACCCTATGATAAAGAGGAAAAATACTAAAATTAGCAACCATAAATTATGGAACATTAGAATAATCACTAAAATAATAAGGCAAATAATAATGATAATGAATAATCTCAACATCATGGGCTTGAACAAGACTGCCTAGGAATGGATCATCTAAGGTATAACATCATCATAGTCAGGTGTGTGAATATCAATGATGCATGTATAGATGACCTTGTCATTAGATGAAGTGTGATGAATATAATTTTTAGTCTTAGTCAAGATAGTGAGAATATCATCATAAAGAGGTTTATGTAAATGAGGCTACAAAGAAGCAAGAAGCTAAGAGATGAGATGAGGTGAGAGATCAATTTTTTTAATATTTAGGTTGATCTCATCAGGCTCAACATCAACATAATCTAAGAGGTTAGGGTGAATATTAATAATAATTTGGGATGACCATTGAAACCTTGAGTGGAATTAATGGGAAAGTTGAATCATTGAGACACATAAAATGGAACACCAGGCAAAGGTTCAAGTGTAAGAATATTGAAGACACCACCAATTTGGAATCATTAAAAATTATAAGGGTTAGTGTCACCATAAATCTTATAAATGGATCCATTATTAGGGAATTTAATTAATTGGTAGGTGTAATAAGTAATTGATCTCATACAATGAGTCCACGACCTTCCAAGAAAAATATTATAAGAGAGAGGAAAGTTAAATATCATCACCTTCACATGAATGGTGATAGGTGGGATGGTAATGGGAAGCTACACACAACCTAAAGGAGTAATTTACCTTTGATCAAATCATTGTAATGTGTTAAGTGTGGACTTGAGATTGCATTTAGATTTTCTAAGGATTTTAATAAAATTGAGAGATGCAACATAGGTTTGGAACCCTCATCAAGCAATGCACTCTTGACTTGGATATCACTAGTTTAGATACTAGTGAATAGAGGAGGATCATCTGCATGAAGAAAAATCTCATCAATAATGATGGAAGTGATAGGAAATTTTAAGGAAAGAGAAGTGTTTATTGATTCATTAGCATAGATGGACATCTTTTCACATTGTCGTAATATGTTACCCTTAGATCCATAAGGTTGTTTCACATCTTGCTAGGGGAGGACAAGGTTTATTCATTTTAAATAATAGTTAAATAAGATGGTTTATACGATGTGGAGAGGTCATAATAAGCTCAAGGAATGGAATTTGAGATGGTATATTAGTGAGTTATATGATGGGATCTCACTCATCATAACCCATAAGAAGGTTGGTAGAAATAGGTGCATAATGATTAATGAGATCCTCAAAAGAAAGAACTGAAGTACATTGGAATTTGTGTTGATAAGAAAGAGAAGTTGTATAAGAAGGTTGTAAATTATGATAATAGGGTGAATCAGTTAACTCAAGTTGGTTTTGAGGATTGGTAGAACAAGTGTTGATAGAAGCTTGATTATTATTAGTGTTAGGTAAAGAAGATGTAGGGATGGTAGAAATAGAATGGGATGTGTTATCCAAAGGAGGATTTGGAATTAGTTCATCAAAGGTTATAAGCTCATATTGACCTAACTCATTAAGTGAGTTGGAGAAGAATCATGGATAAAATTAATGGTGAAAGAAAATGGAGTGTAGATAGGTTACTGATCAATAAAGCAACCACCCTTTTCATAGTAGTCATGTTAACCATATTCTCTTCAAGATTTGGGTCAACAAGATTTTAAACATTATTGGTGGAAGGGGTGGGATTTTCTTGGGTATCTTGATTAATTTGGTGATTAAGAAGAGGGTATTTATAGATACCCAAATGACCATTATTTTAATTTAAGCCTTGAGATTTAGTATGTGTTTTATGAGCCTTAAAAGTAATATCATAGGCTTGTTGATGTTTTTGAATGATATAATAATGATAAAAATTAGGACCAAGAATAAAATACATAGATAAATAATGAATATGCCTACATGTCTCATGATAAGGACACCAACTAGCATGAAACCAACAAAACATGTGAGGATCATATCAAGATTTCATAAGATGAGTGGGATAAAGTTTTCATGATAGAGGCTTAGGTAGATGTTAAGTAATTCAAATGAGGATAATGTTTTGTGAAAATTGTTGGTATTAGGAAAAGATAAATGAAGATTAGTGTATTATTGAGAAGATGGAGTTGGTTCTAAAGATTGGTTAGGAACAATAGCTTGAATAATGTGAATTGTTTTATAAGAGTCCATGATACCATCATTGGTGGCATTATTATTTTTTTATTAAGTAAGATATGAGTACCCACAAAAGGTTAGGGTGGCTTGAATTGATTCATAAGGAAATATTGATATTTATCTTGGTCAATAGCCTCCTTCAAAGTATGTGGAGAGAGAGTGTGTAACTGATATTTTATTTTGGGAAAAAGGGCATTGGTAAAGAGATGGAAAAGGTTATCATTGGCCATGTTATGTTCACATTTGTTGGATAATGTTTTACACCTTTTAATGAAAGATTGAGTAGTTTCATTTTCATGTTGTTTACAATTTATGAAGTGGGCCAAAATGTTTTCAAGAAGATCACTAGTTTGAAATTATTGAAATAAATCATTCACTAAATCTTACATACTATTAATAGAATGGGTTATAATTTAGTTTTACCAATCTAATGCATCACCCATAGGAGTTTGGCTAAGAGATTGGTAGCAGAAAAGGTATTCAATTTGACCCAATCCTTTTAAATATTTCTAAATGTTTTAATATGAAGGGTAGGATAAGTTGATCCACTATAAGAAATGGTAGGGGTGATACATCCTATGTCAATATTAACAATTTGAGAGGTAAGAGGCTCATTTTGAATATGCTTAACAATTTTTTTGACCAAAGGAGGTTGAGAGATGAGATTACCTTGATAATCGTGAAGAGGAGGTGGAACATTTTGATTATGCATGCCCCAAGTCATTAGTTGAGGATGAATTTTAAGATGGAGAAGGTGATTTTTCATTCTCATCATTTGATTTGTATTATGAGATTGAAATCTATTCATTTGATTTAGTGTTTATAATAAGAGTTGGTGGGTTTGATTGGTATTGTTAGCACTTTTTGAAGCATTAGAGTTGGTATTAGTGGCTTGGGTATCACTATTGGTGTTGGTAGGATCTTAAGAGAAACTATGAGAATATGAAGCACTAGTGGAAAAATTTGTGTGTGAACCAAAAGATGGACTAGTGAAGGGATGAGAAAAATAAGCACTAGAAACATGATAGCTTAAGTAGAAAATGATGCATTAGTACAAGGATCAAGGATAGTGGATCTTATAAGAGGCCCAATAGATGTATAACCTACCATGTTAGTGGAAATAATAGGCATGGAGGTAGAGGAGGTTAAATAAAAAGAGGTCATGGTATGAGAAGGGATCATAATCAAGGGAAGAGGATGAGAATCAAAGAAAGTGGTACCTCGAAATACATTTGAGAATGTGGGAGTAGGTGAATGAGGTTATTGAATTTTACCACTAATCATGAGATGGTAAATGGTAGAGGGATCCTTTCCTCAATTTTGAGGAATTTTAGAGATAAAAAAGAGCATTTTAGGGGTGTAGTCTAATTCAGGTTGATCTTCTGGGGACAAGAGAGGATTATGCTACAAAGAGGAATGAGGAGAGGTCTCATAGATCATTGTGAAAGTGTCTATGTGAACATTAATTTCATACAATAGAGGAGACCTATTATACATATGGGAGACCCTATGAGATTTGGTAAAATTGATCATGTTTTGTTGAATTCAACTCAGTGTGGTCTTCAAATAGAAAATTCATGGTGAAGGAGAAAGATTAAAACAAGTAAGAGATGAGAAAACAAGGAAATATGGAGTGATAAGAACAACATATATTTGAATTTATTGATATATTACATTAAATAGGGTCTATGGACTACATACAATTAATTAGTTTGATCTAGCATAGTAGATAGAGGTTAAAAATGTGTAAAGGGTTCACTAGGTTGAACAAGAATAATAAATATGGAAAATCAGATAGCCTATAATAGATTGTGTTGACTAAAATGATTGTGCACTTAATAATAATAATTTTATAATTACTTAGAAAAAAACTTAATAGAAACACATAATCAATTAGATTAGTGAAGTTGTTTTAATTGAGGCACGTAACACAAAACCTTTCACCAACACTAGCCAATGCAAGTTTTACAATACAACATGCAATTGAGCAAGAAACAAGCAGTCAACTTGGAAATTAAAATCTAACTAAGTGGTCAACCTAAATTTTGTTAGATTATTATAATATAGTTTTAAATGTGATAAGAAGTTGGATATAAGCAAGGAACTATAAATCAATATAAGGATAGTTTTTGGATGTTTGGGTTGAAAGGGATCTATATTGGTAATGGTATAAGATTGGTATTGGGGCCCACCCCTTCACTTTACACACTACAACAATAAGGTTGTCAGGTGAATATCTATAATATACCTTTAACCACATGTTTATACTTAGCTAAAAACCAAGTTGGATTCCCCTTGGTGATGAAATCCAAGTAGGTTGGCCTTGGGTAGATAATTATTAAAATGCTTATTTAAGATTTTGTGATTTGGTCATGTGTACATAAAATATAAAATATTGAAACTAAGTTCTATATTAAAAATCACCTAATTAGAATTTTTGAACTATTATAAGCATGCAAGCAACAAGAAATGAAAGTGTGAGCTAATTACTAGCATATAAGGGCTAATTCTAAACTTTGAAACATAGTATAGTGTCAATTCAATTGATAGTGTATGCATAGAATACAAAATAGGGTTGACAGTGTCACCTCTATACTATTAAATATTTTTTTTTGAAAATTAATAGGGTCAACATGGTTGACCTAGTTATCTAGACAATATACAAAATATAAAATTATGTCGATAGAGTCGATCTAGTTGACTATGTAATCAATTTTAAAGATTGTAAATTGTGAAAATAAAGATTACAGGGAAATAGAGAGGATAAAAAATAACATTTTTTGGTTTGAAGATGAAGATAAGTGAGATTAATATCAAATAACCTTACTAAATTCTTGTAAATCTTGCTAACAGGGTTGATTGGGTCGACCTAGTATGCTAAATTTCATGCCTGAAAGTGTATAGGGTTGACTAGGTTGACCTAGTAGTCTACATTGGATGTATGAAATTATGAGAAAATATACTATGTTGACTAAGTTTATCCAATAGCTTATACCTAGAAAATAACCTACATAGAAAGAATAGAGTCATTTATATGCGACTATGTGTTAAACCTAGACATAAACGTTAGAATCATGTCAATACAATTAACCTAATATTGTGAATATATGATTATAAAAATGATAAAATAATAAAATAAGTGAATCAAAATACTACAAGGTTTAGATTCAAATTGGGTTTACTATAATTTATGTAATTAAAAATGCATCATGTCTATAAATCAATACTAACTCAAAGAAGATAGATCATACCATACACTTCTGATTAGGAATACATTTATTAATTATAAGCATGGTCAATATAGGGATCCACTGGACCTGATTAGGGGATCTCTTATCACAATACACCATGCTATGGAATGTTTTATATCCTTTATTCTAACATAATCATGTAATAGCCCTAAGGGGGTCCTAGGTTTTGATAGTTCACCTAAACTAATATTAAGTAAATTAAATCTAATATAGTGTCACCAAAGCTTGTGGTATAAAGTAGGGGTTAGAAAAAATAAAACTAAACATACATAGAAGACATATACTCATGTCAATGTATACAGAATCCTAATACATGGAAGATAATCACAACTACATATCTCTTTACTCTTACAAATGAGAAATAAATATAGGAATAGTTACCTTTGAAGATGAACCCATCGAGCCTCAATATCTCTCTTGGCCAAGTGCTTCATAAGAGGTTGTTGTGGTATGTCAATATGACAAAGACAAATCATATCTAGGCTACACAACCTATCAATGCATCCAAAATACTTATCCACAAAATAAGACCCATTACTCTAAAGAATATATGAAACCCTAAGATTTATTCCTCAAGTAGAATGGTCAATAGGTAGATGTTCATTTGTTCTTACTTCTTATTTTTCTTTTCCTTGATAAATTATGGAAATGAAATTGTATTCATAGCTAGATTTGACCCTTGACCCTTCCAAAAATCTTGACTAACAAGGTCAACCTAGTAAACCTAGCATAGTTTCAAAAAATTATTCAATAGGTCCTAATCTAGTTTAGCCAAAGGATAACCTAATTCCAACATGAAAATATCTCAAAAATTTATTGGGTTGACCCAGTCAACCTAACACAGTTCACTAATAAAAAGGGATCTAGGTGAGGAAAAGGAGGATAAAATGTATCAAATTCTTGGAATGTGTATAATAGAGAAGAAAAATCTTAGGGTTAATGGTTTTAGGAGACAAGTGTGTAGATAACAAGTGGAAAAAGTAATAATAATCTTTCAAAGTACCAATGGTCTTCCCACCCCTTTCTTAGTGCACCGCTTAAGGCATGCACTAAGAGAGATTGAGACTTGATGGGTTATTACAAGATATAAAGAGTCACTAATTGATAAAAGTTTGAAAATATTATGTGTATACAATTCACACTAGTGTGGGCCCCACAAACTCCTTTATGAACTTCCCTCATTGATAATCTAGATTATGTCTATGTTAAACAATGAAATATAGTTACATCGAAGCTTGTAAGATAAAGTGTGAGTCTAAATAGGGAATAATAAGAGGATTGGTATGTGAAGGATTTTTGTTTCTTATGTTAAAGGTTAGGTGTAAGGATGGTCATGTAAGTAATTGTATAATTCATAATATAAGATAGATATGGGACCAACAATATCAAAAATCATTTCAATAGCTGATGGTTCATGACTAGGCACTATAAGATGTTCAAAAAAGAACTTGTAGTTTATTGCATTGTCTATGTTGTGGGTCAAAGAACTAATTATAGCCATGACATCTTTTATCTTATATTAGCCTAAGGTATGTGTTCAAACTGAATGTGAATAATTTTTTTCTTGAGAGTGTCCACCATAACTTTATATTATATTAGCTTATAATATTTGGTCTATAATTGGTTTTTAACCTAATTAATGATATTTTGAGAATATATATATACCAATATATGTTGAATGTTCTATTTTCCCACTTGACAAATCTTTTTGATGAGTGATTCATACATAACCATGTTATTTTTATAGGGAAAGAAGATATGGAATGATTTGGAATGAGATCCCCCTGTCTTGTTATAAATAATAAACCTACCCCTATTCCATGCAACATGAAGGAACCATGAATATATAGTTTCCATGGATTCTCTTTAGGAAGTGTTTCTATTATGGTCATAATGAACTCATTTGGAAATGTAAAAGTAAGTGGTTGAGTATCTGATATGGGAGATTCAATAGGCTAATCTATAAGTACCTATCCTTTAATGGCCTTTTGATTGACATATTCAATCTCAAACTCACTTAGATGTATGATTGACTTAGCTATGCAACCATATAAAGTTATTTTTGATAGTATATACTTGAGAAAGTCTACTTTGGTAATGACTATGGTCTTTTTAATCATGTAATGATGTAGCTTCTAAGATACAAAGACCATAGCTAAATGAGATTATCTAATTAGTGTATAATTATTTTCATACGATACTAGTGTAAGGTTTAGATAATACACTACATGTTATTTCCCATGTTCATCATGTTGGGCTATAAGTGCCCCTAGGGCATTGTTAATGGATGATAGGTAAAGCAATAACATCTTTCCTAGTATAAGTGGTAGCAAAACTAGTGTATTGACCAAATATCCATTTAGGTACTCAAAGGCCTTCTAGAAATCTTGGTTCCATGAAAAGGTAGTGCCTTCCCTCAACAAATGACTAAATAACTAGAATTTATTAGAAAAACATGATATGACACATCTGATAGACTATATTTTACTCTAAAAATTATAGAGTTACTTCAGAGTAGAAGGTGGTAACATTTTAGTAATGGCTCAAACCTTGGTAGGACCAACTTCAATGCCTCAATAAGAGACAATAAAGCCTAAATTTTTTATTGAAGTAACAACAAAAACACACTTTTTGGAATTAATCCAAAATTTATACTCATATATTCTCTCAAAGATTCTCCATAGTATGGTTGGATGGTCTACATGGGTCTTATATTTATCCAATATGTCATCAACATAGTTTTCAATAATATCATGAATCATATCATGGAATATAACCATCATGGACCTTTGGTATGTTGCCCATACATTCTCAAGGCCAAAAGGCATGACTTGATAGTAAAATGCCCCCCAAGGAGTGGTGATTATTGTCTTGTGTTTGTATTCAAGTACAATCTTGATTTGGTTATATCATAAAAAGCCATCCATGAGAGAAAGTATTTCATACCCAGACGTGGAGTCAACAATCATGTGAATGTTAGGCAAAGGAAAGTCACCCTTTAGGTAGGCCTTGTTGATATTTTTGAAATCAAAGCACAACTTGATACCTTCTATATTTTTGCTAACTGGCATATTATTAAAGATCCACTCTAAATAATTAATAGGCCTAATACATCTTTCATATAATAGTTTCTCTAATTTTTTCTTGAACAAGATGATAATGCAAGGATGCATTTTTGTAATTTTTTCTTAATCAGTTTAGCATCTAGATGAACTACAAGATGATGTGGAACCAATGATGGATCTAAACCTAGTATATTAGAGTAGAACCATGAAAAAATGTCCATGAACTCTCTGATAAGAGTTTTAATAGCTTCACATTCCTCCTCAATGAGGAATGTGCCTAATTTTTCCTACTTGGGATCATTTCAAGTCCCAATATTGACTTCTAAAATATCCTCTATAAGAAGAGTAGAGTTATCTTCCATGATAATCGATAAAGATGTGAATTGGCTAATAATGGAAAAGTCATCTAGTTAGACCAATTATTTAAGTTCTCCCAACTAGGATGAATTTGAATCTCTTAATGGTGTCAAGGGCCAAGTGATAAACACATCATGGAATTATTGGATAATCTACTCAAAACACTATTTGTCCCATGTAATGAATTTAGACCCAAAGGAAAGATTGATGTTGGTGGTCTACCAAACTTCATTTATGGAAGGGTTAACATCCCCATCTGATGGCACCTGAATCATGTTTTCACTAAGAGATTAAATTTTTTGTTTACTTTTTCCTTGGTCCAAAAGCACCTCAAAGAGGCTTTCACTTTAGGACCTCAATGTTTTATTTTTTTGTTTTTGGATAAGGGTGTTCATTTATTCTCTAAAATAGGTTACAAAATCTCATTTGAGAGAGAACACTTATTTATGGTCTCCTAATGGAACATTGTCTCTTGGGCCTAAAATTCATAAAAGGCCTCATCATTCTCTAACTCATCTAGAGGTACTATGTATTTTTATTGGTCCCATTTTATAAATTGAGGGTGATAAAGGGTATGTGGGGAATGGTGCATTATTGGCATGATTGTTAAAAATGATATAGGTTGAATAGGTTGGTATTAGATAGGTTTTTATATATTTTATGATCAAACTTTACTTCATTATCATCATCATCATCATCATCGCTATTCATTAGTTTAGGAACATGAATAAGGTGTGTGGGGTCACCCTTAGGTAGTTTAATCTAAGATCATGAGTTTTTTATAGAAATTAGATTGATATTACTCTTCTAATTTTCCCCTAAGCCTCTACCTACATAATCTTCATTATTCATAATCCTATTATGGATGGGATACTTTTTTCTTTGTTAATAATTAGCTATATTTTAATTATATATCCAGTAATTGTCTTCATCTAGTGGGTCTTGCTCTTGACTAGTGGCTAGTGTGAAAACAATAGGTACTTGGATATGAAGATTTCCTTTTCCATTTTGTCATCATTTCATGAAAATTAGTTTGGCTTCAGACCCTCCATAAGTCTTAGGGTTTTTCATAAGCTTAGTTATATGAAAGGTATTATGGGTAAATTACTCTCTTGGACCATTGTCTAAAATAGTGAAATGGTTGGTTATTTCAATAAGAAGCTTTTTTGAAGTTGAGGAAAGGCTATCAGGGACTACGTAACTTGTCTTTGAAAATTCAACAAGTATATCCTTTTTTTGTCCTTATTTGGTACTAGGTATAGGATAAAATGGTAATTGTAGCTCTTATATTCAGTATCCAAAATATTGAATTAATAATATTGTTATAAGTACCCATGGATAATTACCTCCATCCCTAAATGTGTAAAATTGATATATTGGTGTAATGTCAAAGGTATTTCATAAATTTTATGTATCTATGGTCTATCCAAAATTAAATTGTTTAATAAATCTAAGTCTAACACATGAAAAAGTGTGTCATAGAATAATGTCCTAATGAAAATTAGAAAATAAATAGTTCCTTATGATATTTGATATTCATTGTCATAGATATTGATGATTATGGTATTTGGATGAAGGTCTATGATTATGTATCCTAGATGCTTTATTAACTATAGAGACACAATATTAAGTCATGGCCATTGTCTATGAGTACATTTTTAATTTCATGTTGTGTTATAAAAACTTTAATGTATAATGGGTTACTATGGAGAGGGCCTAATTATGACATATCACTTTGGTAGAAGGTCAATTATTGACCTAGGGCTAGGTGTTTAACCAAAGCTTGAAATTTGACTAGCATAATGTCATTAGGCACATGGGATTAGCTTAGGAGTTTAGTAAGGATAATATATGTGCACAACAAATCCAAAATAGAAATTTTTGAGGTGTATTTTTAGTTATTTAACAATATCATACATTTTTACTTAACATTGGTAATTAGATTACTCCAACCAACATAGTGGGTTGAATTGCCTCATTGGTATAAGGTTATGGGCCTAGAGTGGTTACTTTAGTTTATCAATTTTTGATTGCACAATATGGATTGGGTAAAGGACCATTATACCTAAAAAAGGATAGAGAGAGGCCTAGGATTGTAATTCTTGATTATTGGTATGATTAGTTACAAACATGGGACAATAAGGATTATCGGTATAAGAACCTAAGATGGTAATCTTTGGTTACTGTTTCACTTGGATGTGGTCATAAATCAAGGAAAGATTACCAGTAAAGGGTGGATGATAAGAATTATTAGGTAAAGGTCTTGGTCTATTGGTATTCAGTTTAGGGTTAATTTTGATTATAGATACATGACCAACCATAATATGACCTATAACTCTATTATAGTTGATGTGCAAGTATGTGATAGGTCTGTGTGTTATTGGAGTTATTTTAACCTTGGTTCCATCCATTTTAGGGTTGGCATTATTTTTATTTTTATTACTAATATTGTGGTTTTGGTTATGGAAGTGTACTTTATTATTGATATTATTATTGGTTCTAATTCTAATTGGTATTGTTATGTTGTAGAAATAGGTCTCAGTAGATACCTAGATTTTATTAGACATAGAAACCATGTTATCTAACTAGATTTCTCCATTTTTCAACATATTTTCAATAAGGTACTTTAGATACACAACAACAACATATAGAATGTCTATGAACATGATGGTATTTACATAATTCATGTTATTTATAACAATCTAGATAATGTATACCTTTAGGTCAGTGCTTTGGAATCAAGTAACTAATCTTATTGTTCATGGATAACTTGTGAAAAACTGATTCAATATGCTCACCAAGGTCACTAAAGTCTCTAGTATTAGGTATTATTCTTTGGCTAGTGGATTGAAAATGTGGTGGTTGAGGTGCTTGCATGGACAGAGGTATGAAATAGGCCACATTTGTTGAATAGGTTAAATTGATTTAATGATATATAGTTATAACATACACTGATTATATGGTTTTTTCACCATTTAAACATGATGTGAATTAGTAACTCCATTACTAAAAACTTTATTTTTTCAGTTGTACAAGTTAGGTTTTTCATAATTATTAGCCTAAGTGGATGTAGACACTTATGTTTAGACTAGGTCAAGGTTTTGACTTGGGCCTAAATGTTGGTTTTATCTCTGACTTTAGTTCAAGGAAGACAATTTGATAACCTCTTTATTAATAAGAGCCTTTTTAATTTATATACCTTTATCAATGATCCTATTAAATGTATGAGCACATTGAAGTTACAAATGATAAGTTATCTCACTATGCAATTTTTTGGTAAACATAACTATGAATTATTTATCTAGTTAATTATGACAAAAGTAGCTATCAAACACTCAACACTATTTCAAATAACTTGTAAAGATATCAACAACCTTCTGCTTGACCTGACTCAAAATAACTATTGAAATCTCATGTTTGCACATCAACAGACCTATCACATACCTATCACATACACACAGACCTATCAAAATAACTCCTCCATTATAAAGTATACTTTTAAATGTATTAGGGTACAAAAGTAAAACTTCCACATTTTGAGTAAAATTCCACATGAATTTTGTAATGCTTTATAATGATAAGTATAGAGAGAAAAAAAAAACACATGGTTGTTAGGAAGTAGCATTGTCATGTACACTCCCCCTCAATGAAAACTTTAAGAGGCCCAACATTGCATGAAACTAAGAAAACTTGGTAGCACCAAATGGTTTTATGAAGATATCTGTCACTTATTCATTTATAGGATAAAACTACATATCAGTATCACCACTGAGATTTTTTTTTTGATAAAATTCACATAAACTTCAATATGTTTAGTTCTTTGGTGTTGCATTAGAATTTTTCCATAGTTATACAACTTTGGTTATCACAATGAAGGATGGTACTATGAGAAAAATTTATATGAATTTATCCTAATAACCTTCATAGCGATGTGGCTTCTTTGGCATATTTCATATCATTTTTGTACTCTAATTTAGTATAAGAGATAGAGACAGTAGATTGCTTCTCATTGCTCTAAGTAATAACACCTGCACCAAACTTAAACACATATTTATAAGTAGATTTGTGATTTATAGAATCACCAACATCATCATCATCACAATAAACATATAATTTAGCATTATAATTGAAAGAATAAAATAAACCAAAATTAAATTTTTTTATATAAAGAAAAAATTGTTTATCTAATTTCCAAAGATCCAAATATGGATCCTGTATAAATATAGAAGCAACACCAATAACATATAAAGTATCTAGCCTTGTAATGGTTAGATAAATCAAACTACCAATAAGTTGTATATATAAAGTAGGGATATAGTTTTTAAATATAGGTATTAGATCAATTTTAACACCAAATTCAATAGAATTAGAAGATTTACAATCAAGCATGTTAAACTTAACAAAAAAGTTATGATTATATTGAGATTGTGATAAAATAATAGAATGCTTATCCTAAAATATAGCCATTCCTATTAAATAATGTAGAATGCCTAAATCATTCATTTAAAACATTTGACTTAGTTTATCTTTATATTTATGAATTAAACTATATAAATCTCCAATAATCAACAAATCATCAACATATAATATAGTTATAATCAAATGAACATTTTCAACTTTAATAAAGATATCATTATCAGAGTAGAAATTGGAGAAACTCATCTCTTTTAAAAAGGAGGTGATTTTAGAACACAAAGATCAAGAAGCTTTTTTTAAATCATACAAATATTTATTTAACTTGCATACATAATATTCTCTATTAGGGCTGAGTCATGTAGATTTACTCTTCTAAATAACCATTTATAAATTTATTCCTAACATCCATTTGATGGAAAACTCAACCATTTTAGGTTGAAAGAGAAATAAGAAGTCTAACAATACTCATTTTTTACTACAGGAGCAAAGGTTTCAACATAGTCAATCCTACGTTTTTGAGTAAACCCATGAGCAACTAACCTACCTTTAAATTTGTCAATTTTACCAATTAAACTATACTTGATCTTATAAATCAACCTATAACTAATGATATGCCCTTTAGGTAGAGGAAGGACAATATCCCAAGTTTGATTTTTAATTAACACAATATATTCAACTTTCATAGTAACATTACATCTATCATCTTGAGTGTCTTCCTCAAATGATTGAGTACTATATTCATACATAGTCATTAATTCATGATAAGAATATTGAATTCTAGTTAATTCATTAAGGTTACAACATTAGAATTTTAGATTAGGGATTCTATAAATTTAGGTATTTTAGATTGAACATGAAACTTAGAGTGTTACTTAGACTCTAAGTTATCCAAAAATGGATCAAATTCCTCAAGGGAATCCATTTCACCACAAGGAGAAACATGAGATTTGGGTTCATCAAAAGAAGAACATTAAGGATTTTCTACAAAGGGATCATAAAAAGATTTTTCAAAAATAAAAATATTCATATTATTAATTATCTAACATTTAAAAGTTGCATACTCTCTTAAACCATTTTTCTTACCCCCATAAAATACAAAAGTGAAAGAAAAGGAAGTGAGATCAAGCTTCTTTCTTTTAACTTTAGGAACAAAAATAGAAGTGGGACTACCAAATATCCTGAGATGAGCCACACTAAGTTTGTTTTTATTCCATATTTATAAAGGGGTATAAATATGAAAACATTTGGTAGGGACTCTATTTATAATATTCATAATAATATTTATGGCTTCAAAATATAAAAAATTAAAAACATTTGTAGATTTAAACATTATTATAGTCATTTCTATGATGGTACAATTTTTACTTTCAACAATACCATTTTATAGTGGAATAAGGAGATGTTAATTCCATTTGAATACCACAACTAATTAAAAAAGAATCAAACTCTTTATTAACAAATTCACTACCATTATCAGTTCTTAATCTCTTAATAGAAAAATCAAATGCATTTTCAACATTAGATTAAATTCCTTGAATTTAGAAAACATATCAAATTTATTTTTAATTAAATATGACCAAATAATTATAGTGTAATCATGAATAAAATAAAAAATAAAAAAATCACCATTAATATATACAACTTGAATAGGTCCTACAACATCACTATGAATCAATTCTAAAGGATATGATGAGTTCACATCATGATTCTTATCGAAGGAGTTAGCATGTTACTTACCACATAATCAACCCTCATAGGTTTAATGATGAGACCATATAAAAGGAAGTAAAAAAAATATTTGCAAACATATCATGTAAATTTATAAAATTAACATGTCATAATATTTCATGCCATAATTGAGATTTATTCTTACTATACGATGAAAGAAAACATGAAGAAGGAGAAAAGATATATAAACCTTTCTTTTAAACACCTTAAAAAATCAAGTATATTAATTTCTAATAGACACCTATCTCTAATAAATGTTACAATGAAATTATCATTTATGAGTTGAGAGAAAGATAGCAAATTCTTTTTAAGCTTAGTTACATAAAAAAACATCATTTATAGTAAAATTTGAAAATATTTCTTTTCCCTATTTAGTTTCTTCTAAAAAATAATTATCTCCTAAGTAAATTATTTCATATATATCTATATAATCACACAAAATTTTAAATAAACAAGTCATATGGTGCGATTCAAATAAAACAACATATAAAGTAATAACATTCTAATCTTGATTGTTAGTCTGATTAGGGTTCTAATTCTTCTTCTTGTTTTGATTAGATTTATTCCATTTTTTATTTTTATTTATATCTTATTTTTATAAAATTTTTCCATTTTATGATTAAATTTACTACACAAATTATAATTTCCATTAAACATAAGTTTATGGTTCTTATTACCAGATTTCTTATTCTTGTATTTGCCTTTAGTATAATTAGGGTTAGATTTATTATTTTTAGTGTTATAAAAAATGTTATTTAAGGTGAGAAATGATTGAGTGACATTCTATTTAGAATCAAAATTGGTCATAACTTTATCATATTGAATTAGAAGAGCAAATAAAGTGGTAAGGTTAGGGATATATTTCTCAGTTTGATATTTAGAATTCAAAATTGAAATGAAATTTATAAATTTCTCATTAATATTTAACTAAATTATAATTACAAATCAAATTACAATTATAATAAAATTACAATTACATCCATCTAATTGAGCTATAATATTTTAATTTTAGCAAGAAAATTCACAACTTTCTTATAACCTTTCATAGGTGAAGTTAGAAATTTAAGGATTAACTTAATAATATTCTAGAAATGAGTTCTTACATGCAAGGATTCAAGGAGTTTCCAAGAATTATTAGGAGACTCTTGACTACTAATGTGGATAATTAATTCATCTTTAACACTCTGTATGATAATGAACATATCTTTTTATGACTTTTAATGAAATGTATTGGTAAGTTTAAGGGTCACATGTCATCTAGAAGGTGATTTTTCAAGCCAAAAAAAAATATTTCACAACTTACATGCCATAAATTTAGATTTAACATGAATATTTCATATATTATAGTTATTTACATTAAGCATTTAAGTCTTATCGAAGGAAAAATATAATGAATACAACTTCCCTTTAAATAAGATATGAATAAACCCTTAAAATGAAACCTTTTCATCTTAATTTTAACCTAATTTCATAGTACAACAAATTTAAAAGTGAAAACACACAATAGTTTTTCAGATTAATGCTAAATAGCTTAAAAATTGTGAAATATTATGATAACAAGGGTGTCACAAGTGTAACAAAACTTCACTAATGTATGAATAATTGCAAACAAAAATTTTAATTAGTTTTTATAATATTTTCATAAATAAAAGTAGTATGTATCACTAAGGAAGATTGTGATCATCCTCAACCTCAAATTAAAACATTGCATACCTCATTCAAGTATCCATAATTAAATCTACAACCAAGAAGCACCCTATATAATAGTGGTATAAACTCCTTATAAATTATATATATATATATATATATAGTTTTTCTCTATACATTGTACATAGGGTTATAAAAATGGAATAATAGAGAATTGATTGCTAATTAATTCCACTTAATTGACTATGTTCCCATGTTAAAATAGGCAAACCAATACATAAGATATATAATTTAATGAAATAACAAAGCATATCAGACAAATGATAGATATTTTAAAGTGGAAAAACCTCTAGGAGGTAAAAAACCATGAGTGATATTCAATAATTAAGAAACCAACAACCCCAATACAAAACTTCTTCCTTCTCACTTCTTTAAAGAATGACCTTTACAAAACTCTTTGTTTACTTGAGATATTGTTAATCCCTCAATATATTTGAATAATAGGGGTAAAACCTATTTTATAGTAAAAATTAAAGAGAGGTGATTATTGTAACCAATGGGTCCAACCATCTTAAGAACATTTAAAATGTCGATAATAAAATAAATAATAATGTTTTATTTTTACTGATAAGTAATAAATAATTTATTTTTTATTATTTATTTAAATAATGTTGTTAACCCATGTTAATAAATATTAAATAAATATTATTTAATTACCTAAAATTTACTAGGGGTCTTATAATTACACCACTTAGACATTAGATGTTATAACATATGGACCACTAGCTATCAAGCAACAGATAAATATTTTAAATGCTCTCTAGGGTCTCATTTTCCCTTGTATTTTTAGAATTTTAGTGGCTCATAACCTAGAAGAAATTATATTTAGAGGTACTCCATGTTGAATTTATTTGAGGACACATCATCTATTTTGAACTTCTTAGTTTGCCTTCTTGTTTGAATGACTACAATTGAATCCTTCATTTGTTTTAGTTCTTGGAATAAGAAGGTATATGCCATAGTTGGTTTTGGTTGTGGTTGGGTGATAAAATGTGGATTACATTGATCAGGATATAATGGAGGAATAGGTTATTATAGAATGTTGGTTTCTAAAAAGAATCAATCAATAATACACATCTGTGCATTAGGATTAGGCTATTAGTACAACATGTGTTGTTGATAAAAAATTTGGTTAGGGTTTGAAATGTGGCTTTAAGTTGGAGTAAACTATGGTTATGATTTAAGTATATGGATAGGTTTAAGGTACTACACTTATTTTGTTTGAGTATGAACTTATTGTTGACTAGTCAAACCCTACTATATAAATGGTACCCTTTGTTGACTAAAGCCCTATTGTTTAATATATGGCATGGTGGGTCCTATTGTATATGAGGTACATGTTTTTTAAAATTAAAATGTTACCTAATAGGTACCAATTATATCTTGGTACCTATTTGTTGTGTAAACACTTATTGTGAATTGGGCATTTATTAGGTCTTTGGTATCTATTGTTGACCAATAAGAATATGTTGTTTTAAACAACATTTATAATAAACCCACCATTTTTTATAGTGTTACATTGGATTGTGTCTATGGATACATAATATTAGTCACCACATATTGAGGTGAGGTAAAATTCACCACTTATTAGGGTAGGGTTGGTTTGTGCTTGACTACTTGCCCCCTATCATATGTTTGAGGAAGTTATTGGTTAAGGTGTGGGAGTAGCTTATTGAAGTTGGGAACTAGACATAATTATCCCCTATTATTTTAATACACTCAAGGAATTGGTAATAAACACCTGTTTCTATAAATTATTTTGTGGTACACTCAACCTACCTTGGTTCAAATTGGGATACAACTGCATATTGCCCACTATATTCTATAAATGGTCTTGAGTAAAAGCCATAGTTGCTTATTAAATGGTTTGGATGTTAAGCATATCACCAAATGACATATTTTGGAAAAAGGAGTATACATTCATATTAATATGGCCATACAAATCAACATGCACCCTTGTTAAAATATCTAACTCTAAAATTAAGGTGTTTGAAACAACCATAGTGATGAAATTTTATGCTAAATTAAGATATGTCTGATATGCCTAGTATATCTATGTGAATTGGTTAGCCATTGGACCCTTTAATTTTTATATCATATTAAGATATTTGTTAGGCATTGACATCAGTGTATGATGGTAACTATTTAATACCTTCTCAATTGGTATGAATTTAGGTACATTGTTAGGTGCTCTAACTAAACTAGGTAGAATTTCATGGGGAATGTTTGCCAAGAATTTTGTTTCTACCTCTACAGCCCTAACTACAATCTCGTCCTTATTTTTAAGAAAGTGATGACTAAATAAGTATGGGTCATAACTTGTTGGCATGGTTACATAGTAGGGATGATGTTGGACTTGTTTAATTATAGGTGGCACATTAACAAGATATTGAGTTGTTTGTTCTTCCTCTTGCCTTGGATAAAGAGGTGCATTAACTAGGTAATATTCTAGTGGCACCTTCTCTTATTTAGTATATTGATTAATATATGAGGTATAGGGAACTATCTCACAAACTACATCATTGCCATATTGGTTTTAAATGAAGGGATCATTCATTACTACATTCTCGCAATCTAGATTATACACTCTCCCACTATGTGTATAACAAGGCATATTTGACTCTATGACTAATGTCTCTCTCAAAAAATGTTTAATGATCATAACTAATTGAAACATGGTCTATAAATATTGGTCTTTTGTTTCAAATATATTAAAATTTGGCCTATGAAATATGTCTATTATTGTAAATGATTTAAAATTTACCTAAAAAGGACCTCTTCTTGAAAACTATTAATCATAACTTAGTTTAAAATATCACTTAATTCTAAGGTTTTTGAAACAAATGGTCAATGTTGATGTAGTGGATTTCACCCTTGAAAGGAGGTTGAGCTCCTATCTTCCACACATCACAATGGAAACTCCCCTCTTACCTATGGGTCTGGCAAAACTGGGGGGAGAGTCTTTAGATAAGGGCTAGCTCCCTTTGATGTATCTCTATGGTCTTGGATTTTCTATTTATAATAATGGGGGGGGGGGTTTAAAAGAGAGAAGGATGCTAAAAATAAAACCTAAACTAAATGGTGATACACCAAAAATTTTGATCTACTTCGCTTGAACCTACACTTTCCACCAAGAACAAACTAGCATACAGTTCATTTGATATGAGGCACTCTTCTACATCAATGAGTTAGGGGTCCTCTTGAGATATAGGGAGGAAGAACTACAAGAGGTGTTATAATACACACTATGGTAGCCTATTGATATGCACCTATACTCTATTGTGGACACTTCTAGCTAACCTAAAAAATAAGAACTCATAATACACTAGACATGCTGGAATCATTCTGTGAAAGCATAAAGGAAAATGACTTAACACAAAACAAAAAGATAGACATATACAAAAGTGAAAGATCAATTAGAGGTAAAAATGATATGTCTTGATTCAAGGTAAAATTTGGCAGATCTCTGCCTTACCAGCTGAGAGATATCTTTCCCCAAATGAGAAGTTTTCAATATATAGATGAAGAAAGAGGCCTTTTGGTGCCCTTTTACAAATGTCCCATGTGCATTCTAAGCATTGGGAAGAGGAAGATGATTGATATATAATGTTGTGTCAGCTCCTATTTTGATTTTAGGCATTTAAGATATATTAAACATCATATGTGAAATTATGGGATGCACCATTTGTCTACAAACAAGACTACTCCTTCAAGGCATTCACACGATTTATCTACTCATCAATGCAAAGTGAAGAAAATGGGTCACACCATTCAATGTTCACACCTCTTGATGACTAATTGGTAGATATTGTGTTAACCACTAGAGTAACTCCTTGAGTCAACAGCTTCCTTTGCCACTTAGACTATTTTGTCTATTTTTGCACTTGGTTCTTTTGCCTCTTCCTAGCTTTGTCTTTTTTGGCTCCTTCATCCTTCGAGGGCTTTTTATACTAATTATTTGGATTTTTGGACTCCCTCCTTGATTATTTCTTCCTTCTAGCTTCAAGCCTTTGAATTCCTTTGCATTTGTGCCTTTCATTAAAAAACCAATGGTTATTTCATTTCTGTAAATTTGATGTCTGCGTGCCCATCACCATTTGGTTAATTCCTTTGGTCTTTTCTTTGATCCCTTTGCAAGTATTTCCTACCCTCCACAAGGGAACTTATCCTTTGGGCTTTGGGATACTCCCTTGAACCTTCTAATTAAACTGACTGATTGAACCAATAATTAGTTCAACAGTTCAATGGTTTGATGGTTCAATACTATGTTCTACTCATTCATTTAATTACTTGAACCAACTACTTGAACCAACTAATTAAACCCTTTGATTAAACTGACTAATTAAACCAAGTGCTTTAACCAATAATGGCTCAATAGTTCAATGGTTCAATGGTTCAATATTTCCAAGTTCAAAGTGATTGAACCAAGAGCTTGAACCAATCAATTAAACCAATTGGTTGAACCAATCACTTAAACCAACAATGGTTCAACAGTTCAATGGTTCAATATTTACAAGTTCAAAGTGATTGAAATAAGAGATTGAACCAAGTGATTGAACCAAGCTAATGAACCAAGCCATTGAACCAAGCTGATGAACCAAGCTAATGAACTAAGTTGCTAAACCAAACCTTTAAACCAAGCTGATGAACCAAGAATTTGAACCAAACTGATGAACCAAGCCATTGAACCAAGCTATTGAACCAAACCTTTAAACCAATAATGGTTCAAAGTTCAAGTTTAAAGTTCTTGGAATTCTCATGACATTAGACCCTGACGTCGAACCATTGAACTGGTTCTTCCTTTTATTGAAAGGCTTGTGCAAAAAATCAAATTTGACAATGGCTGAGAAAAACAAGGGAATGAAACTAATTTTGGCCTATAGGGCTAAAATGGTTAACAAATTGGAAATTCCCAGGGTAAGCATGCCTACTATGCTTAGAAACTAGTAGCCTCAAAGTCCATTGGGCATGGAGTTAGAATGCAGCTTGAAAAAGTTAGCAACAACCCTGATAGATCCAAGAATCAATCATGAAGCTTTTACCCCAAACACAAAGGAAAACACACACAAGGCTAAAAACACTAGTTTTGCAAACATCACTTAGGGAAAATAGAAAAAGAAAACTAAAAGCAAACTACTATGTACAGCTAACTAGGTATATTTGCCTCCCTCCTAGATCAAAGGGAAAATTTCTTATGTCTCCTTCATGGCAAGGAAACTTATGGTGCAAAACAAGTGGCTGAATGGAATGGAGACTTGGTGATCTACTCCTCTTGCCTACCACCTCGATTGGCTTGCATTTGAGTGGATCAGATTTAAACATGCTCCCAACATATATGTACTCTTATTGTTCTTGAAAGCTTGTCAAATGTTGGCTCTTCATGTTGGTGTGTTTTACCAAGAAATCGATGGCTATTAGCTCATCACCATAAGCCATTTAATATGTATATCTCCTTTGACATGCATCACAGTTTGACCCACTCCCTTCTACTTTATTAAAGCCCCTATCAAACTCACCTA
The DNA here is from genome assembly GCA_037957365.1 of Torreya grandis. Classification (NCBI taxonomy): domain Eukaryota; kingdom Viridiplantae; phylum Streptophyta; class Pinopsida; order Cupressales; family Taxaceae; genus Torreya; species Torreya grandis. Next base: position 3,788,857 of record JARHVA010000860.1, read on the forward strand.
CTCCTTCATGGCTTTCTTGAAGAAGGGTGACTATTGTGATGTCTGAAATGGAATCATGGAGTGATTGCTCATCCCATAGAACATCACCTTCTTGTTCAAGGCTCTCTTTTTCAAAGATGTTCTGAAGATAGATAGGCTTCTCCTTTTCTTACTCAAGGATCAGAGTCTCTAGTTGTTTAAAGACATCCTCCTGATCCTCTTCCAACTCAAGCTCCATGACATGGTCATCCTCCTCATCAAAGCAACAAGGAAGTTCATCAAACAAGGGAGGAGAGAGCTCACCATTCTTACTTTCCTCTTCATATTGATAGAACATCCACATGTATACATGACTTGTGTCTTTTCCATTATTGATGATGTCTTCAAAAGGAGCATCCATGATGATTTCTTCCTCATTGACATCTATGAGAGCTTCCTGATCAGCTGCAAATTGGATCCTTTCTTCTTCACTTTCCTCTTTCAAAATATGTTCCTCCTTGAGAAGGGATGAAGTGAAAAGTTGAAGGTTAAACTTAGGTGGAAGCGGAGGCAATCCTTGAGCTAGAATCAAATGATTCTCCTCCTTCCATTTGGCTAGTACTTAATCTATATCAGATGTGGCTTGATAGCTCTCTTGGAGGGGTGTAGATGGGGTGTGTTCAAATTTAGGATCTTCTACTTGATCTAAACCATCCATCACACTTTGGCTGAGGAACCACATTTTAGATTCCAACTCTAAAATTTTTCTAGCTATATTTTCTTGGAAGAGCCTTTCTTTGAGGTCACAAGCATCATCATGATTAGTTGGAGCAGCTTTATCTTCTTCAAGGTTTTGAGCCAGTTCATGATAGGCACTCTTCCAACTTGGAATTTAGACATCATGTTGAGCGACTTGAGGATTGGTAGAAGGGGTGTCTTTTAGCATAGGCTCCTCTCTAAGGTCTAAGACCTCCATCTCTCCTTCACTAAGCAATCTCACCTTTGCTTCTAATTCCTCAATTTGCTTAGCTATATTTTCTTGAAAGAGTCTTTCTTGGAGCTCATAGGAATCATCATGGAAATGGGGAGTGAATGAAGGCTACCATGGAATACAAGAAGCTTCTTGAGGAAGGGTGGGAGGGAATTTCAAAGGACTAGCCTCATTTTATACCTCACACTCTTGGACAATGTCTTTCTCCTCCTTGATGTTCCATGACTCAACTACTTTATTCTAGCTCATGATATTAGGACTGGACATCTCCTTTTGGGGTGCTAGGGCTAAAATGTGAGAGGGTAGTGAGGGTTTTAATTCCACTTCCCTTATTGCCAAAATAGACTATTGCATTTGAAGAATTTCCAATTCAATCTACTTATCAAGATTGGCCTTAAAAATAATATTTACTATTTCGGGACTCTCCTCAACATGATTGGGGAAAGGACTTTGACAGGGTTGACTTGGCTTATGAGCAAGAACTGTGTATGGCTGATATGAAACCTGGGGCAGTAGGTATGCAAGTTGATAGACTTGGTAAGGCTACCTCTCATGAATACTCAGCCCCCTTCCAAAGATGCAATCAAACCACTCACATCTAGCATCTCATTTGTAAGCCTTTGCAAGTTGGCTCTTTCAATGGGAGTCCATTCACTCTTAACCAAATCTAGTGCATTTCTCACTTGATGGATGACATGATCAGGGATTTCTTGGTCACATCCCCTTCTGGTGTCAAGCTCTACTACATACTTTTCATATCCTAGTAGTGTTTGTTTGAAGGTGGAAATGGGTTGATTGGCAAAGAGATTAGGTTGAGTAGGAGAAGTGACACACTAAAAAGATGGGGCATAATACTGATATAGCTCATGATAGGGTTATGACTGGTCATATTAGACCTGACAAGGATCAACACAAGGTTGGTAAAGATCATAGCCAAGTTGGTCAAGGACTTGCTCAAACTAAGGAGGAAGAGGCAAAGCCCAAAATGTTTCACCAACCTGCAAAAGGAAAAACTCATAACCGTATGCATCATTGTTGCTTAAGGTGATTTCATGAACAACTTAAGCTTGATCAAAACTATATGAAGGAAAACAAGCTCCATGGTTCTGAGCAATGGAATTATACATACCAAAATATGATTTCTTGATGGCACCATGACTGCTTAACTAGCTAATTTAACTCAGAGTCACCATTGGTGTTGATGAAAAAGCCTCCAAAGGCTGGTTGGTTAAATAACACACCAAAGTTCTTCAAGTTTTTGGACAAAAATTATTCCATAATCACTCGATTAAAGGACAGATGCCGTATTAATGGTTCATTCTACTATAATGGGACCAACACCAATCCTAAAAATTTCTTGAGTGTTAAGATGTGGTCCCACCAGGGATGCCAAAAACTATTAACAAACTGGATTACACCCTTGATAGGAGGTTGAGCTCCTATCTTCCATGCATCACAATGGAAACTCCCCTCTTGCGTATGTGTCTGGAAAAACTAGGGGGAGAGTCTCTAGATAAGGGCTAGCTCCCTTTGATGTATCTCTATGGTCTTAGATTTCTTACTACTAATAATGGAGGGGTGAAAAGAGAGAAGGATACTGAAAACAAAACATAAACTAAATGGTGATACACCAAAAAGTCTGATCTACTTAGCTTGAACCTACACTTTCCCCAAGAATAAGCTAGCATACACTTTATTTAATATGAGACACTCTTCCACATCAATGAGTTATGGGTCCTCTTGAGATACAGGGAGGAAGAAATAAAGACACACTATGGTAGCTTGTTCACATGCACCTATAATTTTCTATGGACATTTCTGGCTAACTTGCAAAAGAAAAACTCACAATACACTAGACATGTTGGAATCATTTTGTGAAAGCATAAAGGAAAATGACTTATCACAAAACAAAAACATAGATATATATGAAAGTGTAAGCTCAAATAGAGGTAAAAATGATGTCTTGATTCAAGGTAAAATCTGACAGAGCTCTGCCTTACCAGCTGAGAGATATCTTTCTCCAAATGAGAAGTTTTCAATATATAGAGGAAGAAAGAGGCCTTTTGGCACCCTTTTCAAATGGCCCATGTGTGTTCTAAGCATTGGGAAGAGGAAGACACTTGATAGATAATGTTTTATCAACTCTTATTTTGATTTTAGGCATTTAAGATATATTAAACTTCATATGTGAAATTATGGGCCACACTGTTTGTCTGCGAACAAGACTGCTTCTTCATGGCATTCACGCTGTTTGTTTGCTCATCAATGCAAAGTGAAGAAAAATGGGTCATACCATTCACTATTCGCACCTCTTGATGACCAATTGGTAGATACTATGTCAATCATTGGAGTAACTCCTTGAATTGACACCTTCCTTTGCCACTTGGACTATTTTGTCCATTTCTACACTTGGCTCTTTTGCCTCTTCCTAGCTTTGTCTTTTTTGGCTCCTTTGTCCTTTGATGGCTATCTTCTGCTAATTCTTCAACTCTTTGGAATCCTTCCTTGATGATTTATTCTTGTTGGCTTTAAGCCTTTGAATTCCTTTAGGTTCATGCCTTTCATTAAAAAACCAATAGTTATTTCATTTATACAAAGCTGACGTCTATGCACTCGTCACCATTTGGTTGATTCCTTCAGCCTTTTCTTTGATCCATTTGCAAGTGTTCCCTACCCTCCATAAGGGAACTTGTCCTTCAGGCTTTGGGAAACTCCTTTGAACCTTATGATTGAGTTGACTAATTGAACCAATAATTGGTTCAATGATTTAATGGTTCAACACTATGTTCTACTCATTCATTTGACCACTCAAACCAACTACTTGAACTAACTAATTGAACCCTTTGATTAAACCAACTGATTGAACTAAGCACTTGAACCAATAATGGTTCAACAATTCAATGGTTCAATGGTTCAATATTTCCAAGTTTAAAGTGATTGAACCAAGCGCTTGAACCAATCGCTTGAACCAACCACTTGAACCAATCGTTTGAACCAAAAATGGTTTAATAGTTCAAGGGTTCAATGGTTCAATATTTCCAAGTTCAAAGTGATTAAACCAAGTGATTAAACCAAGCTGATGAACTAATCCATTAAACCAAGCTAATTAACCAAGCTAATGAACCAAGCCATTGAACCAAGCTGATGAACCAAACCTTTGAACCAAGCCAATGAACCAAGACTTTGAACCAAGCCGATGAACCAAGCTGATGAAACAAGCCATTGAACCAAGCTATTAAACCAAAACTTTGAACCAACAATGGTTCCAAGTTCAAGATCAAAGTTCTTGGAAAGCTCATGGCATTAGACCTTGACTTCAAACCATTGAACTGGTTCCTCCTTATGCCAAAAGACTTATGCAAAAAATCAAATTTGAAAATGGCTCAGAACAACAAGGGAAGGAGACCAATTTTGGCATGCAGTGCCAAAATGGTTAACAGTCAACAAAAGGCAAACTTGGATCTTGGTCTTGGCAAAGTGTTGAAAAAACTCAAAAATTGGAATGGGGAATGTGATATTTGAACTATTTAAACAAACTAAGGTCTATAAATAGGCACACAAAATTGGTGTATGGCAATGTAATTCAAAAAAACTTAATCTAGGTCAGATAATGAAATAAAAGGTTCTAGGTCTTTGGCCAACAACACAAAACTAGACTTGGAAATAAACTTGTTGAGATTAACAGTTTAAAATAGCAATTCTATATCTTTGGCCAATGTCACAAAGCTATATTTGTAAACAAATAAAATAGGTCTAAAGTGTGAAAATAAATTATAAGTCATTGGTCAACATCACAAAGCTAGACATGGAAAAAAATGGTTGAGGTAAAAACTCTTGAAATCAATCTAACTCTAAGTTAAATGGTTTGTAAAAATTAATCTAGGAAAAGTGAAATAGGTCTTAAAAACAAAATTTTAACTAGGTCCTTGGAAACAAACTTGATCTACTCATGAAAACTTTGAAACACTCTTAAGTCTAAGGATCCTGATTTGAAACAAATGGCACACTTGGTCTAAAATAATAACTTGGAATCAAGTTAAGACATGGTAAAAGGAAACATGGTCTCTAGGTAAAGTTCTTTAAAAATAAAACTATAAATCAATCCAAGTTTCATGTTCTAAAGACATAAAGGTGAACCACTCAATCACAAGTTGTGAACAAGACTCAAGAATAAACCAATTATTTTAGATCTGAACTTAGAAATATAGATTTCAAATGAGAGTTTTAAAGACTTGAATTTTCAAATGAATAATGGCCTAAATTCAAATAGGTAGCATAATGGCACTATTTAGAACAAAGGTAAAAAAATAGTTTTTGACTTAGTTTCAAACAAAGTTAAAATGTCTTGGAGAAAATTGGGTAGCATAAGAATGTCTCTTTGAAAAAGGGCATTAAAGTTGCTTTTGAAAATCTCTAAGGTAAATGTTTGGAATGATTTTGAAAATGTAACACTTCTTGACTCAAAGTGGTGGTAATAACATGTGTTTTATGTTGAATATTTTTTAATTAAAATTTGGATGTAGTTTTGACACTAAAATAAATTTTAAACCCTAAAAAAAATTCAATTAAAAATAATAATAAATGTACCTAAGTGCACATCCTACCCTAAAAAGTAACAAGGTTGCATAGTCTCTACCAAAATTTCAACTAATATCCAATGCTTAAAAGGAATTAATTGTTAATCCAAAAAAGTAAGAGGACATGTAGGTAGAGTTTTTAATCCCTCTTCTATCTCTAAAGCATTGGTATGTGACATGAACTTAGAGTGCCAAAGTAACTCAATGTTTGGTTAATTATTCTACAACAAATGGGGTTAATCTAAATCTTTTTTTTTAAATTATATAGATGTTCCACACATGTGGCTAACATGAAGGATTAACACATCAATTAGATGGTTATTGGATAGCTTGTTATTAAATGGTCTAGTCATTTACATAATGAATTAGTTCATGTGCTTCTGAATGAATTTTCATGTCTAGTATGTGCAAGCTTTGAGGACCTATTAGACTAGTCAGGCTAAGCGTTCACTACTATCCCATCCAAAAATATGATTAATTTATATAACCAATAATGGAATGGGGTTGGAATAGTATCAAGAGATGAAAACCCAAGTCAAAATCCTCATAGATAACTCATGAGAATTTTATGAACTCCCACTCATAGGTTAATGTAGAAAAAAGGAAAAAAAAAAAGGAAGAACTTTAGGGTCATTTCTGAGTCACCCAAGTCACTCAAAGCTAGGGGAGAGCATAAATGACTTTTATTTACTTATATGACTCAACCAAATAAGCAAAAATGATGCACTTTTGATCACCCAAGTTTACTAAAGGGGATAGGGGGAGATCATACATGTGAAGTTTTGATATAAAAAAAGAAACTAATCTAGGAAAAGAAACTAAGTACTTTTACAAAAAAACAAAAATACAAAAGCTCTTAGGAGCACTAGTCTAATTTTTTTTGTTTTTTTAAGAGAATTAAATGAAATTTGGAGTAAAGTTTTGAATTTTTGTGTTTTTTAAGTAGTAAATTTGAAAAATAAAAAGTAAAGTTCATTTTTTCAAGTTTAAAACAATAAAAGGACAAGTGTGAATGATTTTTAGCATGATTAAAACTTCTCCTTTTAACTTAATTTCTTATAAAAATGTTAGGGGGTTAAGTTATGTTTGTTTAAAAAGGTTAGCATAAAATTATACTTAACCGTTGAAGATCATAGTAATTATTAGTTGACAGTAATAGTAGTCAGTCAATGGTAATGCGATCAAGAAATGGTAAAAGTTGTTAGGTGATAACAACACTAATAGTCAATGGTAGAATCTATCAAGTGATGTAAAAATATATCAAGAAATTGAAAAATCTATAAATTTATCAAAACACTAGAGATAAATTAAAAAATCTATCAAGTGATGGTAGAAGCTATCGAGAAAAAGAAAAAGTTATCAGTTAATGGTAACACTGGTAGGCAATGACAAAAATTGTTAGTCAATGGCATGACTAGTGGGTAATGATAAAAGATGTTAGGTGATGATAGAATATGTCAGGTAATGATACAAGATTTTGATTAATGGAAACACTAGTGGGTGATGGTAGAATCTATCAATTGATGGTAACACTAGTAGGCAAGTAGAATCTATTGGTTGATAACAAATCTATTGGGCAATGAAAATGAGCTATCTAAGCAATAGTGATTTTATTGGGAGATGATAAAGTTATCGATAGATTATAAATATACTAGGTAATGAAAAATATACTGGGAAATGTAAAATCTATCGATAGATGGTGACATTGTTGGCCAATGGAAAAGCTATCAATGAATTGAAAAAATATTGGGAAATGGTGACACTATTGGTTAACCATAAAGTTTTTGGGTGATGGTGATGTGGTTGGTCAATGGAAAAGCGTTAAAGTGATGTAAAATAAGCCAAGTGATGTAAAATATATTGGGTGATGGTGATGATATTAGTCAATGGAAAAGATTCTAAGAAATTAAAAAGTTATCAGGTAAAGGAAAATCTATCAGGCGATGGAAAAATTATATAGTAATGGTTGTAAGAGGTTTTTCCTATAGACTAATGACCAATCAAATGGTGTATTCAAGAAGTCAAGTGATGAAGTAGAGTAGTCACCATTCATGGGAGATGAAATAATTATTTACTTCTAATGAAGTCACTATTTTTAAAAGGTATGCCATAGGTTGAAGTCACTAAAATGTAGGGGGTGAAGACATTATTTCTTGAAGAACAAAGTTGACAACAAGACATAATAAAATAAACTTTTAAGGCAAAAAAACTAAAAACTAAAGATGTAAGTGAAAATTTATTATATATTAAAGGTCCAATATTAATCCCTTAATGCTTGTGTGATGTGTGGTCCCATCAAGCATGCCATTATGTAGTGTAAGGTTATGAATGAGATTGGTGAGATTTCTCTTATTAATGGAATATGTAAAACCCCAAAATAAAATAACTCTAGTAAAGAAACAACTACTTATATACATACTCGGAGGAGAAATAACAAAGCTAAGCACAAATATAACTAATAAATAAATACAACAAACTACCTTCACCTCCCTTATCAAATGAATTCATTCATTATCAATTAAGTGTGTTGGTGCTTATGTGCAATGGAGTCTTTTGGTAAATTAAATTTCCCTGTGAAAAGAACCTCTCCTTGTCCACCTTGGCTTGGCTTGTAAAAATGACGTTATCTCTTAACAATTTAGCATTATAACCCTACATAAGAAATCTTGGTAAACAATGACCTTGACACTTATATTTATAGATTCCAAAACTAACCCTAACTCATGTGTACTTAGGTTATATTTAACCATGGTTAGGTTTAGGAGGGATAAGTAATTAATATTTTGGATAGAGATACCATTTATTAATCATGGCTCTCCATTTTTGAATTTAATTCTTTAATAGAGATATTTTCAATTCCTTAACTTTGAAGAGGATAACATCATCATGGCCTCATTTTTATTGGAATTTAATTTTAAAAAAATTGATATTAACTAATTACACATGGATGTTTTCACTAATAATTTAATTATATTTTCTTATTTAATTCATTCTACTTAGATTTTCTAAAATTTAGGAATTATTTAAGTGCCCTGCTTAATGGGTCCCAAGGCCAATCTATCAATTTTCTAGGTTGAAATTTGATTGGGGATGAATCTATGGGATGTTATCATTGCATAAAAGATAATATCCAAAATAGGGATTCCTCAACATGATTATTGGCACTAACATCTAATGTGTGGATGAAATTGGGACATTAAGTGATTCCTATGCTTAATTTGCATCATTTGCTAGAAACCAATCTTATGTTCGATTAGGCTAAGAATGCTGCCAAAACAAGGTGTCTATAATTACTTTATTTGAGGTTAACTTTAATAAATAAGATAAGTTATATATCTATCTTAATATTTTTCATACATTCTAGTGAACTTGATATGAATATAACCCTTACATTTTACTTTCTCTTTTATAGTCAACTAAGTCATGTTATTTGACTAATTTCAATATTTATATACATATTCAAGATCTGTAGTCAACTAGGTTGCATTAGTTGACTTATTTTGGTCCTTTATTTTCAAGGTTCTCATTTTTAGTCAACTAGGTCTCACTGGTGAACCCAATTATCTCCTCTATTTTTAGATCTAAGATTTACAATCAGTTAGGCCACATTGGTCAACCCATTTTTGCCCTTTTCTTATAGGGTTTCATCTCTAGTAAACTAAGTCATGTTGGTTGACCTAGTTATTTGTCATATTTTTAAAATTTTCACTCCCAGTTAATTAGGATAGGATGTTCTCCCTAATTCATTTTTTTAGTCTTTATTTTTCAATTGTCAGCCAATTAGGTCATGCTGTTCAACCTAGTTTTATATTACTATTTTTAGTTTTTAGATTTTTGCATACTAAGTAAACTTGCTTGAACCTATTTTACCTCTATGTTTTTCATATTTTTTCCTTTATAAGACTAAAACAAGCTTGGATACCTAATCAATAGTAAGATCTTCATAACTCTTAGTCAACCAACTAACTCAACTTAGTTGACCTACTTTTTTTCTTAAGTTCATTCTAGTAAAGCTTTATACTTAAATTTTGGTCAATTATCTCCATTTTTCATTTCTATTCTCATTAAATTTACTCAATATTGTGAATTTATACTCTATTTTTTCTAGTTTTTTAGTTCTACTAAAATTGTATCACATAGTCAACTAATTTAACTTGATCAAATTAGTTTTGTGTCTGCCTAATCTACCAAAAAAACTAAGTTTCCTTAGCTATTTGTGTTTGTTTTTAGCCTATTTTCACAACATACTACATCATCCTACTTGAATTTAATTCACTTTCCTTTCATAGTAAATAATCTCACATTTTATTTGAAAAGAGTTGGTTTCTTTTTTACGTACTTTTAAAAACTACAAGTTGGTTTTTGATACTTTATTTTCACCTTTTATTTTCAATTTGTCTTGATATCCATAGAAACTCTGTACTAGTAATTTTAAAACTATTTAGATACTATCATGAAGGGCTATGTGATGCTTTGTTTATAGTCCTTTTCTATTAGTTATAGATATCATGGTGTGGGGAGTTTGATGTAATACTCATAACCATAGTATAGAGCTAAACACATTATTTAGTTTCCACCTACCTCATGATATTTTAGAAATGTCTAGGATTTCCCTTTGAATTGAACCTTAGTAATCCATCCATTCATTTGATTTGTGGTGCATTAGTTAGAGGTTAGTGCTAATATGTTACTTCTAGCTTATTACCCTTGAAACTAGGTTTAATGGGATATAAGAATGCTACTTCATGCATATTCATATTTAAATCATTGGGACATCATTATCCAATGCAAAAACAAGTATATTTGAGAGCATACAAATAAATAAAACATTTTAGTACACCTTCCTAATCTTTTCTTAGATAATTAGTTAGCATTAGTAATTATAAAACTACATTTTCTACTTATTTTTTGAAATTATTTATTGTATTATAGACTATATCAACTAGCATTGAAAAATTTATGTGGTTTGTGTGAATAGAACAAGTCAACCAAGGTTGACACACTCTTTTTTATTATGTTTGTTGTAATTTTGTTTTCAAACTGCATTATCCATTTTTTAAATTTTTATAGATTCAACCAAGTTGACCAACATGTCTCTATTTTTCCCTACCTATATAAATAATTTGACCAACTTGATATATTAGACTATAAAATATTTTTCTACCAAACTTGGTTGACCATCTCAATCCAATAGGTTTCTAGACTCTATTTTTATTTATTTTCCCAACTAGGTCAACCATCTCAACCCAATAGGTTTATAAACTATTTAAACTATCTATAAATATACCATATTAAATTGATTGACCCTATAAGTTCTATCTGACCTAGTATAATTTTCAAATCCTATGTTTCAGCTCTCCATAGATACACTAGATTAACCTAGTCAATTGTGTAGGTCATAACCAACCTAGTAAATTTTTTAGCTATTTTTCTTTTGATAAATCCACTAGATCAACCTGGTTGACCTTGTAGGTCTTGGATGACTTAGTAAAATTTTCAACTAATATTTCTTCACATAAATCCATTAGATTGGCCTAGTTGACCCTATAGGTCATAACTGACTTAGCATATTTTTAAACTAATGTTTCTTTCCAAAAAACATCTATATTGACTTAGTCAACTTGGTTATACTATTCAACCTAGTCCACTAAGTGGCCAACTTAATTTATTTTATAAACCCTTTTCTCCCTTTCAGCCTTCCATCTTGTTGTTTCTCTTCCCACACTGATTAACATCATGAAATCACCTATTCATATTTTCCTTGAAAGTCTTAACCCATTATGATGTTACATGGGTTGTTCTTTCCTACACACTTTATTTGTCTAATAAGATATCCCCTCATGGTATAATTAATCCTGATCATCATCTAGGTTAATGGAATGCAATATGGTCCACATTACTCAAAATGATTATCTAGGTGATCCTAACCTAAATGGTACCTTATTCAAAATTCATTACTTTACCATCAGACCAATTATTACCAATTAATCAAACCCTCCTATAGGAAACCATCCCATAGGAAAACCTCTTATAGTGAACATCTCTATCACTAATCATTATAATACTCTTCTTACAACTAACAATCCCAATCCACCTATCGATATAACTCAAATTGTTTCTCAAATGGTTCAACAAATGAGTGTTATGAAAATAACCAATAATTTCCAAATGCTCTAAGTAGAAAATCCTATCATATAAATGGCAAGTCAAGCCCCTATTTTCATGCCTCTAAATAATCAAAATTTTATCCACCCTCCTTTTAGAGATGTTAATGGGAATATATCCCTCAACCTATCATGCATAACAAAATTATTAAACATATTAAAATTGATCCTTTAGCTCCATTAATTATATCCATAGATATTGGTAATATCTCCCTAGCCATTAATTATTATGTAACTAAATACTTTTCTATCTTCCTTAAATCATTTGGCAATCTCTATAAGGAATGTGTCCAAGCCAACACTTTTGATACCACTAAAATTCTTGTCAAAAATCTTATGGGAGATGACTTAGAGTGATAGAATCAACCCTCCCAACATTTTGTATGGAAACTAGAAGATCTATTCATTTCTCTATTTAAATAATTTCAACAAAATTACCTTGAAAAAATTCTTAATCACTTGATCAATGCCAAGCAATTACCTACTGAATTTGATCATACTTTTTTTAAAATATGGAAATCACTAGATCGTAAATTAGGTCATAACATGAGTGATGAGAATATCTTCAAATTATTTATTATTTCCTTAAAATGTTCCCTTCAATACAAAGTTCAAATATTTTCTTCTCAAAACTTAAAATAGGCCTTTGATCAAGTTAAAAGGCAAGATTTCCATAAGAATAAATTTGAACCATCTCATAAATCAATCAAGGAATATTTAAAAACTTCAACTAATGCAATCACTAGCACAAATTATGAATCTAAATCCCATCCAATAAAAATAGACATAATCAAATTACATAATCAAACTCCCTTCCACCCACCTCTGATAGTGTCAAAAATTAGAAAGCTATTATCCATATCTAAAGCTTTCATCTATAACAATACTACTCCCCCATCATGGTATGATGTTAATAAGTTTTACTAGTTCCATGACAACATTGTTCATTCTCATGAGACATGTCATGGTATTATTAAAATTTTAGTTTATTTCATGTTGGGGGATACTCTTGATCATGACACTATGATCAAATTGTTTCATCTTGATTATCTTGGATATTCTAAAAAAAAAATCCAAAGTATACTACCAAAAATATCAAAAACTTTCCTTATATCCCATAAACAACACTTTAATTAAAATATTTTTATTATTGCTACCAATTATGATCAATCTTATAACAATTCTCAATATGTTAATGCATCCAAAGTCAATTATCACTACAAACCTAGTCAGAAAGACCCCATTACCAAATCTAAGAAACATCTACCAATGATCAACTACTTAAAAACACTACCACTTCTTAGCCTATATCTTCAAAACCATCCACTAGCGATGATACATCTCCCCCAGTGGACACTCAAATACTTATAAAAATTACCCCACCTAATCAACCTAAGCCTTGTGCTCTCTCTTCCTCTAAATACCACTAAATTTTTTTAGATGAACTTAATTCTATGTTTTTTAAAATTACCCTCATGTAATTAGTAATAACTCCTTATCATCATAAGTTATTCATTAAAAAAATACAATACATAGAATAACCCTCATCTAATGAATCTAAACTACATATTTATGCTCCTCAACCTATAAAATTATATTTTATCAACACAATTTCATATATCAAACCCTCCATATAATTTCCATAAGTAGATATGACAAATGACAAATTTATTTTTCAAGATGCTGACCCACCTCTTTTTTAAAAAAAATGTATCGATAACACTAACTATAAAATTATTTGTTGATGAAGGATCATGTATCAATGTTATTTATCTTTAGTTAATTCAACAAAATAGATACACTAAAAAAAATCTCAAACAAACTCCTCTCACTTGTGGATTTAATAAAACCAATCAAAAACATCTCAGTTATATTTGGCTACCTCTTATAGTAGGACCCAAAATAATTCAAACCAAACTCATGATTTTTTATCTTTATTTATCTTACAACATGCTCTTAGGTCATCTATGGATGTAGTGTATGCACATTATTTAATCTTTTCATAGTCAATGTATCAAATTCATATATAATGGGGAACATTACAAACATGATCTTGATCCTAATCCCTAGAGTATCCAACTTATAAATCCTAAATATAAATATCATATTTATACTATTACTCACATCAATAGTATACCTCTCCCTCAATTCATCAACATGTATTCAAATAGACATGTAACTCTCAGAAATTTAGATGATGATGAACCTAACAAATTACAAAACAATTGCAACACCACTTGATTACTTCTTTATATCACATAATGGCTCCTTCTAAGATTGAACAATTCCCTTATTATATGACAATTACAATAGTCCTCCCCCATGTAATTCACATGAATCATCTTACATAGAGGATGATTTCACTTACAATGAATATATGGTGGATAAACTATTTCAAGATCTTTTAGACATGTCTCCTCAAACTTTTATTAACATGGGCATCTCCATAATACATTTTCATAATGAAACATATACATGTGTTATATCTCCATCCTATGATGATACTTAAAATATGGTACAAGCTCAATCATGAAACTTAGACATCCTACACTATCAAAAGACATTATCACAAATGCATTTCTTCAATCGTGATGTTCATGTCATTCACATATCCTCTGATAGTGCATATTAAACTAAAGGCTATGTATGACACACTAATGCACCTTTAATATATTATCAATGTGTCATCTAATAAATTTACCAATACAATATGAAAAAAACCTACAATCCCTAATTTAATTTATCAAATCAAGTTATTAAGTAAAGATCCATCACCTCTAATCGATCCTATCAAACAAACCAGATCTTTACCTATTATACACAATTAAATGACCACCAATGATAATGATTCTCCCACTATATCAATACAAAATCCTAGTAAATAATTCTCATGCCTATACTCCTCAAATTGCCTTAGATGCACAAGCAACATCCATTCAACATATACATTCAGAGTTTGATACTCATGGAAATCAAATTTGTGAACTTGAAGTGAATTTTGAACATTATAAACCCTTACCCATGCTCCCTATTGATGAAGTTATCTTATAATAAATTCATTCTCATGAGTTTAAAACTCCATTTCAACATCATAATCTTGGTCATTTTTAGAACAAGGCTATTTGTTTTAACAATTTTATTGCTAGTATTAATCCTAAAACACATCCCATTTCCTCACTTATTCATGTTCCCTATAATTTATAAGATGGAAATTTTATTCTCATTGAGGAAACTATTTTAATTAATTATGTAAATGCTACTATCCATTGACATATTCTTTTATCTAAATAACTTTATCCTACCAAACATGATAAATTTATTTAATTTTTTGAGAAATATCATGAAGTTTTTGCTTGGTCATATGAAGACATGCCTAGAATTGATCCTAATATTTTGGTCCATAATATAATTACTTATCCTGATGCAAAAACCTAAGTTAAAATCAATATAAATTAACTCCTAAGATTTCTAATATTTTCCATAAATAGATCATTAATTGATTAGACACTAAATTCATCAAACCTATAGATTACTATGTATCGGTTTTTAATATTGTTCCTATACCCAAGAAAGTTACCATGGTTATTTTCATATGTATATACTTTCATAATATTAACCTAGTATCTCCTAAATATAACTTTACTTCACCATTAATTGATGTTTGATTCCACCACTAGATATTAAATTTTACTTTTCATCAATGATATTTTAGGATATAATCAAATTCATATCACTCTTGCGGATCAACATAAAACCACATTCACAACATAATATAGTACCTTTTGTTATGTATAACTTCTTTTAATCTTAAAATTTTTGGTTCCACTTATCAGCATGAAATGACCTTTCATGATATCATACATAAAATATTTGAAACCTATGTAGATGATCTTATATCTAAATCTAAGTATCATGAAAATAATCTTTAGGATCTTGCTATCATTTTTTATTTCTCATCAAATATAAAGTTGGATTAAATCCTTACAAATGTGTTTTTGGTGTCACCTCTAGAATTTTTTTGGGATTCTTAGTCTCTTTAAATAGGATTGATGTAGATCTTGCTAAAATTAAATTCATTCTCAACATTCACATTCCTCATTACATTATAGACATACAATCATACCTTGGTAAACTTTGGACAATCTAAAGATTTTTACACAAATGGATTATCATATTTATTTAATTAACTCCCTTCACAATAAATTTAAATCACTAAAATGGACTGATTCATGTCAAAAATAATTTGACAACATGAAATAATCATTACTATATCCTGCCACTCTTCAACCACCTTGTAATGATTGACCTCTCATATTGCACACTTCATCTACCCTCATTTTAGTTTGGGTGATTCTTTCCCAACAAGATGAAATAGGTTCTCAATATGCCATATATTATATCAAACACACACTAGTAGAATATGAAATATGCTATACCAAGGTTGATCATGATTATCTCACCATTTATTTCATAGTTGAAAAACATTTCCATTACATGATTTATCAAGAAACTTATGTCATCATCCATTATGATCATCTTCATAGTTTTTATCCAAAGCTTTATTAATTATTGATAGAATTGGCAAATGGATGGTTCTCTTGATGGAATATGACTTGTGAATCATTACACAAAAAGTATATAAATGCCAAGTAATTTTTAAGTAATTGGCTACCACTCCTATAACAACCACTAATCATCTTCAAGTAACTCTTCCTAATGAATGAATACTATAGATTGAAGGTCTTACTCAATTCATTTTACTCAAATATTATTTTCAAAATTTACAACTAACCTTGAATCAAATAATAGTGATGCACTAGAAACTTCCATTTCTAAACAAAAATCCATAGTAATTATCGAAGAAGTATTTGAAGTTATAATTGATTTTCTTGCAGATTTTTGGACACTCCATTTAAATGGTATTAAATGTCCTCAAGGAGCTGAGGAAAGATGTGTTTTAGTTGATCCTCATTTAAAAATTATAACTCTTACTTTATAATTAACCTTGGACATTGATAATAACATGGTTGAATATGAAGATCTCATTCTAGACATGTAACCTACCATCAATTTAGACATCTCTTATGTAAAAGATTTAGGTGATTAAAAATTAATTTTTCATAAAGTCAATGAGAACTATCAATGAAAAAGTGAAAATATTATCACTTATCACCAAATTACCACCACTCTTGCTAAAAAATTCAAATAATTCACTATATAACCAATTCCATGAGAATAGAATGCCATAATTGATTCATTTGGTTCATTTGCTTTTTTTTCATCCTCATCAATCTCTTCATGATTCATAATTTCTCATTAACATATGCAAATCAGCATATTCATTACCAACCACAAATTATTCTCTTATCTATGATATTGAGTTTGTCACTATTTAACAAACCCTGTGGTATAATAATAACATCCAATTTATCAAGCACCACACTTATTATACCAATATTGATTCTCATGAAATGACCAAAATTCATAAATGAGCTTCAAAATATGTCTTGCAATATGACATACTATATTATCATAATGCCAAAGGTACCTTAATTTGTCATGTCACTCAAAATGAATATTCTTCTCTTATTAAACAAGAACATGGGGGTAGTTATGGTGGTCACTATAGAGAACACGTTACATCCAACAAATGACTATGCATGAGATACTTGTGGACCACATTTTAAAAATATGCTATCACATTTTCTAAAAAATGAAATCCATGATAGCTACATGATGATATTGTTCACTCTCTTATGGTCGAGATTCAAACATTATAATATCCCTAGACTTTTCCATGTGGGGATTAGATATCATTGGTAAATTACCTCACTCTTAAGATAGTCATGTATTCATCATCATGGCTAGTGAGTTTTTCACTAAGTGGGTTGAAGCTATGCCTCTTTTTAATTTCAAAGGTGTCACTATATCCAAATTCATACTCAATCAAATAATTCATCTTTGGAATTCCCCAAACCATTATTTGTGACAATGGTGGGAATTTCAAAATTAAGGATATGAAATAATTATGTGCTAAATTCAAAATCATGCACAAATTCTCCACACCTTACCATCTTCAATACAATGGCCAAGAAGAGGCCACTAATAAAATATTACAAAATACAATTTGAGATTCTTGTTTTGACTAGCATCTAAAAATTTATCTAGAACTTAGGGCTTATCTCACTCACATTCATACTGCTATTGGGTCAGCCTCTTTTCCTTAGTATACACCTCTAAATCTATCTTACCTTTAGAAGTTTAAATACCTTCCTTATTTATCTATATTCATGGCATTATCCCTAATGAATAACTTTTTGAGGCTCATCTTCATGCTTTAGGACACCTTGATGATCATCATATATGTGGTTTACAACATAACCACCAATAAAGCCCAAATCACCAAAAAACATATCAAAAAGGTCAAAGTATGTACCTTTAATATTGGTGATTTAGTACTTAAATTAGATTATACCCATGAAAAGGATGGAAATTACACCCATAAATGGTGAATTCCTTACCTTGTTAAAGACATTCTTGATCCTAGTACCTACATATTACAAAATAATGAAAGAAATATTTTCAAATAACCCACTAATCATCAATTTTAAAGAATTTTTTTCTTAAATTATAATTTCTAATATTATTGTTATAATACATGTCTTTCATATATGTTAATATTTTTTGGTGCTAACACTTCTTGTATGTTTTCCAAAGCTTCATAGTGTATCATTGAATCAATTTTAGTATCCTTAGTTTCTATCATTGGTCCTTGGGTCTATATATATATATATATATATCCCTTTACTATTAATCCATGAGTTTGCATCATAAGATTGTGGAAAGGACCTAGTCATCCTCATGAATATTTTTTTGTTTAATTTTAATTTTATCAATTAACCTTCAAGTATATTTCATGTCATTGGTTTATGTATTTAAAAATTTAATTACTTTTTACACCTCCTTTGTTTTCCTTTTATGAGTTTCAGTGTAAGAACTTGGATAGGACTAGTCCTTCCTCACAAACTACCATTATTTACTATAAACACCTTGCATTTTTACACCTCTTTGGTTTTACTTTTATTAGTTTCACGTTAAGAATTTGAATAGGAATAGGCATTCCTCAAAAATATTAATTTTATAAATTGATTTTGTCTATAACATTAGCTATGTGTCTTTACCAAAATAGAAGGCAACGGTTGAGAGTTATGTCTTCATACTATTAAATTCATTTATATTATTTTATTTTAATTAAATCTAACATTCTCATATCTCCACTTGTATACACTTTTCCTTATGATGATTCATACTTATCTATCATTGTACCATGTTCAAATTACACATTTTTTATGATTTGAGGTAACTCAATTATTCCATATTCACTTCCATCCTCTCCCTTATTACATATTACTATGGGCACATAGGGTAGGTTTTGATATTACACTCTTATTTAAAATACAAGTACATGAGTATTAAATTACATGCTCTCTAAGTTATTTCTCCTACCCACCAAGGGTAAGCTATCTAGAGATAAATAATTTTTAAAAACAATGTTTAGTTTTCTAAATTTGTATGGAGGAACAATAGACAAAATCCATCAAAATTAAAATCCAAATCATTCAATTAAAAGGAAATGGTCAAAAAATAAAAAATAAATATTTAAATGTTAATATCACACAAAAATACATGATTATTATTAGGCTCATCTCCTATCATAATCAAAGCTCAAACTCCACTATTGGCCTCTTGATATATCTAAAGTCTATTGGGGTGTGGTAGGCTAGTAAATGTGGTATGAGGTCTCATAATTTAATACATATATATAGTCACACCTAATTTACCATGCAAGTACCCAATCTTTTCAATAGACTGGAAACTCTATAATGGGTCTTGAGGAATGAGGAACATGTTATGGGAAGGTAGGTACATTTTAATTTTCATGTAAATATAGCCTTCATGGGATGATAGTTATAATTATTTAATTAAACCATATTTTCCTAGATAGGATGCATTTTATAGAGTCCATAATGTTAAAAGTCTTCTACTTTGCCAACTTGAGTTGTTTTATTTCTAGTAAATTGTATTTTCACCTTGGTTATCCCTTCATTTCTCCCATCACCCATTTCATATCCCCTTTGATAAGAAGGTTTGTTTTTAAATATTTTCTTAATATCTATATTTCCCCTTCTCCATCTCTTTTAGACATGCTCAGAATATGATTATTTTAGTTAATATATCATTATAATTTAATTTCCTCTTTGAGTGATTACGAGATACTTTTTTAATAATTGTTTTATCCTTATTATATTTCCTTTGGTTATGTTTTAAAATTAGTTTTTTATTATTCATATTTTCTTAGGCCACTTTGTTATATTTCTTTTAATTACTTTTTATTTTTATATTATTGATTGAGTATGGATTTTTATTTGACTATCATAAATATTGTTTACAAGTCTTTTATTTTTCCATATTTGTTTGAGTATGGATTGTCACTTATTTTACATTGATGTTGGTTCTATTATTTTAATTTTGTGTGTCCTTAGTTTGGTATATGTTGTTACTTTTCTTAATTAGGATGAATTTATTGGATATGTTGGGTATTTATTAGCCTTAAATTTTTAGTTACCTAATTTTACCTCTTTTATTCATTTTACTTGGTCTTTTGGTTATAATTTATCCTTTATTACCCCAAATTTCCTATTTCCAAGTAATTCATTTAATAATGAAAGTTTTTATTTACTTTAATTTTTCTATGATTTTTTATTTTTGATCTATAGCCCTACATCCCTAGGGTTTATCTAAAGCATTTAATGTTCCCTCCATAATCAAAAATACAAGACAAAAAAATAACCATTTAGTGATAAAGGTAAGTCAAGGTATGTATATGTCACTTTCAATCATTTACAAAAATTCATTACTATCATTTAATTTCAACATTTTATATAAATTTATTAGCCTAGTGTTGTATATTTATATGTTATTTCTCAAAGCATAATCCTACATTATGTATGTAATCACAAATGCATCATGTATATAAATCAATCTTGGCTTGAAGAAGTTAGAGCATACCACACTTCTGATTGGGAATACATTTTTAAGTGGGGCATGACCAATATAGGGATCCAATAAACCTGATTAGGGGATCACTTATCAAAATACACTATGTTAAGGAGGGTTATAAAGCCTCTAGTTTGACACAATCAAAAAATAACCCTAAGGGGGTCTTAGGTTTTGATATTTCACCTATACTAATAAAAAGAAAAGTAAATCTAATCTAGTGCTCACCAAAGCTTGTGGTACAACATGAGGGTTAGAAACAACCAAAAAATGTATAAGAGAATTTGAATTAAGATAAATATGAGTAAGACACTAATACATGGAATACGAAGAGTAATATTATTTAAATCCACTACTTATGCTACTTCTATATACTAAAGATATGGGCAAAGTTAGAGAATACTTATTTGAATGTGAACCCATCATGTCTTAATCTCTCCCTTGGCCAATAGGGCTTCAAAAGAGGTTTGTTTAGGTTTGTAAATATCACTAAGAAAATCCAAAGCATCCAAGATTTATCCACAAGACTAGATTATCCAAGTAGAAACCCTAAGCTAAGACTCCTCAAGTAGAATGATGGAAGAGAAGATTGTAAAAAAGCATGAGAAAATAATAAATAATTATTTTATATTGAAATAATTATGAAATGATCTTATCTTTATAGGTAGATATTTCCCTAAACACTTCCAAAAACGTTGACCAACAGGGTCCACCCATTTGACCCTATACAATTCTAGAAAATTATTCACTAGGTTTTGAGCTAGGTTGGCCAAGGGCTAACCAAATTCCTAAGTGAAAATATCTCAAAAATATACAGGGTCAACCCATTATAGAAAACTAACAAAAAGGTAATAAATTGAGGAAAAGAGGGATGAAGAGAGAAAAAATACTAGAGGAGTGTGTAATAGAGGAGTAATAGATTAGGGAATGGTTTTTAGGAGCTAGTTGGATTAAAAAAATGTGGAAATAAGGGACAATAATCTTTTGAATTAGAAATGGTCTTCCCACCCCTTTCTTGTAGCACCCCTGAGGGCATGCACTTAGAGAGATGAGTCTCGATGGGTTCCTCAAGATGTAAAGCATCAATATTTGATAAAATTTGAAAATATTATGTGTATACATATGCCCCACTCGAAGTTCATCATGTGTCACAAGGTGTAATAGGGTATGGTGCTTCAAGAAAGAACATAAGGGCATATAATTCTAAAGCTAAGAAAATGTTGTAGTATTTTAAAGCATAAAATGACTGGAGTAAAAACAAACAAATGTAGGAAATCCAAGATAAATGGTCCTTTGAGGATGGGACGTAATTATGAATTTGTCAAGATGGGGTGACAAGTATTATGTTAGACCAAATTACCAAGTCAAACACAAGAGTAAATTGGGTAACCAAAAATCCAAGGCTATTAAAAAATAGAAAACACAAATAAGTAAACCTTAAGTAAGAAAGGAAAACTCACCAAGTCAAACCAAGGATACATGTCAAAAAGGATGGTAATAAAAATATTAAGGTAAAAATAGAAACAAAATGGGAAAAAAATATTGATGAATATTAACAATCCATGTCTCACTCAATAATGTATAAAAGTGCATAAAAAGGGAAAATAACATTGTCAAGTGAGAAGAAACAAGCCAAATATAGATACTAGAAAACTATACACTACATCTCTAGATGTCACATTAACCTTTAAACCACCCCTTGTCCCCCTTTGGGTTATATTATTTAAAAATTACCCCATTATTAAAATTGGACCATTTCCTAGGGAATTAACTACCAATCATTAGTTGATTAGTTAATTTTGACTATCCCCTCGATTGCCAATGGGCAGGCCTTGATCCTCAATGGTTGAATGGAATTCTAGTGATTACTTAAACTATTGCATGATCAAAAGAGTCAATTTAAACTCAAGTACAACTCACTCATTAATTACCAACTATCTAAATTTATTCTATTATTTACATGGTCAATGTATTATTAGACTGTTTGATAAACCATTTGTTAAACTCTTCATTTCAATGCTCATTTCCTCTATATTAAGAGATGAAGATAAGGTTGAAGGGGAGAGGTAGGTGAAATATATATCCTTTCCTAGGTAAATCTAAAATCTTCCCAAAAAACTAAGAACTAGGTTATAAACTTAGGGTACTTTTGTGACTCACTATCTTAAGCCAAAGTATTGTTATTCTACTAATATTACTCCAAGATCCATAATAGATTTTATCCAACATCAACATTCCTTAGACTAGAAACACATACAATCTAAGTATCTCTATTATTTTTATAAAGATTTAGTAATTATTTTTATTTATTTTAGTGCTTGGGTCATTTTTATTCTATGCACTTCATCCCCTATGTTGGAGTTTTGCAACTCCAAACACTTCATTTCCTACCCAAAACCACCCATCACCTATTCTGATCACCTAAACACCCAACTCCCAAACTAGATACTTTTGAGCATTAATTTATATCTTACAATCAACATACAACCCAAACACCACTCTTATAACCCCTTTATAACTCTCCCCAACAAAATTACTTTCCCAAACCAAATTCCATAGTAACCACTGACAATCTTACCTAACCATTGATAATTAATAACCACTAATGGTCACCTAAATATCAATGGTCATGCCTGACCATTGATGGTCATTGTGTGTCATTTTATAATAGAAAGCTAATTTGACCCATCTACCCATCTACCCATACCCAAATCTCATTTTATTTATTTGTGTTTTATCATAATTAGCATTAGTATTCAATCATTTATTGTTATTTTTAATCAAAGTCACTTGTTTCTTTTGGATAATTTCTTATATTTGATTTTAGTACCTTCTATTATTTCATGCAAGAATATATTATTAATTTATCATAACTTAAGTATTTTAAAAGTGTGGATTGACAGACTCTAAGGAAGCTTGTGATTTTTAGATCTAGCTCACACTAGTTAGTCCACCTTATTATTTTACTAATCTACCATTTTCTAGATTGATTTCTTATATGCAATTCATCCTCCTTAGATGAAGAAGATTATCACCTCTTGACCTTGGATGCGTTCCCTACTCCCCAAGAGTATGGGAACCTTGACCAAAATCTTGGTTATGATTATAACATTAGAACCATTATTCCTTTTAGGGCTTTCAATATCAAATCTAATATTTTCTATGGGGGACTTCATCAACCCCTTTTCACCTCCTCTACATCCTCTTCTCCTTGACCATTCACCTCTACTTTCTCCTATTTAGTTAAATTGGAGTTTGCCAAGACATACCTTCATAGGTGTGCTTAGAAGGGATTTAGTCCAAGATGTTACAAGCATGGATCACATGAGTTACTTCCATGTAAGACCCAAAAACCTCATGTGATATTTGGTCTTAGATTCATTCTACCTAAAGAGCCAACTAATTCACCTCCCATTACCATCATTAATGAGGAAGCTCCATCCTCACCAACCCATTCCCCATAAAAATATAAATATTTTAATACTATTTACCCTAAATTTTTTCCTCAACATGATTATCTATAGACCCATAACATATAAAAAGGATGGGGAGACCATAACCTTTCCTCTGATTCATTTTGAGATGGTGGAAGATGAATCTCCTATCATTAATATCATTTGATGTCAGGATAATGATTTCATTCTCACCTATATTGGTGAATAAGATTCCTCTATCCACAAATATCTCCCTCTTGATACCTTAACCATGTTGAATGAACCCACCATGGATGTTAACTTGGGTACTCAGGATAACCCATGCATTGTCAAAATTGGCCAATCACTAGATTTTTTAGAGATTCAGGATTCCCCCTCCTTCTTGCAAGATCATATCATATAATTTGCTTGGTCTTATAGTGATAAGATAGGAATCAACCCTTCCATCACCACTCGTAATATAATTAATATCTATGATGCCAACCCTATTAATTAGAAGCTTTGATATGTGCACCCTTGCATAACCCTTCTTGTCAAATAAGAGCTTCAATGCCTCTTATTTATAAATTTCATCCAATCCATTGGCTATCCTGAATGGGTATTGAATTTCATCCTTGTTATCAATATAATAGGGGGACTTTGTATTTAAATGTATTTCCAAGATATTAACCTTGTTTTCCTAAAAGATGACCTCCCTTTGCCAAGTATTGACTAGCTTATTGATCTTATAGCTAGCCATGAAATGCTATCTCTTATGGATGATTTCTTGGTCCATAATCAGATTTTGATTTCCCCTAAAAACCAACATAAAACTACTTTTATCACTCTATCAGCAATTTTTTTGTATAGGGTCACATATTTTGGTCTAAAGAATGTTGTTGAAACTTACCAACATGCTATGACCTACATCTTCCATGAAATTATTCATAAAATTGTATAGGATTATGTAGATGACCTTATTAGGAAATATAAATGTTATAAAGATAATTTATCCATTCTCAAGGTTATCTTCAAACTCCTTATCCATTACCATGTTCCCCTTAATCCCAAGAAACTCATTTTTTGGGTTTTATCAAGAAATATCCTTGGCTTTATCATCTCTCTTCATCGAATCAAAATTGATCTTGTCAAAATCAAAGTGATCCTTAACATACCTCCTCTAACTAACCTATAGCAACTCTACAATTTTTAGGGGAAGCTTCAATCCACTCATCACTTCATCTCTCAATTATCTAATAGATACCATCCTTTCCATCACCTTATTAGGAAATATTACCTTCTTTTTCCACCTATTATCATTCCTCCAAAAGAGGATTAAACTTTATACCTTTATATTTATGCCACTGATCACTCTTTAGGGGTAATGCTCATGCATCAAGATGAGCAACATAAAGAATAAGCTGTCTACTATATAAGTTAAACACTTATAGATTATGAAACTTGGTACACCCATACTAAGAAAATTTGCCTCACCTTGGTCTTTGTGGCCTCCAAACTCCACCATTACCTTTTCAATCATAAGACCTATGTTATAACTAACACCAACGTCCTCAAGTATATACACTCCAAGCCATACCAAAACTAACATATGGCTAAATGGATCATGCTTCTAGCTAAGTTTGATCTTCATTTAATCCAATAAAATTTAATTAAAGTGTAGGTTATTACTAACCAATATGCTGAAGTCCCTTAGTAGATAACCAACTGTCTCCCCTCTAATTTCTTGATGAGTCTATTGTAACTCTCTCTCAAGAGGACATCACCTATCAAATAATCATGTTATTCAATAGATCAAAGTGCCAACATGGTGGGGGTACTTCTATAATTCTCATCCCACTTGATGTTTAACCCCTTCCTTTACCTTTCAAGCTTGATTTAAATTGTACCAATAACATGGCTGAGTATGAAGCCCTAATGATAGGTCTCCAAACTACATTAGCCTTGGGAGTCAAGATGATTAGTATTTTTGGTGACTCCCAAAATATGGTCAATAAAATTAATGGATCTTATCAATGTAAAAATTATGTCTTGAAATAGTATAAATGTATATTCAATTTCCTCTTAGCATCATTTAAACATTACCTTATCCAATCCACTCTATGATCTATGAATAAGTTCATCAATATAATGGCATCCCTTGTTTCCCATATCCCATCTATACCTTATAATTCTAAGCTATTTTTCACTATCCATCATCTTACCAAGCCTTATTATAAAAAATCAAACCTTCATTCCATCTTTAGTGTGGAGGAGACCAAACCTAAACATTGGTATAAGCACATCTTTGAGTATCTCAACCTGGGCATTGTTCCCTCCAATCTTTCTAGGAATGGTTGAAGAGAATTTATTCAGAGTACCTCTCATTATACCATACTAGGTGGAATTATTTATAAGTATGTCTTTGATGGTCTCCTTTTCTATTGCCTATGTAGTCATGAAATTTATCATGCTATAAAAAAAATGCATGACCAAATTTGTGGAGGACATTTTAGTGGCCTAGTTATCACTAAATGTATCCTTCACCTTGGATTATATTGGACCACCCTTAACTAGAACTATTATGATTATGTGAATAATTATGTTAAATTTTAATAACACACTAGTTTACATCGCTCTAAGTCATAACCTCCAAGTATCTAGGGATTTTTGGCTCTTTTCACAATTGGGGCTAGATCTTATTTGTGAAATTAACCCCCATTATTTATAGTGACATCATTTTATTATCACTATGAAAGAATATTTCACCAAAATGGTAGAGGATATTCCTCTCATCTCAACTAAAGAAGAAACTATTGTTGATTCTATTATCCATCACATTATCTATCATTTCAATGTTCCTCATAAGATAATCACTGATAATGGTAAATATTTTAAAAATAAAAAAGTCTAAATTTATTGTGACGTGTTTGGAATTAAGTTAAGTTTCTCCTTGCCCTATTGTCCACAAGATAATGGATATGTTGAAGCTTCTAACAAAAACTTTAACAAAATTAACTAAAATGGTTAACACATTTGGCTAGGATTGGCATTTACACATCTCTTTCACCTTATGGGCATATCCTACTAGCATTCAAATGCCTACATGTGCTACCCATTTCTCTCTTGTCTTTGGAGTAGAGGCTATCTTACTTATTGAATTTCAAATTACCTATTTTTTCATGTCACTACAAGATATCATTTTTGAAGGATACTATCATTAGGAATTTTTATCCCAACTTGAGCTACTTGATGAACATCATTTGGTCATGCTTAACCATCTTCATTTCTACCAATAATGACTCAAGCATGCCTATAACAAAAACCTAGGAGAATTAGAATTCAACATCAAAGACCTCATCTTAAAGGATAATAAACATGTAACTAATATGGAGAAAATTAAGTGGGTCAAGTTTGATTTCAATTACCTTATACCTTATATCATAAAGCACAAGTATGGATCAAGATCTTACTAGTTATCTTCTCTTGAAGGGAAACCAAAACCTAAGCCGGTCAATGCTTTGCATCTATGTCCTTTATTTTTCTAAATAAAATCAAAGTCACCTACTATATAACTCAAGCTCATCCCTTATTTTATTATATTTTGACCTTCATCACCTCACTCTAAAGACAACTAATTAAAGCATAGAATCATGTGATTATCCATCATAGTTACAACCTTAATCCTAAATATGGGTACCATAGCTCTACCCATGGCATGATTCTCATGGATACTTTTTGTCCCTAATAATATGGAATCCCATGGTCATTGTCTCTCAAATAATATTTTCACCCACTATTTTAACCTTCTTATCCTTTAGTTTTACCTTCATAAAGGTAATCCTTATACCTATATAAGCAAGTCTATGTTTAAATAATAGAAAAAACAAAATCATATATTCTATGGGTCATTCCTAGCATTTGTAGACTAATCCCTTAAAGGAAAACTAGCAAAACCAATAAAATTTGCTTTATATAAGGTAGACTACTCCCTTAAAGGATTACTATAAAAAAGCCTAACACAAGTCTGAAAAGGCTTAGAACATTCCCTTAAATGATGGATATGTAAAAGCATTTGTCAAAATAAATAAATTTATTGGAGGCTTCTCATATCATTAGGCTTCCCTAAAACCTCTCAAGGTAATAATAAAAATATCAAAATACTCATTATTCAAAATCCACAATTGGCTTTCATGAGTAGACTTCCTTCATCGATCAGTCTACACCATCTATGACATAGACTTGTTTATACTAGCTCTTTGGAAACCTATAGAAGAGGCAATATAACCTCACATGAAGGTTATTTTATCATTCATCTCCGATTTATACCCTTTATTATATAAGGGATTTTTAGCTTACTTGATACTATGTGATCAATAAACATTTTAACCAACCAATGAATGGTGATGCAAGCCATGTGAAGTTCTTATGTTCATAAACCAATCTAACTTCCTTTTGTTTTAGTCTTTGACAAAGAAGAATCACCATGTCTCCTTCTTGTTTTCTCAAACCTATTTATTGATGCATTCACTAAAATTATTATATTTTTATTATTTTATCTTTATTTTCTTTTCTCACATCTAGTTTTGTTATCCAAACTTACTCTATGTGTTTTAAGATTATTTCACCTTTATCTCATTAAATTCAATTCATTAAAACATTTAAATAACAAATATGTGATTTATTTTGTGATTTCCTTCTTACCTTATTTGTTTAAGTGTTTTTAATCATAAAAACATTTTAATGAATTAACCTTCTTATACATCAAACATCACTTTACCCTTCTAACCAATCAAATCAACTAATACTAACCATTTTTCACATATATAACCTTTTAATCATTTATTTTATATGTAAATGAGTCATCCACATATGTTATCCACCACATGTCTATCTAGATAAGGAAGCATAAATTCATTAATTTAAAACATCCACATTTCTAATAAAGCATACATCTACTCATGAGAGAAGTGTTAATCATAACATCATCATCACATCCAATAACATCATAAGAAACATCATAAACATAAAATAAATAATCCATAACCATAAGCAACATCCATGAAACCATAATCACATCATAAAATCATAATCATAATAATCATGTATAATCATAATTCCATGTCCCTCAAAAGATATGTATATCTCACTACATTAGTTCATAGGCTGGTATGAAAATCATATAATACATCAAAATAGGCATCTCATAAGAGTCTAAGGTGGAGGGGTACTACTACTCCCTAGAGCCTATCTGACTTTGAGATCTATCTCTATACCCATATGTACTACCCACTGACCTAGTGTAGTACTACTAGCCCCCCCAATAACTAATGATCTATACTCATCATATTATGTCTCATTTGGAAGCTATCTTAAGACTGATGCCTTGTATAATTTGAGCTCCTTGACCATTTCCACTTACCTCACCATAGAGATGGTCTTTGATGGTCCTATAGGTGCAGGTTCTCAACCTCTTGCTTATCTCAGGGCATCCTTATCTTATGTAACTAAGGCTAGTTGTGCTCATACTATATCCCTTTCCTACATAATAATAGTGACTTGGCCCTATGCCATATCTCTCTATAGTCACTACTACTAGAGTTTCCTATGTTGTATATAATTCCACCCTCACCTGATCTCTCTTAATGGTGAGTGCCTACCTATGAGGGGCATCCACATCCATTTGGTCCCCACCCCTTGTAATATGTCTACATTAAGAGCCTATTATACACCATTTCTCCCAAACACTACCACTACATAATGCACTTAAAACCATACAAGGTACTCCTGCATAACCCCTACATCATCAATAGATGTGGCCAATAGTATCTCTTCATGGTCAATATGTATCTCCTTAAGATGTGGTAGAGGTAGTGGTTCTTTTACATCCTATTTCTTGTACCTCAAGAAACCTTCAAGGACACCCTCAATAAGACCAAACTATCTCTTGACCCTATCAAATAGGATGAGGTCCACCTTGTGCTCTCATATACCATATATCCACTTATAACTTTATAGTGATAGGGTCTTCCTAACATAACTAACCCATGATAGGAATCTAGTATATGGCATCTAGATAACCTCCCCATCAATCAGTGCCTCTAACCTATCCCTATACCACTCCAAATCTTATTCCACTCCCCCTGGTGCTATAATTTTGTATTCACCTCTCCATTTCATGAATCACACTCTAAAATCCCTTGGTCTCATGCCTATCATGGTGATCCACTTGGTCATAACACCCTGATGTACTCATATGCCCAGTAGTGAAATATGAAACTGATGCTAATGCCATATTTCTTAAGTACCTAGTATCCCTAGAGCTCATGATAGATCTTCACTAGTAAAATTAGGTCCCATGAAAACATTGTTTGGTCCATCAACATGTCTACTTAAGCACCTAGTAATAAAAAGGTAAATATACCACTACTAGAATTTAGAAGTGTATAATAGGTAATGGCTATCATCATTATCATGTCAAGTCATCTCCCTCTCCTATCCATGTGATAAAAGGGTAAATAATGGAAGCCTCATGCATGCCACCTTACATGAATAAATTTTATACCGAACAACTAATCCATATGTGCATCTTATTCCTTGCTATCGATATGATCTATTGGCTCACCCTATATCAATAGCCACAAAATATAGTGGCTATCCTCTAGTAGGATGGTAATCTCTCTAGTCATTATTAAGAAAGTGTTGATAGTTGGATCCCAACTCTTGATGAGTGCTACCAACATTGTTGCATCTTTTAGCATATATTGATAAAATATCATACCTCCTAAACCCACCATTGTCATGTGATCCCACTCATTATCTGTCATATATTTGAGTACCTCATTTGGGAGCTAAGGAATTTGGTCTTGTATCTATAGTTTCTCCTTCACCTATAAGGATAAATATATACCTTAGTTCACTTTACCCCTTACGCATAACCTATGCATTTTACCTATTCACCCTACCCCCTACCTTAACCTATTTTACCTCATTTAACAAACACATACCTAGTCCTACCTAAAAAAATATTACCTTCACCCTATCCAACCTTAACCAACCAAACCCTTACCCCATCTACCATTGTAACCAAACCCTTAGCTCATTATTATACCTTCCAAACCTTTAACCCATTCCTAATCCATGATATACCCAATTTACACGCCTTATAGAAAGCATTGATGGTTGAGTGTTAACCAATGACTATTCCTTATGGAACCATCAACCATCAATGGTTTTGTGGTAAACCATCGATGGTCCACATGTCAACTATTTTATGATCACTATGTAGAGACTGCCAGTGACCCTAAAACCCTAGGTCCTACCTAAACTAATCAATAACCTCAGTAAACATCAAAATTAAGCCTACACCTACTCTATGAGTACCTAATCTACATTCCTAACAAAAATTTCTAACCCTATAAATAATTCCTACCAAGTATCAAATCCCCCAATTTACAATGCCTACTCACCCAAGCCAAACCAATGAAGCAAAAAAAATTTCCAATTCAACTACATCCCTTACCTCATTACATGTCTTCCATCATGTTGGATCCCTTAGAACCACTATCACCATTCAACCCATGCTCTACCCCTACCTCATTATATCCTCACTAGATCTCCTTTGCCTTAGCCCACCTTGGTATCTCTCTACCTAACATGACCCAACCGTAGTCAATCCTTACTCACTCAGCTTGCACCAAATTCCAAATATATAGTCACCATCATTTTTACATAAGATAAAATTAGAAAATGCCATAGGTAAATTTTAAAATGAATAAATAAAACCCCATTTGACCTTTTATAATTACCCTTTTAGGGATTATGTTTGATCATTGATGGTCAAAAGTGACTATTGATAATCAACCTTGACTATTAATGGTTTACCCATCTAGGATTTTACCATCCTACCGTATCCTTTTCCTAAAGGACCACCTAGCCTAACTTCCCCTTTACCTACCTATCTTACCTTTTGGTCAGTTAGTCCAATTGTATGACTCTATTTTCAATGATCACTCCATGACACCTTTACCATCACCTTAGTTTTCATGACCCAAATTTTCCTTCATCATTTTGACCACATTGATTACCTTGCCATATTTGATGAAATTATGCTAATTTTATGCACTGACCATTTAGGTTCCTCAAAGCATGACCCTTTCAGTCCTAAAACTTATAACCATTTTTATTTTCTTAGGATCACATATAATTTTTGAATATCTATAGATACATCAACCTTACCTAAGAGACTTGAAATAATATAAGTAACCCATATAAGCTATGCCTAATGTTATGTCCTAGTTACCCTATCACCTATCCTTTTAATCCAACCTTATTTCACCACTTACCTAATCTATGGTAGCCTAGCCTATGCGCTATCTATGATATCACACTTAGTCATATTTTATGTGCCTATTCATGTTTACATTCCTACCTAACCAACCTTAACACCCACCTATGCACTTGTAAAACCTACCACTAACTCTATTTCACCTCATCAATTCCCAGTTTGATGTAGAATACCTCCTCTCATACTTAAGACATCCAACCTTCTACCAATCTTCTATTTTTGTTTTATATCTTGTTAATACAAACTACATAATAAAAAAGGGAAAAATTTAGACACTAGAAAACCATACACTATGGCTCTACATGTTATATCAACCTTTAAACCACCCCTCCACCCACTTTGGGTTAGATTATTTACCAATTGTTCCATTATTAACCTTAGACTATTTCCTAGGGAATTAAGCATCAATTGTTGGTGGATTATCCAATTTTAACTATCCCCTCAATTGCGAATAGTCAACCCTCAATCTTTGATGGTTGACTAAACCACCAGTGGTTACTTAAACTCTTACATGACCAAAGGAATCTACTGTAACTTGACTATAACTCACTCATTTATTACTAGCTTTATAATTTTAATCTACTATTCACATGGTCAAAGCATGCTTAGACTATTTGATAAACCACTTGTTAAACTCTTCATTTCAATGCTTCTTTCCTCTATATTAAGAGATAAAGATAATATTGAAGGGAAATTGTAGGTGTAAGAGATATCCTTACTCCAAGGTAAATCCAAAAGCTTCCTAATGAACCAAGAACTAGGTCATAGACTTAGGGTGCTTCTATGACTCACTATCTCGAGCTAAGGTACCATTACTCTACTAATATTGCTCCAAGATCCACAATAGCTTTTAGTCAACCTCAACATTATTTAAAACAATAATACCTAAAAGTTAAGTATCTATGTTTTATTATCAAAATTTTGTAATTAGTTTTATTTATTTTAGTTTTTGAGTCATTCCCAATCTCTACACTTCATCCCCTATGTTAGAGTTTTGTAACTCCAGACACTTCATCTCCTACCCAAAACCACCCATCACCTATTATAATCACTCAAACACCCAAATCCCAAACTAGATACCTTTGAGAATTACATTTTATCTTGTAACCAACATCTAACCAAAACACCACTCATATAACCCCTCTATAACTCTCCCTAATAGACTTCTTTTTCCAAACCAAATTCCATAGTAACTACCAATGGTCTTACATAACCATCTACATACTTACCTAACCATTGATAGTTCACAACCAATGATGCTCACCTAACCATCAATGGTCATACCTGACCATCGATGGTCACTATGTGTCATTTTAAAATAACAAGCTATTTTAACCCATCTACCCATGTCCAAATCCTAGTTTATGATTTTTTATTTTATCATACAACTTCAACTTATTTTATTAATCAAGTTTGAGTAATATAACATTAGTATTCAATCATTTATTTCTATTTTTAATCAAATTCATTTATTTATTTTCAAGCATTTCTTATATTTTATTTCATTACCTTCTATGATTTTATGCAAGCATCTATTATCAATTTATCAGAACTTAAGTGTTTTAAAATCTTGGATTGATAGTCTCTAAGGAAACTTGTGCTTATTGGATCTATCTCATGCTAGGTAATCCACCCTATTATCTCACTAATTGACCATTTTATAGATTTATTTCTCATCTGTAGGTTTCCTCCCTAGAAAAAGTTGAGTATCAACAATCATCTAGATTATGGAGCACAAAATTAAATTTAGGTTCTATTAACCTCACCCTTCTTTCAATTTTTCCTCTTTCTAAATAGAAAATAAAGAAAAATTGTAGTGAAACACCAACCTCAATCAACAATGGAAAAAAAGGTATGAAATTAGGTTCTCATAATAGTAGGATAGTAAAACAAATCAAAAATGTTAAAATGAATCAAAACAAGTCTAGGTTTTTAAATATATGGTATAAATAAAGGTAATCCATAGTTGCTCAAACATGTTGTTTCATTCTAAGGATAGATAAAATTGAAATAAAGTGGTGTTAGCATGTTTTTAATAGGTGAATAAGAGGGGATTAGAGAAGATGGAAAATAGATTTAGAATCAAAATTTACATATCAAGGGGGGAATGAAATAGATGGAGGGGATAATGAAGGAAAAATCAAGGTAGAGGAACTCTTTATCAAAGTCAAGACACTCAAACTAGGTTTGTCAAAATAATAGGAATTTTGACCTTAAGGACTCTAAAGAATTGCTCTTAGCCACACATGTCTTAGGTCAACAAATTAAGTATATATATCATTCCATGAAGGATATATTCATGAAAAGTAAAATAGACCTACCTTCCCACAACATGTTCCCCATTCTTTAGGACCCCTTATAGAGTTGTCGATCTACTATGTAGATTGGGTACTTTTCTGAGAAAGTTGGTAAAACCATAGTGTTTTTTGAATTATCCTATTCCAATATACTATCATACCACACCCTAATTGACCTTGGCTCTATATGAGGCCAACTATGGAGTTTGAGCTTTGATTAAAGATAAGAGATGTGTTTGTAATCACATCTTTTGGTGTGATTGTGACTTTTGAGATTTGTATGTTGCCTTTTATATATCAATAAATATTGTTTCAAATGATTTGGATTTTAAATTTATTTATGGATTTTTATATTCCTTTTCTATATAGGTTTGGAAAACCAAACATGGGTTCTAAAAATGAATTTCATTTGAATACATAGGACTTGGTTTCTAAGTGATCTAATTTTTTTTGGGAATATTGGTGTATTATTCATAATTTGGTTAAAAGGTATAAATGGTAAAATTAGTCAATAATTATGCCATAATTAACTTACTAATTTTTTAATTTTGATTGTTATTTAGAATTTATAAAAATAGAAAGTGAATAGAGAGAAATATAACTTAGATTAGAATTATGCTAATCTAATTGAGACAGAGGCTAATATTGACTATCAAGGACTAGGATACTATCAAAAATTGAGATTTAGACTTTGTTTTTTGAGTAGACAAGAGCACAAAAATTAGATAGGAGTGGCACTGACACTATAATCCACATCTGTTGTTGTTGTCCTTAGGATATGATCTTTTTGGGTTTTATTTAGTAGGTTTATGTGATCCTATCTATGAAGTTTTAGAAATTGGAATTTTGTAGATCTCCTTATAAAGTAGATTATGTCTTCAAACCCTATCTTTTATTGTGCTTTGACCAATTTTTAGCAAGAGGAGGGGTTAGTGTGTGTAAGATAAACTAGATTTCCTTTACACCCTATGTGTGGGCACACTAACTACATACCAATACTTCGAAGAGGGATCAAGCCATATGTAGTTCTTCCACTTAATGTTATTTATGGAATTGAGTGTATGAAGATGTAAAATAATATAATAGATGTACTTGATATGGTTTGGGATTGATGTAGGAATTTGATTAAGCTTGTAAGTGTGTTGGTTGGTTATATGCAAAGAATAGTGAAGATTACTTGAGTAGTCTTGCTTGTATTCTTGTTTACTTACTGATATTTTCCAATCCCTTTCCAAATGATATTTGAATGGGATTTTATATGGATATATTAGTCATGGATTTAATTTTATTGCATTAGTTCAATAATGATAAGGATGGGAAACTGGAAGGAATTGATTGTTGGGGCTAGAAATGGACTTGGACAACAATATTGAAAGTAGACAAGAGTGACATTGGCACTATAGTCCTAGTTTATCTTAGATGGGATTGATTAGTCATGGAAACAAGAGTCTAACTTAGTTGGGATTGAGTTTGAAAGGATATGGATGATTGGGAATCAGTGAAAACAATCTTATGAGGGTTATGAGAGCAAGCAAGAGGGGCCTATGGGTTAGGTGTCATTATCCATGCCCAAGTTACCAATTTTTTCATTTTATGACTAAATTTACCTCCCCCCCTTAAGATAGTGATGAAACAAAGTGAAATACTAAGATAAAGGAAAAAGAATAAGTGTACCTAAACTTACATACAAGGGTGAATCTCATGAAGCTTGTGTGATAATAGGTGTGCATAGAGAGAGCATGTTGTGAAGTGTAAATTTTTAAGAGAAAATAATGAGTAAATTAGTTCTTCCTAGATACGTTATATCTAAAATAAGAATGTAAAAATCAAGGTAAGAGAGAGGAATAAAAAGGAATAAATACACCTCATATGGTATGTGAACCAATATAAAACCTATTGTGTTGTTGAGTGATGTCGATTATGATAAATGATGCTGGAAGGTGATGTACCAAGAGTAATATCATGAATGAAGCTAAGTGCTCAAATCCCCAAAGGTGGCTCAAGAATGCAAAAGTTGGTGATTTGGATCCATTGTCACTTACTAAGTGAATCTAGATGATCTTGCATGTGTTGATCAATGTTTGGACTATGTGTCCAATCCCTCTAAATAGGTGGCTCAAGAATACAAAGGCTAGCTAGTCCTTTGGATCCATCATTTCCCTATGAAGTGAAGCTATAAATTGATACCAGTATGAAATGTATGTAATATGAAATGGATTTTTAAGTTTATGAATGTACTATGATCTAAAATTTTTGGTGTGGATAGCTAAATGTATGCTATAAACTAGGCCACTCTTGGCCACTCTAAAAGCTGGAGATTAGGCTTGTATAAAAGCCACTTTAGAACTGGTGCACTAGGCTTATATGAAATCCACTTGGGAACTCAAGAAATCAAGAGGTTAGGCTAATATGAAAGCCATTACAAAATTATTCCAACCACATACAAATGTAATAAGGCATGTAGCTGCTAAGAATGCATGGGTAATACTAAACTCCAAAAGAAAGAAAACAAATGTATTACACACATTGCCCCCAGTCACTAGTGTCTGAAACATGGATTTTGTTCTAGAAGTTTTAACAAATTCCCTATCTAAAACTAGAAGTGAGAGCCATAATTTCATGCATGATTCCACCTATATCTATATTCTTTGAGGAAACCTATACTGAAACTACTAAATCTAGTCTGAACTGTAGCTGACAAAACTATAACTAAACTTACCTTTTTGCCTATTTTTAAAAAATATAGTTTTTATAATATTTGGATAGGAGCACCAAAATTGGACACTAGTGGCACTATAACTATTGTCTAGGTCCAAATCTAGTAACTATTCTAGATTCTTGATTACCTGCCTGGTCTATTTTGACTAGTTTGATGTCTAGTTGTTCTAGGTCTTTTGAATGCTTCTTTTTCAACCATTAGGAGCTCTAATATGTGTGATAAAACACTTATTTTTTCCCCCTCTTCTAAGGGTAGTAATGAAGACCTTTCAATGACTACCTTAGAAGAAATATCTCTACAAGTGTGTTATGTTACAAAGATACATGATATAGTAATGATAATTGACAAGATATCTCAACATATAGCATGGTTTGTATTTAGATATTGCTAGATCAATAAGGGTATGCCTAGATAGATAGAAAAATGTAATATAATGTTAAAAGTAATGAATTGGAACTATAAGTTTGGTTATTTTTTAGTTTTTAGTTTTTATTTGGAGGGATGGAGCATGATGTCCATCATGACATCCAAGAAAGCAAGATAAATGCATGATATGGATCATGGAATTGAAAAAAATGAGAACCAAACAAGTAAAAAACACACAAGGTAAGAAGCAAGAATCATACAAGGGTGGTGAAAGGGCCAAACAAACAAGGGGCATGGGCATATATCACTCAAACTAGAAATCA
The DNA here is from genome assembly GCA_037957365.1 of Torreya grandis. Classification (NCBI taxonomy): domain Eukaryota; kingdom Viridiplantae; phylum Streptophyta; class Pinopsida; order Cupressales; family Taxaceae; genus Torreya; species Torreya grandis. The sequence goes on from JARHVA010000860.1 coordinate 3,827,066, forward strand.
AGCATACAAGGCATGTACAAATACCACATGTACATATAATTGAAATAATCAAAATTGGTGTGGAAGCCATAATCACATAGAGGAATATAGGGAAAGGACTTTGTAAAATTTCCTAAGTCACACACATGAATAGAAGCAAAGGATATTGTAAAATGTCCTATGACACATATAAGAAAAAAATAAGAACTGATAAATGCAAACAATTTAGCAATGTAAAGCAAGAAAGGTAAGCATGTGATAGCTAGAAATACAATCACATGTAACTAATCAAATCAAGAGGGAAAGTATACAAGACATGTTAGTACAATACTAAGTATATGTTAAGAAATACACAAGTCCTATATACTAGTGGAATGTTGATAAAGTAATACGTGTAAGCTAGTAAGTAATGTACATCAACATGATAACCAGAGTGTGTGGTGTAGGAATGACATAACCTAGATGATGTAGTCATGTATAATATGCCACCAATGGGTAAATATATCAAATTATGTCTCTATATATAAGTATGATTCCCCTTGAATGGGTAGAGTGAAGAAATTAAAGAGTTGGATGTCATCGTACTCACTCAAAAGAGATCAAGTGAGGTATGGTAATGTAGATAAATCAATAAAAAATAACATAGAATGGAAAATGTAAGTCTAACATTGTAGTAGACATATAAAGCATGGATGATGCATACAATCTTAATATTTTTGGTGTTTTTGAATTATTTCCATGTTTGTGTATTTTGAGCTATTTGAATGTTTTTGGATTTTTGAAATAATAAGCTATGTACAATCAATCAAAGGAAAACTATGTATAATAAATTGAAAATAAACTATGTACAAGGATAAGAAGAGATGATACTAATTTATGAGTCTCATGGGAGGCTCCATATCATGGTTTCCTATATCAAATAAAGGAATCATTCATGATTATGAAACATAAGGGAATGGCAATGAATATGACTCTAAATTATTGGTATCTTGGAAATCATAATAGCCTATATTTTTAAAATCATCATTATCATTTTGATTTTGAACTAATGAAATGAGAGTGTTAACCTTTTTTGTATTTTGATAATTTCCTTTGATAAATTATGTCTATGTATTATTTGCCTTAAGATGTTTAATAAATCCCAAACCTTACTAACAAACATTATCAACTACTAGAATAGGAGTAGTGATGCCTTGAGCATTCTTCCCAACCTTTGACCTTGATAATCAAACTATTATAGATATTTTAAACCAAACCCATACTAACTTTTTTATCCTCATTTTGGAGAGGTATATTTGCATATTTTTCATGCTTTATATGTGCTTGTGGTACTATTTCTTGCTCTAATTTTCCTTTTATTCTTTTATTTTTAATTTATGTTTTGGAAACCACTTTTATATTATTTATAAATTTGACCTTTTATAAATTAATTCATATGTCACTATTGATTTCTTGACCGATTTACCTTGTAAAAGGCCCTCATTAGCATTTATCTATTGTATATATTTTTTCAATGCCAAACATGAATCTGTGTGATGCCCATGCATTCCATGATATGCACAATAATATATGGATCTTCTCACTAGATGTAGAGGAGGTAGTTTGATCAAGTTAGATTTAATCATTTCCCTTAGCACATCACTTGAACTCTTATTTGATCTTTGAATGATTTTTGAATCACTAGTTGTAGAGTTACTTTGTTGTGATTTATTTTTTTGATATGTAACATTTCTTGAAACCAATTGAATATGTGAATGTGCATATACATGAATGACACTAGGGTGCCTTTGAGGATTTTTTATAATTCAATTTTCCAATTTTATGATATTTTCATGTAATAGATGATTTTTCATTTATAAATCTAAAAGTAACTTTGTCATACTAGTGATCTGATCCCTTAGAGTCTTACAAGTGCAAACCTTAGTTGATTTTGATTGAACATGTAAGCACATATGTTTACGATGTTTTAAAAAAACTATAAGCTAAATGTATGCATAGGAATAATAGTATATGATGCCTCACCTTACCTTTTGGAGGGGTAATAGCATGGACCTAGTTAGAGGGAAAGTAGCTATGACCATCTTGAGGGAGAGGAGGAGAAGTAAATGGTTTCATGTGCATAAGATATGACATTGAAACTTCACAGATGGTTGTTAGCTTATGCAATGGATCGTCTAGGTATATCCCATACATGTGGGATAAAATTCATGTAATTGGAGTTATAAGTTGAATACCAATATGAATATATAGAATATACCACATGAGAGATATCATTTTTGGGATAGAAAACATGAATTTGTGAATGAATGTATAGAAAAATTTGGCAATTGCTATGGCATTTCTAATGTGTTTAACATGATAAACTTGAAATTTTTTCCATATGATAGATAGAAATCATGAATTTGTTCATGAATTCATAAGAAAATTTTGCATGTCCTATGATATTTATAATGTATTTAGCATGATAGAGTTGAAAATGTATCCATATGAGAGATAGAAAGCAGGAGATGAAACCTTGTATTAAAGACAAGTAAACTTTGCTTTGACGGAGAGGTATCTTACTATGTTTAATAATGACTTTATTAATATCAACCCATATTATGAAAAGTAAGCATTAAATTCAAAGAATGAAAATTTGTACTAACATATGGTAAACTTTATCATTCATGTACATGATAGGAGTGTGAATGGTCTCCTTATTATTTGCTAAAAATGCAAGAAATATTTGAAAATAAATTAGATCCATTTTTGAAATCTGATTTTAGGTGTAAGGTGATACCATAAGAAGCAATGGGATCTAGTGTATGCATCTAGGGTTTGAAAGATGATAAATTTGAAAATTTCTATGAAATTTTAAAATTTAAAGTGAATTTTTGAGTTAGGTATGCAAGTAAAAAGCAAAAAAATTATTAGAAAATTTGAGATTTAAAGATATCTAGTAGATGCAACTAGGGTTTGAAAAACAAAATAAATTTGAAAATTACTATTGAATTTTTAAATTTGAGGTGAATTCTTTATTTTAGTATGCTACTAAAAATTCAAAAAATGTTTAAAAAATTACTAGAAAAATACTAGGACCTAGTATGGGTATCTAGGGTTTGAAATAAAATTATTTTAAAATTAATATGACATTTTAAAATTTAATGTTAATTTCATATTTTATTATTTAGATAAGAAATCAAAAAAATATATGAAAATTCTATAATAAAACTAACCTAGGGTTTTTATGCACAAATGAAGTAAGTCAAGTTCACCAAATGATTTAACAATTCTGGGAATGTTAGTGTATTATTCTTAATTTAGTTAAAGAGTCTGAGTAGAAAAATTATTCAATAATTATGCCATAATTAACTTACTAATTTATTAATTCTGATTGTTGTGTAGGCTTTCTAAAAATAATAAGTGAATAGAGAGAAATATAACTTAGCTTTTAACTATGTTGATCTGATTGAGATAGAGGCTAATATCAACTATGCAAGACTGGGAGACTATCAAAAAATAAGATTTGGATTGCATTTTTTGATTGGATAAGAGTGATAAAATTGGATAGGAGTGGCACTAGCATTGTAGTTCACCTCTACCACTGTTATCTTGAGGATCTAAATTTTTTAGGTTTTGTTCAGTAGGTTTATGTGATTCTATCTATGAAATTTTGATAGTTGAAAGTCTATAGAGATCCTGTAGATCAGATTCTTTCTTCAAACCCTATCTTCCATTATGATTTAACCAATTTTAAGCAAGAGAGGGGGGGTTAGTGTGTGTAAGATGCACTGGACATGTTTCATACCCGATGTGTGGGCACACTACCTACATACCAATACTTTTAAGAGGGATCAAGCCATATGTATTTCTTCCACTTGATGTTCTTTATGAAATTAAGTGAATGAAGATGCAAAATGATATACTAGATGTACTTTAGATAGCTAGGGACCGATGTAGGAATTTGAATAATCTTGTAAGTTTGTTGGTTGGATGTATGTAGAGAATAGGAAAGATTGATTGTGTATTCCTTCTTGTATTCTTTCTTGCTTAGTGATATTTTACAGCCCATTTCCAAATGATATTTGAATAGGATTTTATAGGGATTTATTGGTCATATATTGAATTTGCTCACATTAGGCCAACAAGGATAAGGATGTGAAACTAAAAATAACTAACCATTGGGGCTAGAAATGGACTTGGACAATAATTCTAAAAGTGGATAAGAATGGCATTGGTGTTATAGTCCTAGTGTGGCACTATTATCCTAAGCAAATAGGACCTATGGGGATGGATTAATCATAGAAATAAGAGTCTAGCTCAGCTGAGATCAAGTTATGAAGGCTACATATGACTAGGAATTAGTGAAAATAAGTCTATGAGGGTCATGAGAGTAAGTAAGAGGTAATTATGGGTTGGGTGTCATTATCCATGCTCAAGTTATCAATTTTTGCATTTTATATGACTACACTAAGAGTCTCATAAATCTACATGAAATAAAATTGTTATCTTGACTTTGACCTTGTTTTATCCAATGTGAATTGAAATTGAAATAAATCAATAAGAATGACACATGAAATAATTTAAATTACTTGAAATCATGAAAAAATGTGATGAAGGAAAAAAAAAGGATATAGTAATAGTAAAGTGTGATTCCTTATCATAAGAATGAGGAAAATTGAGGAAAACAAGATAACATAGATTGTTGTGCAAATTCCATTTATCAAAAGAAGCAAAAGCTAAAGTTGAGAACAAGGATCAAGAATAATTACTTATAAAAGGAATGAAAAGATGGTAATTTTATGAGGAGGTCTAGGTCCTATCCATAGTCATACACTAAAAATAATTTAAGAGAAACCATGAGGGTGCCAAAAAACATGAAAAATAAATGAGAAAAATATGGTATTTTGTGAGGAATGCTATGTCCTATCGATGGTCTTACAATGCAACTCATAAAATAAAAATCCAAGGGATGTAAAAAGAGTGTGAAAAAGATAATACTATGGTACATCATGAGGAAGACCATGTCCTATACATGGTTTTATAATGAAACTCATGAGATAAAAAGGAAACCAAAGGCCCAAAAAGAAAGGACTAAAGGTTTGTAAAAAAAGAGAACTGTTGAAGAGGGAGAGACCTATGTAAGTAACCTACAAAAAGTGTTAGATATATGTAGAAATCATGAAAATAAGGAAATGTTCTTAAGCAAATAAATTTTTGAGGAATTGTGCATTAGTGGGCTCTTTGAAAACATGGCCTTCATTAGTTTGAAGGCAATAGGTACTTGGACCATGAATATCTTTGACTAAATATGGGCCCCATCATTTTTCGGCATATTTGCCTTCTTTATCATTGGTGTATTATAATTTAAGGACAAGATCACCAACATTAAATGTGTGAATTTTAACACATTTGTTATGTTGCTTGGCAATACAAGTCTTGTTTGGTAGTTATGTTATAAAACATAAAGATGATATTCATCAAGGAGATCAAGGGCATGAAGGTGAGCTTCATGTAATTATTCATTAGGAATGATACCATCAAGATATATATGGAGAGAGGGAAACTCAATTTCTAATGGGATAACTAACTCAAAACCATAGACTAAAGAGAATAGTGTTGCCCCAATTGTAATATGTATGCTAGTCCAATAAGCCCAAAGAGTAGGTTACATATGAAGATGTCAATCTATACAAGTTTCACAATTTATCTTTTGGAGAATTTTTTTAGTGGCCTTAGCTTGACCATTGCATTACAGATGATAAGGTATAGAATTTTTTTTATTAATATTGAATTTAGCACAATTTTGTTTAACATTTTTATTTTTGAATTTACCACCATTGTCTTAAATGATAGTATGGGGAACACCAAAATGGAAAATGATTTGATGAAGAATAAATTTATAAATAATATGACCAATGAAATTAAAAAGGGGCATTGTTTCAACCCATTTGGTAAAATATTTTGTAGTGGTAATGATAAAAACTTTCCCATATTGGGAGTGAGGTAATTTGCCAATGAGATCAAATCCCCATGTGTAAAATGGCCAAGGAGATTTGATAGTTTGAAGCTCGGCTGGAGATGAGTGAATTAGATCATCATGAAGTTGAGAAAGAGTACACTTTTTAGTGAATTCAATTGCATCTTTTTTGATAGTAGTCCAAAAGTAACCCTTTCATAAGAATTTGCTTGTTATATCATATTTACTATAGTTGCCATTATAAATGTCCACATGTGCTTATTTAAGAAGAAGAGGAACCTCATATTTCATAATACAATGGAGAAAGGTACCCTCAAAATTGAAATAATAAAGGATTTTGTGTTGAAATACATACTTAAAAGATTATTTATGAATGCAAGTATTTTTATGAGAGTCTAAGTTATAAGGATAAGTTTTATGTTCCAAGAATTGAATAATTTCTTGATACCATGGAATTCTTCTAATGGTAATAACCTCAATATGAAAGATAAGCAAGTCTGGTGGTTGAGTATAAGATGATTATTTCTTATTTGTATAATAAAAATGGGATCAAAAATAATTTTATGGGGATGAAAGAGAGATGCTAAAGAAGTGAGGGAATTAACAATGGAATTTTGATTTCGAGGGATAGGCTCAATAGTGAAATAAATGAAATTCTTAGCTAGAGTGGTTTCAATTTGATGATAAGTAGTGATATTTTTGATTTTACATTAATAATAAACATTGAATTGGAAAAAAACAAGATGATAATTAATTAAAGAATGTAGGTATTGAATGTCTAAGTTAAGAGAAACTCTCATGCCTAAGATTAGAGCTTCATACTTTGCCATATTGTTAGTGACATCAAATGTTAAGAAAAAATTGAAAGTAATGATATTTCCAAGAGGAATTATGATAATAAAACCTTCCCCAACTCATTTAAGGCATTTAGGACCATCAAAGTGAAGGTTCCATATATCCTCATGCAAGTCAACATTAATTTTAGGAAGCTCCTTGATAAATACCTTAAGGTTAGGAGTAGTGGAGGGAATAGAGGAGTCATCAAGATTATTTGTTTCAAGATCAACATTAAAGTTATGAAAATAATATTTAAGAGAAATAGATTAATTAAGACCTTCAATATAAAGGATATTGTCATTTTCAAGACTATCTTGAAGGGGAGAAGTAGTTGGTACATGAGCTATGGAAATTTGATCATCTATAACTTACCCTTTGATATCTTTTTGAGTGTTATATGGAGAATAAATTCCATAAGGAGGGCCATCCATTTTCCAATTTTATCTCTAGAAGAAAGTCTTTGGAGAAGAAGTGATGAAGGGGGTCCAAATGAATGATGACATAGGTGGTCTATTAAAGCATGTAATGACAAATATTTTAAGCTATGAAATAGATGGTGAGGTAATCATGTTCAATTTTTGTATAAAATGTTTCATAATCAATGAGGTTGTGGCTAATTTATTAGATAACATACTCTCTTCTAGTATCATCATGTTCAAAAAGCATTACACCAAATGATATAGGTGTGGAAGAAGTATATAGAATCAATGGTCAATAATTAGAAGGAGGATGAAGTTTAGGTGGGTGAAGCAAATATTATTTCATGTTACCAAAGTATTTTTGATAAGGATTCATCCATTATAAATCAATATGTATTTTGAGAAGAGAATTGATAGAGTGAATACAATAAGCCATTTCAAGGATGAATCTTCTAATTACCATGAGTTTGCGTAAGTATGAATGTTGGAAATAGAATGAGGAATGGGCATGTTTATGATAGCACTAATCTTAGTATGGTCAACATTGATGCCATAAAGAGAGACTAGGAATTCAAAAAAAAATAGATGTGACACCAAAAACACATTTGTAAGGATTGAGTCTAATCTCTATTTAAGAAGACAATCAAAGATAATATCAAGATCTGATAGATGAGTTGTATAACTTTCGAATTTAGCAATGAGGTCATCCACATAGATTTCAACAATTTTGTGGATAAGATCATGAAATATGTGAGTAATTACTCATTGGTAAGTGGCTTCAACATTTTTGAGGCTTAAGGGCATTTTGACATAGAAATAGGTGCCCCATTATGTGTTAAAAGTAGTCTTATGTTGGTCATGAGGGGAAATGTGAATATGATTGTATCTTGAGAAGCCATCCATAAGAGATAAAATTTCATAAATAGTTGTGGAATAAATGATTACATATATTAAAAGTAAAAGAAATTTGTCCTTGGGATAAGTAAGGTTAAGATTATGTAAATCAATACAAATATGAATAACCATAGTGACCTCTTTTCAAATGGAAATAATGTTAAAAAACCATTCAAAATAATCCACTAGTTTGATAAATTTAGCATCAATTATTTTGATGATTTCATTGTGACATAAAGTGGAAACCTCAAGTGGAAATTTCCTTCACTTTTGATGTATAGGTTTAGCATTAGGATAATTAATTATATTATGCAGCATAATGCTAGGGTCAATACCAGACATGTCCTCATAAGACCACAAAAAACACTTATGATACTTATCAAATAATAAGATAAAATTATCATGTTTGGTAGGTGAGAGTTCATGAGATACTATAATTGGTCAAAGATAAGATGGAGTGCCATACAAAATAATCCACTAGTTTGATAAATTTAGCATCAATTATTTTGATGATTTCATTGTGACATAAAGTGGAAACCTCAAGTGGAAATTTCCTTCACTTTTGATGTATAGGTTTAGCATTAGGATAATTAATTATATTATGCAGCATAATGCTAGGGTCAATACCAGACATGTCCTCATAAGACCACAAAAAACACTTATGATACTTATCAAATAATAAGATAAAATTATCATGTTTGGTAGGTGAGAGTTCATGAGATACTATAATTGGTCAAAGATAAGATGGAGTGCCATATTCAATGTCATTGGTTTATTCAATAATCATGGCATTGTCATCTTAAAAGTGGTATCATGCATTAGGTAAAGTAGAAATATGATTAGTTTTAAGATCAATGTTATTAATGAAGTGGTTGAAACAAGGGGTTTTAGTTTTAAAATTCTCAATTTTATGATGTTTTTGAGGAAGTTGAAATTCTTGGGGATGAAGTATTTTAAGAATATATTCATCAATAGGCAAGGTAGGAAGAGGACCATAATAATCAACATCTACTTTGAGATCTAGAATTTGATTACCATGGCTATCATACTCAGAATGTATCCAATGAGCATCGATTTCCTTGGCATCTAGTGTAATCTCAATAGTAGGAGAAGTATATAGATCAAAATATATCAGAGTATCATTGGTTTTGGTGATAAGAGAAGGATTAGATGTAATGAATGGATCAATAGGTACTAAAGGACATGTTGGAATTTTCAAATATTTGGAATGGATAATTTTCTCTACTACCCAAGGAGTATCAATAAGTGGATAATTGGTAGGAGGCACATGAACCTCAAGATTTAAGGCAAAATCCATGGAAATGGAATGAGATAAGGTTTTCAATGAATTTAACATCTTGAGATAAGTTGAATTTGAGATAAGGTTATCTAATAGTGTTGGACATCTAAATCTTGAGATTGAGCTTGGGATATTATATATTTGTTGTCATATGTTGCATAAATTATACATGATTGAGAGTTAGGGTGAGTTTTAGAAGGTGAAATCCAAATATTACTAAATGTATGAGGAGACATGATGAGAGGATATTAAAATAATTTTACCACTCCAAAATCATTTCAAGTGAAAGAATATTATAGTAAATAAGGCTCTTGAGCATTTCATAAAGGGGGAAAATCAATAATCTCATCAATAATAGGAATAATATGGTCCCTAGGTAATAAATAAAGAGGAAGCCATTGCAAAATGTACTAAGGTAACTTGGTAGTATTGCAAGTGTTTTACAGATGATTAGGTTCATCATCATCATAATCCACAAAAGTGACTTGTAAATCCAGATTCATGTTGATGAATTAGGGTAAAGGAGCACTATTGATCTTAAGAATTGTAGGAATATGATATTGGGATTTGGGATTAAAAATTTGAATACTCAATGGGTTGGGGTTAGCCTCATGCTTATGCCACTTTATATTATGTAATAATTTAATGCATTGGATACCAAAAGAAGTAATATACCTTATTATATGAGTCCATGGGCAACCAAGGAGTATGTTACAAGATATGAGTAAATCAAGGACCATAAGCTTAGTTTAAATGGTCTTAGGTCCAATGGCTAATGGAAGCCAAATAAAACCAAGTGGATTTTTATTAGTCTTATCAAAACTGTAGTAGGTAATATAGGTTTGCTTAAGATGATCCTTTTTATATCCAACCTATTAGATAAGATATAAAGATGTCACATTGATTCCAAATCCTTCATGAACTAGAACTTTATGAATAAGGGTAGTATTAATGATTATTTTAATAAAAAAAGGTGGATCATCAGCATGAAAAAGAATTACATAATTGATCATGTCCTCTTCAAGGAATTTAATGAAAGTCTTGGAAGAGGGACAATAGTTTCAATGGTATGCACATTGGTAGGCTGAGATTCAATAAAAGGAGATTCTTCATAAATATAGGATGGATATTCAATTTATTAGAATTTTTTCATAAGTAACTTGCAATGATAGGGGGAAGTATGAACCAACTCCATAAGTGGAATATTACAAAGTATAGATTTAAGTTCTTCAAGAAAGTTATAATGAGACTTAGAAGAAGCAACAAGAGATTTAGGAGGTAAAGTAGTTTTTGAATAAATAGATGTGGTTGGAGGATCAAAAGGAGGAAGTGGTTCTTCATGGGATTCTAAAGAAATATTTGTAGTTGTAGTGTCTTTAATAAGTTTTGATTTTAAATATGGGTTCTTAGGTTTGGTAATAGGATCTTTGTGAGTTGACTTGAGACAATAATTGACCTTGGCAATTTTAACATATTGAGAATTGTTATAATATTGGATAATAAACATCAATGGAACAAACATCCTTGGTATTTGGTTGATTTTTTGTTGTAAAAAAATATTTTTTATTATTTGAGGTAGAAGCTTTGGAAGCTTATCAATTTTAAGTAGTGGTGTATTCTTGATGATGAAGGTTGATCATGGCTTCATGATTAAATGAATCACTAGGCATATAGGAAATAAAAAATTTAGTGATCCCTCTATATGACTCATGGGAATGACTATATTGTTATGGAACAAATAAAATATATTAGGGTCATACCATTTGAAAGGATTATTAGGATAAATGAAAGGCTTAGAAGGTGGTAAAAATTGTTTCATTTATTGAATTTAGAGAGGTATGTGAGAATGTGAAGGAATATCAGCTTTGGAAACTCTTTTTCTTTTATTTTCAAAGTATTTATAGTGATAGAATTGGTAGATGTTTGAAAATATCCTTTCAAAATTTTAGGATTAGGTTCAAATTCCTTCATGAGAAAATCTTGACATTTAGCTTGGTCAAGTGCTTCATTAAGTGTTTGAGGAGCAAAGTTTCAAACCTTATATTGAAGACAATGATTCATGGTAGTTATAAAGAGTTTAAATAAGTTATCATCAATCATGTTATGGTCATCTTTATGGGCCAATGATTTCCATCTTTTGATAAAGTCATGAGTTGATTTGGTGGGAGATTGCTTAGCATTGATGAAATGGATAAGACAACTTTTAAAAAGATCAGTGTGTTGAAACTCTTTAACTAATGGATTAACCAAATATTCAAGTTCTCAAATATAATGTTAGGGTTACTAGTTGTACCATTATAATACATCACCAGTAAACTTTTTGATTAAAATTTTAGTTTTGGTGAAGGTATTAGTTTGGATCCACTCTTTGTAAAGGTCACCAAAGGCTTTGAGAAATGAGGCAAGGTCTTTAATCCCATTATAATTGATAGTTAGAGATATTTTAATAATATCATTGGATATAATAAAGGGTAATAAAGGATCATTTTGAATAGTTTGAAGCACCGTGTTATTCATTATGGGTTAAGGAATGACATTGTCTGAGGCATATCTAAGATGTGAAGGAATACAATTGGGATTAACATGAGGATATATAGTTAGAGATTGATTATCCATATTAATCAAGTGTTTTTGAAATTTCATCATTTGATTGGTGTTATATTTTTTCATTGTGTTCATTTTTTGTATTACTTGGGCAAGAAGTTGAGTTGTATTAGGAGGTGGGTTGGTGTTAGTATGAGCACTCCCTGAATTGGTGTTATGATGAAGGTTATTAGAATATATATTATGAGTGGGGTTATTAATAAAATTTGTGTTAATTAATACCACATTATTTTTAAAATTTTGGAGATAATAAGTATCTTGGTAAGTATAAAAAGGATCAATCCCATCAACTTCATCTTGAGGTGTGATTTACACCATGTGACAAGTCATAGATGGAGTGGAAAATGTGCCCCAAGAGTGATGGTTATATTGGGAAGAAAATAAAGGAATAAATGAACATCCCATATAGTATCTAAATGGATTAAATATATCCAAGAATATTATGATAGGAGACTTCATTATGAATGGAAAGAAATTAACATAATCCTAACAAAGAAATATAATGAACTGGATCAGAAAATATAGAAGGTAGAAAATAGTACAAGGTTGATTGGGTTGACCTAGCACATACAACAAGGAATGTAAATATTATAGGGTTTATTGGTTTGAGTTGGCCTAACATATAAAATAGAGGCTAGAAATGTATACAGGGTTGATTGGGTTGACCTAGTATAATAGATAGGGAAAATTGGAAAGTCTATGATAGATTATGTTAATTGATACTACCATGTACTAAAAATAAATTTTCAAGTAATTATAAAAGTAAGAAATACAAGGAAATGAGAAATCAATTGGATTAATGATATTGAACCAATTGAGGCACACAACATAAAACCTTACACCAATGCTGGCCAATGCAAGTTTTTACAATAAAAAATATAATTGAGCAAAGAACAAACAATCAACTTGGAAAGTAAAAGCTAACTAGTTGGTCAACCTAAATTTTGTTAGATTATTATAATATGATTTTAAATGTGATGGTAATTTTTCTATAAATAAGGAACTAAAAATCAATCTAAGGATAGCTTTAGGAAGTTTGGGTTGAAAGGGATATATATTGCTAATGGTATAAGCAATTTGGGCCTACCCCCTCACTTCAACCACCACAACGATAAGGGTGTTAGGTGATTAGACATAATATATCATTAACCACATGTTTATACTTAGATAGAAAACCAAGTTGGCTTCACCCTTGGTAATGAAATCCAAGTAGGTTGGCCTTATGTAGACAATTGTTAAAGTGCTTATTAAGATTTTGTGATTTGGTCATGTGTGCATAAAATAGAAAACAGTGAAACTAAATGGTATATTGAAAACCACTCAATTAGACTATGTGTTCTATTATAAGCATGAAAATAATAATAAATGAAAGTGTGAGCTAATTACTAGCATATAAATGTTAATTATAACTTTTAAATAATGTATAGTGTCGATACAGTCAATGGTGTATGTAAAGAATATAGAACAGGGTTGATAGTGTCACCTTTAGACTATGGAAGTAAGGTCTGATAATGAATAGGGTTAAAAAAATTGATCTAGTTATCTAGATAACATAGAATATATAATTGGGTTGATAAGGTCAATCCAGTTGACTATACAAGGGTAGTTTTGAATATTGCAAACTGTGAAAAGAAAAGATTGTATGGAAAGAGAGAAATGATAAAAAGGAATCTTGGTGATTTTTAAGATGTAGAGAAGTTATATTACTATCAAAAACCTTGATAAATGTCTAAAAAATATAATAATAGGGTTGATTGGGTTGATATATCTTTGTAAAATCCTACTGTTGAGTGCCTAAAATGTATAGGGTTGATTGGGTTAACCTAGTATGATGAATAAGATGCTTCAAAATGTATAGGGTTTACTAAGTCAACCTAGTAGTTGAATTATACGTCTAAAAATCTAGAAAACTATATTGGGTTGACTAAGTTGATCTAGTATTGTATACCTAAAAAAGAACATGCATAGAAAGAACAAATTTGTATGGATGTGACTATGTGTTAACCCTATACACAAAAGTTAGAGATGGGTCGATGCAGTCTACCTAGTATGGAAAATATGTGATAAAAATAATGATAAAATAAATAAATAAGTGATCAAATATTACAAGGGTTAGTTCACATTGGGTTCAGTAGAATGTATGCAATTATAAATGCATCATGTCTATAAATCAATAATGGCTTAGAGAAGATAGAGCATACCTACACTTATAATTGGGAATACATTTGTTAAGTGGGATCATGACCAATATGGGGATTTACTAGACGTAATTAGGGTATCACTTATCATAATACACTATGTTGAGGGTTATAAATCCTCCAGTCTAACACAATCATGAAATAAACCTAAGGGGGTCCTAGGTTTTTATATTTCACCTATACTAATAACAAGAAACATAAATCTAATCTAGTGATCACCAAAGCTTATGACATAACATGAGGGTTAGAAACAATTAAAACATGTATAAGAGAATCTCAATTAAACTAAGTATGAGTAAGAGCCTAATACATGGAATATGAAGAGTAATGTTATTTAAATCCAATACTTATGTTACTTATATCTACTAAAGAGAACAACAAAGTTAGAAAATATTTCCCTAAATTTGAACCCATCGAGACTCAATCCTCCCTTAGCCAATGGACCTTCACAAGGGATTGTTGTGATTTTTAAGGATCACTAAGAAAGGTTAAAGCATCTAAGACTTATCCATAAGATTAGATTCTCAAAGTATAAACCCTATGTTAAGACTCCTCAAGTAGAATGGTGGAAGAGTAGATTGTAAATAAGTAAGAGTGAATAATAACTCTTGATTGCATATTTAAATAATGATGAAATTATCTTGTACTTATAGTTGGATATTTCCATTAACCATTTGAAAAATATAAATGCTAGGGTCAACCTAGTTGACCTTGTTCAATTTTGGATAATTATTCACTAGGTCCTAAGCTAGGTCAACCAAGGGATTACTAAACTCCTAAGTGAAAATATCCTAAAATTGTATAGGGTTGACCCAGTACATTTAATTGATAAAAAGTTACTAAGGTGAGGAAAAGAGGAATGAAAATAGAAATAAGACTAAAGGAGTGTGTAACAGAGGAGTAATAGCTTAGGGAATGGTTTTTGGATTGGAAATATGTGATAATAAAGGAAAAAAATCCTATGAAGCACCAATGGTCTTCCCACCCCTTTCTTAGTACACCCCTAAAGATGTGTACTTAGAGATATTGAGTCTCAATTGGTTCTTATGATATGTAAAGCATCAATATTTGATAAAAGTTGAAAATATTATGTGTATACACATCACACCTACATGACATGTGATGATCTTTAAGTGGGTCATATTTATACATAATATTTTTTAACTTTATCATTTACTAACTCTTTATCTCTTACAAGAACCTATCGAGTTTCAATCACTTTGAGTACATGCCTTAAAGGGTGCACCAGGGAATTGGGTGGGAAGAAATTTGGTGATTTTCATTATTATTGGTTGACTCTATCATTACTTAAACCCACTAAAAATCATATTTAAAAAATTCCCCAAAAAAACAAACCCTATTTATCCATTTCCCTAAGTAATAATCCCTAACTAAGAAAACACCCTCTTTTCCTACTAAGTTAGCCTAGATAACCCTATTATGAAAGATAAAGTGCATGTTACATGACTAATTAAATTAGGTTGACCTAATTTGAGGTATAATAATAAATTTTTATTTAAAACTAGGTTCTGTTATCCAAATCTTTTATCTAAAATTCCAAAATCGATAGCACCTATCCATTAGTATAAATACATCCTTCATTTCAATCCAATATAGAGGAACATTCATTTTCACATAATTACATTTTAGAATTTTGCTACATCTATACATTTGAAGGATCCATTGCTTATGTTTTATCTTGTATGGAATATAGTTTATCTTATGAGAAGTCTTGGATGAAAAGTATGAGTCTTTTATCCTATAGCTAATTTGTATAGTGTGATCCTTATAAAACTACAACAACCTCTTGCAAATCACCATTGGCCAAGGGAGAGATTGAGACTCAATAGGTTCGTCTAGAGGTAAGTATATTTAACTTTAATTATTTCATTAGATAACTAGATATTACAAAGATTAATATGTTTTAAATATTTAACTCCTTTCTTATATTATCTATTTACTTAATCTTAGTTTAAATATAGGGTATTATTTGATTTCCATGTTACCCCTTAGCTAATCTAGGCCCTTGTTTGCCTCCCATGATCCTTTGATTTTTTATGTTAAACAATCCCCTTTTACCACAAGCTTTGGTGAGCATTAGATTATTTTTATTTTATGTATTATAACACCTAGCTAGGGTTATTGCATATTGTAATTTTACTAGATGATTTGGAACTGTATCCTTTCGTGTTTTGTGATAAGAGATCCCTTGGTTAGGTTTAATGGATCTAATTGGGTCATGTCCTTGATATAAAATTTATTGCAATGGATGTTAGCTATTTACCTTCTGTGAGCTTTGATTTTATAATTAAGATAAGTTTTAGATCTATCTTAATTTGTTTCATTCTCATTCCATATCCACATGGTTAAAATTCACTAGTGTACAAAATCATGTTATTCCTCTTTCAAATATTTTCAATGTTGTACCACATGATATACCACATTAAATTTATTAATAAATATATGTCAAATGATATGGTTTTATATTTTCATATGTACATAAGTATACTACTAGACAAGTGTTGGGTTAGCATGCTTAAGGAATTATTTATCATATTTTTCCTTCTACTAACACATTAAATTGAGCTTGGGTATACTGTTATGTCAATCCCCCAGGGATGAACTCAAACCAAATCATCTTCCAAGATAATTTTTACTACTACTCATTATCACAATTTCCAATCTAAGAAGACTTGTGAACAAAATAAAACATATATTTCTATTTGAACCACATGGGAAACTTCAAAATATTTCCCCTTAATTACTTAACATCATATTTAGGGATGCAACATGGCTATTATTTTATAATAAATACCCAAGAAGAGTCTAAATACCCAAATGATGATATAAAATTCTTATAATGTATTTTTGAGCATCCCAAAAAGGTTGATTCAATATTATATGTGGATAGAGATGAACATAAAAAAGGCACCCAAAATAACACTTCCAATATTGTTGCTTTTAATATTTCATATATTTTAGTTAATAAATATATAGTTCCATATCTTGGTTTGGGGACATCACTTTGTCTCAAAATTATATCCATTGATATGCCTATTCATGCTAGCTACACTACTTTTATTGCCTCTTAAAATATTACTCTAAAGCATTCCATTATTGCATTAAAGTATAAGCTGTCCCACATTGATCAATCCATTTCTCATGATATCCCTTCCATAGACTCATGATCCTTGTTACATAACCCTTTAGCACATGAATTTGCATCTTAGCCATTATCAATTGGCTTTATGTCTGTTGAGGTTTATCTTTATGAAGACACATGATATCCTAAATAGCATTTGTGTACCTTCCATGTATTGTATCTATATTACATAAATAATGGTAAATTATTGAAAAATATTTTTCTAAGAAGCCTCAAATAATATGCTTTTAGATGGTTCTATAATATTCCTCTTCAACTAGTATAGGCATTAATTCCTATGGAAAATATGTTTTTGAGGCACTTTGTTATAAACATTTGGGAAAAGTTATCCTATGATTAAATTTCAAATCTTAAACAAAAGTCTAATGAAATAATCAGTGAATATGTGATAAGGTACAAGACTATGATTTCTAAAATGAAAAATCCAATGAATGATAATAAGCTTCAAGATAGTTTTACACAAAGTTTGATTTTTCCTCTTCAAGATTCCATTATGTTTGATAAGTTAAAATCCTTTGATTAACTATGCCATATAGTCAAAAATCATGAAATCAAGTCTATTACTTTGAGAAAGCTTAAGTATGTTTCAAATGTTCCTTCTACTTTAAATGTCAAGTTTCAAATAAATCCAAATTATAAGAGAAAACCAATTGAAAACAATAATAAATCAAAATTTATAGTTAGTGTTATATCATAACCACCTCAAAATCTTAAATTAAAATCTCCATCAAATATGAAAATTTTAAAGTTGACATCATTTGCTCATGTTTTGTTTCAAAATATCCTAGAATGCAATGTCATCACTCTTCACCCAAAAATGGAGATAGATATGTATAGATCTCAATCAATAAATTTTGATGTCAATTCACATTTTGACTATCATAGATGTGTTGTGCTTTCAAAAATTGAGGTTTCAAGATTAAGAATAATATTCAAAATCTCATTTATTAAAATATCATAGATATCGGTACACATATTTTAGAGGTTAAACCATAATAGATTATAATTCAAATCTAAAAATGTACAAGGATTATTTTCCAAAAAATGCATTAAATGACAAGTAAAATTTTTAAGTTCATTATGCACACAATTCCCATCCTCCTCCTACACATGGACATCCACTTGATAGAATTAATGGTATAGTTAAAAGAAAAAAAAATCACATCTTGTGATCACATTTTATGAAAGTGAAATTATTGATGATGATTCAGAGACACATGCATTTTTTGTTTGAGCATATGTGAAAAAATAATCCGTCCATAATGCCATGATAGATAATGGATCACGTGATAATGTATGTACCATAACACTCCTTAATTCTATTAGATATATAAAACAAGATTCAAAATATAATTTTAGAATTATTAAATCATTTGATTAGTATACACAATATACATGGGCATGTAGTGCTTCATTTGCAAGTGGTCCCTCTCATACTACTTACTCAATTAAACACAAGGGTATTTGATATGTTTCTAGGATGCCCTTGGTTATAAAATATTATATCAATACCCTCTATAGTGCAAAAAAGTCTTAAATACATTAATGTTAATCTAGTGATCAAAATTCAAGGAATTCAATATGAATATCCTTTGTAACAAATGGTGTTTACTTCTCCTATGGAATAATTAACTAATATAGTTATTGATTAACATGGTAATTAAATAGTTTAAAAAACTATTTAATATCATGATATATATTCCTAATCACATTTTAGTTTCTAATGAGCATGAGAAAATTATAGAATTAATTTCTCCATATACTTATGAGTATGATGTAGTTATAAATAAAAAAATTCAATTTATTTCATAACGCATGGAAAATATTCCAAGTTGAAAGTGGCACATATAAGGATGCATTAATCTACTAATTCACATCAAGTTATTCAAATATATTCACCCAATATATATACAAGTTACTACATCTTCTTCTCTTACACATTGGGATAGAAGTTTACATGAGCTTATGATAAGTGATTTAGAGGGTTCTATTAAAACATGTGGCTCCTTTTTAAATTCATAAGCATTTATAGTTGGTACTTATTTATCACAATAGGTCACTCTTTCATATCTTATCATGGGTTATTCATACTTGCCTTTCACTACTATCATTAGTTAATTACTTACACTTTTCTTGTACATAGATTATTTCCCTTTTTACTAAATTATTATACACCTTATCAAAGAATTATTCTAACCATTGGTTTTACCTTTCAATTTATGCTACTTAACCTCTTTATTTTTTAATTTATTTTAACATTACAAAACACTTATCTCTATGGCACTCTATTTGCTAACTATCACATATATTATATCCTATGGCACTAACATGATCTCATATTGCTACATGACAAAATTTATCCCCTTTCCCATTGAGGATCATTTAAATGATTACTTATCTTACTCATAATACATTACTATGACTCAAAATATAATACACATTGGGGGCACATTACTTTCCTTCCCTCCTATGTTACTATCATTTTACATCTTTTTAAGTATTGTTCAAATTCCTCCTACTTTCTCTACTTTAAAAACCTTCTTTATTAACACCTATATTTTAAATATATTTTAACATTAAAAAAAACATATATTTCAAAAATTAAAAAAAATTATGTTCAAAAAATGCTTAAATTACCAAAAAAAAAAATTTAAACCTCAAACATTTTCAAATGTTGTTAACATACTTATTTCATATGTTTTTTACTATATTATAAGAAAATAACATATTCCATATTTAAATACACAATGATTCTCATGGGATAATTTAGTGTGATACATGACATATTTCTACATGATTCTTTTATGTTGGGTTTCCCTTACTACCCAACAACCTTACCAAGTTGGGGGCATCTATTTATTCTCTACGAACACTTTAACAACTTGTATTTATCCACAACATATCTACCATGTTGAGATACATATAATGCAAATGTCTTGATAAATCACTCATTTTATTCACATGTATTACATGAAATAAATGCACTAACATTAAAATTTATAAATATACTACTTACTAACATTCAAATTTATACATCTGACATAGTTATAATATTCTCATTTTCTACATGATTTTATTTGTATTATAATGATAGGTTAGACTTTTTTTCATATGGTGTGTATGGCCATTTTCCATGTAATTTCAAATTATTACTTGTATGGCATCATCATGTCATTTAAGTGTGGCCTTTGGCCTTCTGTGTTATGTGGCATTTATCATGTCCCTTGTGTGGGGCTTATTGAGCCTTATGAGTGACTTATTATGAAAATTCTAGGACATTGCATGCCATTTCTTATATAATTATATCTCATTATTATGCTTCCATTATTCCTATTGCTTAACCCTTTTTATTTTTATATAAGAGTTAAAGGGTAGAGTAGGATATACACAAGGATGAATAAAACTATCCTAAAGTAGGCCAATTAATTGAAAACCTAGATAAATGAATATTCTAAATTAACTGGCGAGTTATGATAAATATATATATAATGGATTAAAAATATTAATATGATTATATAAACACTAGGAATAGATAATACTTATCTTATCTACAAATGTGCAGGTAGATATAAGATATGAAAAGGTGGAAATGTGTGGGAACAAGATCAATATCTAATTTCCAAATTTTGAAAAACAATTTCTAGAGGCTTGGACACTTACATTCGCCTTGGGACACTTGAATCAACACAAATATCCTAATGTTGATGGATATATCTAGTACATAATAATCACTATATTATGTAGTTACCTTATAGATTTCTTGGTTTTCTATCACATTTATACTAATATATTTTTTCACACACATAGGCTAAATGGGTTAGTCTCCTCATGACGTCAAGTTGATGTAAAGGACACCTTTATCAATGAAAAGTTCTTACATAGCTACTACTTAAAAGAGGGACTCATACATTTGCATAATTATTGCCTTGTGTGTACATAAGGGTGAAATATGCTATATGCAAGGGCATGAAATGATCTATCTCATAAAATGGAAAATAATATTGATGAGATACTCTTTCAATTATTTAGACCATAATATGACTGATGTAGAAAATATGAAATAATATGGTATCTTTAAATACTTGAAAGGTGTTTTGTTAGATGTGTGCTTGGTAAGACTTTTGAATATGACTTTATGATAATGAGTGGTTTTTGTTTTTTATTTATACCACACCTTTTGAAAATATCTCACATAAGGGTTAAATAAAATAAATGGGATGACCCATAAGATTCAAAAGATTTTCAAATTAAATGAATTTTGAGGTATAAACACTAAATAAAAATTTAGACACTTACATCAACAGAAGTGTACCTAAATGAGACACAAGTTCCAAAAGAATAGAAAGATGTTAAGGATCTAACACTGATATTGAAGGATATATGGTTTTAAGCTTTTTTTAATGTACATATTATCTAGGTTATCATAATGATAGGACCAGATTAAAAAAAAGCAATTTGGCACAATGGGATGGTGAATATGATACTTTCAGTAGTAAGAAGGTAGAGAACTAAAGGGTAAAGCCCTGATATTTGTTTTTCAAGTATATAATACTAAGATTCTATATAAATCATATTTTAGTATCTGCATTGGCCCTTCTTTAATCTAGTAATGTATAAGGATGAAATTACTAGTTTAAAGGAAATAAATGCATACATGGGTGTGTACAACACACCTTGCCTTTAATTTAGCCTATTTTGAGTGTTTTGGTGTATTATCTATAACCAATAATGTGTTATAGTATAAATCAATGCATCTACACTAAAATATAAAATAATTGAAATTCTTAAGAAGAAAAAAAGCAAGGAAGAAGTATACATGTGTATCAATCCAACCAAGTTTCCCCTTGATACTTTGAATTGATAAATATGCTTACTTATGAAGCATTGGAGATGATAAATATTGAAAACTAAAACTTGGAGATTTTAAAGGAATATTATAAGGTAATTATGCCCCCAATTTGGTATAAGGGTGAGTTATCATAGCCATTGATATCATTGAATCTCAATTGCACAACTCAAGTGACAATAAAATAAAATCCAAGTTAAGTGGTATAACCAAATAAACTTAAAAAATAGAAGTAGTGTTAAGACATTTAGGGCATTAAATCTCAACCACACTAATAAAAGGAGCCAAAAACTAGTGAAAATGGTGTTCCATGGTGAAAACATTGCTTCTTAGTAAATAATTTTGCATAAGTTTGAATATGTATTTAATTTTTTTAGAGAATTTGCATAGAATGTACACCTCTAATATGTCTTAATTTTATTTATTAATCAAAATTTAACCTCTGATATGTAATTATGTATAATATATGTCACAAATCTTAAAATCTTTATCCGAAATCTATAAAAAATGATGAAATATATATAGGATTATAACCCAAAGTGTATATCTAAATCATGTAAAATATTTTTTTCTTCAAATGTGTAAACTATGTATGTGTGGAGTCATGTTTCTATGACATGCCCCCACTAATGTGTCCCATTTTTTAGGTGAGGAGAATGGAACTTGGTAGTTAGCTTACCTCAAAAGGATATGATAACTATTTAATTAGTGTATTAATCATGTAGCATATAATAATATTATGTCTAAGTGTGTGTGTGTGTGTGTGTGTGTGTGTGTGTGTGTGTGTGTGTGTGTGTGTGTGTGTGTGTGTGTGTGTGTGTGTGTGTGTGTGTGTGTGTGTGTGTATCACAATATGTTATCATAAACATTACTAACATGCATGATATGGATCATAAAAATGTTTAAAAAGTAATAGTACAAGCTCAATAAAAAATTAATCACATACACAAGAGCACTCAATGTCACACAAAATAGGTCTAAGGAGACCCAAATAAGGGGCATATTCAAATGTTTCACACTAGATTTAATGACATATTTAAGTTTACATATATAAAAATAAAATAAGATACAGTGGCATAGAGGCCAATAAGTAATGAACAAATTAAAATGTTTTGCAAATAAGATAATAATAATAAATAAAAACTCATGTGACAATGGTAATAAATAAAGTATAAAAAACTAGCATAATAATGTCATACTAGTCCATAGATGTATGTGTTAGGAAAAACTTTCATGTAACATAGCATATCAAGTACACTATTAAATATGTAATCATTAGTATATACATGTGTAAGAGTTAGTATATAAGGTTTACATGATAATGGAAAGGTGATCATAAATTAATATAACTTGTATTGACCATGATTAAGGAAGCATATAACCCCAATATAGTGTGTCACATGAGAAGAGGAAACATCCAACATCTTATGTCCATGTATCATGTATATGGTGTATGGTATTATCACTCTCAAGTATGAATGAAACATATGCATAACTGGAAAATGAATGATATGATATTTACTAACATAAATAAATAATATATATGCCAATGAGTTAGTAAACATGTGAAATATGATTTTTTTTGAAATTTTGAATTTATTTGAATGATTTTTTATTTTAATGAATATTTTATTATTTATTTTTAAATTGGAATTTTTTGAAAATAAAAAGGTCTAACCTATGATTCCATTTAAGGTATTATCATAGGAAGCTCTAAACTTACAATATGGTACATAAAATTGGTGATACTTCTAAGGAACAAAGATAGATGCCATATCTATAAATGTAGAATATGTAGTACTCCACATATATGTCATAGGAACTTTTTGTTGTGAAGAGGTGATAGAAAGAATAGTAGTTATTCAAACCCCTGGTTTAGTGATGTATGGTTTATTTAGTGTAGTTATAATTGGAACATGTTTATGTGTTCTTAGAAACTAGGTATGCCATGTAGGTGTAGATGAGGATTTTTTGGAATCCACTGTATATCTTTGGTGTAAAATTATTTGAAATATTGGCCACCTAAGAAATTAGATATCTTATTACTTATCCTTACATGGATGATTAACCTTAGTAGGTTATACAATTAGCTACCTTGTAATAAACTCTTCTTATTCAAGAGGATATTAATATGGAATTTTAGAGACTATAATTAACCTATTAGAATGAATCTATTTAAAATACCCATGTACTATGGAAGGTACTGCATGGATCTTATGTATCTAAGTTTATCCCAATAACATATCAAATACTCTTGTGTATGGTATAATATAAAAGTTAGTGATCACATATGCTAGACTAAATTATAAAGTTAAATCAATATTAACAATAATGTGTTTTTATTTCCCATCAAATGCTTTGACCATTTTGGTCAAAGGGTATAAATCATCTTGTTCATATCCCAAATTTGTAAGTAACATCATGGTACATACATTCTCACTCATATATTTTTAAATCACAATATTATGTTAGGTTGATGATCAAGGTATGATTTAATAAATAATGAATGAATATCTAAGTCATCATCCACAATTTTATTTTCATCAAATGTAATACAATGTCATTGAACCATTGGAGGTATTGTGCATATGTAAGTGCGAATAATCCCATTTAATGGGTGCCCATAATTTTATGGAAGATGATGTGCATTATATTCCATTTTCACTTTTGGATATTTATTAGAATGTTATTGTAATGGACTATTAAATATATTATAGTTTTGATGGTCACCATGTTGTGAACTTGAATATTTTGGAGGATCATCAAAGGTAAGTTACTAGTTATGAATAAGATCTTGGATATTGTGTTTCAATGTATAACATCTATTTATAAAATTCACAGGTCCTTTGTGTTAGTCACAATATCAATTAACATCATATCCTTCTAGTATTTTTTGATTCATATGAATATTTATGGGAGGATGGAGAGATATTACATGACACTCCATAAGCTTCTTAAGTATTGAAGCTAGAGACTTAGGTAATCATGTAAATTGTCTCTTAGGTGCATTAGATAAGATGAGTAAATTAGGTTGTTATGATACTACATTAACTATTATGGTGTCTTCCTTTTTAGGTTTTATAGGTTTTACCTTGTATCTTGGTTTGATATGAAATTTGGTAGTAGATGTATTGGTATGTTTACTAGATACTTAATGTAAGGCCCCATTTTGCATAGTGATAATCTTTGGAAAGATGACTATAAAAGTATAAGTTATATGTTTTAATTATTAAATTATGTGGTTAAGTCATGTTTAGATGAGGTGTGAAAGGATTTAGTGAAGACTCTCATGTGTTGGGAACCATGAGAAAGAGCTATTATCAATCATGTTTTAATTTCTTACTCATGAAATAATGATTCTTACATTTATTTATAAAATGTCTATTTATGAAATTTGATTATGTCTATGAGATATATTGAAGTAAATCATGTTGAATCATCACTTATAAGCTTATGAAATGGAAACTACTTATGTATTGAATCATATGAAATTATCTATGTGTATGTTGATATTACATGAATGATTAGCTATGGTTAATTAATAGAAATTTCCTTGAATTAAATTTATATCTTTAGCTATTAGTTTAGAGGAATTTGATGAGTACATAGAGTGTATAGGAATAAGAAAAGAGCCAATGTAAGAAATGGACAATGTCGAGCATGGGTATATCAATAATCAATTTTATACCTTTTTAAATATGTTCTAAGAATTTAGTTTCCCATTTCACCAGCTTTTTTGACTTAGCATTTGTGTTAGGTGGCCAGCCTTTAATCATAGTTGGTGAAACTTGTTGTTACCTAACCCAAAGATCTTGTAACCAATAACTATAATATCTAGTGTCTGATTGGTAAGTATTTCATGAATTACCTTAGTAATAAGATAAATTAAGATATGAGGTAATGTATTCCTAGAAGCAACTATAGAAATTTACAAGAGCCATCATGCACCTTAATTGAGGATGAGAAATAACATCCCTTAATGAGGTATGGCTAGGAAAACAAAGGTGGTTGGATTATTATAGACGTCTTTATATATATGTTTGGTATTATTAGTTAAGGATTTTTTCCAATTCAAAAAGAAGTTAGACTTATCATAAGAGAAGGAGAAGGAACTGATAGGAACAATTGGTTAAGAAACTCAAGTCTAGATAATTGGAAGATAGTGCCTAGACAGTCTGAAGGTTGATAGGTGGGCTTCCTAGTAACTTATGTTTTATGTTATTCATTTAGAATGGAATGATTATATTCCTTGATTGTTCTTATTATTTTCAAGGGAATAAGACCTGTTGGATAATTATACCTATTTTATTGTTTTCCCATGGTTGAGCATTGGCCACCATGTAGTGTTTTCCTATTTGGGGGATTTGGAGAGATTTCCCTTCCTTAGTTAATGAAATGATTTCTAATTCTTATGTGAATCTATATATGATGGTGTGATAGTAAATTATGGTGGTTTATGAGTAACATATTCATGTTGATAGAGTATCAAATTCATCCTATGTTGGGCACGGTGGAAGGTTGTTTGATCCTCCCATAGTAACATGTCAAATTACTCATATGATAGGCATGGTGGAATTTTATTTCATCCTTACTTGTATGTAATAGTGGTAGTATTTAAAGTTTACATATACTAGACATGGTGGTAGGTTTTTCAATTTTCCCATGACCATTGGTAGGAAGTAATAGAGTGAAACATACTCTTGTTACTCCAATATTTTGGTGGCCTTGTTCTATTCTAAAATATTTCTTCCTATTTTTATATTTTTGAATTATTATATTCACTTGAATGATCATTTGAATGTTTGTTTGATTATATTTGGTGTTGGGAGTCTCCTTGGGTAAAAACTATGAATATGAATATATAGTTTGGCATGGTCACTCCCTTGTATCAGGCACACTTTCTTATATATCCACCCTTTCCTTTATCTTTTGATATAAACATGCTAAAAAATATGATTCTTGAACTCAACGGTGTATATAGTAGTAACTTGATGATGAAAAAAGGTTGGGTGATGATCATTAATTTTTATGGATAACAGATGTTTGGAAATAAATAAGGAGTACCATTAAAGAGTGGATGGTCCTCCATTATTTAATTAGGCCTTGAGATGTGTCTTTTAATATGTAATTAAGTGGATGAGTTATATGGTAGCATTAAACCTAGACTACTTGTAATATTCTTACAAAATAAAGAGTTTATAAAATATTCTAAGGATTTAAATATCCATTTTCTATGTACTTAAACCTTGGTGTTAAATTTAAATGTAATTATTTAAGAATTATTGATTTATAAGATATTTGGAAGGGTCATGTATGTATCAAAATTATTTATCCTTTAAATCACTTTTAAATAAATGACCAACTTGATTTTCTTGATTATATCTTTGTCATGAGTGACTGGTATTTAAATTATTATGTATCTCATTTGATTTCAATGTGATGGGATTTAATGAATCAAAATTATCTTATTGAGAAGAAATCAAGTAAATAACTATGAGTTTGATTATTGGGAATGACACTATAGCTTGACTAAATAGTCAAAATGTATATTATTACTCTGTTAGAATATGTTTTGTGGGTGAGTCTTGGATGGAGACATTTATAAAGTATTTTTTCTCGAAAGCTTCCTCATAACAAAACTAACTTAAAATGAGAGGATAAGTATTATTAATCTTCATTATTCGAGTTTCCTTTAATTCATCAAAATTTAAGTTGTTTGACATCATATTTCCTTGAATGGAATGAAATTATCCAAGGTCCATTACTAGTTGAATCATTCGATTGGGCCTTTAAAATAGTCCTCGTTATGCGTGGAATCCCTTTTAACCATTGAGTATTTAATGAGAAGTCAAGTCTCTTAGATGGGATGCATACTTAGATAAACAAATGATAATAGTAGTTTAATGTTGAAATATTATTTTTCTTATTTGAGTTCTCATTCATTTATTCATCTCTAAGTTTTCCTTTGACTATGCATTAGTCACATTATGATTTTGACTGAACCTAGTTTTGCATTGGTCTTGAATTTAGTCATTCATTGAGTTCTTTGTGTATAATTATACCTTATTTGGGTCATTTGTAGAGACTAATGTTGGAACCACAACCAATTATATGGAGGGGGTGAATTAGTGTACAATATTTTCTTTCAATTCCACTTATCATTCATCAAACATTCAAATTAATCTAGAGATATATCGATGAATAATTAACCATTCGTATGTGCATGAAGAAAGAACATAACACATGAAAATAAGAAATATGTGGAAAATACTCATGTGGGATAAAAAATAATGAAACACAAATTTAAATACTATCTTATAATAAATGGATCAATATTTAGTGAGGAACCAACCCCACAAAGAGCACTAACCCCTCACTAGTCAAGCACCAACACAACTAATCCTTTAGCAAGATACAAATTGAAAGGAGGAACCAAACCCAT
Organism: Torreya grandis; assembly: GCA_037957365.1. Taxonomy (NCBI): domain Eukaryota; kingdom Viridiplantae; phylum Streptophyta; class Pinopsida; order Cupressales; family Taxaceae; genus Torreya; species Torreya grandis. Next base: position 3,855,707 of record JARHVA010000860.1, read on the forward strand.
AAGTTAATTATCAATAAATCATATAATTCAAGGAAACTTCTTGAAAATCCAACCTTGAAGGAATATCCAACTCCCTCTTTACTAAGCACCAACTTATCCAAGACAAACTTGATAATGTTTACAACACCTTATTGCTCAATCAATAGATGGTGACCTCTTCTTCATATTTATATATTATTTATAAAAATTACACTCACTATCATATATAATTAATACATATATGATTCATCTCAATATATAATAAAATCATTCAACCCTTCTCAAGCTTATAACCCTTTCAAAATATCCTCTAGGCTTCTTCTATCAAACATGCGTCTTACTAGACTCATTAGGTCAATTGACCTTGTCATCCACATGCATAAGATATATTATATGTTCATAATATTTTATCTCCCCTATTATTATATTCATAAATACCTCCTTCTATCCCTCAAGTTTCTCTTATATTTTCTTGCACACACATTCCCTTAACTTATACAAATAGGCCTATTTAGCTTGGTACTTATACCAATCATTCGGTCACTCACACTTTTGGTCATAAAAGACATTAATACATTATTTAAAGACACAAAAAAATTATTATTACACATTAAAAATAATAATAAATCAAAAAAATATCACCATTAGGTCATCCAAACTCATTTAGACCTCAATCTTCTTATAGGCCTACTTAGAGACTAAATTGCATTAGGTCTATCTTCTCCATGGAATAAATTCAACCACTATGGCCTAGATATTGATTAAAAAAAGTCATAAAAATTATAAAACACTTCATTTTAAATCTAAAATAACCTCTTACATTCTCAATAAGTCATACATTATCTGTTTACCTTGTGAAAGCTCCATTAGGCCTTAAAAGACCTATTATGTCAATTACCCCAAAAATATAGTCCTCAAATTTGAAGCTCACACTAGCTATATAAATAAATTAAATTAGAAAATAAACATATTTATGTAAACTTAATTAACTTATTTTAATCATTAAATACATTATACATCTTATATCAAGGTCCAAACACTCAAAAACTTCTTCAGAAAGCTCACGTTGTTCTACCAGAAAGCTCCAAAATATAGTAAAGAGCCTTTTACCACCAAAAAAGGTAAAGGAAATTTAAAATTATAAAAAAAATGTATAATATCCCATGTAACCTATTATACATCCAAAAAAAATTATACACTTCCAAACTGGTCAAAATGACATAGGAACATCAATCTCATTCATACACAAAAAATTGCCTTAGTGCTCCAAAACATAGTCTTGAAGAATGTTATATTTAGCTCATGTAAGGAAACTTTAATTAATTATAATTAACATAAATATATCATATTTTACCCATATAACACCATAAAATAGATATATCATTGTTTTTATTGTCAATCTTTGGTCTTGCAGAATAATTTGATAATCCTCTCTTTCACAATTCTTACATAGCTAGATAAACCATTTTGGCTTCCACATATCAACTCATTAAAGTGAAACTCAAAATTTAATAAAGAATTTATAGGTATTTTATGTCTTATAAAAAAACATGTTATTCATTATATTCATCATCTCATGATATAACATGTCAGACTCATCACTTCATCTTGCATACTCAAAAATATCATTCTATCATGAGAACCAATCATGGTGAACATGCATTATAATACCTATGTATATAAAAAAAAGTCATAATGAATTAATATTATCCTTATATATAATTATAAAATATAAAAATACAAATATAAATAGGTCCATTGCTAATCCACTTCAACATATCCTAAACTCATTCTCACTCCTACCTGGTTTTTCTTACTGTCTTCACTATTAGGCCTTTTAGTGATAGGTCATATTTCATGACTATTTTATCATATTTAAGGTATATAAATTTATAATATACCACCATGATCATGAAATAAAATTCATAATATTCAACCTCCATCTATTATATAATTTTGACTTAGTCAACCCTACCTTTTATACAAAAGTTTTGAGAAACAAGTGATTTCTTGTAGCTTCCACTCACTCTCCTAAACACTAAATTCCACATGGAAGTACTTTAAATTATTATATACATGATAAAATCATAAAAATATCCTTAAAACTCCATTATGGCCACTCAAAAACAAAATCTTCTCTATTGGGTCATTATGAGGGTTTTAGTAGAGTTTTAGACCAGTTTCCATCCTTAACATTTATTCATAAATATTTGCCCCTAAAACCAAATCCTAATTTATGGAAAAAAAATTAGGACTCTTTTTACATTTCTCCCTAAGATATTATCTTCCCATTCACTATTCACACATGCCAATAAGCATCGAAAGTTCCTTCTCAGCTTATCAACTCTTCATTTTGCACATATAAGAGACCTCAAATCCACTTTTTATGATTTATTATTCAAATAAAGACCTTGGTATTCAAAATAAACTTTAAACATAATTTTAAACCTCAATCCTTACTTACATGATCTCAAAAGCCTCCAAACCTGATCATGACACCTCATTCTACCACCTAGGGTCTTAAGACTAGGTTCATGAGACGACCACCAATGAAGGACTTACTCCTTTAGCTCGCTCTGAGAGTGATGTGACTGAATCAACACATTTATCACATTATATAACATTTAATTACACAAATTCAATTCATATCATCATCATACCTCTATAATCCATATTCATGCTTAAGCACTTGTGTATTCAAATAGACCTACTAGGTATCATACCTATTTGAGACTTTATTTCCATTGTATATGCACTTTAAAACTAATTATCATGAAAAAAACCCTCATAACAAGATTAAATAATAAAAAAAATCTTATAATAGGTCTCAACTCACTCACTTCACCAAGCTTCACTATACATTCCTTAACCAAGACAAAACTAGGCTTTGTGAGCACCTTGTCCACAAAGACTTTATTCTTATTAACTTGGTCAATTAAATAACTTATCATAAAATAAATTCAGCACAATAAATTCTCTATTTTTTATGATCTCTTATAAAAATACAAAGCAACACTACTCGTAAGCTTTTCATATCATAACATTGTGTCAAGACCTAATGCAAAACTCAAGGACCTACTAGATAATGATTCTTCACAAGAGCACCTCAAGGACACCAATTAAAATCATTAACCTTTGAAATAAACAAAAAAAATAATTAATCAAATAAAAAAATATTAACATACCTCAAAAATATCCCCCGTTGTCATTGATGGAAAACACTTTAACATACTAGATCATTCTCATCTCCTCAAGTTGGATCTCCCCAAAACGTATCTTTCTTCTAATATGGTGTTTCTCCCACTTTGAAATTAATGACAAAAAGTCATATCTAACAATACTACTAATACTTATACATGGACTAAATATAGAACCAACAAACTCCCTCTTTTACCATACATACTTCTTTTCAAACTTCTTAATCCATCATGGTTTAAATCACTTCATAACATCTTCATGAAAACATACAATCAAATAGGTCTTGTTGAGAATAATACAAAACTTATATTATCCTTTTTCCTCTAAACATATTCATGAAAAAAATAACTTTATGACCTTACTACGTCATCTTGACATAAAAATAACATTTAAAATCATTATATAACCTCTAGAGAAACATCACTTCAACATTCTTCAAGTTTACTAGAAACTTGTCATGCTATAGGAATGATCACCTTTTTAAATTTTTTACTCATCTTCAGGTCACAACCAACTTGTAATATAACTATTAGAATCAAATCCATATCATGTATCACATGATCAACACTTTCTACCTTCAAAGGCATTGGTCTTACAGACCAATCTTCAATTCTCACACCACTTGGTTTGTATATGCTAGTTAGGCATTATCTTTCACTCAAAAAAGCATTACAAATAAGATAATTCTTATATGAAACATTTCAAAAAATCCATATAACACTCCAATTATTTATTATAGGTTAAATAAGAGACATTTGTATCATGAAAATTCATTCTAGGTTAAATGGACACAAGAAGCCTTTAAACCCTCATACCCCTATTTATCATATCTTTGAGCATGTCCTCCTTAAATAGGATTAAAATAACCATTTAAAAGTAGTAATATGAGTTTTAAGACCTTAAGAACACATCCAATAACTTTTATCATCCATACAAAGTGACCAAAATCTCCACACTAGTCATTAAGTCACTTTTATGTCTGTCAAACATAGACCTTAATCACAATCATCTTTCATTGATATTTTATCACATAAAGGTATACATTCAAAACTTATGTAGTGCATATAATTAGACAAAAATGAGGTAAAAAAACCATATAACACTTATAACACCAATTTGATACCAATAAAGAGGTTCTAAATCCACTTTAGTCAACATAGGTTCTCTAAGCAAAACCATAGTCAAGAAACTTGACTTTGACCCACAATAAATACTCCTATATGAACATCCAAGTCTCCAAGTCACTTTTATGGTAATTTACAACAATTATAATTCATATTTTCTTTTATTACAACATTTTTTTACTTATTACATGGCTTATATAGGCAAAATAATTATATTGGGTCCAAAATATGTATGCATAGTCATTTGAATTCAAACCTAAACTGTTATATTTTTGAAATCTTAATGACTATTTCCTGAAGCATAATTTTTACTATCTCTAGCATGTCACTATGCACAATACCAACTTTATAAGCTGATAAATTTAGATAGAGAATACATCAAAATATCAAACTTACAGGGAAGAATATTAGCACTATAGAGAATACCTTCATGAAACCCTTTGACTAGATTTGCCTTTCTAGGTAGATGTAATAAATTCACAAACAAATTATTCTCTTCACACCTTTAAAACATTCAATGATGGTCTAGTTTCTCTTAGGCTATATTGATACTTTATCTCTCTCCAAAGGATAATGATAAACACTAAAACCTCACAAATTCATCTAGGGAATCCTTATAACATCCTCTATCACCTCAATGTCTTTAAATAACTCTTTACACCTAACCATAGAAAAATAAGCTTCTTGAATCTCTAAAGTATCTCACACATGCTCTCTTTATCACCATACACACCTTAATTCACTCAAATTTGATAAATCAAACCAATCTCTTGAATCATCATCCATATTGAGATAGACCTTATAGACCACCTTATAAATATTTTGATGACCTGAAGAATACTTTCAAACAAATCAACTACTTCAACCTATATTCCCATTATCTCATCATCCATTCCTCTATCCAAACCTCAACCATGACCTAGATCATGCAAAAAACTAGACTTCTTAGTTTTTTTTTTCAAATTATTTATTTTTGTATTAAGACTGATGCAAACACCTTCTTATCATGAAACATCTAACAAGATTCAACAAGCATCCATGAATATTTCTTCTTTCACAAGCTGATAAACATATTGATCTTTTAACTCACATTCACAAGGTTCACCATCTTATGCTTCTAGGATCATCTTCAAGCTATGAAACATTATACAAAGGACCTTATTCAGTACCAATTTTTAGAAGCATAATCACTAAGAGGGGGTGAATCATTTTACAATATTTTATTTTAATTCCACTTATCATTCATCAAATATTTAAACTAATCTAGAGTTATAGTAATGCATAATCAACCATTCATATTACAATAAGTAAATAAAATAACAGATGAACATAAGAGATATTTAGAAAGACCTCATAGTGAAAAAATGACAAAAAAACCTCTTGAAATACTATCCTATAAGTAATGTATCAATATTTAGTGAGGCACTAACCCCACAAGGAGTACCAACCCCTTACTAGTCAAACACCAACTCAACTAGTCCTTTAACAAGATCTAACTTTCAAGGAGGCACACACCCCCTAAGACTCATCACAAACTCAACCACTTAAATGGACCTTATATAAGGTTTAACCTATAAGGAATCTCCCACTCCCTCTTGACTAAGAACCAACTCAGCCAAGATAAACTCGATCACCTTCATAACACCTTATTATTCAATCAATAAATGGTGACTTCTTATTTAGATTTATATATTACACTCATTTTAAGACATCATGAAAATATATATGATGCATATTAATATAAAATCAAGTCATTCATATCTTCTCAACCTTTTACCCCTTTCAAAACAGCCTCTAGGCTTCTTCGTTCAAATATGCCTCTTACTAAACTCATTAGGTCAATTGAACTTGTCATCCACATGTAAAATCTATATTATATGTTCATATTAGTTTATCTCCCAAATTATAATATTCCTTAATACATCCTTATGCTCCTTAAGGTTCTCTTTTATTCACTTTCGCACACATTCCCTTAACTTACACAAATAAGCCTATTTAGCTTTGTACTTATACCAATTCTTAGATCACTCACACTCTTGGTAACACAAGAAATTAATCCATTAGGTTAAAAACAAAAAAATGTATTAGGAAACGTTACATAAAATAATAAATCAAAAAATTATCAAAATTATCTCAGCCAAACTCATTGAGACCTCAATCTTCTTCTAGGCCTACTTAGAGACCTAATTGCATTAGGTCTATCTTTTCCACAGAGCAACTTGAACCATTATGACCTAAATATCCCTCAAAAAATTCATAATTTTTTTAAAAAATTTCAATGGAATCCTCAACTGATCTCCTCCATTCTCAATAAGTCACACATACTTCATTCACCTCATGAAAGCTCTATTATACCTTAAAGACCTATTAGGCCTAATTACCCCAAAAACATAGTCTTCAAAGATGAAACTCAAACCACCTATAGAAATAAATTAAATTAATAATTAAAATATGTATGTAAACTTAATAACCTTATGTTCATCATTAAATCCATTATACATCTTATATCAAGCTATAAACACTCAAAGAAAAACATCTTTAAAAGCTCACTTTGTTCTACAAGAAAGCTTCAAAACACAGTCAAGATCTTTTAACCACCAACAACTATACATTCACTTTAAAAAATAAAAAATAATTTATAATATCACATGTCACCTATAATACATCATAAAATTCTTTATACAAGTCCAAACTGATCAAAATGACACAAGAACATCAATCTCACTCATACATAGAAAACTACCTATGTCCTCCCAAACACGGTCTTGAAGAATGTTATCTTTAGCTCCTATAAGGACACTTTCATGAATAATAATTAAAATTAATATTTTTTATTTTACCTATATAAAACCCTAAAATATATATATCATTAGTGCTATTTTCAATAATTGGTCTTGCATACCAATTTGTTAATCCTCTATTTCATAGTTCTTACACATCTAGATAAGCCATTTTTGATTCTATATCTGAACTCCTTAAAGTGAATCTAAAAATTACATTAAGAATTTATAGGTATTTTAGGTCTGAAGAAACAAAATAATATTAATTATATGCACTATCTCATGATATAATGTCTCATACTCATAATTTCATCTTGCATACTCAAAAGTATCATTTTATCTTGAGAACCAGTCATGGTGAACATGAATTCTAATACTTATGTATAAAAAAAAATTAAGTCATAATTAATGAATATTATCCTTATATATCCTTATAATATATCCAAATACAAACATATAGATTTATAATGTCAAATATGGAATATATAGACCAATCTCTGAAACTTACACCTTCATTGTCTCATCTTCACTAGACATGACATCTTATGAACAACATTTTCAATGACCTCAAAAACATATAACCAATATTTAAAGTAAATATAGGTCTGGTATAATGAACTCAAGAAATTGGATCCATTCCTAATCCACTATAACATATCCATAAACTCATTCTCACTCCTACCGAGTTTTACTCAGTATCTTCACTATTAGGCCTTTTAGTGATAGGTCATATTTCATGACTAGTTTATCACATTTAATGTCTATAAAAATCCACAATTATCATGAATTAAAAGTCACAATATTCAACCTCCATCCATTATGTAACTTTGACTCAGTCGACCCTACTTATTATATAATTTTTTTGAGAAATAAGTGATTTTTTGTATCTTTCACTCACTCTTCTAAATTAAAAATGACACTTTGAGGTACTTTTAAGATTTATATACATGATAAAATCATAAAATTATCCTTAAAAATCCATTATGGTCACTCAAAAACAAAATCTTCACCATTGAGTCACTATGAGGGTTTTAGTGGGGTTTTAGACTAGTTTCCATTCTTAACATTTTTAATGAAGATTTGACCCTAAAACCAAATCCTACTATTTTTAAAATATTTTTAAGACCATTTTACATCTTTCCATAATATCTCATATTCCCATGCAATATTCATGCATGCCAACAAGCATCAAAAGTTCCTTCTCAGGCCATCATCTCTTCATTATGTACATACAAGAGACCTCAAATCCAATTTTTATTATTTTTTATTCAACTAAATACCTGAATATTAACCAACACACTTGAAACATAATTTAAAACCTCAATCCATACTTAAATGAGATCACAATCCTTCAATTCTAATCATGACACCTCATTCTACCACCTAGGGTCTTAAGACTAGGTTCATGAGAAGACCACCAATGAAGGGCTTACTCCTTTAGATCACTCTAAGAATCATGTGATTTAATCAACACATATATCACTTTATCTAAAATTTTAGTTCACAACTTCAAGTCATATCATCATCATAACTCTACAATCCATATTTATTCTTAAGTACTAGTTCATTTAAATAGACTTACTAGTTACCATACCTATTTAAGACCTTTAATCTACTGTATATGCACCTCAAAACTCATTATAATGTAAAAAAACCTCTTACCAATCTCAAATACTAAAACACATCTTCTCATAAGTCTTATCTCACTCACTTCACTAGGCTTCACTGTACATGCCTTAACGAAGACAAGTTTATGCTTTGTGAGCACCTTGTCCACAAAGACTTGTTTCTTATGAACTTGGTAAATAAATGAACTTACCACAGTAATCAATTAAACATAATAAATACTCTGTTTATGATGATATCTCATATCAATATAAATCAGCATTGTTAATAAGCTTGTCATATCATAACACTATGTCAAGACCTTATACAAAACTCTAGGACCTACTAGACCATGCTTATTTATAAGAGAACCTTAGGGAAACTAATGAAAATCATAATATTTAGAATCAATGACAACATTAATGCCTCAAATTAATTAATATGAACATACTTAAAAAATCTCCCCCTTTGTCATTGATGGTGAATACTCTAGAACAATAGATCATTCTCATCTCCTCAAGCTAGATCTCCCCCAAACTAGTGTTTCTTCAAATATGATCTTTCTCCCATTTGAAATTAATGACAACAAGTCATATATAATAATACTAATTATAATTTTACCTAGAAAAAATATAGAACCAAAAAATTCCCCCTTTGACCATACATACTTCTCTTCAATCTTCTTAATCCATCATGGCTTAGATCACTTCACATCATCTTCATGCAAACATATGATCAAATAGGTCTTGTTGAGAACAATATACAACTTCTATTATCCTTAGGGAATCTAAACATATTCATTAAAAAAAATACCTTTATGACCTTATGAGGTCATTTTTAAATCAAAATAAAAACTCAATTCATGTTACAACCTCTAGAGAAACATCACTTCAACATTCTTCAAGTTTACTAGAAACTTTTCATGCTACAAAAATGATCACCTTCTAAATATTTTTACTCACCTTGAGGGAAAAACCAACTTGTAATATCGCTCTTAGAACCAAATCTAGATCATGGATCACATTATTAACACTTTCTACCTTCAAAGGCATTGGTCTTATAGAACAATCTTTAATTCTCACACCATTTGGTTTATCTATGCTACTTAGGCATCATCTTACACTCAAATAGGCATTAAAAACAAGATAAATACTATAGGAAACATTATAAAAAGTCCATATAACAATCCAATGATATATTATAGGTAAAACTAGAGACACTTACATTATGAAAATTCACATTAGGTTAAATAGACACAAGAATCCATGAAACCCTCATACCTATGTTCATAATGTCCTTGAGCAAGTTATTCATAATTAGGATCAAAATAACCATTTAAAATCACTAAAAAGAGCTTTAAGACCTTAAGAAAATATCTAATAAATTTAATCATCCATACAAAGTGACCAAAAACTCCACACCACTCATCAAGACACTCTATGTCTGTCAAACATAGACTTTAATCATAGTCCTCTTTCATTGAGATTTTATTACACAAAGGCATACTTTCAAAATCTCCTTAGTGCATGGAACAAGACTAAAATTAGGTAACAATATCATCCAACACTTAGAACACCAATTTAGGACCAATAGAGAGGTTATAAATCCATTTGAATCAACCTTGGATCTCTAAGTAAAAACACTGTCAACAAACTTTAAATTTGAACCACAATAAATATATATGTACAAACATCCAAGTCTCTAAATCACTTTGAGGATAATCTATAGGAAGTATAATTCATATTTTATTTTTATACCAACATTTTGAGTTCTTATATGGCTTCTATAGGAAAAAAATGTTCTTGGATCCCAAAAACTTAGGCACAATCATTTGAATTCAAACCCTGATGGTTATATTTTTCAAATCTCAAAAACTATTTCCTAAAGCATAATTTTAACTATATTTAGCACGTCACTACACATAGTACCAACTTTGGAATCTCATAACTTGAGATATATAATACATAAAGATACAAAGCTTATATGGAAAAGAGAAAACCTTCATGAAACCCTTTGACTAGAGTTGAATTTATAGGTACATGTAATAAATTCAAAAAAAATTGGTCTCTTCATATGCAAAAAATGTTTAATGCTGGTCTAGTTTTTATTAAGCTATAATGTCACGTTTTTCTCTCTCCAAAGGATCATGAGAAACAATATAATCTCACAAATGCATCTCGGGAACCCTCATAACATCCTTTATCAACTTAATGTCCTAAAAATAGTCTTTATACCTAACTACAACAAAATAAGCTTCCTGAATCTCTAAAGCATCTACGACATGATCCCCCTATCACCATGCACCCTTGGTTCACTTGAATTTTACAAATATAACCAATTTCTTGGATCATCAACCATACTGAGATAGAGCTTGTAGACCACCTTGTAAAGATTTTGATAACCTTAATAATACTTGCAAACAAATCAACTACTTCAACCTATCTTCATGTTATCCCATCATCCAGTCTTATATGTAAACCTCATTCAAACAAATATACTTCTTATTTGTTTTCAAATTATCTCTTTCTATACTGAGACTGATGAAAATACCTTCTTGTCATGCAAAATTTTCCAGGACTGAACAAGCATCTACCTAGCTTTCTTCTTCCACAAGCTGATAAACATATTGATCTTTTAACTCACCTTCACAAGGTTAGCCATCTTGTGATTCTATTATCAACTTCAAGATATAAAACCTTCTCCAAAGGACCTATCATGATACCAATTATTATAATCACAACCATTGATAGGGCAGTTGAATTAGTGTAGAATCTTTTCTTCTAATTCCACTTATCATTCATCAAACATTCTAACTAATCTAGAGATATAACAATGCATAATCAATGATTCATCTGAGCATGAAGCAAGAACATAACACATGAACACATGAGATATGTGGGAAGCCCTCATGGTGGATAAATAAAAATGAAACACCACTTGGAATATTGTCTTACAAGAAATGGATTATCATTTAGTGAGGCACTAATCCCATAAGGAACATTAACCCCTCACTAGTCAAGCACCAACTCAGCTATTCCTTTAGGAAGATCTAAATTATATGGAGGAGACCACCCCCTAAGTGACTCAACACCAACTTAGACACTATAAGGAAAATTTTAAAATCTCCAACCTACAAGGCAATTACCATTCCCTCTTGACTATGCACCAACTTAGCCAACACAAACTTGGTCACCTTCACAACACCTTATTTCTCAGTCAATAAATGGTGACCTCTTATTCAGATTTATATCTTATCTATATATATAACACTCATTTTCATACATAAATAACACATATATGATGCATATTAATATACAATCAACTCATTCATCTCTTCTCAACCTTTTACCTCTTTCAAAACAACCTATAAGCTTCTTCGCTCAAACATGCCTCTTATGAGACTCATTAAGTCAGTTGACCTTGCCATCCACATGTAGAAGTTATATTATATGTTAATCATAATTTATTTACCCTATTATTCCTTATACTCCTCAAGGTGATGTTTTATTTGCTTTCACAAACATTCCCTTAAATTACACAAATAGTCATATTTAGCTTTGTACTTATACCTATCACTAGATCACTCACACTCTTGGTCAACCAAGACATTAATACATTAAGGTCAGACCATAAAAATGTATTATGACACATTAAACACAATAATCAATCAAATAAGGATCACCATTAGGTCTTTCAAACTCATTTAGATCTCAATCTTCTTCTAGGCCTACATAGAGACCTAATTGCATTAGGTCTATCTTCTCCATGAAATAACTTAAACAACTATGGCCTGAAGAGCCCTCAAAAAAATCATAAATACTTAAAAAAAATCATTTTAAAACTAAAATTACCTTCTCAATTCTCAATAAGTTAAACATACTTCATTTACCTCGTGAAAGCTCCATTAGGCCTTAAAGACCTATTAGGCATAACTACCCCAAAAACATAGTCTTCAAAGATGAATCTCAAACCACCTGTACAAATACATTAAAGGAAAAATAAAAATATTTATTTAATATTAATGAACTAAGATTTATCATTAAATCCATTATAAATCTTATAGCAGGATTCAAACACTAATAAAAACTTCTTCAAAAAGCTTCCTCTTTTTTGCCAGAAAGCTCCAAAACATATTCAATAGGCTTTGAATAGAAAACAATGTATAGGCACTTTAAAATAATAAAAAATCATGTATACTATAACATGTAACCTATAATACATCACCACATGATTTATGCACTTCAAAACTGTACGAAATTGCATAAAAACATTGATCTCACTCATACATAGAGAACTATATATATATATATATACATATATACATATATACATATATATATATATGTATATATATATATATATATGTATATATATATATATATATGTATATATATATATATGTATATATATATATACATATACATATATATATATATATATACATATACATATATATACATATATATATATATATATGTATGTATATATATATATATGTATGTATATATATATATGTATGTATATATATATATGTATGTATGTATGTATGTATGTGTGTATATATATATATATATATGTATATATGTGTGTGTGTGTGTGTGTGTGTGTGTGTGTATCATTATTTATACTATCAATCATTGGTCTTTATGACCAATTTTTATATCCTCTCTTTCAAAGACTAATTTGTAAATGCTCTCTTTCAAAATTCTTACACAACTAGATAAGCCATTTTGGATTCCATATATCAACTCCATAAAGTGACTCAAAACCTTCCATAAATAATTCATATGTTTTTATAGGTCATGAAAAACAATGTAATATTCATTATATGTATCATTTCATGATATAACATCTCAGAATCATCACTTCATCTTGCATACTTATAACTGTCATTCTATCTTCAGAACCAATCATGGTGAACATACATTATAATACCTATGTATAAAAAAAATAAGTCATAATGAATTAATATGATCTTTATAGATACATATAACATATAAAAATACAAATATTTAGAGGTCTAATTGTAGATATGGAATATATAGACCAATCTCTAAAAATTACACCTTCACTATCTCATATTCATGAGACAAGACTTCTTGGGAAAAATATTTGAAACATTTTAAATGATAGAAAATACACATAAAAAATATGTAAATGTGATATAAGACTTTATAAACAACCTATATCAATTGGATCTATTTCTAATCCATTATAACATATCCCAAAACTCATTCTCACTCCTACCTAGTTTTTCTCACTATCTTCACTATTAGGCCTTTTAGCAATATGTCATCTTTTATGACTAGTTTAGAAATTTTAGGTATAAAACTCTCTCAAAAACCACCATGATCATGAATTACAAGTCACAAGATTTAACTTCCATCCATTTTTTAAGTTTGACTCAGTCAACCCTACTTGCTATACCAATTTTTTTGAAAATAAGCAATTTCTTATATCTTCCACTCACTATCTTAAACACTCAATTCCACTTAGAGGTAATTGAAATAGTTATCTAAATTATACAATCATCAAACTAGCCTTAACAATCCATTCTGGTAAATCAAAAACAAAATCTTTACCATCAGGTCAGTATGAGGGTTTTAGTAGGGTTTTAAATCAGTTTTCATACTTAACATTTGTTCATAAATATTTTCCCCTAAAACAAAATCCTAATATTTGGAAAAAAAATTATGATCCCTTTCCATCTCTCCCTAAGAGATCATATTCCCATGCAATAGTCACACATGACAAAAAGAATCAAAAGTTCCTTTTTGGGTCATCATCTCTTCATTCTACACATACAAGAGTCCTCAAATCCACTTTTTATTATTTTTAATTCAACTAAAGACCTAAAAATTAACCAACACACTTGAAAAATAATTTCAAACCTCAATCCATGATTACATGAGCTCATAAGCCTCCAAACCTAACTATGACACCTCATTCTACCACTTAAGGTCTTAAGACTAGGTTTATGAGAAGACCACCAATGAATGACTTAACCCTTTAGATCACTCTAAGAGTCATATAACTAAATAAACACCTTTCTCACATGATATATCATTTCATTACACAACTATAATTCATATCATCATCATACCTCTACAAGCCATATTCATGCTTAAGAACTAGTCCATTCAAATAGACCTACTAGGTACCATACCTCTTTGAGACCTTCTTGCCACTGTAGATGCACCTTAAAACTCATTCTCATGATTCTCACAAGTCTCATCTCACTCACTTCACTAGGATTCACTATACATTCCTTCACTAAGGCAAGACTAGGCTTTGTGAGCACCTTGTCCACAAAGATTTATTTCTTATGAACTTGGTCAATAAATGACCCTATCAAAAAAATAATTTAAACACAATCAATACTCTCTTTCTAATTATCTCTCATATAAATACAAAGCAACACTACTCATAATCTTGTCATATCATAACACTGTGTTAAGACCATATGCAAAACTAAAGGACCTACTAGACCATGCTTCTTCACAAGAGTACCTCAAAGACACCAATGACAATCACAAACCTTTGACATGAATTAAAAAATTAATGAATTAAACATAAAAATATGAACATACCTCAATAAATCAATTATATACTTGAGATTTGCCTTCATTACTTTAAAATTGGCCTTTGGATGGCCTTTTTACCTTAGCTAATTACCTATTTTGGTCTTTATATTTTGATTTTGTCTTAGTCAATATCAAAACTTTTGATGGATGCATTAGAGGAAGCCATGTGTCACCATCATGCTAACCTAGGAGTGCTATCATTATGTTACATTATATGGTCAAAGCTAGGATAGAAACGAGTGGTATGTTGCCACCTGACATCATCTCCATGACCCACAATCTTAGAGAAGACCATATAGAGTGCAAAGCCCTTAAGCTAGTATGCAAGTGGGATGTAACCATGTAACATCATCGTGAATGATCTAAAATAATAGATATGATTGTATAATAGGCCCACCTATAAGCTAAAAGGTGAGCAAGATGTTACCATATGCCATGATCTCAATGACCCTTGATCTCAGAGAGGATCATATAGAGTGCAGAGCCTCTAAACTAGAAAGTGAGTGGGATATGACCACATGGAATAATCCTTATGGCATGTGATCATAGAGTGGGATCTATAGGGATTAATTCCTCTAGGTTAGTAGGCTAGTAGGATATTTTCATGTCACATAATCCCAATAACCTATTAACCTAGAGATGTTAGTGGAATTTGTAAGAACCAACAAAAAGCTACTAACTGGTGACTCTTAAAAGGACAAAGGCTTCAAGGGTTTAAAACATTGGGTTAAATACCTAAATTATTTCATGTTCTGCATAATCAAAGATCTCAACACTTAAAGTTGGAGGGTTGGGTGATGATGCTTAAGATTATTCAATGAAATAAATTTTGTTCCACAATCTTAGACAATATGGCATAAGCCATAAAAATATTTAAACTTCTTTAAAAATTTGACTTATCTAATGGTGCAAGTAAAATTTACTTAAATATGTCTTGAAGCTCCTTATATACCATTGGATTTGTTATTTCAACCAACATTGTTTTATCTTATTAATTTATGCATATGACATATTTTTGGTGATGTTGATAGAGATATGTACTAGAAAATTATTTGTTAGAGGCTTAAATTCTTTCATTAATTGGATTTATAAGTCATATAACAATATTAAAGCATCATATTTTAAGCTCCATGTAAATAATTTGGTCAATTTTTATCATTTGATGCATAATCAATACATGTTGTATATAAATACCAAAGATGTTATTCAAGATCACCCTTTCAATCATAAAATCTGAACTTAAGTGCAATAAAACTAGCTGTCAAAGGGTATTAATATATCCTAGCTGATATATAATTATGTAATACATCTTGTGAACCAATAACATGAGTTAATTTCAAATACTTTTGTTCAAATTTGGTAACCATAACTTCCAAATCTTGAATAACTTAGAAAATATTTTGTATAGTAGACCCACTGGGATTTAGATTTGAGATTTGAGAAGCCACTAAAGTGGATGAAAACACAACCTATGTTTCTATGGGAATTAAAACTTTCCAATTGAGTTGAATTATTATTTTTTCCCATGGAGGATGTGGCAATAGTTGTTCCATATAAGGTTCACCATTATTGTATTTTGATAAACTACCCTTACCATATTTATTTATTTCTTATTGTGTATCATGTAAGAATACATTAATTAATTAATTAAACTTATTGAGATGATTGATTAAGGTTTATTTATATTCCATTTCAAAACAATATTTCTTAAATTTTCTATATTTGGTAATGAAAATAAAGGTGCCAGAATAAATGGAAAAAAATAAATCCATAAATTAATGAAATAAAAAACCTTATAAGACTAAAAACCCTAGAGAAAGATAGGAGTTTTAGTCACTCCACTTTTGTCACTTTCATTTAAAAGTTGCAAAAAGTAATGACTTCCCATAATTACATGTAATCTATTCCAAAATCTTTTGTTCATCTAATGTAGACTTTTGAATTCACCTTGATGCACCTATAAGTGGGATAATTCCTCATATTATATGTATTCAATTATCATTCTAATCATTTTATCTATTCAATTATTATCACTCTAGTTAATTTCTTTGTTTAATTATCATTTAGTTAATTTATCTACTTAAACATGCTATTATGGTCAATTCAACAAATTTCTCTTTCACTGATCACTTAATGCAATCAGTTCCGCTTCTCTAAATGATTATTATAATCAAATTCCCCATATTGTATTAATTAAATTGGTCTTTTATTAATTTAATTAATCAATATTATAATTATAATTTTATGAAAATGGAATCAAAATTTCCTTTCAATTGTTAATTCTTCCTTTTCCTTCCAAAATGTATCTTCATTCAAGAAAGAATCTTGAGATCCTAGGAAATATTATTTTATGAGCCAAGAAATTTACTAAATTAGTTAATATGTAATATTATTCTCCACCCTTCATCTTGGATACAATATGAAGCTCCCACTATGAATCTTATGAGATATTTAAGGGAAATATTCTCAACCCTTCATCTTACAAACAAGATGAAGGGCCTTTGTTGATTATCCATGTGTCTTATTTGGAATGATTCTCCTCCGTTCATCTTGGAAACAAGATGAAGGGATTATATTAATAATATTTTCATATTTTCAAAGATCATCCTCTACACTTCATCTTGAGTAAGATGAAGGGATCATATTAGTGATCCATATGATGATCCATGTCCACTATTAAGGACTCCTTTTCCAATGCCAATGAAGTTGGAAAACACCATGAAGAAGATGGAAGAATCAATGGTAAAGGACAAAAGGATACATGTCTCACTAAATCCTTCATGTCATGAAGCAAGAAAGGTTTCAAAATTACCATTTGATCCAAGAGGGAGGTATTCTTAGTTTCTAGTTGTCCATATTAGTTTTCTTCATATTTTTCTTAAGTGCTTTGAGCATATGTGTGTGTCTTTTTAGTTTTGTTTACCTTATCTCATGTGCATGTCTTTTTTTTATGTAGTTGAGGTAGTCAATTGTTATTGTATTGATCAAGCATCATTGACAAGTAATCAAAGTCCCATTTTTAATTTTTATACTTCAAATAACTTCTTAATCCCAATGGACTAATAAGGCTACTGGTCTAGTTAGCATAATAGGCATGCTACCCCTATGAGTCACCAATTCATTGACCAAATTTCGCCCTATAGGTCAAATTTGGACCCTTATAGGCAAATTTTTTATTTTTGGGTGTTTAAGGGTCTAATATTTGATCATAAGGTGTATAATATGTCATTTCATGTCATATTAGCCTTGGTCATTAGTCATTTTAGTCCTTAAATCATTTTGAGTCATTTTGAGGTCAAAAAGGGGCATTTAATGAGTTATAAAGCCTCCTTAAGAAGTGTGAAGGTTTAAAAAAGTGATGTCACATCCCACACGTCCTAAAAGGTCTTTATTAACTATTACTAACTAAAAAGTGGTAGGTTCTTTAGAAGAAGGGTAGTCTTCTTGGAAAAGGGAAGAGTTTGGCACTTGTACAGCTCATGGGAGAAGGTGACACATGGAGAAATATAATGGAATGTATCTTCAGCTTCCTAAATATTATTTTGATGTTTTAAATGCTTTTTAAGTGCCATTTTTGAGCTAAAATTGTTTTACTCCTTCTTCACCCTTATAGACACACACAACCAATCTTCAAGGTTATACTTGGTATGGTTAGTAGAAGATTTTTGAGGTAAAAATATTTTGGTAGGTATTAGTAAACTTATATAGATTAATTTTAATAACAATATTTCTAATATTGGTTAACCATGCTTTATGAACCATCCTTTACATGCTATGTTTTTCTGCTTGTCAATCTGTGCATCCTATAGGTTTTGATCCATTTTGGATAGGTCCATACAAACTAGTTAGTGAGGTTGGATCTAAAGGATTTTTTATACCTTCTAAAATTATTTTCATGCTTGATTTCATGTTTCATTGTGTTTTTATGGGAAATTTGTCTCATGCTCTGGGAAGTTGTCACCATTATGAAGATTCAATCAAGTTCTTCCTTATTTCAAAATGATGATTTTATATATAGGTATCATATGAATGGAATATGGTTTCCCACAGATATCAAGGCCATATTATCACCAATTTTCATGTTTTGTTTCATAACTCCATGTTTTGATCAAACATTCATCCCATGGTCATACTCAGTCACCTCTTCACTCAGTTTCACTTGCAGCCATGTTCAATCACATGTGTGGAACCTATATAGTATCTTGATGGAGGTGTATTTAAGGTATATAGTAAGTTAACATGTATTTAAAATTAGGAATGAATAATTTTTAATCTCAAAATAATTTTTAAATGGATTATGATAGTTAATATAATATGCATGTGCAGGCATCTCATTGAATATACAAGTATCTTAGATGATGTCATGATGGAATGGGAGATATGATAGGTGTTTGTAATATTTTAGAGTGTAAATAATGTTTTTTCCACTTATTTAAGTTATATATTTAATCCCAATTATATAATTCTTGTTCACTACCTATATCATTATCTACTACCTAAGTTCATAATGTCCTACCACTAAAATGCACCTACAGGTGCCTCTATGGAAACCAATATGTTTAAAGGAGTATTTTGAGATGATAGAGGTTTATGAAAATGTGAAATTTTTATTTTAAAATATTTTAAAATTTATAAACACCATTTAAACTTACACTATCATGCTTACTACTTGAAGGTGTCTCACTGCTTGTATATTAGAATACCCACCTATAGGTGGTACTACAGAACTTTGAAAGTAATTGTTTGGAGAATTTGAAACATGGTAATGTTTAATTTAAAGTAATATCATGTTAAAAACTCAATTAATACATTTTTTAATCATAAATTGGGTAGGATGATATGTAAACCATCTATATACACAATATGACTGAGTTCAGAGAGATTTCCCCAAGAGGTGAAAACAAAGGTCCAGGGCATGTTGTGAATATATTATAAAAAGGTTAAAAATAGTTTTAGATAATATACATAGGTATACATTTTATCTTATATCATATATAATAACTATTCCAAGTAATAATCCAAGAGTATTGATGGATCCTAACTATTTGGAGCCTCAAAGTTGCCTATAAAGACACTAAAACCTTGCATTAACATCTACAAGATTTGAGGTTTGAATGACCGTTTGACATCCCAAGAGAAAACAAATCATGATATCATGAATGGAATGGTAATATTTATTTAATTAGTATAAAATAATCATGAATATATTTATTATGTTTTTGGTTTATAATGTTTCAAGCTTCATCAACACCTATAAGTGTCCCTTTTGAAGGAAATTTGCACCTATAGTAGAACAAGCAAACAGTGACCTAATCATGGTTTGATGGTTTTTTATCCATTTAAAGGTGAATACAAGTAGGAAATTTTTTTATGTGACTTTTAATATTAAATTAATGTATTCACACATCATGACCAAGTCCAATTAGGTAAATACACACATACAAGAATCAAGGAAGCATGGTATCATAGTCAAAAGGGAAAACTATGTTTGGTGAGCTCAAATTGCATATAAAGGTTAAGGGAGAGTTGAAATGAATACATATACCTATGATCACTTTAATTAGTACTATTATTATCCCCATAAGATCTTTTCAATGCCAAAATAAGATTACATAGACATCTTAAGGCCATATATCCACCTACAACTGACTGACTGAGACAATGAGTTTGAGCTAGACCGTTGGAACCATAACAAGGTAAAAACATGACCTTGATTGGAATGGAAATGATTTTTTGTTTTAAATAACACATTTTTAAAGTATTTAATCACTATAACCAATTCCTAATTCATGCAAATAATACCTATAAGAGCTCTAAACAAGAAGAACATAGTGAAAAAGGAACACTCAAACTTGACCAGTTAAAGTGTGAAGAGAAAGCATAGGAGGTTGAAGTGAGTTTCAATCTTATAACACCTTCATCATGACTAAATTATTTTCATTGAACCCTAATTATTTGGAAATATTTATATAAAGGGTTAAGTAATATACTTAAGTAGCCCATATAGTGAAACCTACACATAGTCATTTTCCTAGAAGTTTGTTTTAGTTTTTAGTAATTTTAAGGGCCTAATCATATGATAAAAGGTTGATTTTTTATGTGGCATGTCCTCAATAATTTAATAAGGCCATATAATATGAATTTTATCTAAGATAATAGGGCAAGTACACTTCTTTATCTCATACATATGGTACTTCCCTTTATGCACTAAATGGTAGGTTTGGAGAATGAAGACAAAAGAGTGGACTAGAAGATAGATAAATATTTAAAGAATGTGGGAGAGGTTGAAATACACATAATAAAACATGGGAATAATATCACATAAAAATTAAACCAAAAATAAATGGTCTGGGCTGCTAAGTATGTAGCCATGACTATTTGAGGCCTAGAGCTTAATAGGGAGCCCAAATTCATTTCCATCCCCTAGTGAGATTTATACCCTATTTAAATATGCTTATAAGATGAATTTGGATGTGTCTAAGATATTATGATGTGGAAGAGGTCATAAGAGAGTCATATGTTGGGCTCAAGGCAACGTCAGTCCTATATAAATGGAAGAAACAAGCTTGGATAAGCAATTTGAGTGCTCATATCTCTCTTGATACTTTTCATGGGGACCTAATAATATTTAATAAGTTGAGAGGGTTCCTATATAATAATCTTGTAGAATTTGTTTACAAATTCAATGTCCCATCTTTATGAACAATTCTTAATAGGTTAAATAAGTATAAACCCTTATTAGTTACTAGTTTGATAATATTGAGGAGATAATACATTAAAATGGACCAATTTCACCATGAAATTGATTCGAGGTTGTAGAATAATCTCTCAAGATCCTCCCCATCCTATTGTACTATACAAAATTGTATAAATAGGGTAATTTTAACCATTTTGTGTGTTTTATAGGTTATAGAAGGAGTCTAAAGATGAAATAAAGTTTTGTAAGAATATATAATATTTTAATAACTTAATATGTTCATTTAATTCCTTTTAAAAACTCCAAATTGTTCAAACAATAGTTCTTATCTCAGCTAGTCAAAGCTAGCATAGTGACGAAGCTAGTGAGAAGGGTGATAACTTCAAGTGGATGGATTTTTATGGTTTTCCTAATGCCTCTAATGGAATGGAGGGTATTGAAACATTTAATACACCCCATTTTATTGTTTTTAATGAGAAACTAAAGCCAATTTATAGGCCAAGTGTGCAAAGTGTGGGAAAGAGGAGTTTATTAGACTACAAATGGTGATAGCTCATTTTGGGAATATTTCAAATGAATAAGACTAAAAATAATACATAGAGAGGCATGAATAAAATCATTAACATTCACACCAATCATTATACCTATCCATAATTAGTTTTTGGATGTTAAAAAAGGGCTAATTCATGTAGGCAATTTTTTGAGCTAGAATGAGAACTTCTATGCCACATTTCAAGAGTTTCATGACTTGGGGTGACACTCGTGATTCTTGACCTTACATGGTTCATTTCACATATTATTATCAATTATATGTAATTCCTTTTCTTATTTTTACAAGTGTCCTTATGACCTTTCAACTTTTCTCTTCTTCTCTCTCTCTCTATCAAGTTCTATAAGAACTAACCATTTTGGCCTTTGTAAACTATGTCCCACCTGAGTATGGTAAATAAATACTCATTTTCATACCATTTGATCAATAATAATACTGATTTTTACATATTTCATGACTTTTCATAGTGTGTTTTACTTGAATGATTGATTTTTCTTAGTGATGACTTCTTATTTCCTTAGCATTGTTGTTTTATTCTCTCACCTATTTACAATTTTAAAGCTTATTCTTGTAGGGCATGTGAAGTGTTTTATGATGTGTCAAGGTTGAGTGAGATATTATATTCAAATAGTACCATTCTAGGCCTCTTGTCTAGTCTTCCTAGCCTAAACATTCATCACAACCTCATAATGTAACATTGATGTGAGAAGATGCAGATTGGAGAAGTGTATGTTTGGTTAGTCCTTTGTTCCCATGTGTAAAATGCATCTGGTTGGAATTCATCAGAAGATTTGGTGTATCATCTCCTTTAGGATAATTTTCTTTCAATTTTCTCTCTCCTTTCACCTCTACCATGTTTAGGTGTATTAGTGGTATACAA
Organism: Torreya grandis; assembly: GCA_037957365.1. Taxonomy (NCBI): domain Eukaryota; kingdom Viridiplantae; phylum Streptophyta; class Pinopsida; order Cupressales; family Taxaceae; genus Torreya; species Torreya grandis. The sequence continues at coordinate 3,879,104 of JARHVA010000860.1, forward strand.
GTGGTAAATAAAGGGAGCTATCCCTATCTAAAGATTCACATCATTATTAATATCACCTACATCTTAGAGGTGTTTCAATTATGCCACTTAGATGAGGAGAGATGAGACATCTCCTCAAAGGGTAAAAATCCAAGTGATAATAGGTGTTAGTTTTTAGTGTGTTTTTTTTATTGGATTTTATTAACTAATAGTATACTAATATCCCCTCTTAGATGCCTTGTTCATAAGTTGCATCCTATGAAAAGATTTTTCTAATAGAGGTTTTCATGCTTTTGATTTGAATTCTATGTATTATTAATAAATCTATGTATGATCAAGAGGTGTAAGGATACAAAGTATATTTCATTTTTTTGTGTTATTAATTGACTAAAACTAATTATTAGGTAACTAGGTGGCACCCTTCTTGAGGAGGACTATTCACATCCACCTCAAACCAAAACTAACATTGGATTGACCTATAGGCTATGGGATACCTAAGATGGAGGTCAAAAAACTAGTTTTTATGGGGTTATCTCCATTAATTTGTCACTTTAACTCTCTCTAAGACCTAATCTTGTTGTAATGAAAATGAAAAAAGATGAAAAATGATAAAATAACTTACATTAAAGTGGTGATGCCCAAATTATTGAAGATCCTCTCTTAGTCTATCCTTTGAAACCCAGTAATGAACCTGATGAAGACTACAATTGATTATATCTATTGATAATGTTCTTGTTGAACTTTTTGGTCCACATGAGAAGCTTCTACCTATATGAATGTGTTTAGTAAAATTTATATATGGAATGAGTGGTCCAAATAGCTCATATTGCTTACAAAGCTTTTGAAACGCTTTAAGAAAGCTTAAAAGTGTAATTTGTTGATCTTTGAGAAACAAGTCTTGAGATAGGTCTAAATTTTCAAGGGAATAAGATCCTGTAGGTTATCATGGTGTTTCAAGCATTCATGGACATAAAAAAAGTTTCACATATCTTAAAAACTCATTTGAAGCCTTGAAAGTTATTGCATAAGCATATAAGAGCTATATCATCATCAACATGTCATGTAGAAATAAGCAGATCAGTCTAATTTCATATTTAGTAATAACACTTGGGTAGATTCTCAAACCAAAAAATTTCATGGACATGAATTTATTCATACCAAGATTATCCTATATAAATTTCATGTATTGATGAGTTTGATATCTTTAGATATAAAGCTTCAATGTTAGACTTGTATAATGAAACAAGCACATGGATGCCAAGTTTAAGATCCATGACATCAAGTTGGAATTCAAATATCCTAAGGTTTAACATGAGAGTGATAATTTTCCAAATATTGGGTGCTAAGGTTAAGTTCCCAAAATGAGCATCAATCTAATAGATGTCAATGGGTCCTAATATCTAATAGATCACATTTGATCATACTTTGAAGATTAGTGGTGAAGATCAAGTAAAAAGCTTAGTGTAAGCAAGAAGCTAATAATTAGTAAGATCTAATGGGTCCTAATAAATATCTAAAGGTATGCATCAACTAATAGGGTTAGTGTGTCTAGGTTAATCAACAATATGCATTTTCTCATACAAATTAAATCAATAAAAAGTAATGAGTTAGAAAGTCAATGGATCTCAAAGGCTAATGATAATAACACAAGTGTCTCAACCATGTTAATTTAGAAAAATATATATGGATCATGTTTAATCATACCTAAGAAGATATACGATACATGAGAGGTCAAAGAGTCAGTGGGATCCTACAAAGCAAATGAGGAACTGATAGCTGGTATAATATGGAAGCCTAGATCAATATTGATTTTCAATGATGAAGGTTGAAGGTGTTATAATATCAAAAACTCAAATTAAGATCAGTGGCTAGAATTAAAAGTTGAAGATAGGAGTTTTCAAGTAAAGGTTGAAATATGGTATCAGGTTGAACCAGGGCATGTTTTCAAAGGGTAGATACCACCATTGGAGCTTGATAGAATGCCATTGAGTAGACATAATTAAATAGCAAAGGTTGTCAATAATAATGTTTCAATTCCATGAACCTCTGGTTCAAAGATTTGGAATTTTTAGGGTCCATCCTTTACGGTTCAAGATTGTTTCATGACTGTAAACTTTGTTCTTTAAAGAAGGATCTATATATATAATGATTTATTGGATTCCATAGGGTTTATAGGTAGGATAAGTCTATTTTAGACCTAACATAGAGATCAAGAAGGAAGCTATGTGATCTATAGGTCTACATCAATATAATAGCTATAAGAAAACCAATAAAGGAGATTGGTTTTTTATCTATAGAAGAGATTTATGCTCTAATATTGAAATAGGGTAGATATGTGATTATGAAAGAGTGTCTCATCTTTTTATATGGTCATATCTCTAATAAACATCCACTAAAATAAAACATTGTGATGGTCCTATTAGGCCTAAGGGTATGAGGGATTTGTCCTTACAACATGAAGCAGGTGGAGATGGCATAGAGGATCAAGACAAAGAGAGTTGGTGGTTGTAAGAGTAGTTGGAGTGTTGACTATTTTTATAACCATAAAGATATTTTATCCAATATACTTAGTCATGACTCATAATGAAAAATAGACTATTTTCCTTTAGTGAATATCTCAACCAATGATAAATCTTGAAGATTATTGGAGCAAATAAAAAGTTAGCTTATTGACAAAGGATTAATTTTGATTCTAAGAAGGCATGCATATAGAAAATAATCAATGAACTATTACCACATTTCTTTATCATTAATGAATCCTCCATTATCCCACACATGTTCCCCACCTCTATCATTCTCATTCTAATATATAAATAGGTTTCTAAGCCTTAAAATTGATCCCTCTCTTGGGGTATGACTAGACTCTACCAAGATTGAGCTTTATAACCTCTGAAGATGAATATAAGACTAATTTCATATTTCAATGTCCTGGTATAGTGTGTCAATGTTAGTTTGATTTGCATATGTAATACAAAACTCTCCTTTATCAAGTCTTGATCTCACCTAGCTACTAGTTATCTTATTATGTAGGTCATGTTTAGTGTTTAATGTCATTTGATTAAAGCTATAATGTGGATAAATTGATTGGTTAGTGCTTTAAATAAGGACTCTCCATCACTTCTCTCAAGTTTTGATCACTTGGTGAACTTATGCATGAAATAATGATGCATAATAGACATTTGGAGTTATATATCCAATCATTTGTTCTATCTCATTAGCATTTTAAAATTCTCAAGTAAGAGTGGATGAATAATAATTTTAGGTGCATCATCAACATTAGCTTAGATTTCCATTTTAATTCTCTTTCTCTCCCTTTTTTCTAGCAATTAGTAGGTTTTAGTGGAAATGAAATAAGTGATACATATGAGGATCAAGCCTCATTAAAAATCCTAAAGGTCTAACCCAAGATTAGGAAACACACATCCCAAGGTCATTCCCATGTTGGATTATATTTGGGTAGAGGACTTGATTACTCCTTTGCTCAGATAGGGTTCAATCTATGTCTACAACAATTCTATAACACCTGGTGGGACCAAGATAGAAAAGAGTGTAGATATTGTTGGTATGTCTTTCCTCTAGTCATCTTTTGGAAGAAAGTAAGTTATAACCAATGACAACTCCAAATCAAAGCTTATAGTTATAAGCAACTAAAGTATGTCTCATTGAATATTTTAATTAGTTCTTACATCTCATTTTACATATGAGGATGATATGAATACTTATGGTGAATACCCTATTATTCACCTCCTTATTAGTAGTTATAATATGATCCACATGACCCATATGAGCCTAATAATACTTACCAATAATTATATCAAATATATGATTAGCCTCATCAAGTTTATCATGATCCTTATTATCAATAACATGGATCTTACCTTCCTTATGACCCATTTCATCCCTACCATGATCTCTATCAACATTATGATGAACATCACTAACCTAATATAGAGCCTTACCAATAATATGGTGACTCATACCAATCATATGATGATCCTCCTAATCAATCATAGCAACAACATGAGATTCTTTAATAGCCTACTCATACCCCAAGCCATTCTATATATAGTCTTAAAAAATATCTATTAGCCTAGGAGAAGGATATGATAAACATTGGCATGTTGAAGGGGTATAGACAAGAGATCCTTAAAAATGTCATTAAAGGGGTTAGAGCTTCAATGTTTTAGGCAAAATAATTTTTTATATTCTTGATTAGGGAAGGTTATCCTATAAACAATATTGACCTACTTGACATAGATGGACTCATCTCCAACATTGATGAGAAGTTGGGAGTCCATGAAGATCATCAAACACCCCATCACCCACCATAACTTCCCTCATTCACTCCATGTCAACCTCATTTTGATTTTCCCATCACCACTCATAATCCATCACCACACAAGTTTCAAATCCATCATAGTCCCCCCCAACTCTTTTCAACCTTACCATTATGGAAATATGTCCTAGGGAGAGTCCAAGAGGAAAGATAGGTTTTTGTTGAAAGATTCAACCATCATGAGCAATCAAGGTTTGATTTTGAAGCCTTCATTATTAGGATAATTGAAGTTGTAGATAAACATTTATACCATAAATTAGAAGCTACAAAGGCAACATCACCTCAACTACACATTCCTCCTTTTATTCCTCAAGCCACTATGTAAAAAGATCATAAGCCCAAGTTTCCATCATGGAGCCAAGTCATGTAGTCAATAAAATCCAAAGTCATTGAATTCCCACCCTTCCCTTCTCAGGAGTATAAGTCATTTCCATCTTGTAAATCCACCTAGAATAGTATGTAAAATAAGGAGGACATGATTTTTGAAGATAAATAGTTAGACCAAGGAGGTTTCACATATATCTCATCTCTCTTAGAGTCATCCCAAGAATATCCTATGCCACTCCTTTAAGAGTTCAAGCAGTTCAAGGTTACAAGCTTCATGAGCTTCCTCTATGAAGGGGCTACCCAAACAATTTAGGCTCCATTATAAATTGAGTTGTCTTAAATTTATACCTTCAAGGGGGAGGAAGTAGAGCTACTATCTTATGTTGAGAATGAGGTTTAGGTTATCAAATCCTTAGATTAACTACAATCTTATGTAGATGATCAGGAAATGAAGATAATAGTTGATCAAATTGATGAATTTATGGGGTAAACAAAGGTTCCCAATCAGCCAAAAGACCCATTTAAAGACTTATTTAAAGTTTTGGGAGTAGTATATACTCTTTTATAGGAGGATTGTGGTTTTATTGAAGCCAAATATGGCAGCCTAGTCAAGAAAATCAAAGAACATGGAGTTGTCAATCCTTCAATACTACCACTTCAAGTTCATTGTAGACATGGGCTTATTTTAGATCTTTAGAATGGGCTATCAGATCCTTGGTGGGCCTAAAAACATGGGTATTTTACCAAAAGGTAATATAATTCTATTTGTTTCTTAGACTAGTCAACCAAATTATGAAATAATGGAGTTTGAATCTAAGTTGAGGGATACTAGTAAGATTGCCATTACAAGAGGGTGTCCATTGAGACACCAATTTTAGTTGGAGATTGATAAAGAGGAAGAGACACTAAGTGAGTATGTTTACATTGGAGTTTGTTTTTACCCATACCATTCGATATATGAGTATGCCAAAGTAATTAGCAAAGAAAAGACTTTATTTCTCCACCACCAAGATTACAAGGGAACATGTGATATGTCATTCTCCATCTCATCACAAAGGTAAGCTCATCAATTTTCCTTATGATCTAAGTGGATCATCCTTTGTCCTAGTTAGTTAGGTTCCTTTGTAAATAATAATTTATTTATTTCTTTTCTCCAAGTGATATCATAACACATTAGGTTAGTGGTCCTTGCTTTGTGTAGGCTAGTTTCTCTTATGTTTTATGTTTACTTTTAATAAGTGCCTTGGGAATTTTATGTTTTTTTGTTCCTTTTGGTCCCTATTTTTTTAAGAGAGTTTATCTAGATGTTAGAAGCCAATTTTTTAGCTTCAAATCAATATTTCTAATTATAGAGTAGACTCCATGCCCAATGGATTAGACAAGGCAACTAGTCTAAGTTCTCAAGCATAACAGGCATGCTTCCCTACAAATCACTATAAATGTTGGCCATTTTGGCCCACTTTCTAAGATTTTGCCTATATTAATGTGTTGATATAGATTTATATATGTAATGAGTGGTCCAAAGATCTCATATTTCTTAGAAATATTTTGAAACACTTTAAGCAAGCTTAAAATACAAATTTTTTATATTTGAGAAATAAGTCTTGAGATAGGTATAGAGTTGAAAGTGAGGAATATCTATCAGGTTCTCATGGTGTTTTAAGAATTCATGGACATAAATCAAGTTTCCTAGGTCTCATAAACTCATTTTGATCCTTGATAGTTCTTACATAAGCATAAAAGAGCCAGACTATCATTGACATGTCATGCAAAATCAAGTAGGTTAGTTTGATTGCACATTTAATAAATAAACTTGGGGAGATTAGCTAGCCCAAAAAATGCATGGACATGAATTTATTCATGCCAAGATCATCCTATACAAATTTCATGTCTTGATGAGCTTATTATCTAAAGATATAAAGATTAAAAGTTAGACTTATAGAATGAAATAGGTGCACATACATTAAGTTTAATCTCTATGAAGTAGATGTTGGAATTTAAATATCACAAGATTTAATTCAAAAGTGACAAGTGTCCAAATATATAGATCTAGTATCAATATCTAATAGTGAGCATTGATATAATAGATGTCAATGGGTCCCAATATCTAATAGATTACATTTCATCATGCATTGAAGATCAACAGTGAGAATCAAGTAAAAATTTTAGCATAAGTGAGAAGTTAACAAGGAACAAGATCTCAGGTCTCCTAACAAAGATCCAATGGTATGTGTCAATTGATAGGGTCAATGGGTTTAGGTAAATTAATGGTACATGTTAACTATTACAAAGTAGATCAATGATAATAAATGAGTCAACAAGTTAATGGATCTTAAAGGAGAATGAGAAGCTACCAAATGTCTCAACTACATTAGTCTCCAAGAAGATCTATGGATCATGTTTAATAATATAGAAGTAGATATACAATGCATGAGAGGTTAAAGAGTCAATAATATCTTATAGATCAAATGAGGAGCTAATAGTTGGCATAATATGGGAACCCTAGAATAAGATTGATGGTTAATGATGAAGGGCAAAGGTGTTATAATCTCTAAGGCTCATATTAAGATCAATGGATACAATTAGTATTCAAAGTAGGGAGTTTTTAAGTAAAGGTCAAAATATAGTTTTAGATCAAACTAGGGCAAGTTTTCAAAGGGTAGATCTCACCATTAGATCTTGGTTGAATGCCATTAAGTATACATAATTATAAAGTCAAGGTTATCAATAATAAGGTTTCAACACCATGAACCTTTTGTTCAAAGATTTAGAAAATTCAAGGTCCATTATTTAAGGTTGTAGTATTGTTTCACAACTATAATCTTTTCTCTTTAAGAATGGATCCATGCATACAATAAGTTCTTGGCTTCCATATGGTCCAAAGGTAGTATATGTCTATTTTAGACCTAAAATATAGATCAAGAAGGAATTTATGTGATCTATAGTTTTCATTGATATAATAGCTATAGGAATACCAATAAAGGAGATTAGTTTTCAATCTATAGAATAGGCCTATGCTCAAATATTTAAATGGGGCAAACATGTGATTAATGAAAGAGTGTCTCATACTTTGATATGGTTATAGCTCTATAAAAATCCACTAAAATCAAACATGGTTATTTCCTTATCATTCCCAAGGGTATGAATACTTTTTCCTTATATCATGAAGGAAGTGGAGATGGCATGGAGGATCAAGACAAAGAGATTTGGTTATTAGAGGAGTAGTTAGAACATTGATTTTGTTTAGAATGATAAAGATATTTTTACCGATAGACTTAGTCATGAATAATCATGAAAAATAAACTCTTGTCTTCTAGTGAATCTCTCAACCAATAAGAAATCTTAAATATTATTGGATCAAATGAATGTTAGCTTGTTGATAAAGGATTAGTCATAATTTGAAGAAGGCATGCATATAGAAAATAATCAATGAACTACCACCAAATTTATTGATCATTAATGACTCCTTATGAATTATCCCATTTATGTACCCCATCTCTCTCATTCCCATTCTAATACATAAATAGGCTTCTAAGCCTTGAAATCAATCCCTCTCTTGGGGCATGACTAGACTCTACTAAGATTGAGTTTTATAACCTCTTGAGATGAATAGAAGATTGATTTGATATTTAATTATTTTGGTATAGTGTGTTAATGTTAGTTTGATTTGCATATGTGGTATAAACCTCTCCTTTGTCAAGTCTTGATCTCACCTAGCTACTAGTTATCTATTTATGCAAGTCACGTTTAGTGTTTAATGTCATTTTATTAAAGCTAGCATGTGGATACATTGACTGGTTAGTGCCTTGAATGAGGCCTCCACATCACTTCCCTCAATTTTTGATCACTTGGTGAACCTATTCATGAAATAATGATGCATAAAAAATATTTGGAGTTGTAGTTCCAATCATTTATTCTACTTCATTATTGTTTTAAAAGGCTCAAGTAAGAGTGGATGAACAATACTTTTAGGTGTATCACCAACATTTGCTTAGATTTCCATTTTAGTTCTATTTGTCTCCATTTTACATATAAATTAGTAGGTTTTAGTGGAAATGATCTAAGTGATACATCTGAGGAGATATCCTTGTTAAAAATCCTAGAGATCTAACCCAAGATTAGGTAACCCATAGCCTAAGGTCATTCCCATGTTGGACTAATTTGGGTAGAGTACAAAAACACTCCTTTGCTCAGATAGGGTTCAATCTATATCTACAATAGTTATAATCATGAATGTTTCATATGAATATTAAGTTAGAATTTTTCAACTTAAAGGACAAAGGCCTAGTTTTGCACAAGACACTATTAGCTTATTAACACTTTAAGAACATCTCTACTTGCCAACACCTCATACAACCTACATAGACTAATAAACTAAAGTGAGGAGAATGAAAGGACCTACAGATGAAAATAGCACTCATAAATTTAACATATTAACTCTCATAAATCACATTAGCATTCAACCAATAAATATGCAAGTATTCCTCTATTGATTCAAAAAGTATAAGGCAATTTTGTCAGAGCTTTGCTACACCACTGAGGGATGAAAAAATAAGAGATAAATTCCTAATTAAATAAAATGTTTGAGAGAGAAGAGAGAATATTATAGGCATGGGATAGGCTATAAGTGAGGACAAGGTGATGTATAGTAGTTACAATAGGCATATTCACCATTCTTTTGTGTTAACACTTCTTTAATGAGTCCACTTTAGCATTGAAAGAAGGTGTGGAGGTTTTAATACATTATTTTAATTTTTTAAGGATTTTACCATGATCAAAATAGTCTAATATTACCTCCAATGGAAATTACATAATGAAAATTGGGTGTTGATAGGTCTCCAAGAGGCATTGAGTAGCCTCTCCTTCAATATGCATGCAAACATGTCTTGAAATTGACTCTACCCTATAATAATTGTCTTAAATTAGGATATGATATCTTAGAAGATAGTTACCAATGACTCAAGGTAATTCATCAATTCCATAATTTTGTTCCTCACCTACTAGAGCCTTCCATCTATAATTTAAGTAGGCCTATTTGCAAGTTCTTCATTTTCTACATACCCACTATTTGAATGATTTATGTAGCTAAATCATGACTTCAAAACATCTGAGAGGACATGAAATATCCTTCATAAATCCCCTATATAAAAACTTAGGTCTTTCCTCAATTATCTTCCACCTATAATTACATTGACCTTTATAGACAGCCTCTCAAACAAGTTCCAAAGATTGGATATTTATAATGAGATATTAGAGATACTTTTAATCACATTCATTCATAATAATAGCATTAGAGAAGTATAATAATCCTTATAATTACATTTCTAATAATTTTTAATTCATGGTTAGGATCTACAACACATTTTATACTCAAAACCCTACATACTTGCACTTTTAAGAGGTGTTTTTACAATGTCCATACACTTAGGTGCCATGGACATGAGCCCCTTTGAGATAGAAACATGTCCTAGGTTTTGGTTAAGTAATTCTTCAGGGTTTGGATATGCTTTTCACTAATTTTTTTTATTTAAGTCCTACTAAGGTTTAAGGAGGGTTTAAGAGTGATTGGGGTCTTAGGGATGGTTCATAGAGATCAAGGCATGAGTATATGAACCAATTATACCAAAAGCATACTAGTAGACCTCCAAATCTTCCCCAAAGTTTTGGGATCCCCATGCATAGAATCTAAACTATGGTGATCATTTGAAGATACTCCTTAGGTGAGAAACATGCTCACTAAGTATCTTTTGGGTATCTATAGGTATAATGACTAGATGTAGGGGATTTTATTGGGATCCAAATTGACAAGGATATGTCTCAACATCATTATGGCCTCTCCTTTGAAGGTTTTAAGTTTCATTCATACTCAAATATGCCTTTGTTTCAACTTCTCATGGCACTACCCCAAAGTGGGTTTTATATTAATCTATACACACACATAGACCTTGAATATAGGCATAAACCCTAGGGTTTTGAGCCATTCCTACACTATATACAACCTTAGAATTACCTCAAAGGTACTATGGAGTAACACCATTATCTTGATTAGGCCATTTGACTTCTTTCAAAATCACACAATTATCTATCTCAATACTTGTGCTTATCTTCTTATTGAACTAGTCATGGAGGTCACATCAATTAATAATAAATGACTTATTCAGATGTTATAGGACTCATTTTCCCTTATTGACTTCATTATTTACATAAACACTACCCATCTCCTTGTGCTTAATATCAAACTAACACTTCTAATCTTGTACCATATAGTTTTATTCTTGCATGTGCCAACCAATGAGTCACTATGATTATTAAAAGGCTTGAATAGATATTAAAGGTAATTTATTGGTCAAACCACTTAATTTAGATAGGTTTTGGGGCTAAAATCCACCATCAAATCACTTTTAGGGTCTATGTAGTGTTTGAGATGTTCACCAGCTTAATGATGGTTCATAGTGTATGGACATCCAAACTAGGAACAATGGCCATTAAATTATAGTGAATTAACCTCCTCAACTTCCATGAATAGTATAAAGTCCCATGAAAATGGTGTGTGGAGATTGGATTATTGGAAAGTATCTTTTAAATCCCATGAAATTCAAACCAAAAATTAGGATTTAAATCAAGCTAATGTTCATCTTGCCATATACAAAGATCCTCTTTCCAACCATCAAAATAATAATAAAAAGCCTACTCATTATACAAATAATGTTTAAAGTCTTATATACCTCATTATTAATGAATAAAATGTGGTAAATATAACTAACATGTGAAGAGTAGTTGATTTTATCGATATCAATCCAACACCCATGCACTAAACTTCTCAAACATTCTGTGTCATTCAAGACACTTCCCCATCTTATCTAATGGAGTTAGGGCAAGAGGACCTTATAACCTTCCAAAAAAACTTTTAAAAACTCAAATTTATCATAAATCTCACATAATATATACTCTTCTTCTAATAATTACACATTATGACAATGTTCCCCAAACTTTCAATAGTATTTCTTCAACCCAACCACAATAAATACCTCAACTAACCATACCACCACCCAAAGTCAATTAACCTATTTTTACTCAACCCAAATAAACTAAACCTTAAGAAAATAAGTTGAAAATCACTTCCAACCCTCCTTCACAAGAACTCTTGAAACATTATACACCTATATCTAGTAATCCCCCATGGGTTATGATGAATGGGAACCCATTGTGGAACTTTCTCATCTCCCATCTAAAATACCTTTCCTTGAATTGATGAAAAATTCCCCCATCATCAAAAATATCTAATTCAATTATTTTTTGAAATTAACATCCCTCATCCTCCTCTATTAGGACATGAAGCTACCTTGCATGGATTTGAAGATAGTATCCTTTAATGATATGAATAGATGTCCATACGTGTTGATGAGATAGTGGAAAATTATCTTTCCCTTATGTTTCCTATCACTTACATGATTATTTATGAGATTATACTTCATGTAAATGATCTTCTTCTATTCATTAGCATCCAATTTAGTGAAATCCAAGTTAAGCATGCTTTAATTGATGAGGGTTAAATTACTTATATTTCCTTCCTTAATTTCATTAAAATACTTAGATATTATAAATACAATCTCAATTACACATGTATAACCTCTAAAGGCTACGGTAAAAAGAAAATGCCTCCTTTAGGTTCTGTGTGGCTTCCTATTACCATACCTATTATCACTTTCTATGTGAAATTTATGATCTTTAACTTCCCCTCTTATAAAATCTTTCTTCATAGACCTTAGAATCATCATATGAGGGATATCACCTCATTTGTGTGTCAATACATAAAATTCCCCCATAATGGTGTTATTTAAAATATTTAAGGAGACATAAATGAATTTATAAAAATTCCAATAACTTGTCTTTAAAATTTATACCCCTAAACCTTTACCTAGTACCCCATTTAGGTAATCTCAACTCTTCAATTATACTATAAATTCTAACCAAGGTTATAATGGTCACCCCAAACTCATCAATAACATACCACCTAACCTCCTAGATTATGATAATGATGAGATGGATGAGATTATCCTCAAGATTAAAACTTCTTATAGATCCCATCATATCATCACCCAACTTCTTCCCTCTTTGAAACCTCAATCCTATCAACCTCCTATCAATGATATACATGTGGTCTTAACTAAGATTAGACATTATATCCATCATGTAACTTCTAACAATAAGGTCATACCTACATGTACCATCAACTTGTATACACTTAACTATGATGATGGATATGATTTAGATAACCCATTTTTAGGTGGACTTGTCCAAGCTAGAAATGTTGAGATTATTCAATATTTTACTTCTTTATTTTAGACTTTTCATTTGTATTTTAGAATTCCTTCCTTCATAGTGCCTAATTATAGTCTTATTTCTATTTTTTAAGGGTATAAATTGAGTGATTTCATGGTACACCTCTAGTTTTAATATATCCTATTATAATCTTGCTCATAGATCATGCCATGACTAGTCCTTACCACTTTGGTTGATACCAAGATCCTTATAGTTTACTTCCATTATAGATGCTAGTTACTTATCTTAAGCCTTCTATACAACTATCCTCACCTTCAATTGAGCTTAGTCTAATTTATAATCCTATTCTACCTATAGATGAGCCTAGTCCAATTTTTATTTTAGCTTCACCTTCCATTGGTGATGGCCTTCTTCCTTTACTACAATTTGATATCATACTTTCCCAATGGCATAATTAGTCTTATTGTGATATCCACAATGTTTTTGGTTATTAGACCAAATATTGTTAGTTAGATCATCCATATTAAACTCCTCCTTCTACCTCTTCCATTATTATGGCCCCAAATTTTAATAATAAACATATTTGTTACTTCCATGGGATAGATATCACTCTTCCACTCATTACCAAAAATTTTGGCAATATATTAACACATTGCATCCCACAATTGATCAGCCCAAAGATAAGGCTATACCTCCTCTTAAGTTTCTACTTGAGTATATCCATAAATATGGGGAGGTATATTATGTTGGTCACTAGTGTGGTACCCATCATACTAATCATCATAGTATTCTCTAACATCACCTTCATGATCACATTTAGTTAATAACTACACCAACTATTCCTCCTTCAATAGATTTCCCATGTAATAAGGATCCTTCTTCTCCACTAGTATTACCTCCTCATTCTATAGATATCATTCCTAGTTAGGTACTTATTCCTCCCCTTGAGGATTCTATGCATGATATCCCTCATCAGCATGATCCTTTAGCTACACCTACATTATCTAATGAGGAGATTTAGAGAGAAGTATTTACACAAATTTCTATGAGAATTGAGACTGTGACTACCATTCAAATCCAAATTCATAGAGATGTTTTAGATTTCATGGATATTATTTGTTATAAATTTTATTAGTATTTTTGAAAATGTCATGGTGTTGTCTCACATTATTCTATATTATGATTTTGTATTGGAATTGTGATCCATTTTTATACATATTATACCCTTTACTATGTGTCAAATTTGGTTTTACCTATCTATTTTACATGGATCATTATATTATGATTTATGCATTTTATATGGTTTCATTTTATCATTATTTTAATTATTGCACACTTATGTTTATGAGTTAATGTCTTTCATGGATTTATTTTCTTTTAGAATGATTATTTGTTACCTTATCTCAATTAAAACTTAGATAATTTTTATTGTGACTTGGTTATAAAAATTTTGAACCCTTAGAAATATTTCTTTACCATATGATCAGTTAGCAAAAAATATGTCTTATTGTACTTCTATTTACAAATTTACTTTGGATCTCCCATTATTCCTTTATATTCCTTTCACATAGTAAGCATACATATAATTGAAACTTGAGATTACACATTGGTTGATAAGTAAGCCTAAGTATTTATTTAGTCATATATTTGAATATTTATCCTCCTTTAAATTGGAGTCTAAATATAATTTGTGTGTATCACTTTTATCACTCATGTTGGTTATTCCAAATTCGTATGGAGGAGGAATCATAAAAGACACAAAATAGTTATAATACAAATCATTTAAATAAAAATAAGTGATATAAAAGGCAACATACAAATTCAAAAGTCAAATCACACCAAAATATTTGATTCATATCACATTTCATTCTCATAACCAAAGCTCAAACTTCACATTTGGACTCATGATAGATTCAAGGTCCATTAGGGTGCAGTAGGCCATTATATTGGGAAAGGATAATAAAAAAATCTTTTAGTGCTACCTAATTTCTCATAAAAGTACCCAATCTTTGTAGTAGACCAATGGCTCTATAAGAGGCCTTGAAGGAATGGAGAACATGTTGTGGGAAGGTAAGTCCATTTTATTTTTCTTATTCATATAGCAAGAATGAGTTGATCTTAGTTTCTCACTTATTTTCCTATACAAATTTATGCTTATTGTGTGTATGTATCCTTTGTATTTTGATGGTCGCTAGAATCTTAGTGTCTCTATATTTTACCTAATATTCCTCATGTTTCCTAAGGTCTTATCATAGATGCCCATGCCATGATTTTTACATTATTTATTTCACTACAACATTCCTAATATTTCCATTTGAGAATTTTTTTTGGTTACTAAACATACCCCCTATAATTTCCCTTTGTGAGTTTTAATGTATGATCATAGATAAGACTAGGCTCTCTTCACAAATTACCATAATAAAACATTTTCTTATTACCATTCACCTCATTAGTGTTCCCATTGTGAGTTTTAGTGTAAGACCATGGATAGAACTAGGCATTACTCACAAATTTCAAAATTACCACATTATAAACACATTTTAAATCATTCACATAGTTGTTTCCACCTCATTGGTATCCCCTTTGTGAGTTTTATTTTAAGACCATGGATAGGACTAGGCCCTCCTCACAAAATATTCCAATACCCAATTTATGCTATAACCAAGCTATAATGAAACTACATTCATCAAATTTGAGATAAGTAGTGTTTGATTATGAGTTACATCTCACTAACATACTTCTCATCTTGATTTAGTATTTTTATGCTTACTTTAGAAGTCTTTCAATTTTTCTTCTCATTTTTTGATAGTGTATACTTAAAACCATTTTATTAAATTTTTTATACTTCTTAGCTTGAATTAGTGTGATTAATTTAATTTTAGGTTAAATTTTGTCTTTTTTAATACTTCCCATCTTGATTTAGTATTATTGATTGAATTAATTTTTTTTATACAATTAGTTTTTCATGTGTGTTCCATTTCAATACAATATTTTCATACTTCCCAATGTGATATATTGTGATTTTTATTTGTTTTAATTTTGTGCTAATCTTTACATGGTTTTAAAACATTTATTACCCTTTTTTAGTTTATTATATTTATTCATCTTTTGTTATTACACATTTCCCATTGTTATATAGTGTTTTGATTATTTATACTTTTCCAATTCATTTTTGCATTTTTATTTTTAATCATGCTTGTGTATCACATAATGATATAAAATAAAACACACATCACATATTTCCCATAAAATATGAAATAAAATCTAATTACATGTGTTAGAAAGGAAATATATCCATGCATCCACATCTAAATCCAAGAATAACTCATGAGATCAATGAAATTGTCAACACACACACACACACACGCACATGCGCGCATGCACTTGCATGCACGTACACACACACACACACACACACACACACACACACACATCATGTATTTTATATAGTACAAAAGTAAAAATTAAAATATATAAAACTCTAAGGTTGTGCTTCATCATGTTTGTCTTATGGCCTAGCGATGATACCCATGGACACCTATGAATAACCTTTTTGAATGGTACATTATAAATAGGTAGTTTAGGATCTCAAACCAACAACATGTACCTATATATTATCCACCTAGGACTATGCCTATCAAATTTAGATGGTGGTTGTGATATACACATCTCACTCATGTGCTAAGTCCTACCAAGCCTAAACCTCTCTAGCTCCAACCCCTATTGGTTTTTGTAACCCATCACTGTGAACTAGTAACTATCTTGAAACCTATCTTACTAGTTTGAACCTACCCACCTAAGATGGGGAAGATAGAACAACATGATGATCCAATGTGATAGGTATATATGGAGATATCACCTCATATAAAATGTCATGATGAATATCCATAACCAAGGCTCCCCATTTGACCTCTTATGTAGCAAGATATACAAAATGAAAAACTAGATAGGCATTGGATCATGTGTGTGCCCGTGTGCGTGCGTGTGTGTGTGCGTGTGTGCATGCGTGTGTGTGTGTGCGTGTGTGTGTGTGTGCGTGTGTGTGTGTGTGCGTGTGTGCGTGTGTGTGTGTGTGTGTGTGTGTGTGTGTGTGTGTGTGTGTGTGTGTGTGTGTGTGTGTGTGTGTGTGTGTGTGTGTGTGTGTGTGTGTGTGTGTGTGTGTGTGTGTGTGTGTGTGTGTGTGTGTGTGTGTGTGTGTGTGTGAAATAATAAAAAATACAACTAGTGTTCTATATCTAAAACTTAAATAAAAATTAAAACATTTCTCACCAATGTTGGTATCACTGACCACATTCTCACCATCTTCTCACCCATCGATCACATCATCCATTGACTACCTCTACACTAATGAAAATCAAGGATTCACCACATAATATTAGTATGGTCCTCTCTTTATTGGTATCTCTATGGAACAATTATTTCCTAAAGACACTATCAGACCCCCCTACATGATAGTTAGTGCCTACATCTCATCATATTGATGTCGTCTCCATCTCTGATGAGATTGTAGTGGTTGTTGAAACCTCTATTATGGTTCCTATTATGTTCCCTCCTCCCCTACATCCACATCCATGTCATATCCTCCTAGATATACTACGTCCTTCTATCATGCTTAACCATCCCATGGTCTATCCCATCGAATCCTAATCATTAGTATCTCCATAGGTATCCATCCACCTCCTCTCCCTCTTAAATTTTTATTATGTCATGCCCAATAAGTGGGAACTATTAGAAGATCCATCAGATGGGGAAATATTAACTATATATTTATTCGATCTATTGGATGAGGTTATACCCATGAAGTGTAGTGTCTTGTGATACACACACTTACCAAACCTATAATAATGGTAGACCAACTAGGCCATATGGAAGCTATGTGAGTATATGTCTACCACACTATTTCACCTCATGTGATATTCTATTATGTTAAAACATGGGGTATGACCCATGATATATGGTCTTACCTCCTTCAAATGACCCAAGGTAACCTACCATTAACCTTATGGGGTAACCCAGCTGATAGATACATAAGGAACCTCTTATATATCCATGATCTCAAGAGTATAACCACTCCCATCATATTCTATCCATAGGACAAATCCAATGCATATCATGTATGAGATAGACCTAAATGATAGAACCAAAATCATATAGTGTTCCCTAATCCAATATCAACTATCATAAGTCTATCATGTATAGTATTCCCTTTCTATTTGAATTGTGCCATAACACTCATGTTGTCACAAGTCTTATCACCACCTTCTATAAGTTTGAAATGGATGAAATATAAACATAAAAAAAACTCAACTATAACCCATGGTAGATCCTATATGATCTAGTATCCCATTGGGTTAAGGCCCATCTCTCATATTTTAACTCTAGTGCATTAATGATCACCAGTGTCCTACCTATCAAAAGTCTAAGTAATACATGGATGTCCTCTAATGTAATAGTCACCTCAATGGTGTACCCATCCACCTCCCATCAAAGAGTGTTGGTAAATCATTCCCATACTCCTAGGAACATGATAACGAGATCAATAATCAAAGGTATCCATCTCATCTCCATAATATCATCGAATCCCAAGGTGACCAATTGATCCCTATCCATAATTTTTAATCATTACAATAGATCTAGTAGCCATGACACATCCACCAAGTGTGAAAATATCTAGTCTCTATAAAATATGAAAAAACAAAGGGTATATTAGATATCAATGTCATAATAATTAAAATACATTCTCAAACAATCTCAAATATTTTAAAATTAACTACATTATATTATTTTATTTAATTTTCTATTTTTTCTATTTTTATACATAATCCACCCTTTTGATACTAAATCAACACTATCACAGTCCTATTCTATTATATCAACCCACTAGTGCATAGTCCACCTTTTACTTTCAAAGTATATCGACATATTTAATACTAAATCAGCCCTTTTCCAATGTTAGCATACTACATTATCCCTCTAGTATACAATTGGCCACTTTTAACAAATTGTATCAACCAAATATTACCAACTTCATTGGCTAGAGGTTACTATGTTGGCCATCTTCTTGTTTCAAACTATATTAACCTACTACTACATATTTGGCCACCTTTAACAATATTATGTTAGCTCACTACTACATAGTTGGCCCCTATTTCTCTCTTGCCTTATGAATTGAGTTGATAGGGTTGACTCTATTCTTTGTTAGAGATGACTTTTTGAATAATTACCATCAATACCTTTAGAATTTATTGGTCTGATATTTTCCTACCCAGTACCATGTTCTACCTCTAGTTTACCTAAAAAATTCCTAAGTTTATTTTTTGTGTCTAGATTTTACCTAACAGTCATTTTTTTATATTTAAATTAATTTTAAATAAAATGGTTCAAAAATTTGAAATTCATGCTTTATTATATGTGTTTCACTTATTGTGGCCGTTATGCATCCTCTACATCACATCTATCATCTCCTCACCATGGTTATTCTCTAAGCTTACATTAGGTCTCTTAGTGAAATGTTTTCCCAAAAAAGTAAAAATAACAAATGAATTATTTTTCACCTTATTTATATTTACATTCAAAATTATTTATTTGTTAAATATTTACAACTAGATTCTATTTTTAATCATGTCTATATTTCTACTAGATTTTTTCCCAAAATTTTAGATGTTCTAAAATCCTAACATTGTAGAGAGTTTTTTCATATATTACATGTATAATTTACAAAAAAAAAAATTTTATACTCTTTTTGCTAATTTTTATAGGTTTGCCTATTGTTCCTTACATTGGAGACCTTCACATTTATTTCACTTCATTTCTTATCTAAAACACTAAGGTAAGTAATGGTATGTTTTTTTCAATTCTATCCTTCCATTTATATTATTTTCTTCTTAGTACAATTTATTTAGCTTTAGCATTGTGTACTCATATGTTCTTTTCCCTAAGCACCATCCCCTATTACACCTTTATGACATTTGATGAGATTAAAGTTGGGAATATATATACACATAATATTTTCAAACTTTATCAATTATATATTATTTATCTCTTATAGGAACCCATCGAGTCTCAATCTCTCTAAGTGCATGCCTTAAAGGGTGTACTATGAAAGGGTTGGGTAGACTATTCATGTTTTGTAATATTGTTGTCACCTATACCACCACTTACTATCTATACAACCTTCTCCTATATACTTACCTATTATTTGACTCTTATTTTAAACACTCCTCCAACTAATTCACCATGTTACTTATCCCCTTCCTAAGCCTAAAAACCATTTCTACATTTATCGCACATTGTCAGCATGGGTCAACCCTGTATTCAAATTTATATTTATGTGTTATAGGTTTAATTTTACCTTGGCCAAACTAGATCAAGACCTGACTTGTTTTTTTAATCAAATAATGATACAAATTTGAACTAGGTTGACCTTATTGGATAAACCTTTGGAAAGGTTTAGGGTTAGATTCAACTATATATACACATCCATTTTCATAATTTAGGAAAGAAAAGAATAAGAATAATATATTTCATATCTTATTATCCACCATTTTACTTGTGAAACATTTATTAGGGTTTTAATACTTTCTTTGGATATATCCTTTAGATTCATAGAGAAGTTGTGTAGCCTAAAGATGACTTATCCTTATTATCCTTACATACCAAAACAACCTATTGCAAATCACCTTATCCAAAGGAGAGATTGAGGCTCAATGGGTTATTCTTCAAGGGTAAGTATTCCTAACTTTTTTCCTCCTTTGTTAAAGTAGATATATTACCATTTATACTTCCCTCCCATGCATTATATTTTCCTATACATTGACTTGAGTATAGATATTTTATGCATGTTTACTTTTTATGTTTATTACACCCACTTTGTGCCAAAAGCTCTAGTGAGCACTAGATTAGGTTTTAATTTAATTTTCATTTACTTAGTAAATATGAAAACATAGAACCTAGCTAGGATTATTGGATATTATTTCTTGACTAGAGGCTTTGGAACCCTCTCTAGTGATTTTATTGTGGTAAGAGATACCTTGGTTAGGTTTAGCAGATCCATATTGGTCATGACCCAAAATATCTAATGTATAAACAAATAGAAGTGTGACTTAGGATTGATTAATATTTCAACTACATTTTCCTTTGTATATAAAACCATCCAATAAAACACTTATTAAATCCTAAAATATTATTAATACATTTTGACATGATTAACATCTAAAAATATTCTTAGATTTATGGGCATACCATACCAATGTTCACATACCTAATTTAACTCCTTATTCTGTAGTTTATGGCTCTAAAGCCATTATTCCTATTGAGATCAAGCTTCCCTCCCTGCTTATTCTATTATAGGATGTCTTTGATGAAGAAGAATATAGAGTGTCCATATTAATAGAGTTGGATCTTCTAAATGACAAAAGTCTAGCCAACTTAAATAACCTCAAGTCCTATCATAATCAACTACGTTGGGGCTATATAAAGTAAATTATCCCCTGAGATTTTGAGCTTGGTGATCTTGTGCTCAAAGAAAAATTAAAATGATATAAATGTTGAATAGGAAAATAAAGGTAATTTTAAACCTAATTGGTTAGGCCCCTTTATTGTTACAAATTACCTATGGATTTGGTTCATAAATATTATCTACTACAAAAAGTGATGAATTTGATGAGCTAATGAATATTATGCATCTTAAGCACTTTCATGCTTAAAATTGTCACAATTTATTCTATAAATGTCCCTAATTAGGGACATTTATGTTCCATTTTATCTTATCTATTCCTTTTAGTCCTTTCTTGGGGGAATATTTCACTATTCCTCACTTACCTTTACTATACCACCTTGATATAATTATGATTACATAGGTGAAATAAGTGAATTAGAGAAACATTCAATAGGAGAATAATATAATTATATAATAGTTTTGTGTTAGACTCCCTTTGCAAAATAAATGTCATGATGTGGAACATCATGATTTTCTAACTTGTATGACTTTTATTGCTCCTTTGAGTTCTTATTAATTCCTAAACACATTCCATCATTCACTCCCATTGCACACCAATTCATTTTTTAAAATATGAAATTTTATCCTATTGTAATTTTTTTAGTGTTACTCCCTAATTTTCTTGTGTATAGACAACCCCTTTATGTTCCCTATTCACCATTGAGTTTATGCACCCATGAGCTTCCTTTCCTTTCATAGGTGTTTTTATAATTGTATTTTCTCATTCATATACATTTTTTGGTCAAAATATTCTTGTTTATATTATATTCTATAAATCCCTAAATAGTTAAAATATTATAAAAATGACTAAATAGTTCAAATATTTTAAAAATACCCAAATAGTTCAAAACTTCTAAAAGTAACTAAACAATTCAAATATTTCAAAACCCATAAAAATATAACATTCCCTTAAATAAAAAATTCTAAAAATTTGATAGACTTAGTGTCCCAAAGTTTTCCCATCTATATCCATTATGGTAAATTTTAAGAGCCCTTATCATAAATCCGCTTAGATTTCATTGGTGAGTCTATAGATATATGTTTCATAAGCATGGTAAATTTTTAGGTGTGATAGAAAATTTAATGGGAGAAGAGGTGAAATACACATAAAAAATATGTTTTTTCTGTGTAACTAATTGGCTACATAGTACAACTAGAAGGAAACCATTTTTGGTTAGTTGTATTATGTAGTCGACCAACAATGGTTATTGTATGATTGCATTATGTAATCAGTTGATAATAGTTATTGGTTAGTTACATAATGTAATCAACTAGTAATGTTTACCATCTATTTTCACTATGTAACTAATTATTATTGATGAAAGACCAATTTCATGTTATAGTTGGTCGGTAGCTAAAATTTGTTGGTTGCAAAGTGCAACTAGATAGTAATAATTACCAGTTGGTTTCAAAGTGCAATCAATCATCAACAAAATTAACTAGTTGTGTAAGACAACCAAATAGTTTAAAGGTCATCTAGTTACATATGCAACTTGATACCTTAGGTACTGAATGGTGGTGTTTGATACTACTTATAAATATCCGCTTTGCCCTCATTTTTACACTCTTACACAGGTATTTGTTCACTGCATTTTCTATCATGTTTTCCATAGTAGCACAACTATGACATGGATTCCACATATAAATATGTTTTCATTAATTTATTATTTCCTAATATTTTAAAATTACTATAGAATCTAGATACACAAAATGATTGGATTCCTAAGTGTAATTTCAAAATTCTCATTTACATGCCTCAGTATGAAACAAATGCAATCTTGATGAAATATCTAATGTCTTTCTATGAAAATATAAAGACAAGGTTTAATGTCATTGTTAATTCATAATTAATTTCTTTTGGGACCTTAACTTTGAATATCGATTATTTGATAGGGCTTCCACCCCAAAATGCCTACCCTATCACTTTAAAAGTGATGTTAATTGATGACATTTTTTTGTTGGAGTTTACCTACAACTTGTAGATTGATCCAACTAGTATTTATAACATTATTATTCAAATTTAAAATTCAATATTTTGTAATTTGTCATCACTTTTCAATAATTACTTGTTTTTTCTTTCATTTTAGATAGTCAGATTAAAAGGGGGATCCAAGTTGAAAAAAATATATCAGACCCATTTCTAATATCATTATTCAAATTTTCCAAGCCAAAATAGTCTTATAGGGAAGACCAGTAGCCATTCCATTTTGGTTTGTTATCTAAATTATTTTTACTCTTGTGGGTTAAAATTTGAGTAGTGTACATATATATCTAGTAGGATTAGATTAGAATTGAATTATGCTTGTTGCAATCATAGTTCTATAATTTCATGTTCCAATTTTATTTTGGCCTTGTATTATGAGTCCTTGTATGACTTACATAAAACATTAATTCCAACTATGATTGATCCATAAATGAGATTAAATTCTTAGTCTATTGATGAGCAAGAGGTTAATTTAGCATTGAAATGAATCACCTAAATGTTTTACTTTATAAGTTCTTATAAATTTAAAACATAATATTTATTTACTTGTTACAATTAAGACATCATTAATTTAGTATATGAAGAAAAGCTACATCAAAAGGACATCATGCCCCTGAAGGCTCTAGAGATTTTTAGTTTTTATAATCATCATTTCATTAATTTTAATTTTCCAAACATCTAAGTCCTTCTTTAGAATCATCTCCACTTGTAGATTTTCCTATTTCAAAATTTCAATGATAAATGATACATTATAATTTTTTATTTTTATTATTTATTTATTTAATTAATTAATTTTTACAATTGACTTTGAATCCATTGATCTTGAACTTGAAGGCACTCAACCAACCCATAGATTTCAAGTGTCATAGTCTTCTTGACCATTTTTTTAATGTTTGTTACTTTCCAACTTTTGGTCTTTTAATGGTTCTTAAATTGGAGATATTATTGACTAAATGATTTCCTCTTGTATTTGAAACCACCACTATAAATTTGAATTATAAACATAGAGTGGAGGATGTACTTTATCCAACTCTACATAGTAACTATTAAATTTTAAATTAGCAATAAATTTTGTTTTTTAATTTACTATTTTAAATCAAATATAATTTTACAGGGCACCCTCAATTTATGAGGAGAAGTATATTACCACCACCGCCACCCAACCAAATTTTCACAATGGTAAAATATATCATTCCCTATATAAATCAATATAACACTATAATTGATAGGTTCTAAGTTCCACAATTTCTTTCTCGATGGTGTGTCTAACACACACGGAGTAACATTTTTATAGCATGCTGATCTTGATGAGAAATATCTTGAGATTAAATGTGGGGACCTCATTTCCAATGATTTTAATCCACATGATTTTATTCAAGTTAAAAATGTACCTACTTATTAATGATCTTATATGTCTTCACCCCCTAGCCCACCCACTACTGATAATTTAGAGTTGTCATAAGATGACATTATTAATTTTTCACTAAATAATATATTTTTAGAAAATGAAATTGAAAATATTAAGGAGGGTTTTATCAATGAGATAAATGTTTTAAAATTATGGGAGTTAAGGGATAAATCATTGATCAAAGAGATAAATCCCCATTAACAAAACTACTCCTAAAGGGTCAATTTACTTTAATTAGTTGAACATGAACCCATAAAGATTGGCACTTTTTTTAGTCAAGCTAAATTTGGGTTAATTTCAGTTTCTAATGATTAAAATGACAATATTTTGGATATTATGTTAAATAGGTTAGAGAATTTAAATGCAAAATCCCAAGCTTACTTTAACAAATGGGAAAGTGACATAAACCTTGCCATGCTCACCACTGTAGAGAAGGGAAAAGCTTTGGTAAGTTACCATCATTTTTAGCAAATATATTCTTTTATTTTAATATTTATCTAATTATATTTCATTTTTTAATTTTAAGTATAATATGAAAACCTAAAAAATGAATCCTAGGTCCTCAATGTGCATTTGAAAAATGCATGAAAAGTTTAAATGTTTCTATTATATTCAAGGAAAAGCTTATTTTATTAAATAAGTATAATAACACAGTGAACAAAATAATTAAAAATAACAACATGGACCCTTATATTTTATTTAAATATAAAATATATGTAGATCCAAGTCTACTTTCAGTAGGAGATGTAGAAAATGAGGAAAGAAAAAATCTTTCTAATATTAATTTTGTTGCAAAAGATATTGTAAGAGAAATAATTTCAAAGAATGACATAGAATAAGGGGAGGCATGGATTTCAAAGGATGGTATTGAAAAAGTGGAGGAATATTCTACTAAAAAATTGATATTTTATGATGTTTCAAATAACAGTTTATTATGTTTTAAATGACAATGTTATGTTTCAAACAATAGTTTCAAATGGTAATGTGAAATTTCAATTTTCAAATAATAGTTTATTATGTTTCAAATACTCTTTTTTTAGTGAGTTATGGCTCATTTTAAATCTTGCATTCATTATTTTGACTATAATAAATAGTGTTGTATATTTTTAGTTGGTGTAGTTCAAACAATATGGTGTCATTTTCATTGAATTAATGGTTGAGTTGAACTACAAATTTTTTTTTCTATAGATTTAAACTAAGAATAAATTTGATTGTGATGTGATTTATTCTTTTTCAATTATGATCATGTGAAATTTTGTGTCATTTTTTAATCTTATCTATGTTTCTTAGTTATTAATAGCATTATATTTAGTGTTAGTTATGCTTGTAGACAATGGAAAAGCTTTTGGTATGTATTTAATCATTTAATTTAGCTATGAGTTAATTTTTTGAGGGAAATGAACATGTTTTGATTTTATGGAATCATTATAGATATGGATTCTAGGAAATAATTATGGTTTACTTCTTTTGTCAATGGAAATTTTATTGACCTCTTTGACATGGATCGAGTAAAACATTTGGTTATGAGTTGAACTCAGTATATATTTTTTCTAATGATGATTTAATCCAATTCAATGATAAAACTATATACACATAATATTTTTAAATTTTATTAATTATTAATGTTTTTTATCTTTTATAAACACATCAAGTCTCAATCTCCCTAAGCACATACCTCAAAAGGTGCACTGAGAAAGGAGTGGGTAGACCTTTGGTTCTTCAAAAGATTGTTGTCACCTATACCACCACCTAAAACAAATACAAACCCATCCTATACATTTACTTAAGATTTTACACCTCCCTCACATGATTTTATAAGCAATTCACCACCTGAAATAGCCCATACCTAAGTAAAATCCCTTTTTACTAGTTCTCAAACACAATTTAATGGGTCAACCTAGTTTTAGTAATTGTGCATGTTACAAGACTGAGTCGGCCTAGGATGATTGATTTTGGGACTTGACATCTCTTTTTTCTAGCTAACTAGGTCAACTAGACTGAATTCATTATCTAAAATTCTAAAAGGGTTTAGGGTCAAATTAGGATATATAAATATAGATTTTACCCCATTTATAATAGAGATAATCATTAATTTATACTTATTTATTTACATTTATGCCTTTCTAATTAAGGATTCATTGTTTAGGGTTTTATGCTTCTTAGAGGAGAACCTTTGTAATTTGAAAGCTTGTGATTCATTAGGAGGTCCTTATTTATAATATAGTCAATTATCCATCCTTATCTTCTTTAATAATACATACCAAATTCTTGAAAATCACCAATAGCTAAGGGAGATGTTGAGGCTCATCAGGTTCATCTTTAAGGTAAGTATTCCTAAATCTTACTCTTCTATTTTAGTAGATAGATTTGTATGAATAATGGATAATGAATGTATTACCTCTTATTTATTATGATTACCTTTAAATTACCTTGAGTATAGTTTTACTTTGCATATTTACTATTTATGTGTATCCCACATTTGTGCCATGAGCTTTATTGAGCACTAGTTTAGGTTTAATTTACTTTATCATTAAATTATCAAGACCTAGCTAGGGTTATTAGGTGGTGTTTCTTGACTAAAATATTTTGAACCCTTTCTATCCATATTATATGATAAGATATCCATTAGGTAGGTTTAGTGGATCCATATTAGTCATGACCTTGATTATTTAAGTATTGATAGTAGCATATTTAGTTGATTTATCTTCTTTGAGTTAGGATTGATTTGTAGATTAATTTCACTTTCACTTGCATATAGAAAGTATTTCTTGAGTTGTTATTTGACACTTAAATTTTGATCTATTTAAAATTATTGATATGCATCTATAATGATGTAGGGACTAAATAAGGTATTTTTTAATTCTCAATTAGGTCTTATTTTTCAATATGCTTTTAGAGTTTTTTGTCTTAGTATTTTACTTAATTAATAAATATTATGATATAAACAAATTCTTACATAACAATGTTCATTTTCTTATTGTGGGGTTTTTTGTGTCTCAAACCCTAGTTTAGGATTACTTAACTGTGAAAAAATAGTGAATGGAAATTCCAACTCTAATATCTATTTTAGACTTATTTAGATTGGATTAAACTATCTTATTATTTAACTTACCTTGAAAATGAATTTAGTGCCCAAATAGCACATGAAGGGTTAATAAAACACATTTAGTTTTTACTATCATAAATGTGTTCTATGTATTGAGACCCATACTATGCTCTATGCATTATTTTATTCTTATTATCTTTTTTATAGTATTATTATTCATCATTTTAATATATAATTTCAGGTACAAACCATTAATATTGTGTTAAAATATTAAATTCATGTTTTTTAAAAAAGTAGTAAAAATATATATTTAACAATATTTTTTATCCCCAATTTTGATTTTTTAATCCTAATTGGGTTGATAATGTTAAGGATATATAAATGATAGGTTATAAGGGTGAATATAGATCTATACCATGCCAATTAATGTGTTAAACTTTTATGTACCATATACTAAATTTATAAAACTAAGATAGGTTATTAATAAAAAGTATAAATATGATAGATATATAAATGACATAAAATACAATACTTAGTTTTTTATGATGTTAAGCATGTTTGGATCTAGTATATGAATAAAATAGGTAAGAAGATAGTTATGGATTAGTCATCAAATTCTAGATTTGGTGTCTTTGGCTCTCTAGATAGTTGCATCACCCTTGGATAGTTGTATTGATTCTAGTGTATGAGTTTAATGCTAGTGTTATATATAGAATATATGTTCAAATAATACGTGACCACCTGGATGCTTATGGTTTTGGATTTTATTTCATTTTAGGGCATTCATATCTAGGTCATGGACTATTACTCCTAGTGAAATGGAAAAACACTAGCTTTCCATATTCAATGTGACCTTAGAGAAAAATGGGTTAGTGGGTGCATGGTGTTGATCTAACCCATAGTTACCTAGCTATCAAAGCTTCCTACATAACCGATACTCTATAAGAGAGCCTCTGACTCACGTGGTTTCCCCTACATATTGTCTTGTGTGTGAATCATGTAATGTGTGAAATTTAAGTACATTGGTGACCTATCTATTAACTTGGAAAATATGACCTTATGGTTTTTAATTTTGTATTGAAGACTTATATTTGTGTTATTCCTTTGATTTATATCAAGATAGGGAAAAATAGGAAAGCTTCTAGTAACTTAAGTGCTTATTAAGTGATCTTTTTGTCTAATTGTTAAGTGATGAATGAATGAGGGTTGATATTATATTTATACCAATATTATCAAGAGATAAATCACATTAAAAAAACTTTAGATAGTCATTTTAATACATTTTATTTGAAAATTGTATGACTTTAGGGAACTCAACACATTCATCAAGTCAAGGTAGTAATGTCGATATTATTATTTATCCTAGAGGTTAGCGTCTAGGGAGGAGAGAAAACACATAATCAATGCTTGTTGAGGTGTAAGATAAGTAAATATTAATCATTATAGGAAATATAGGGTGTTTGTGTTATCATTTTAAGGTTGGTCAGACTAAGAATAGGCCAAAGGGCATAAGATAGAGTAGATGCGAGACTTTTAGAAGTAAGGAATGTGTAGGAATAAGAAGAAAAACCAAGGTATAATTTTTCTAAGTGTAAATACTGAGGTGATACATGATCAAAAAATATAATCTACAAATACCATCTTGAAAAACACAATGAAATTTTGACCCATTTGAAGAACCAATTACATAAAGGGAAATAAGCATGAATAGTGGATTAAGGTTTGCAAAACATTTATTAAGAAAATCACAATGTTATCAACAAATTTTATGAATTAATTATTTTAAATGTTTTACATTATAAAAAAGGATATGAAATTATATTTTATAAAATTATAATTGCAATAAATATCAAACTAAAACTCAGGTAACTAAAAAATTCCTTTACAAACTTGTTCATCATAAGTGACATTTTCATCTATTATGTCAGTACCATATTTAATGTCAATATTTGTATCCTCTCTACTAGTCATTGTATTACTAACACCTCTTATTTTAGTAAGAGAACTCCATGTTTCCAAATCTCTTTCATAAGGAAACATGTCCATAGCATTACGTGAAACATACAATCTCAAATAGGTCTCTATATTTTTGACCATTGAAATTCAAAGTTTTGACTTAATGAAAGATAATTCACTAAATACTCTTTCATCTTCCACTGAGCTCAAAATAATTATTTGAAAATTTTCATATAATGAAAAATATTCATTAATATTTTCTTACATGATGCTAGGATAAGGTTTCTTCCATAGTCATGTAATTTCAACATTTTATGTTGTTTCTCTTAAACACCGATATTGATCAATCATTATAATTCTAAAATGTGTTGACTGAGACATCATTAAATCCTTTCAAAACATATATTTAATTTCAACTCTATTGACCTCTAAAGATTTAATAAAATGATTAATAAGAAAACCCATGCATTTTTGAAATAAATTACTCATCAGTTGTTGACCATTATCACTATTCTAAAAAATAGGATTCACAATTTCCATGGCCTCCAATAAATAATCTCTTTCAAAAATATCTCCTATCTTATTAGATAATTTAAAAAAAATTATACTCAATTTCATCCACATTTTATATATAATGGTATCATATAGAAGATGTGTTACAAGTAGTTTTTTAGTTTTAGCTCCTACAAAATCAAGTATTATTTAGAAAGTGTGCATTGGTATCTCTTTACCATTAAAGATGATTATTGATATAAAAATTTAAATATCTTTCAAGATTATTAATCTATCAAAATTTTACAACTCCTAAAAATATGGCCTTGAAATTTTTCATTCGACATTTATAATATATCTAGAGATTGGCATACCCATTTTATTAATTGTATGAAGTCAATAATATATATGGATATCTCCTAAGCATGATTCATTAAAATTTTGATTTCCTTCAATATTGGGAGAATTCTACATAATGTCAGTAGTGTTTCTAAATCTATTGAATGTACACCAATTTTTTTGCCTTGTGAACTTCCCTTATACATAAAACCTACTAATGATGGATATTATTTTAAAAATATGCATGTAG